>VSWD01000013.1:36264869-37518273 GCA_033119305.1 Pinctada imbricata
CTAATCTACGGGGAAAGCGATCCACACGTACTGGTACTGGTGGAGGAACTTGTATTGCATTATCAGGATTTGGCGGGAGTAAGTTTGTTCATGAATATCCAAGCCTCAATTGAAAGTAATTTTAATTAAAGCAAAAGGGTGATGAAATAACTGTGAGTAAAATTTACTTCCTAATTTGAGGCACTTCAACATGCATAAGTAACATGTATAAAGTTAAAATTGAAGTGTTAACTTGAGCAACTTTGCGACTACAGCTTTATCTAAGAATATTCTAACATCATTAATTCTAGCGTTGAAAGACGAGTTTCAAAATATTTTGTCAACAAAGTGCCATCGTTATTATTAATTTTTTTTCATCTTATGATTATGTAATCGACAAGTTAAAGCTTATAAATCTAAAATAATCTTCTAGGGACTTATTCAAGATATTCACCACCCTCCCTTTTTCCTGAATAAAAAATCAAAATTACAAAAAGAATGTTTTTATCAAGAGGGTAAAACATGTATGTATGTATGCCTGGATTCTTTTTCGCTGTATAATGCACTCGTATATCATGGATTCTGAATTATGCAATAACTTATTCATCTCTCAGTTGTTCATATGACTGATTCCAAGTACTTTCACAATAAACATTCACTACTGACCTGATCAATATGTGTTGTTTTACCTGACAATGTTGTCTATTGAAGAACTGTTTTACAATATATCATTCTTATTTAAATTGGATAAATTCAATTTTATTAGACATAAATGAAAATAAACT
Source organism: Pinctada imbricata (assembly GCA_033119305.1). Taxonomy (NCBI): domain Eukaryota; kingdom Metazoa; phylum Mollusca; class Bivalvia; order Pterioida; family Pteriidae; genus Pinctada; species Pinctada imbricata. The sequence continues at coordinate 36,265,634 of VSWD01000013.1, forward strand.
ATCAGGGGGTCCCCTTGTGTTTGGCAATATATCATACTTATTTACTTCTTAAAATATCGTTTTATGCAATACATTTCTTCTATATGACTATATCACACCATAGACACATGAAACTCAAAGGATCACATATAAACCAACGAGACCAATGAGCAAGCGGTGCTGACTCAGGACGGCCATCTGCCACGCAAACAGCAGACGGTGTGGTTATCCTGGACAACCCTCCCACTTTTCGATTACCCAGAGGTTTCCAAGACCGTACAATTGTGGTGTAAAATAACATCCTCGCTGTAAGATGAAGATACAAACAAACATCATGACGCAGGGGCCGAAGAAACACACACATGAATATGTAAATGGATATTAAAAACAGAAGGCGTACGATGTTAAGGATTCCAACTCTATATCATATTGTAGAAAACATTAAGCCAACCCACTATGTACCAGACATGCGCCTCGAATATTTAATTCTCATCAGTGATGCTTTCAGCCAAAGTGCTTTTCATAAGCCGCCCAAATTCATTTCTCTAGCGCCCTCTGGTTTTGTCTATAGAATTTAAATTTGTGTATTTTACTTTATGTATAGAGAGTACGCGGTTCCAAATTCCCTGAGGGTCGATTCAGTAGCATATCCAAATAGAATCTATGTTCAAAATAGCATTGGAGGGATGTTATTAAGATGTTAACCTCCTTAAATTTCGATAATGTTTTTAGATGAAATGACAAGTTTTTGAAATAGCCAAATAAAATGTATGATGTTAAAAACCAAGTACCAATGAAAATTTCACATTATCATGTCTTTATTTCTTTAGAAAATTTTGGATAAATATATGTGTATGAAAATGAATCTGCAACAAGAGGCGCACAATTAGTACCCATAGGGATCCCTACAACTTTCATGTAGACCGGAGAACCTAGTCCAGTGGGAGAAACTTTTCTTAAAATACATGAAGATGAATGGAACTAAAACTTGAACTGTCTGTCAGAAGTACTCTGATACCAAAATTCAACATCGACAATTTAACTGAAGAAAACCCCGCAAAATTAAGATTTCTTCAAATCTGTTAGGTCAATATGCCAGAACTCCTGTAGAAAATCGGTAAACTGAGAGAAAACGAATATGGATAAATGCTGACTTGAATAAAATTGTTGAAGTGGAAAAAAAAAACACGTACAAAATGAAACGTTAAGAGCCGTAATCTACCCAATTTTTACTTGCGATACCAGCTCAACCAGTATTACTTAAAATGTGTTCTGTATGTGAAATTATTTCACATCAAGTATCTTTAATCAAAGATAGTAGTTGTGTTGACATAATAATGAGAAATAACCTATATTATTACTTTGACGCGTGGATGGGGGTCTTTTTAATGAAATAGATGATAACAGAGAAAAGTCTATCTATCTATCTCTCAGTTCTAGTCGAAACTTTTCTAACAATCGGTCGCTTTTGTTGATCGAAATGTAAAAAATGAACTACAATGAGAAGATTCAATAGGAAATATCGTGCTATTACATTTTCTCCAAATATTATATTCCGGATTCATCAGACCGTAAACACGTGGACAGAGATACGGTATATAATCGAACTCTCACTAATCCAATCCACCATCCTACATCCTACATCCACCTCCTATCCACTCTATCCTCTCCCATCCTTTCCTATCCCATCTTATCCTATCCTATCCCATCCTATCCTATCTTATCCACCTCATTCCAATCCAATTCTATCCCATCCTGTCCTACATCCTATCCTACCCTTCATCCTATCCTACATCCCATCCTATCCTACATCCTATCCTACCCTTCATCCTTTCCTACATCCTATCCTATCCATCATCCTATCCACCTTTATCTACTTCTAATCACCTTTAGCGAGATTATGATAAAAACTAAATAACTTGATACAAATTCATGCATAAGTAGTAAATTATCTGTAATTATTGCGGTTTTGGATTTTATTCATGATTTTGATTAATTCTTTTGAAAATTATTTAGATGATTAAATACCATTTTTGCAGTGAACAAAACAAAAATATCACAACAAACCTCCAAGTTTGTTTCTTATTCAGTTTATATTACCTATTAAGTCAAGTTTAAATTTCAATTCAATCAAATAAGTATGATTGTCTGCTAAAACCTTAAGAATTAAAAACAGAAAGATCGGATTGAAGAACGAAGTGGAGATAGGATAGAAATGGTTTGGATTGAGATGGATAAGATAGGATAGGATAGGATAGATGGGATGGGATATGAAAGCATGGGATAGGATAGGATAAAATTCTATCCACTTTCTATCCTACATCCTGCATCCTACATCCTATCCTATCCACTTTTTTGTCAAACAAGTGGGTTGCAGGATTGTACATTACTTTGGGTATTACTCAATCTGTCTTTTACATGTATGCTGATATGATATACAAAATTAGAAGGATCAAAGGAAGACAGCATAACCATCGATTATGCTCCAGAATCAACAAACGCCTATTATACCGTGGATACGATCCTAGTGTCACCAGACGGACACTAGACTTGGTACTTGACCAAATTACAGTCTTGTACCAGCGCATCATTGAGACGTTCACTCTGACTGACTGTGACGACGGGACTCCATGGCGGGCCCTGTCCAAACCTCTTTAGAGAAGACAAGGCCCCGACCACCTGCCCTATCTGAATGTCAGTCGGACTCTTCGGGTGATTACATACATGAGTTCGCTACAGCCGGCAGAGCACGGACTGCATTACGCACGCCCTCTTTTTATATCCATTTACATATTCATCTGTGTTCCTGGGGCCTCTACGTTTTGCAGTCTTGTTTGTGTGATGTCATCTTACAGTGAGGAGGTTGTTTTACACCACAATTGTACGTTCTTCGAGACCTCTGGGTAATTGGAGAAGTGAGAGGGTTGTGCGCACGTAATCCAGGATAACCACACCATTTGCTACTTGCGTGACAAATGGCCGTCCAAAGTCGTCACCGGTTGCCCATTTGTCTCGTCGGTTTATGTGAAGTCTTTTGTGTTTGATGTTTAGATGTCGTATGTCCCTTTTTCGTCTCATACTATTCTCGTCTTTTGTGTTTTTGCATCGGTTGTTCTGGTGTTTTGCCGTTGGTGCTGCAACCTGGTCTTGTTGGAGATCCCCTCCCTTCTTCTAAACATCAATGTACGGGGAACGATTTTAACTGCTCCACACTACAACAAGAAGAAAGTGTCTATATTAATAGTGTCGAAGGGTTCCAACTCTATACCTTCTTGAAGCAAATTTCAAACCAATTTCAATGCACCAGACACGTGTTTTGAATATTAAATTCTCATCAGTGATAACACATTCACCGACAAGTAATCGCATTATACTTTTGTAATGCTATACAATAAAATTTCTGCCGTTATGATCCACGGGAGGTGAACTAATGCACGACCGAGCGTGGGTTTCCGAGGATGAAAAAAGGCCGGAAACGGAATTTTGCAAGACATCACGGGGCATAACTCCTTCAAAAATAGGTCAACCATGACCAATCTCAAATTTGCTGCACTATTCTAGACCAAGCTTTGCATCAACTTTCATTTCAATAAATCTATCCGTTGCAGAAAAAAGTAGGAAAACTTACTTTCTTAAGTTATTAAGGGGCATAACTCCTTCAAATATAAATCAGCCATAAGTCAACATACTCTGTATTTACCCAAGGCCAAGCTGTGTATCAAATTTCAAATTTCAACTCAATATCTCTATCCGATGCAGAATAAGTCTGAAAACTAAATCGGACAAAACGAATGAACAATAAACAAAACATAATAACACAGAAGAAATACCCTCCAGTTTTTCAGTCTCAAAGAAGGCAATGCAAAGTCATGTGAATTTCCATTTAAACAGCTGCGAAACCCGGAACAAACAATATTCCGGAGTGAGATTAGGTGCCCGGGAGGAATCAGCGTCTCCTGTTTGCATGCAACACCCGTCACGAAAACTTGTCAAATACGATTGACATTCTCGATGTACATATGGATGTACATATCAGGTAAAGATATCTTTTTGGTAATGTTGACAGCCATTCAATCGCAATTTAGAATTCTGGAAAGAGGGATCTCATACTCTTTCATGAGATCCCCGTAGCTACCGAAGAGATTTCAACCGTTGTGAAATATATAATAAAATAAAAAAAGTTAATGATGACTTCAGCCGTAGTGAAATTATATAATATAATAAAAACAAATTAAAACAAACAAAAACAAGATCAATCAATGAGGATCCTGAAGACATAAAAAAATATCTAGCACTGATACCGTTATATTCATTCAAACGTCTTTTAGTTACATACTGATGGTGCCCGGATGACATTCTTAATAGTTACAATCAGTTTGATTATCACAGAATTAAAACAAATTACCAAGATATTTTTAGGTCCGGTTTACACTTTCATGAAATAGCAAATACTTTCTGCAAAGTACCCCGGACCTTAAGGAAAAGATATAAAAAGATTTTCAGAATTATAATATTGATTGAAATGACGATATTCAAAAATATTTCAAAATAATAATTTTGTCGAGACAAAATGATTACCGGTAGAGAACAGTGGTGGACTAGATAACGATCGTGATTTTCTTACCGATAAATGGAATTTGTTGAAAAATACAAGTCTCGGTGGGTTGATCAACGTTTCAACCTCGGCTGACGCCTCGTTGGGACTTAATCAATCAAACCCTCGACTGAATTTTTTCTATCCGGAACTCAAAGTGGTGCCAGATTCTATTAGTCTCGCATCCCCGGATGTTTGTCTCGAATCGCTTATTGTGACGTCATAGACGTTTACGTAGATGTAGCAGTATTAGACGTCACATAGAGTAACGCAAACCAAGCAATGTTTATTCATGAATGATGTGAAAATATATGGGTGAGAGAAAAATAATCAATCACTCTTTGTACAGGGATTTCCCTGTCCCTGTACAAAGGGGTGATAGATTCTATTAGTCTCCCTCCCAACAGTGCAATAAATGTAACATTACTCAAGAAATGACTCAAGAGTTGCAGGTTATGAGATATTTATCTGTGCTGAAATATATGATCTAATCTATTCAGGATGTTACATAGACGGGGTCGACTGTCCAAGGTGTTCCACTCAGTTCTATTGTAAAGGTACAGGCATGCGTGAAGTTCCACAAGGGGAAATTGGTGAGTGTTCAAATGGCACACGTCTTCGAATTCATAGCATCATTTAAAACAGATAAATTTGCAGCATGGACCAGCAAGACATGTGCACGTAATCCTCGTCAGTGATCCTACATCTAAACAATGAAATGTGACAAAGACTGTGAAAGTTATGTAAAAAAGCCGAAAGACGTAGCAAGAAAGGTGGGATATGATGCTACAGGAACCACTTTTCAAAATTTTCGAATGCGTTTGAAGAAACGATCGGACTTGGCTACATGTGCCCTAGGGGATTCCTGGTCCACCAGCAGTGACACTCACCATGTGGTACAAATGTTACACATCTTCAAATTCATAGCAATATTTAGAACTGGTAATTGTGTTACATCATTACACCAAGGGAATCACATATGATATAGCAAAGCATCTGCGCAGAAGGGTCAGTGCGTTGAATCTGATTAAAGTGGAGCAAGCGAAATCGAGGCCCCGGGCTGAGATGTAGTACTAGCAGGGAGAGTCAAAATCTAAAACAAAGGAGGGGATCTCCAACAACACCAGGTTGCAACATCCACAGCAAAACCCCAAAACACTCAATGCAAAAACACAAAGCAGACAAGCACAGAAAGAGACGCATAAGGGACAAGGAACGTCAACGCACAATCACATCAAACACAAAGGACTACACATAAACCAGCGAGACCAATGGGCAACCGGTGTCGACTAAGAACGGCCATCTGCCACGGAAATAGCAGAAGGTGTGGTTATCCTGGATTACGTGCGCACAACCCATCCACTTTTCCGATTACCTCGAGGTCTCGAAGAACTACAATTGTGGTGACAAACAACCTCCTCACTGTCAGAAGACCACATACAAACTACACCGCAAAACGCAGGGGCCCAAGCAACACAGATGAATATGTAAATGGATATAAAAAGAGGGCGTACGTAATACAATCCGTGCTCTGTCGCCGCGAGCTCATGTATGTTATCACCCGAGGAGTCCGACTAACATTCAGAGAGGACAGGTGGTCGAGGCCCTGTCTTCTCTAAAGAGGTTTGGACAGGGCCCGTCATGGAGTCCCGTCGTCACAGCACAGTCAGTCAGAGTGCAAGTTTTAAGAATGCGCTTGTACAAGACTGTAGATTGGTCAAGTACCAAGCTTAGTGTCCGTCTGGTGACATTAGGATCATATCCACGGTATAAAAGGCGTTTGATGATTCTGACGCATTTTCGATAGTGATGTTGTCTACCTTTGATCCTTCTTATCTTGTTGATAATGTCACCATGAAATGCAGGTTGTGAAATACCCAAAGTATATACTCTGTCGCCTGTATTGGTCCGAATTTCAGAAGAAGTTGACAATAATTTTGTAAAATTTCCAGAAAGTCTTTACTAGATTGTGAAAGCGAAAACCTTGTCCTAAAAGTTTCTTGGTAATTTGTAAATTTCTACCATGAAAATCCAAAACATCAGTACATGCTCTAGCATACCGGATGAGCTGTGATATATAGATAACATAGGACGGTAATCTAGGAACATCACCGTCAAACCAGGGGAAATTTACTATGTTAAATCCAAAGTCATCTCTTTTGTCATACACACTTGTATGGATCTCTCCATTAACAATTTTGATGTTAAGGTCCAAAAATGGTGTTTTTATGTTTGAAACGTTTGCCTTGTTTAGAATCAATTCTTGTGGATAAATGACATGTTTATACTTTTTAAAAACAGGATTGTCGATAGTAAGAATATCATCCAGGTACCTAGAGGTACCAATGAAACATTTCACATCATCATCTTTTCTTTGTTTTTGGAGATTTTGGATAAATTCCTTTTCATACGTGTATTAAAATAAATCTGCAACAAGAGGCGCACAATTAGTAACCATTGGAATCCCTACAACCTGCTTGTAGAGTTTCTCAACAAATCTTACATAAATATTGTCCAAAAGGAAGGACAAGGCAATACACAGGTCACCACATGTCCATGATTTGTATGATTTGTAATCTGTGGCGGAAAAGAAACCCTTCGATTCAAAAGTACAAATATGTTTTCCCCTCTCGATTAAAACACCATTTAATGAGTTTGGACTGTAGAGCATTTATTTTGTCGTGAGGAAGCGTGGTGTACATATTAGAAAAGACGTATGAAGATATCGTATTTGCTTCAAAAGTTCTTGATTTCATTTTGTCAATCACATCCCCTGAATTTTTAATAGACCAAAAGAAGTTTACGCCATTCCTGTTCATGACAATTTCACAGTATTTTGCCACGTGCTCCTTTATAGCCGTGAGTGCTGACGTCAGATTTCTTGACAAAATTGTTGTATAGCAGTTGCTAGAATTAGCAATGTATCGAATCTTGTAAGGAGACTTGTGAAGTTTTGGTATACAGTATTTAGTAGGGAGATCAAATTTAGAAATAGACATGTTAAAAGAAGAAATTTCACTGTTATGTTTGTTCAAAATATTGGGAACACTTTCGTTGTTTTCGATATAAGTATTAGTAGAGGAAAGTTCCGAAACTAAAGTTGATATGTAGTAGCGTTTTCAAATAATTATGGTGTTGTTGGCTGTTTTGTCTGCAGGCGCGAAGACATATTTTTCATGTAAATAACGTAACTTGGATTTGAAATAAGACACAGATCTGATGCATCATGTAGAGACTCTGAGTAATGTTTTGTACTCTATGTCTTCCGAAATGGAAGTAACCGGATGTGACAGTTCTACCGAATTGAAGCGGCGGGTGTTGCATGCAAGCAGGAGATGCTTACTCTTCCTGGGCACCTGGTCTCACTCCCATATCGGGAGTTCGCTTATTTTCATGTGGTGGAGGTATTTGTTTGTTTGCTTTGGTTCCTGTTTTATCCTGATTTTGTATGCTTTCGGTTTCTGATTTTCTGAATTATCGATTTTGTGCTGTATACAGGGATATGGTCATTATCCTTATTTGTCATTTGACAAGTTTGCCAAGTGCTTTGAGATATTCAGAGTAAGTCGGACTTCTGTCCACGTCCCCGAAAAGCTGGTCTGAATTTCTGAGAGATCATTCTCAAAATTGTATTATCTGAACATTGCAAATTAGAAAAAGAAACCGGCATGCAATAGGTGATAGGTACATGTATGTGTCTAATTCACAACTTTTGGTTGAAGGAGAAGGACTTTGTAAGTGAAAATGTCAACATGGCAAAGGGAGTGATCATTCAGAATGTTTTGTTTTCTTCAATATTGCAGATTGTATTCATATTTCCTGTTTGATATTTTGCATTGCGTACATAATGTTTGATTAAAATTAAATCCGTATGTAATGTCAATTTGTAGTTTGTTGCATCTTTTCTGATGGTGAAGAGAATACAAGTGCTGAAAATCTGTAAGAGGAAGGTTGATTGGCTTATCAACTTGGTCAACACATCAATGCTTAAAAATCTCATGTGATTCCCTTGGTGTGATGACGTAACAGAATTAGAAAATTAAACGAGATTTACCTGTAAGTCAGTTTGACTGGCATTCTGTTCCGTCATCTTTACACCAAGGTGATTACATACCCACCCTATTTAATACCCCTTTTTATTTTATTGATGCGTCAAGTTGCTTTGATTTAAAGAATGACCCTTTTGTGTAGATGCAAAACTATATTATGCAATCCCCTTGGTGTAAAATAACGTAACAGAATCCTAATCAAACCTCAACTTACAGGTAAGTCTCGTTTAATTTTCTAAATTTTTCAACCTGGACCTGAGGTATTCGGGCACTGATCCTCAATCTAAACAATGAAATATGACCAAAGACTATGAAAGTTATGTCCAAAATGTATAAAAGTAGCATGATGAGTGGTACACAATGCTACAGGGCCTACTTTTCAGAAATTTCGAAAAAAAAACTTTGTGAATGCAATTGAGGAAACGATCATACGAAGCCCATCGGGGACTCCTGGTCCACCAGTAGTAACACTCACTAAATTGTACAAATGTTACGCGTCTTCAAATTTAGGGTATCATTTAAGAACAGATGAATTTGCAGCATGGACCAAACATGAGAAAATCGAATTACCTTCCCCAAATACCTGTATTTACTAAGACAGCATTCATAGTGTAATTACTGTTACAAAGTTTGGATTTAACATAGTAAATTTCCCCTGGCTTGACGGTGATGTTCCTAGATTACAGTCCTATGGTATCTATATTTCACAGCTCATCCGGTATGCTAGAGCATGTACTGATGTTTTGGATTTTCATAGAAGAAATTTACAAATTACGAAGAAACTTTTAGGACAAGGTTTTCGCTTTCACAAACTAGTAAAGACTTTCTCGAAATTTTACAAAAAATATTGTCAACTTCTTCTGAAATTCGGACCAATACAGGCAACAGAGTACTTTGGGTAGTTCACAACCTGCATTTTATGGTGACATAATTAACAAGATAAGAAGGATCAAAGGTAGACAACATCAATATCGAAAATGTGCAGAATCATCAAACGCCTTTGATACCGTGGATATGATCCTAATGTCACCAGACGGACACTATTCTTGGTACTTGACAAATCTACAGTCTTGTACCAGCGCCTTCTTAAAATTTGCACTTTGACTGACTGTGACGACGGGACTCCATGACGAGCCCTGTCCAACCTCTTTAGAGAAGACAGGGCCTCGACCACCTGTCCTCTCTGAATGTCAGTCGGAATCCTCGGGTGATAACATACATGAGCTCGCTACAACCGGCAGAGCACGGACTGTATTACGTAGACCCTCTTTTGATATCCATTTACATATTCATCTGTGTTGCTTGGACCTCTGAGTTTTGCGGCCTTGTTTGTGTGTGGTCATCTGACAGTGAGGAGGGTGTTTTACACCTAGGTTGTACGTTCTTCGAGACCTCGAGGTAATCGGAAAAGTGGATGGGTTGTGCGCACGTAATCAAGGATAACCATACCTTCTGCTATTTCCATGGCAAATGGCCGTCCTAAGTCGGCACCGGTTGTCCATTGGTCTCGTTGGTTTATGTGTAGTCCTTTGTGTTTGATGTTTCTGTGTTGTGCGTTGACGTTCCTTGTCACTTATTCTTCTCTTTCTGTGCTTGTCTGCTTTGTGTTTTGCATTGGGTGTTTTAGGGTTTTGCTGTGGGTGCTGCAACCTGGTGTTGTTGGAAATCCCCTCCTTTGTTTTATTTTTATTTTGTCTTATAGAGGCCTATGAAGATTGATTTTATCCATCTCATTTTCTTTGAAACGGTACGATATGTTTATTGAATCAAATATCACACTTTCTCATACTGCATGTACAAATAATTTCTTAGAATCTCATTGGTTGTTTAGTCTTAAATATGAGACTATGTTACCCGTCTGCTGCCGTAAATATGGTTTGTGACATCATGAATACCTATTTTTTCTTGACGTCATAGCAAGCATTGCCTATAAAAAGTGAAATGTTTCATATTTCCTATCGCTAATCAAAAAAGTTAGAATTTTAATCTGGACGCAGTTTTGAATGACAAGTTGAAGGTGATTTTCATTATGACAAAAATGTTACTACGGTTCTGAACAGCTTAAGGCATTCAACGGGTAATGAAGGAAATTATTGAAAAAACATTGAAATCAAATGTATTGATCATTCAATATAATTCTGTGTGATATGATATTTTAAAAACTTTTGAACTAGCCAAGTAGATATTGAAATAAGAAATATTTTGAAAAAAGGGCCATGTTTAGGAGTTATTGCAAAAAAAAAACTAATTGGTGAACTTTTGATTTTTCAGTGAAATTTGATGGAATATATTTCTTAAACATTTTTTACCAATCGATATTTGATGCCCCGGCATTCTGTTTAAACTTTTAAGGAAAATTAACTTTTCCCAATAGATTTGAATGTAAACTGTAAGGGCCCATAACTCATAAAGTAACCATTTTTTTCAATATCTAAATTGGTCAAAATTTTTAATGAATTTTTACTTTATAACTATGCTGTGATTTTAGGTCTCAGGATTGCATGAATGGGTGTCCCAATTACTTCTCATTACCCATTAAATACCTTAATATGGTCTGATATTATATTTCACTCGCCTTCGGCTCGGGAAATATAAATCCCAGACAAGGAATATCAGAACATAGTATCTGTCTGGAACCGTAATGAAGTTTGTTAAATATCAAGAACATATGAAAATGTTAGGTGAATGAATAATTTTAAATATATTTCAGGGGTATGTGAGCGCCACAGAAAGAGAAAACTACCATATTGGAGAAAAGGATATTATACATATTGAAATTAATAAAGGCAACGCTAGCATAGCATCCAGTCGCAATTGCATGTTCTTTGCAAACGTCAAAATAATTTGAAGCTTAAAATCGATAGTGTTCATTCTCTCCCCAAGGGAAGCATTTGTGATAGGTTTAATGTTTCTATGATGATTACTATGTCTTCTATGCTATTCACAAGGATTTTAAGCTTAAGTCTACTGTGACCTTGACCTTTGACCTTGAAAATTAACAGGGTTCACCCTCTACCCACGGGGAATATTTGTGGAAGGTTTGATGTCTCTATGATGATTGCTGACTTCTATGCTGTTCACAAGGATTATTAGCCTAACTCCACTAACCTTGAAATTTGACTCTTGACCTTTCAAATCAATAGGGTTCATTCCCCATGGAGAACATTTGCAGTGTTAAACGTCTTTAAACTTCAATAGCATCATTTAAAACCTGATAAATTTACAGCACGGACCAGACATGCACGTTTCGGGTACTAAACCCTCGTCAGTGATCCTCCGTCTAAACAATGTAATATGGCCAAAAAGTATGAAAATTAATACTATCTCCAAAAATGTATCAAAAGACGTTACGGTAGCAGAATGGGTGGGATATGATGCTACAGGACCCACTTTTTAGAAATTTCAAGAAATTTTGTAACAGAAAAATTCAAATGCGTTGAAGGGACAGACCCAGACAGAGACAGAGGAGACAGATGGAGAACATTTGCAGGTTTGATGTTTCTATGACCCTTGACCCTAAAAATCTATAGGGAGGACTCTCCCCATGGGGATCATTTGCGGAAGGTTTATTTCCGAAGGTTTGATGATTCTATGATGATTTTTTTGCTTCTATGCTGTTCACAGGGATATTAAGCCTCAGTCCACTGTTACCTTGAAAATAAATAAGGTTCATTCTTTCCCCATGAGGAATACTTGTAGAGAGTTTGATGTTGCTATGATGATTCATATTGCTTCTATGCTGTTCAAAAGGATTTTAAGCCCAAGTCCACTGTGACCTTGATCTTTGATCCTAGGTCTTGATAATCGAAAGGGTTAATCCTCCCTCCACGAGGAACATTTGTTTCTGTGATGATTCCTTTGGCTTCTATGCTGTTCATTTAAGTCTTGATCCACTGTGACCTTGACCTTTGACCTTGAAAATCAATAGGGTTCATCCTCTCCCCAGTGGGAACATGTGTGGAAGGTTTAGTGATCCTATGATGATTCCTTTGTCTTCTGTGCTGTTCACAAGAATCGGGACACATACACACACTAACACTCGGACGCACCGCAGTGATGATATACCTCCTTAACATAGTTGCGAGAGGATAATTAAATCAAGAACGTATTCCTTTTTTTTTCTTAAAGATTGTGCCTTACATTACTACTTCAGTCATCAAATTCAAGGGTTGTTCAAAAAGTTTGTAGACAACCGGAATACTTCAGAAATGCGTTATAGTAAAAGTACAATTTTTTACCATAAATTCATGAGGTTTATTGAAACAATTCATACAATATCAAGGTAATTGAAATATATGTCATTTATAGCATTGTCTTTAATTATGTGTCATGACGCTTCGCAGCGCAATACAAAAATTGAAATGTCCAAAATTTGTGTATATCACCAGGTACAACGCAGCATTACGGGGGCTTGTTGTGCTGCGACCCGGGGGCTTGTGCTGAAGCGATGGAAAGCAGACAGGGTTGTGCATAAGCTCCTATGCTTCTGAAACTGATCCTATGTAACTTAGCAAATATTAAGATATGTCCCCATGTGCTGAAATTCGTTTCACACAAACACTTCAACACTATTTCGGAGTTGGACGATCCAAATAGGAAATACTTTCAATTGGACATTACTGTCTTAAATCAGGATTTTACGCATATGTTCATACCTGGAGATCATAGAAAATGGTCTTGGGGCTTGTTTCCATGTTGTGTATGGGTGAATGATATTTAAGGTTTTATTCCAATTTAGCACAAGAAACACGTATGGTTTTTCTAAGACATGTTGCATTCAATATCCCATTAACATTATTCACCGTGGGGTATCACGTGATACACAAATGATATGTTCCACGTGAATTCCCTTTGATCGAACCAAGTAAATACTGTCTAAATCTACTTTATATGAATCTATTTTAGGCCTATAATATGGTCATTATTATGCTAGGTTTACACTTAGCCACGATCGCCCCGATTGCCCCGATTGAGGTGAATCGTAGAGATCGTAAGAGAGCGTGGGGTTGAATCGTGACGATCGTAAGAGAGCGTGGTGGAATCGTGATGATCGTAGGAGATCGCAGAGATACGATTGTCCCGATTGATCCTTACATCGTGAGAGAGCGTAGGAGAGCGTAGTGAACGTGATAGAGCGTAACAGATCTTGACAAAGCGCAACAGATCGTAATATGCGATCGTAGGAGATCTTGGTGAAACGCGTTCTCCTACGATCCACTACGATTTCACTCACGCTCTTAGACGATTTGTTACGGTTTCCACGATTCAGTCCACGATCTACAAGATTAGTTGCGATTCCAATATTTCTATTATGAAAATAATAATAAGACAGCTAGTTTTTTATGGATTACAAGTGTTTCTAACATCCGCAACAATTTCTAACATATGAAGAAGACTGAGAAAAGAAGTCTTGATCATCAGTGAGGTGCTGCATTAATTGTCTTCGAACGAGTTAAATATATACACGCAATCAAAGATTTGAACTGCTCAAGAAAAATTGTTAACTTTAAAAATCGAAAAAAAGACAGATCAAATAAGGTTCATCAATGCCATTTCCTGCGTTTTGCGATATAAGATATTAATCTCCTGGATATCAAGCTTAATCTTGTTCGGATATTGCAAGTGGTATTGAAACTGGTTGTCTATTTCATATCAAATCGTGTTAGATCGCGGCAAATCGTAGTCCTTCATCGTAACAGATCGCAACAAAACTTGATAAGCGTAGGGAACCGTGATAGAGCGTGGCAAAGCGTAATAGCTCATCTTGGTAATCGTACGGGAACGTAACGAAGTTTGAGAGAACGGGATGCAAATCGTAACAGATCTTATCTACAATCGTAACAAATCGCTACAGCGCGTATCAGAGCGTGATGGAGCGTCGGAGAGCGTGCGAAGACCAATTTTATTTATAGAATCGTGGAGCTCCACGATTTTGCTCAATCGTAGATATCGTAGGGCATCGTAGCTAAGTGTAAACCTAGCATTATAAATTATATGATGGTAATTTATTCTGGTCAAGAATAGACGTATATTTGGAGAACACTTAAACAGAAAGTTATGATTCTGTCCGTGCACCATATCATAACATGTGAAAAATTTCTGTTTAAGTGTTCTCCGAATACACGTCTATTCTTGACCAGAATAAATTACCATCATATAATTGATAATAATGACCATATGATAGGCCTAAAATAAATTCATATAAAGTAGATTTAGACAGTATTAACTTGGTTCAATCAAAGGGGATTACCGTGGTACATATCATTTGTGAGTGCTGTTGAGATTATCGTTAGGATCTTCTTTAACTCATTTGTGTCACACTTATGCCCTTTGCCGTGTGGAGCTCGTAAAAAAGTTCCCCGCGAGGGGTTTGACAGTAAGTGTTTTGAATATTTTTCCCTGACATTGTCGCCATAGCACTTTCTATATAGACGGCCTCAGACAGCGCATGCATTTTATATACTTCCAATTTGAAATCGTGCATGAACATCGACGGCGGGTGCGGCTAGCCAACAGGGGATGCTTACTCCTCCCGGGCACCTGATCCCACCTCTAGCTTGCTAGGGGTGCGTCGATGCTCAATTTGGTGCTCTATTGTGAGTGCTGTTGAGATTATCGTCAGGGTCTTCTTTAACTCATTTGTGTATCACGTGATACCCCACGGTGATTATTTATGATAATATATAGACAGGGAATTCTTTATACTTTCGATGTCCTTGTTTATAGCGATTTTTAACTGAATTTCTTTCTGTGGGTGACTGGCGGGCGATAATTTAGGCACATTTGGAATCAAGATGTTACATTACTCTACCAGTGAGTATTCATCAAGTCCTATCCCTTACATGCACATATTTAATACGGGGGCGGTTGGTATGAGATATGTTATTGGTCGATATCAAGATATCGACCATACTAGATTTGAATAGGTTGTCAAACTTTCGATTTGATTCATCAGATTCAACATTCCAATAGGGGCAATTGTCCAATAGAAAGAAACATTCTTGTGACTAGTGAAAAACACGTGACCAGAGCAGCTATCCACTTCACAAAAGTAGGACATGTCGTCATGACAACGCTTTGGTATCACAATTCTGAATTTAAATATTGCACATTAACGTAATATCTACAATGATATTTTTTCTTGAACAATTTTTACTTTTAGACCAATTAGTGTGTGATACAGTAAACCTTCAAAATCCCTAATCACATTTCTGGATCCTTGGATCCATTGCATCAAAGAAACGTTTGGATACTTAGAATGCGAGGCTGCCAGTGGGCTATTTAAAAAGTTTCTCACCATCCAGCCGACTACGCTGTTTCGTTGAGGATATTAGATTTTGTTTGTATATTTTCTTTCTTAAGACAAATTGATAAATGCAACAAAGAAATTAATGAGCGATATAAAAATCGATAAGACTGTGCGTCGTCACAAAATTTAATTATAGGAATTTTAAAAGAAGTTTCCCCTAATTTCCCCCAAATTCTTTAATCGGAACACTTCGCTTTTCCCGCGAATATTTACTGAAAGGCTTTTGATTGGTCAAGTTGATTTGCGTTATATAATGGAATTTTCCTACCGCACAGGTCAAGCAATTTATGAATGACTGTGACTTGAGTTGTCTAGTGCAAATGTGCTATTATCTAACTTTTCAGAATTATCAACACATATGTTTCTGTTGTGTCAGCAGTTTTTGTTGTGGGTAAATTTCATGCATGGCTAATTCAAAGAGTCAAAATTTTAAACCTATTTTGAACGAAAAAAAAATTATTGCTTGATTAAATAAATATAGGATCTCAAATGAATTTTCATTTCATACGATGTATTATGAAACGAGTTGTGTGTTTTATATCCCCGAGCCTTGGCGAGTGGATATAAAACGGACAACGAGTTTCATAATACATCGTATGAAATGAAAATTCATTTGAGATTCTTTTTATCACATGATATTGCCTAAAAATGTGTATTTCTCACGTGAAATCAACGTTTCCGAGAACTACAGAGGCGAATCACGCCGTGATCATGGAGTCGTCTGCTACGCCATGGGAAGTAGTGTCCCCATCGTAAAGATATTCTGTGCGTAAGAGAAAAGTATTTCAATTTTGAAATGTATTTTAATGCAAGAATTAATTCAACAACACAATTTCAATCATTGATATTGACTCCGGGTCTGAATTTAAAAGTTGACCGATATTTGAAAGGTCACATTTGTCAAGGTTTATGTGATTAGGTTCCAAACTTGACCAATCGCATTCAAGCAGGGCGATATGTAACGTGTTATCATATCATACATTTATGAAATGGCTTAAAGTTTATGAAACTGCATAACGGGTGTATCATGTGATAAATATTGATATCGATCAAGCTTTTTTTGGAAAGCTAATACTTTAATAGTATTAGAGCTGTTCGAATAAGCGACGTATATTCGTACGTAAGAGAACAAAATAAGGGGTGGTCTCAAAAGTGCATTATTAAATATCAATATCTTACTTTAAAAGTGGAATGGACAAAAGTTTATAGGCCACATTGAATTTGACTGAAGTATACTTGAAAATCTGCCGTTCTACAGAACTATGACCTCAATTATAACCATTTTACAAGTATTAGCTTTCCAAATATCAACATTTATTTAATCACGCAATACTTTTTTTTCGTTCTAATAGCTTAAAAATTTTTACTGTTAGAATAAAGAGTAAAGAGTAGTGTTAGTATAGCTATAAATGAAATTCAAAAAAAAAAAAATTGGTTACACAATAGAAACTTATGTGTTGATAATTCTGAAAAGTTGGAAAATAGGTACATTCTCGTCATTCATCAGAAGAAGGTAATTTTAAAAGTGTCCGACGCCGGTTTTGAACTTTAGATTTATTCTATTGAAACGGCGAGACACAATTAATGATTAAACTTCAATTAGAAATAATTTCTTCTAAACAATTATACATGAATCAAATTCACATTGCCGCACAATATGCTATATCTTCATATCATAACATTTGTCTCTGTCCTCTTCGTTTCAACGGAGATATCGGCTCATTCGTTCCTTTGTTTAATAATGTGTTTTTGAGATCATCCCTATTTTGTTTATTTACGTACCTATACGTGGTACGAAGTTCGTTGTAGCAAAAATATATGTTGTCAAACTCACAAGAATGCTTTCTGTACATAGAATAATATAAACAAACGTTTTGTTGATTCAGACAAATGGAATCGTCCTTATCCTATCCGTCCCTTTTCTCAGTTGGACTAATCCAACAGTATAAATACCCGAGAACATTTTATTTCTGACACTCTGCGTTTGATGATTGAATTGATCACATCGATTTCTCAAAGCTACAAAGGTACGAAGTAAGGTAAAGGCCTGAATAAGGCCGTAGCCCGAATAGAGCTGTATTTACCTTCTTGTAGTTATATTACTGGCTTGAAGGCATACCGCCTTGATTGACGCGACACACACTGGTGTCGCGCCTTGTAGTAATATTGTAAGCCAGTGGAGGCGAGTCACTCGTTGACGTGCCTGTGTTGACATACCTTTGGGAGGTTAGCCTCCAGTGACTAGCCTCGCAGTGCAGAGTCACTTGCATTTGCTGTTCTTTATATATTGTTTATTGATTGTTACTCCAATCATTTCATGTACATATTTGATTACTTGTTATCACTGTTTATTAAATGAATATTAGTGACAGACAGTCATTAGGAAAATCAAGCATCTCTGCGTAAATTCAGAGGCGAGCCCATCCCATTGTTTATAATATAAATAGCTCGGTTAGTTTCACGTTACATATTTTGGTAGGCAGCGGTGGGCCCTCGCTTGATTTGTTTTGATTGCAAATAATCTTGTTTATTGTAATTGACTGCATTCGCGTGCCATTTGTTTCGGTTTTCTGTATAGTTTTATTTACATAATGGCTACGGCTGCTGACTTGACGGATGAAATAACACGACTGGAGAGTGACATAGCATCAATACAGTACCAATTGTCACGACAGTCAACCCCTATTGTCTTATCAAATGTGACGAGACGTAGGGACAGGACGACCTCTCGTAGAGTGTCATTTTCTGATCTATTAAATGACATAGCTCAAAATGTCAATACAAGTACTAATAGCAGTAGTACTAGACCTTCCCACGTAAGACAAAGTAGTAATGACGGACTAGGGAATGCAAATGCCGCGCCAGTCACAAATAGTAATACTGGGCAAGTAACGTTGCCAGGCGCAGGTGCAGGTAATACTACGGTCGCTGATACGAGATATAAGAAAAACATCGTCAAACCGGCGACGTATGATGGTAAGTCATCGTGGATAGATTTCAAGTCACACTTTGACATTTGCGCACAACTCAATGAGTGGAGTGAGGACGAAAAGGGTCTTTATTTAGCGGTCGCCTTGCGAGGGGGTGCCCAGGCAGTACTAGGGAATTTACCGATAGAATCGCGTAAAAATTTTAAAGAGTTGTGTACTGCACTCGAGGATAGGTACAGTCCCTCTAATCAGATGGACTTATATAGGGCACAATTAAAAGATAGACGTCAGAAGGCGTCAGAATCTGTTCCTGAATTAGGACAGGATATAAGAAGGTTAACAAACCTTGCCTATGCTAAGGCACCGTCAGATGTCAGGGAGACTCTTGCAATGGAGAACTTTATTGAAGCTCTACACAATTCAGACATGCGAATAAGAATTAAACAGTCTAGGCCTAAAAACTTGAACGAGGCGGTCTGTTTAGCAGTAGAGTTAGATTCTTTCAATAGCGCCGAGAAACGACGCGCAGACACTGGTTCTGTGTGAGCTGCAGAGAGTCAGGTATCTAATGAACTCTCCCCAGTATTGAAGTTTATTTATAAGGGCCGACATACAGTCGTTAAAGTCAAATAAAACCCTAGGTAATGTAAGGAACGGCTCAGATAGCAAGTCTCAAGGGAAAACAAATATGAGATGTTACTACTGTAACAAAGAGGGGCATATCAAAAAGAAGTGTTATGCCTTTCTCAATGCCCAAAAGAAAAGGAGAACCGGGCAGGGAAATGGTGGGCCTAAAGGTCAAGTTAAGCAACAAGAGTCAGGTCAAGAGAAGAAAGCTGGATCAAGCAATGTTATCTCGAACTCTAGTTCTATGGGTAGCACTAATTTGACAGGTCAGTCTGGTATGTTTCTGACTGCTAAGATTAATGACAAAGAAGTCAACTTGCTGGTTGATACTGGAGCTACTATATGTCTTGTTGCTCCGCACATACTTGGTGATCCCCCTCTTGACAAAATGGAGTCAGACATACTGATTGCTGACTGTTCACAGCTCTCTATCAAAGGGGTTACAACACTATCTATTGCAATAGATGGCAAGACAACACACCAAAAGGTAGCAGTAGCAGACATTGTTATAGACGGTATTCTTGGTCTAGATTTTATGAAAGGACATGGTTGTGTGATAGATACAGTAAAAGGTTGCATGACTATTGACAAGAAGGAAATCCCTTTGAAAATAGCTGGTAACATTGGATGTTATAGAGTGTTCCTGGAGACGGACCTCATTTTACCTAGCTACTCCGAGGTAATTACTATGTGTCCTGTACAGACAACATCTGGAAAGGTCATGACAGACCTAGGACTTGGTATGGTCGAACCAATTGACAAATTTACAAAGTCTGACCGTGCATTGACAGCACGCACGTTGACAGATAAGGCAGACAAAGTCCCTGTTAGACTTATGAATCTGCATGACAAGGACCAAAAAGTAAAGAAGGGAACTGTCATAGCACAGTATACTCCCATACACGAGGTCTTACATTCACCAGTCGGTGATTCCCTCAGTAATGGTACGATACCTGATCACTTATCTCGACTGTACGAGCAGACCTCACAAAGGCTAAACGAGGAGCAATCCTCTGTTTTCATGCAGTTCCTACTAAGGTACCAAGGTTTGTTTGCAAAGGATGACTTTGACCTTGGACGAGCAGAGTCTGTAAAACATACTATCAACACAGGTGATGCACATCCGATAAAGCAGGCTGCTAGAAGGTTGCCTGAGCATATGCATGCGGAGGTAGATAAACACATTGAGGCTATGTTAGATAGGAAAGTAATCCACCCATCTAACAGTCCATGGTCATGCCCGATTGTTCTTGCCAAAAAGAAAGATGGCTCTACACGCTTCTGTGTAGATTATAGAAGGTTGAATGACATAACAATTAAGGATGCATATCCCTTACCCCTCATTCAAGAGTCACTAGACCATCTTTCGGGTGCTAAATGGTTTTCCACCTTAGATCTTTGCATGGGTTATTGGCAAGTCGCGGTCAATGACACTGACAAGCAGAAGACAGCCTTTGCTACACGTAGGGGATTGTATGAATTTTCAGTAATGCCATTTGGGCTCTGCAATGCCCCGGCAACATTCCAACGTTTGATGGAGTCTGTCTTAAGGGGACTACAGTTTGAGGCATGCTTAGTCTACCTTGATGATATTATAGTCCTAGGAAAGTCTTTTGAGGAAATGATAGCAAACCTATCACAAGTGTTTGATCGACTCCAACAGGCAGGTCTTAAACTTAAAGCGAAGAAGTGTAACCTGTTTGCATCTGATGTCGAATATCTAGGTCATGTTGTGTCTGAAGATGGCATAGCTACTAGCAGTGATAAGACAAAGGTCATCCAAAATTGGCCAGTACCATGTAATGTCACTGAAGTAAGGTCATTTCTTGGTCTATGTAGCTACTATCGCAGGTTTGTTCCAATCTTTGCATCACTGGCTAGCCCTCTTCACAAATTAACAAAGATGGGTACTCGGTTTGATTGGACTCAAGCCTGTCAGGAAGCGTTTCTTATTTTAAAGGAAGCGCTCACGTCAGCTCCTATATTGGCAAATCCAAACTTTGCATATCCATTTATTTTAGACACTGATGCGAGCGATCAGTCGATAGGTGCTGTTCTGTCTCAGAATATTGACGGTACTGAAAGAGTGTGTGCGTTTGCCAGTAGGACACTGTCAAAGTCTGAACGCAGGTATTGCGTGACTCGAAAAGAGTTGTTGGCAGTAGTTCACTTTGTGAAGCACTTTCGTCACTACCTGTATGGTAGGAAATTCCTAATAAGGACTGATCACAGCTCCTTACGCTGGCTGATGCAATTTAAAAATCCAGAAAATCAGTTAGCAAGGTGGCTAGAGATATTGTCGGAATTCGACTTTGAAATCCAGCACAGGCCTGGGAGACAGCATTGTAATGCTGACGCATTGAGTAGGGTACCATGTCGCCAATGCGGATATATAACAGAATGGGACAAAGACGACGTAGATCCCTTAGCAAACAAGGTCTACAGTGCTTCCTCGCACACGACCAATTCACTTAGAGACATGCAAGCAGAGGATAAGGACCTAATTAAAGTCAGAGGTTGGCTAGACAGTAAGGTCCGCCCTGATTCGAAGGTAGTGCAGAGTGAAAGCTATTACTTGAAGTCCTTATACAGTCAGTTCGACAGACTATGTCAATTAGATGGCATAGTATCGTAAATGGGAGGACTTTGAAGCAAACATGACAAAATACCAAGCACTGGTACCTCTCAGTAAAAGAAGAGTAGTACTGAGATATTGTCATGACGAGAAAACGGCAGGACATCTAGGTATAAAGAAAACTTTAGAAAAGGTCAGACAAGGTTACTATTGGCCTAAAATGCAAAGTGATGTCCGACTATATGTAAACGGCTGTGAGTTTTGCACCAAGAGGAAGGGTGAGAACAAAACCAAACGTGCACCAATGAAGCTTGTACAAACAGGCTATCCAATGGAACGTATTGCCATAGATATCTTGGGGGAACTCCCATTAACAGAGTCAGGTAACAAGTACATACTCGTAATTTCAGACTACTTTACGAAGTGGACTGAGAGTTTTCCCATGCCTAACATGGAAGCTCGAACTGTCGCCAAGACACTAGTTGAGCAGGTGGTGACAAGGTTTGGCGTGCCAGCAGCCATACATTCCGACCAAGGAAGTCAATTTGAGAGCAATCTCTTTCAGGAGATGTGTATGCTGCTGAGAATCAATAAGACACATACTACGCCATACCACCCTCAGTCAGATGGCATGGTTGAGCGCTTCAACCGCACACTCACTGCCATGTTAAGTGCCTTTGTAAATGAGAACCACACTGACTGGGACGAACAGTTGCAATATGTGATGATGGCATACCGCTCGTCTGAACATGAAACGACTGGGTTAACGCCAAACTTCCTAATGTTAGGACGAGAGATTTGTACTCCTCTAGATGTCATGTTTGAGATGCCTTCATCTGTCAAAGCAATACCACAAAACAAATGGTGTTGGATACTGCAAGAGAGAATGGAAAACGCCCATTCCCACGTCAGGTTACATACAGCTCAGTCAATGCAGAGGCAAAAGCATTACTATGATAGAAAACTGCATTGGGAGAAATACTCATCAGGAGACAAAGTATGTGTCTTTTTCCCTCGAGTCCAACAGGGTAAGTCACCCAAGTTCACGTCCTACTGGAAGGGTCCCTTCACAGTCAAGCAGAAAATGTCTGACATAAACTATGTAGTAGACTGTGGTAAGAAAGGTATGGACCAGGTTATCCATGTCGACAGGATGCGACCTTTGCGTTCCCAGACATTGATAGGTGAATCTTTAGAGGAAGACAGTTTGGACTTGAATACAAATGCTGCAGACCAGACTTTAGAAAAATCAGTAGACTCTGGTAATGATGACAATGACAGTAATGATGTCACTGAACTTACTGACAAAGAACAACATGTCTCATCCCGACCTTTTAGAACTAAAAGACCACCGCAGTGGTTTAAAGACTATGAGACAGGGAACTAATAATTTGTACATTTGTTGCAGATGGTGAACACGAAGACGACAAAGGTCACTGGTGCAAAGAGATGCCCAATGTGTTCAGCAGTGTGTCCGAATGAGGAGAAATTTAAAGAGCATGTAGCATTGTGTGCACTGACAGAATACAGTTGCGATGTGTGCGATTTTACATCAAATAGGCCGTGTAATGTGAAGCGACACTTTCAGCGAGTTCACAAGGGACTGACGACAAACCAACAGCTGATTCCACTGGGTCAAACACCTGTACTGGCAGCAACGCCTTCAGCAACTTCAAGTGCATGTGCATCAAAATCTGGAGACGAGTCTGATTGGAAGGAACAGGATCCCGGAGCATTGATAGAGAATAATGATTCTTCCGCGGATGAATCGGAATCTGATCAAGAGGACAGTTCTGTTCTTGCTGGACGACTCTATAGGAAACATACGTCTCCTTCTCCTGTAGCCTCTGGCAGATTGGTTATCCGTAGGTCCCCAGAAACAACTCAAAGTGAAGTCCTATCAAAGAGAAAATTTGAGGAGACTGGTTCACAAGCTGTCGTGCCATTTGAGTCAGTGTCAACGCAGTCAGACGGTGTTACTACATGTGATGTAGGAGTACAATGCGAAAAGAATAGGAAAAGAGAGAAGACAATTACAGTCACTAAGTACACTGAAGGAGGAAGGGCAGTGGAAATTATCCATGAGGTAGAGGAATTCTACAATATGTGACTCCTTTGACATGTGTAACTCACACATAGTGCAGCGTTTTTGATATGAGTGTTCATCATGTTACTTTTTTTTTAACATTTGTTACATGGTGAAGAAACACCATATACTTGCCTTTTTTTACATTTTGTTTATATATGTATATAAAGGGATCACATGTTTTCTTTAGTTTAATTTGTTTTACTTTACGTGATTATACATTCGAGGACGAATGTCATCGGAGGCGTGGGTTGTGTAGCAAAAATATATGTTGTCAAACTCACAAGAATGCTTTCTGTACATAGAATAATATAAACAAACGTTTTGTTGATTCAGACAAATGGAATCGTCCTTATCCTATCCGTCCCTTTTCTCAGTTGGACTAATCCAACAGTATAAATACCCGAGAACATCTTATTTCTGACACTCTGCGTTTGATGATTGAATTGATCACATCGATTTCTCAAAGCTACAAAGGTACGAAGTAAGGTAAAGGCCTGAATAAGGCCGTAGCCCGAATAGAGCTGTATTTACCTTCTTGTAGTTATATTACTGGCTTGAAGGCATACCGCCTTGATTGACGCGACACACACTGGTGTCGCGCCTTGTAGTAATATTGTAAGCCAGTGGAGGCGAGTCACTCGTTGACGTGCCTGTGTTGACATACCTTTGGGAGATTAGCCTCCAGTGACTAGCCTCGCAGTGCAGAGTCACTTGCATTTGCTGTTCTTTATATATTGTTTATTGATTGTTACTCCAATCATTTCATGTACATATTTGATTACTTGTTATCATTGTTTATTAAATGAATATTAGTGACAGACAGTCATTAGGAAAATCAAGCATCTCTGCGTAAATTCAGAGGCGAGCCCATCCCATTGTTTATAATATAAATAGCTCGGTTAGTTTCACGTTACAGAAGTTGCAATATTTGAAATTAATTATGTTGTATACTGGAAAGCGGTAGCGAGCCAGGGATGTTTTTCTTGATATTGACAAAAAGAAAACGATTCAGATTTCTCAGAATGAATGGTTTAATCTAGAAATCCATACTACTTTATCTAAATTGATAGCGAAAATGGGAGGGACTCTAGCTAGATCCGCCAGTGGTTTTATCATGTCCGTTTGGAATGACATCATGATCAATTCCTTATTTCGAATCATAATGAATGGTTCCGGAAAGTCTCAAAATACATTTGAAACAATTGCACGTATATCAAGAAACATGCACACAACATGGAAACACGCCCCCATACAACATCAAAAATTGTTGAATATTTCATTTATTACGCTATATTATTACATGAAAGTACTCCAGATAGGTATATATGACCATTCTCCATTTCTCCAGGTATGAACATATGCGTAAAATCCTATTTTAAGACATTATTGTCCAATTGAAATTATTTCCCTATTTGGAAATATCCAACCCGCGAAATAGTGTTGACAAACGACTGTGAAACGAAATTAAGCACATGGAGACATTTCTTGATATTTGCGGAGTTGAACTGTAGGATCAGTTTAAGGAGCCTAGGCGTCGTGCCTCTGGAGTTATAGAAGCTGACGCACAACTCGGTCTGCTTTTCAGCCCAAGCCCCCGGGTCGCAGCAAAAGCTCCCGTAATGCTGCGCTGTACCCGGTGGTATATGCCTCGTGCCATATACCGCTACTCTCTCCCTGACACGCAATGTGTTCAAAATTCTAGATACATACAGCAAGAGACACAAAGGGGAACACCAAAACACCGGAGAGACACCAAACACAAAATACTGTACACATAAACATGCAATCGGCCTTTAGGACTTCCATATGTCAAGTTAATAGCAAATGGTGAGTTGATCCTGATCACGTATGCACAGCCCTTCCACTTTTCTGGTAACCAAAAGGTCTTGAAGAACGTACAATATAGGTAGTTGCCTTGATTTCTACTTGTTTCCAACATGATTCAATGGTATTTTTAAAATCCTCCTTCACAACTTATATGGGAAATTCCGGCATATAAATAACCTTGAATATGATTTATATCATATCCCCACATACATTACCCAACTTGTTGATAAAGGAATGAAGATAAAATATGGGTCAGACACAACTTCTGTACCATACATTGCAGTAAGAATCCTCAGATTCATCACCCACACAGGGTTGGTTGACCAAGGACTTTTGGTAAGATAGGAATGAATGTGTCCCATTTTACTTAACCTGGTCATTCAATAGTGAAATATGGGTCAGATGCAGCATCCAAGCAATGTATTGTACTAACCATCCTTAGATACTTAACCCAAAGAAGTTTGGTTGAACGATTACTTCCTATAGGCTGCAAATGGACCTTCCCATTTTATTAAACGTATTTGCTCAATCATGAAATAATGGTCAAATGCAGCAACCATACCATGCATTTCATTAAGCATCCTCAGATGCATCATCAACACAAGTTTGGTTGATCTAGGACTTACAAAAAGCTGGAAATAGACTTGTTTCATTTTACTTAACTTAGGCGCTCAAGCGTAAAATTTAGGTCAGATGTAGCATCCCCAACATGCAATCTAGAACAATGTGAGGACGAAATCAGATGTTGCTGATTCTGCAAAAAACAGGCATTGAACAATTATATTCTTGTTTTAAAATTAAAGGAGAAAAGTCAGGAAATATCATCATAGGACAGACAGATATATAGGAGTGAAAACTCACAGACCTTTTAACATACATGTATCTACTCCAAAGCATTCTATAGATTTACAAACCTTCAAATCATCAATGATTGAAGACCCTTCAAACTTTGATTAACCACACCTGTCCTAGACAACAGGTAAATCATGGTGGATAATCTTGCAACGCAGAAAAATTCGGTTTTTTTTTTAATATTTTTGTACAATTAGATCATTTATAAGAAAAAGGGCAATTTGATGCAGTGTAAGAATGTCATAGCTAGGAATTATGTCCAAAATAAGGTAATATCTAATTTAGCTTTTTATCACGTAACTTTCATCTTCAAGAATCATGCCAGTAGTTTTTATCAGCTTAATAAAATGGTAATATTTCTCTTATTTTTGATAAAACTCATAGCTAAGGCATGCTTACACTCCATCGCATTCCTCTTTTTGAGATTAAATAATATATGTTACACAAAATTTTAGAAAAACTGAATGTTCTGAGTTGCCAGGTTATATGTGACCCACCCTATAAATAGAAATGCTAAATTGGCAATGCTTCGTACAAAGATTGATTAAAATAGTCTTTGTTTAACAACTGATTTATTTGCAATTAACAATATCAATAACAGAAACTAATTGTCCATCTTGACTTTGCAAGTGGGATACTTAATAAAAAGTAAAAACAATCATAGATGTTTGCAATGCATGCAGTATTCAATATGTAAAAAGAGCAAATTTCGAACACTGATACCATAGATTACAGTATATTTGATATCATTATTTGTATCAACATTCAAATTTTCTTCATAATTTTAAGCAAACAAATCAAAAAATTGATTTATTCCATGACAGTTTCGCAAATTGAGAATGTGCTACTTTAATTATGAAGGAACGGTTGAAAAAGTCGACAAATGAGAAAACAAATTGTATCCATGTAGATATGAATTATACATTTCAGTTCAATCGATTGTTTTACACTCTAAATCCTTACAATAAGACAAGAGAGTAGAATGGATCTATACTTACATGTATAACAATCAGCAGAATTCAGACACAAGTTGTACCATCTTTTTTCTTTTTCCATAAATATGTCAGAATGTTACAGTTAAGCGTAACTCAAGTTGACAATCTCAGAATATTTTACCCGAGGTTCTTAACATTTTTCTCACTATAAGAAAAACAATTCATAGATCTAATTGCACCTGGCCTAGACCTCATGATGTACAGTACGATTTCTAATTTGTCCACATGTTGATGGTAGATACATGTAAATGTAATACTTGAGGTTTATACTCTGTGGAATGAAGAATCTTTGCCATAAAGTGTTTATTGAGAGCAGTTTCATGTGACAGGGGGCCAGTTTGCTTCTATCAAAAAATGCTGGGCTTGTGGTATCCACTCACAGTATGCTGACAATAAATCTACAAGAAAAATTGAGTACCATAAAATATTGATAATAAGCTCAAAATGCATCAAAGATGCAAAATGCCGAGTTGCAAAACTGGAATGTAAGTATGAATATGCAGACTAACATGAAATGTGTATGGTTTGTAACAACATTTTGTGGTCCTAAATGAAAATTTCTGGATCAAGAAATGGTCTTCTCTTTATTCTATATCAGCATGTAATATATTTTCAAGGATACAGATTTTCAATCTCATCATACAGAATACTTTATGTCCTAATTTTTCTTGTTTACATGGTACCATTTGTAAACTCATGCTATTATGTATGAACATTTGCGATGATAAAATCATCGGTACTTGTTGGAAATGGCGAAATGTTGTGAAAATTTTAACCGAAAGTTGTCTATTAGGGTGCAGGAACCTTAAGCAAAAGAGAACTACTATAAAACAAAGAACAAAGAACTTTTATGTAGAATTGGATTTAAATATTGAACTGTATTTGTATGTACAATATGATTAACAAAGCATACTCTAAAGATACAGAATAAGGTACAATTCATATCTTAAATATTCATTATTTTTTCTTTGTAATTTTTTTCTTTTCTTTCTGTTTTTTTTTTTTTTGCAATTTCTTACTTTCCTTTTTTTTCTATTTCTGTAATATGGTCCGGAAACCACTTTCAATCATCGGAGTCATGTGACCTTGACCTTTGACCTTTTGACCCCAAAATCAATAGGGGTCATTCTTGATTCATGGGAATCATTATTGGCAAGTTTCATGACTTTAGGTGCAATACAGGCTAAAATATGGCCAGGAAACCATTTTCAATCATCAGAGTCCTGTGACCTTGACCTTTGAACCCTAAAATCAAAAGTGGTCATTTTCTATTCACAGGAAACATTTCTGGCAAGTAACATGATTATAGGTGCAATACAGGCTGAAATATGGTCCGAAAACCAATTTCAATCAACAGAGTCCTGTGACCTTGACCTTTGACCTTTTGACCCCAAAATCAATAGGCCTCATCCTTGATTCAAGGGAAACATTTCTGGCAAGTTTCATGATTATAGGTGCAATACAGGCTGAAAAATGGTCCGGAAACCATTTTCAATCATCTGAGTCCTGTGACCTTGACCTTTGACCTTTTGACCCCAAAATCAATAGGCCTCATCCTTGATTCAAGGGAAACATTTCTGGCAAATTTCATGATTATAGGTGCAATACAGGCTGAAATATGGTCAGGAAACCATTTTCAATCATCTGAGTCCTGTGACCTTGACCTTTTGACCCCAAAATCAATAGGGCTCATCCTTGACTAATGGTGAGTAAGTGTATGAAGTTTCATTGTTATAGCCTCTTTCGTAGTTGACTTATAGTCCGGAAACCAATTGTTGACGCCCTCCCGCCCGCCCGCCCAGACGCCCGCCCGCCCAACCGCCCGCCCAGACGCCCGGCTGCCCGCCCGCCCGCCCGCCCGTCTCACATCAAATTAAGAGCCGAGTTTTGCAACTCGGCTAAAAACTTGCAGGAAACAAGAAACTACTAAAAATTACATGTATGTGGCGAACTGCAAGGTTTCATTTTCTATTTTATTTTTTTTTTTCATTTGATTCAAGTTGTGAAGGTCCCATGGTCAAAAGTCATGGTTTTAACTTGAAACTCTTATAACAGAGAATATGAATTTAATAGATCAAAGATACATGTACATGTATATCCCTTAAGGAGGTATTGAACACTTTGACGCCAAATTCAATTTTTCTCAAAATTTCCGAAATTATTCATTTCTAGTCTGTCCTTCATCATACAAACTTACATTTGATTCTATCCACAGGAAAAATTTCTATGAGACTTTGAAATATGCATTTTTCAACGTATCCGTGAATTTCTTGATGACGTCATAATATTAAAAGTGTCATTGCGGTTCTCTTAATGCTAATGGAAATTAATTTTGATTTAACTTCCAAAATATTCATAAATGTATTGCTCTTACATAAGGAAAAGATTAAATGAATTGTGTTATAAACAAAGGCAGGATACTGGAATAATAGATGACACAGTCGCTCAAAAAAATTGCAGTTTATAGCCAATTGACTCTAGTTGATAGGTGATTATTAGAAATCATGTGGATCAATCCTTGTCAAAAACTAAAAGAATGATCAACAGTGTACAGAGATGATTTCATGATTAAATGAGAAAAATTAAATTTGGGATAAAAATTTTACGAAGCTTTTTATTTTCCATTTTTTTCTTCCAAATTCGTCCACTTTCAATGAAGTGACATCCGCTTCCTTGTTATGTAAATTTGTCAACGAATACACTAAAATAGAAATTGAATTTACTATTTTATACATGTAAAGTTTCAATGCAATACGTTTTGTATTCATGTTTTAATTGCATTTTGAATGCGATCGTTTGTGACGCCATTTTCCCCCGATAACGTCGAAATGACGTCGTGGTTGGCTCATGGATAAAACTCCCAAAATCCACAATTTTGAAAAACGCTATAATTTCTTCAAATTACGTCGGAAATTATTCAAACTTCATCAGGATACTCAAATATGTATATCAATCAGTGTATCAAATGTTTTAAGGAAGTAAGGACTGTACTTTTCCTAGGAAGTGAGAAAAACAAATAATGCCGCCGCCATCTTGGTGTTGAATCCCTCCTTAAAGTCCAATAGATATTGTGCAAATAAGAAATTACGAGAAGCAGGTCAAGGTTATTAGGTCACATTTTGACAAAAGATTATACAGAAATAAGGACATACATGACTTATCTTCCTGCCATGCCTTCATTAAGGCTTCTTTGTTGTCCACTTCTCTAGATATTAGAGTCTTCAGTAAGACCTCAGTGCGGGGCTGTAACCTATAAATAAATTTTCTATCTGATTACTGTGATCCTTGCATGGTATTTAGGGATCATTTCAAATTTTCAATAGAATGCTTCGAACTCTTGCTTGAAATTGTTTATAGTGTAATATACACAATTTTATCAAAGAAAATTTTTTCACCATTTAAGATGAACTCCATCAACGTAAGTTGAAATGCGAAATTTCTATGTCTAGGAGCAAAAAATTACTATGCTTGTAACTTTTTTCACGGAAAACATTAAATATGGAAGCTAACGTTTTGATAAAGAAAATATTTGGACATTCACATGATAGAAGGGTAAAGGACATGTGCTCAAGCTTTTTTCTTACCCTTTAAGAAAGCATTCTAATTCTTGAAACTCTAGACAAGCCAGTATAACAAAATAACAAATGCAGAAAAAGATAAAACTTTTAAGACATTTCCATTTGTACATGTATGTCACTTAGAACATAGATTTAGATATCAGCTAACATGTAACTGAAATTATAATGAAGAAGACTTACTTAGCCCATGATTTGACCATTGTAGCAGGTTTAGAAAGTAGATCATCCTTATATTTCCAGAGATTCTTCACCACTCTCCCCTCCAGCAGGAATCTGGCAAACCACTTATACTTGTCTATGCTTCGAGGGTACTCCAGCCTCACTGCAGGCACTGCCCAGACACATCTACTGAATGTACTGGTCATGTGACACATCACTTGACCTTTGACCTCATCATAGTCGGGTTCTGGATCATCTAAAGGCTTGGATAGTGTACAGTGGTATGAAGCAAACACAGGGAGCCATTCTGGTTCTATTGCTGATATACCTGGATAAACAGAGTTTTGATTAGGCATTTGTATGAATGTTTGAGTAAAAGACTTTTTAAAATAGCCTGAAGCTTTTGTTACTTTGCAATAGACTTGACAAAGAACTATTTTCAGTATACTGACTTTTGCATCTCTATTTTCTAGAAGAAACATGCAAGAAGACAGGAATTTGACATACATGTAATATCATTAAATTGTTATGAATAAAAGCAAATATCTTCGCATCTCTAATCATTCAGTGCATGAAAATAAATATTCAATCATACAGAATCTACTAAAGGGATACTTGAAATCATAGAGGATTACTGACCATTTTTCGTTGTTGAGGAATTAATTTTAAGTAGTATACTATGTCACATACAAAGTGTTATGTTCTTCTACCTTTTTAATATTTTCATTCATGAACATTTTTTACAGTTTTAAAGTAGATCAATATTTTTACATGTAATACCTTTCATGTATATTTTGGAGGTTTCCTGCATATACTGATACACTATATATTCGGGTTTCTGTTTGTATAGTACAGATAATGGGTGGATAAACACAGGCTCCTCTATCTCCGTACACTGAAACATGAAAATCATGAAGATCAAGTGTAATGATTTAAAGAAGATCCTGACGATAATCTCGACAGCACTCACAATAGAGCACAAATCCTGTTGGCTAGCCGCACCCGCCGTCTATGTTCACACATGAAAATGAAACAATATATAAAATACATGCACTGTCTGGGGCTATGACTATATAGAAAGTGTTATGGCGACAATGTCAGTGAAATTATTCAAAACACTTACTGTCAAACCCCTCGCGGGGAACTTTTTCACTTTTTTAAGTGACCAAACAACAGCACTGGTCAGGAGCAATTTGACATAGAGGGTTTACCTTGGAAAGGAAAAGGGATCCAATGTCCCCTTTATTGAGAATAAAATCATTCTAGAATGACTTCAATTTTGAAAACTTGGATTAAAAATCATGATCCTCTAAAATGATAGGGCGAGGAAAGATCATAGTTTTACATGATTTTTTTTAAAGATAATACATTGGTCATGAAATATACATGTAAAAATGTATAAAAAAAAGCTGAGTTTTAAATTTCATTATCCAGGCATTTTGTATCAAAGTTAATTCAAACATACATGAATGTAAACCATAATGTTAACTACAAAATAGCCAACATGCAATCTGCAAAGCAAAACTAATTGTCTGCAATCAGTTTATCAAACTAAAATTACATTTCCTTTTTTTTTTTTTTTAATTCAAATGAATATGGAAATTTCATCACTGTGAATCTAATGTAAACAGTAAACAAATTCTACATTCAAAATTACAGAATTATTGATTATGTAATTATAATTTTGTCTTTCACTTACCTGATAGGCGTGTTTTCTCTTTGTTTCCTCATCAGCATCAGGTGGGGGGTCTGGATATCTCCTGTTTGTAAATAATTGATTATTCATTACATAACAATTTCTTAAATCAATTATTCTCATGATGCACTATTACATTCCTTGATATTTTCAGTAACCTCCATGCATTTCTAACAAAGCCTTACACTTGTATATGCTGGATAATCGATATTCCTCAATATTAATGTAAAGGGTACCTTTCTAAAATATACTGTATCTTTGATGAAGAAAAACATAGTGTAATCAAAGATTACGAAGCTCACCTCGCGGCAGCAAAGTTCAATTTAAACATATCTCTAAGTACATGCATATTAAGAAAATCAATCAAGTGAAAAAAAGTAGGTCAAGGTCATTTCATAAAAGTATGATCAAAGATACATCCAATATGCAAGTTTGGTACATACAGCACTTATACTTTGCTCAATATTGGCCTTTAAAGGCATAATCACTCAAGCAGAAAAAGTAGGTCAAGGTCATTTTATAAAAGTTTGATCAAAGATACATCCAATATGCAAGTTTGGTACATATAGCACTTATACTTTGCTCAATATTGGCCTTTAAAGGCAAAATCACTCAAGTGGAAAAAGTAGGTCAAGGTCATTTTATGAAAATTTGATCAAAGACATATCCAATATGCAAGTTTGGTACATGTAGCAGTTATACTTTGCTCAATATTGGCCTTTAAAGGTAAAATCACTCAAGTGGAAAAAGTAGGTCAAGGTCATTTTATGAAAGTTTGATCAAAGAAACATCCAATATGCAAGTTTGGTACATGTAGCACTTATACTTTGCTCAATATTGGCCTTATAAGGCAAAATCACTCAAGCGGAAAAAGTAGGTCAAGGTCATTTTATGAAAGTTTGATCAAAGATACATCCAATATGCAAGTTTGGTACATGTAGCACTTAGACTTTGCTCAATATTAGCCTTTAAAGGCAAAATCACTCAAGTGGAAAAAGTAGTTCAAGGTCATATTATGAAAGTTTGATCAAAGATACATCCAATATGCAAGTTTGGTACATGTAGCACTTATACTTTGCTCAATATTGGCCTTATAAGGCAAAATCACTCAAGCGGAAAAAGTAGGTCAGATGCTGCATCCGATGCATGGGTTCACCTCAGCATCCCAAGATGAATCACTTGTGCAAGTTTGGTTACTGTAGCATCAGTACTTTGTCAGATACAGAACTACCCCAAAAACTTTAACCAGACATTGACAAAGTCATTCAACCGGAAAATGTAGGTCAGATGCTGCATCCGATGCATGGGTTCACCTCAGCATCTCAAGATGGATCACTTGTGCAAGTTTGGTTACTGTAACATCAGTACTTTGTCAGATACTGAGTTACCCCAAAAACTTTAACTAGACATTGACAAAGTCATTCAACCGGAAAATGTAGGTCAGATGCTGCATCCGATGCATGGGTTCACCTCAGCATCCCAAGATGAATCACTTGTGCAAGTTTGGTTACTGTAACATCAGTTCTTTGTCAGATACTGAGTTACCCCAAAAACTTTAACCGGACGGGGACGCGGATGGGGACTGGGACGCGGACGGGGACGCGGACGTCGGGGTTATAGCATAAGCTCATCTCAACTTCGTCGAGGTGAGCTAAAAATTACATATTTTTGTTTGTGTTTTATTTCTCATTTGGGCCATTGTGTTTAGGAAAAACCCTTAAATACAAATTTCATCTGTTAAATCTATGAGTAGGGACCAACCTTAAAAATAAAATGTTACAATACATTGTATAATGGCAGTACTTGTAATACTGTAAAATAATTTAGTTCTGTTGATTTCAAATCTTATGGAATTTAGACTGTGAAAATATCATAGCTCTACCACTAAGGCACTTACAATTCAGAAGTTACATGTACATGTATTTACATGTACATGTACATGTATATGCACAGCCAATGCAATTCCCCGAGATGAAACTCTTGAAATTTCATGTGTTGCATTTAAGACTAGAATGAAACTGACCATTGTGTTATAGAAATATAAGTGCCAGCCAATTTGTGTTTTGCTATGGGTATGCAACATACAGTAAGTGCATTTATCGTATAAAATGTGTGTTAACATGAACATGTACGATTGATGCGCTTGCTGTGTGTTAAACACAAACTAAGACATTTTTCATTAATTTAGACTTAAAAAACTTACCTAGCCACATGATCTGATAGTCCAGATAGTACTATTTGTCTGAGTAATTTGGCCTGTAGATCTGTAGGTGGTGTGAGTTTGGGATCTACACATAGATTGGTATCTGGCATCACAGAATTTACTGTAACAAAAATAGTATGGGAAATTTACACATACATGTACTACCTAGTCAATACTTGAAAACAATAAGATCAGTAATGTTAATTGAAATCAACAATTAAATTGAAAAGAATTAAATAAATGTACCATGATTGACAATAATTTTTAAAATCAACTCTTAAGTCTACAGGTATCCATACATTTAATGATTCTCTGTTTGAACTTTCATTTTAGCCAAAAAAAAAAAAAAAAATCTGAAAATTCATATTCATGAATTTATAGATTTTATCAATACAACATGTGTCCAATTGATACAGGCTAAACTTTTTATCATTCTTTTCTAATTGTTTTACTTATCAAGTTTGAGTGACATACCAGAGTTGGTCAGCTGGGCCCTCAGCTTTCTAACTTCCTTCATGGCTTTATACCGTATGCCGTGTTTATCACAGAACTGTGGTGTACATCCCTGATACTCTGCTGCTCCTACAGCCTTCAGTAACACCATCAGGTCACCAAGTAACAGGGAATGATCCTAGTAATATAAATGCAAAACAGAGTTAGTGTGCCCTCAGTGACTTTATATCGTATACCATGTTTATCACAGAACTGTGGTAACATCCCTGATACTCTGCTGCTCCTACAGCCTTCAGTAACATCATAAAGTCACCAAGTTACAGGGAATGATCCTGGTAATATAAATGTATAACAGAGTTAGTGAGCTGTACCCTCAGTGACTTTATACCGTATACCGTGTTTATCACAGAACTGTGGTGTACATCCCTGATACTCGGCTGCTCCTACAGCCTTCAGTAACACCATCAGGTCACCAAGTAACAGGGAATGATCCTGGTAATATAAATGCATAACAGAGTTAGTGTGCCCTCAGTGACTTTATATCGTATACCATGTTTATCACAGAACTGTGGTGTACATCCCTGATACTCTGCTGCTCCTACAGCCTTCAGTAACACCATCAGATCACCAAGTGATAGGGAATGATCCTGGTAATATAAATGCATAACAGAGTTAGTGAGCTGTACCCTCAGTGACTTTATACCGTATACCGTGTTTATCACAGAACTGAGGTGTACATCCCTGATACTCTGCTGCTCCTACAGCCTTCAGTAACATCATAAAGTCACCAAGTAATAGGGAATGATCCTGGTAATATAAATGTATAACAGAGTTAGTGAGCTGTACCCTCAGTGACTTTATACCGTATACCGTGTTTATCACAGAACTGTGGTGTACATCCCTGATACTAGGCTGCTCCTACAGCCTTCAGTAACACCATCAGGTCACCAAGTAACAGGGAATGATCCTGGTAATATAAATGTATAACAGAGTTAGTGAGCTGTACCCTCAGTGACTTTATACCGTATACCGTGTTTATCACAGAACTGTGGTGTACATCCCTGATACTAGGCTGCTCCTACAGCCTTCAGTAACACCATCAGGTCACCAAGTAACAGGGAATGATCCTGGTAATATAAATGTATAACAGAGTTAGTGAGCTGTACCCTCAGTGACTTTATACCGTATACCGTGTTTATCACAGAACTGTGGTGTACATCCCTGATACTCTGCTGCTCCTACAGCCTTCAGTAACACCATCAGGTCACCAAGTAACAGGGAATGATCCTGGTAATATAAATGTATAACAGAGTTAGTGTGCCCTCAGTGACTTTATATCATATACCATGTTTATCACAGAACTGAGGTGTACATCCCTGATACTCTGCTGCTCCTACAGCCTTCAGTAACATCATAAAGTCACCAAGTAATAGGGAATGATCCTGGTAATATAAATGTATAACAGAGTTAGTGTGCCCTCAGTGACTTTATATCGTATACCATGTTTATCACAGAACTGAGGTGTACATCCCTGATACTCTGCTGCTCCTACTGCCTTCAGTAACATCATAAAGTCACCAAGTAATAGGGAATGATCCTGGTAATATAAATGTATAACAGAGTTAGTGAGCTGTACCCTCAGTGACTTTATACCGTATACCGTGTTTATCACAGAACTGTGGTGTACTTCCCTGATACTCGGCTGCTCCT
The DNA here is from genome assembly GCA_033119305.1 of Pinctada imbricata. Lineage (NCBI taxonomy): Eukaryota > Metazoa > Mollusca > Bivalvia > Pterioida > Pteriidae > Pinctada > Pinctada imbricata. Next base: position 36,303,259 of record VSWD01000013.1, read on the forward strand.
ACTGCCTTCAGTAACGCCATCAGGTCACCAAGTAACAGGGAATGATCCTGGTAATATTATGTTACATTTTTAAATCTAATTACATGTTCAAAATGAAAAGAACTATATTTTATTCAATCTGATATTTTTCTGACTGAAAGGAAATAGTCTTTTTGGTACCTTTTACTTTTAAAAATTGACATTCTTTGTATTTGAAAGAAAAAAAGAAGAAATTCTGACATCACATTATTTGATGATTTTTGACTATGAAGACATAACTACAGTTTAGACTTCACCATGAAGATGCTTTATAACTATGACTTTGCTTATGACATCACTATGCAATAAGTTGCTAAATGGTGTCACATTACATCTATGTCTTTCAAATCAAGCTATATGAAAATGGTCTGCTTCTCAAATTGAAAATGTGTAACGGTTACTTTGAGTAACAAAGAATCATAGTTATACATGTTCACATACATGTACCATACAAATTTCTACTACATGTAACTCTATCTACATCTGTACAAGAAAACTTAAGTTATAATACATACCTTTCCTGCCCACAACTTCTTCACTTGAGTTATGAACTTTATTTTCTCTTTGAAACTAGATTTCTGAAATAAAGAGATGAAATTGATGAACTACAATTGTAATTAAAACTGTTTTGTGTACATTTTTATGAAATGATCTAAAAAGCATATCTTTTAATGCTTTATGGAATTTAATGAAAGAAGATGTGTTTGTTTAATGTTGATGTCCCAAGCTGAAATGATACTGTAATACAACTTCTCTCTCACCAAGTACATGAAGGTCAAAAGTTCCAAAAGTACAGTCTAACCTGTATTAAGCAGTCACCCAAGGGATACCATGAAAGTGACCTCTTAACAGAGGTGACCTTTTAATAAAGGTTCTTAAATAACCATGCTAAAGTACACTTGTTCATAATACAAACGGGAATTTTCTGTTTCATGTATTGTATTGAACAGATACATGCATTAGTACGTGAATAATGTCATTTAATTTTTTTTATCATTGCTGATGGCATTTAGTAATGAAAATCTTTCGTCTTTTGAAATTGTTGGCACATGAAATAAATGTATGAAGTGTCATCATAAAATGATGAATAAAAAACGGTCAAATGCAAAATGAACGTATGATTTTAAAAAGTTCCTGATGTCTGTCTGTCTTCAATTCACAAGAGAATCACTTAATTTTTCAATCCAGTCTTGACTTACATCATTGCCATCGTCGTGCACCCCTTTCAGCCCTTGTGGTACCAGGGATATACGTCCCTGGTGGTACCGAATACGATTTTATCACGCTTTATAAACGCTGAGAGCCATTCAATAGATGCTTTAAAGGTAGTATCGAAGTATTTTGCGAATAATAGGATCCGTATTTTGAACAAGAGCCCCAGGGGGCACAACGCTCACCTGATACCCATGCACGCTCTAATTGACATAGTGACATTGAATACTGATAGTGCCAGTACCAGGATTTTAGCCCACAACCTTTCTAAAAAAAATTTTTGCCGGATGCAGAGAAGTTTTTTTTTCAGACAACCTTTAAAAGTACAAAAAAGAAAAAATAGTCACATTTCAAAACAATAACTTTTTTACTGATTTGAAAAGACGGATAAAGTGGTCCAAAGTCATATGCCCAGCTAGTATAGTTCAATTGGGCAACATCAAAAATAAAATCATATGGTAAAATTCCACATTAATGTGCAGCAGAAAAAGAATAAAACAATGAACTGATTTCATAAATTAAGTTTATTTAAAATTGAACACCAAACCTTTCATTATCTATAGCTAGCATGCCAGAAATTATAAACCCTATGTTTGTGAAACGAGAATGCCCCCGGCGGCATCTTTGTAAGTATAAAGGCCATTTTCTGTTAAGTATGTGAGAGGTCAGGGTCAGCGTAATATTGGTATCAATGGAAAGATCTTGTCACAAGGAATACACATGTAAAATATGAAAGCCCTATCACTAACCATTCAAAAGTTATGCCCAATGTTCAAGTTTTTGAAAAGTACGTCAAAGGTCAAGGTTATGGTCACGAGGACAAAAATTTTGGTATCAATGGAAAGGTATTGTCACAAGAAATACACATGTGAAATATGAAACCTCTGTCACCAGCTTCCATTCAAAAGTTATGCCCAATGTTAAAGTTTTTCGGAAAACAGACAGACAAACAGACAGACGGACAGGACAAAAACTATATGCTCCCGAATCTTTTATTCCAGGGGCATAAAAAACAAAGATTTTTCGGTTTTGCCTTTATTCATATTAAAATATACTGAAATCTATGAATGCTTTTGAATAGTATTGATTTCATCTCAAATACATGAAACGTACAGTTAAAATCGTTTTAATCCAATATTTTTCAATTCAAGTGAGGTGTTCAGAAATTGGGCCAATTTGTTTTCCAAAAAGCAGTGTACGGTGTATCAAACCTCATGACCTAGTGAAGCCACTTGAACAAATAATTTTCAGTAAATATGCTGAAATGCGGCGCTTCTTGCCTATGCATATTTCAACAGGCGAGAAGGAGCGTCGCATTTCAGCATACGCTGTTCAACAACTAAAGTGGTTTCGCTAGGTTTCGCAGTTTGAAACAAATTAAAAGGCCCATGAAATTGTTAAGCTTGTCCAACTAGCAGACCTACGACATCGTTATCTACTGTTAACCAATTGTTTTACTTCATCATAGGTGTGTAACATGGACAAGTTGTTAGCGGAGATAGTTCATGAAATGTATCGGTTGCATCGGATTTGCCAATAAAACACCGCTAAAGACGGTATGGCCGGATTGCAAAGTAAGTTTTTGTCACCAACTGGGTCAAGGTCAATAGGTCAAATAATACAGCATAAATTGAAAGGTTTTGTCAGAGGCAACCTACATGTATAAAATGAAGTTTCTACTGCATACAGTTCCATAGATTTTGCTTAAACCAGGAACTTTAACCAAAATCCTTAACTAGGTCAAAGTCCAAGGTCAAGGTCACTAGGTCAAATGTTACGGCATAAATTGAAAGGTCTTGTCATGGGCGAGCTTCATTAATAATATAAAGTTTCTACTGCATACAGTGCCATAGATTTTGCTTAAACCAGGAACTTTAATCAAAATCTTTGAGTATGTCAAAGTCGAAGGTCAAGGTCACTAGGTCAAATGTTATGGCATAAATTGAAAGGTCTTGTCATGGGCAAGCTTCACGTATACTATTAAGTTTCTACTGCCTGTAGTTACTTAGATTTTGCCTCAACCAGAAACTTTAACCAAAATCTTTAACTAGGTCAAAGTCCAAGGTCAAGGTCACTAGGTCAAATGTTACGGCATAAATTGAAAGGTCTTGTCATGGGCAAGCTTCATGTATAATATAAAGTTTCTACTGCATATAGTTACTTAGATTTTGCCTCAACCAGAAACTTTAACCAAAATCTTTATCTAGGTCAAAGTCCAAGGTCAAGGTCACTAGGTCAAATGTTACGGCATAAATTGAAAGGTCTTGTCATGGGCAAGCTTCATGTATAATATAAAGTTTCTACTGCATATAGTTACTTAGATTTTGCCTAAACCAGAAACTTTAACCAAAATCTTTAACTAGGTCAAAGTCCAAGGTCAAGGTCACTAGGTCAAATGTTATGGCATAAATTGAAAGGTCTTGTCATGGGCATGCTTCATGTATAATATAAAGTTTCTACTGCATATAGTTCCTTAGATTTTGCCTCAACCAGAAACCTTAACCAAAATGTTGACGGCAGACGGACAGACGGACGGACAGACGGACGGACGGACGGACATTGTCAATCTATAGACCGGAATTGCTTTGCAATCCGGCCAACAAAAAGTTATTTGGTCCGGTAAAAACTCATGTTGTATCTATTATTTGAACAGATAAAAATTGCCAAATGTCTTACCACAGGAACCTGTCGACATGTGTCGTTTTATGAGAGAAAATTTTTTATTATTCCAGCCTCAGGCCTCTGTGTTCCTCTTAGAAATATTATACATACAAGATGTCGAACACAGTGGCTTAAGGTTGTGAATAATAATTTATTTTCTCTATAAAAACAACAGCTTCCTGTGGTCCAACATTTCATTTGAAGATTTCAGGAACTCTGAAGTGAATTATTTATTTTCAAGAATTTCAGATATTAAATGTCCTATGTATTCTCAAAATCCAGAGGAAGAGATTACTCATTAGACGTTTCTTCAAGAAATCAGTCCGAAAATTACTTCACCTAAGAGAGTCTAAGACAGAGGAAATTCGAGCAAACTTTATACATGATAACAACTATATGCAAGTGTTCCAAGTACATGAATGATAACCATTATGAAAGTGTTCCAGTATAATGCACATTAAATAAAAAAATAATTCCTTTTGCACTGTATCTCCTGAAATGTATCGTAGTATTAAAGGTATCACTGCAGTACTAAATGGGGAATCCCCTTCGGGTACACGGCAAAACATGGCCGCTTTTGAAAACTTGTTCCCGACTTTAAAAATAAAATTCTTAATAAGTATAAATTGTAGGGTACCATGCATGAGTACCTCATACCTACAAATTGTCATGACAATCTGAAGAGTGGTTATAGAAAAGAAGTAGAAAATGTATGAAAATCACCCCCCCCCCCCTTCCTTTTTACATAAGAAAAAAATTCATAAAAAATAAAATAAATAAAATTTAAGCATAAAATACATATCAAAGCATTTAGTAAGTTAAATATGATAAATATGCAGTAAATGAGTGTGTAAAATCATACACTTATTGAGTTATTTAAAGAAATAGTGCAAAAATGTGCATTTCTGACCAAGTCCGAAAAGACGTCAAAAACGCGTCAAAAATTTGACTTCGAAGTGGAACCAAAAATAACAACACTTCTTTAGGCATCTCTTTAGATCATCCTGATGCTTTCGGTTTGTCAATACATGCTTCGGTTCTGAAGAAGAAGTTTGTCAAAGAAGGGTACCCCCCGTGACCTACTTTTGGCTGTGGTGGCACACCTATTGACGGATCCGGACGAAAAACTACAACTGTAGGGGACCATTAGTACTTCATACCTACCAAGTTTCATCAAAATCCCTTCAGCCGTTCTGGAGAAGAAGTTTAAAATGTGAAAAGTTCACGACGACGGACGACGACGACGACGACAGACGCAACACTATGACAATAGCTCACTTGAGCCGTTGGCTCAGGTAAGCTAAAAAACATAGTGTAATCAAAGATTACGAAGCTCACCTCGCGGCAGCAAAGTTCAATTAAAACATATCTCTTAGTACATGTATAATAAGAAAATCACTAAAGTGGGAAAAAGTAGGTCAAGGTCATTTTATGAAAGTTTGATCAAAGATACATCCAATATGCAAGTTTGGTACATGTAGCACTTATACTTTGCTCAATATTGGCATTTACAGGCAAAATCACTCAAGTGAAAAAAGTAGGTCAAGGTCATTTTATAAAAGTTTGATCAGGGATACATCCAATATGCAAGTTTGGTACATGTAGCACTTATACTTTGCTCAATATTGGCCTTTAAAGGCAGAATCGCTCAAGTGGAAAAAGTAGGTCAAAGTCATTTTATGAAAGTTTGATCAAAGATACATCCAATATGCAAGTTTGGTACATGTAGCACTTATACCTTGCTTAATATTTGCTTTTAAAGGCAAAATCACTCAAGCAGAAAAAGTAGGTCAAGGTCATTTTATGAAAGTTTGATCAAAGATACATAAAATATACAAGTTTGGTACATGTAGCACTTATACTTTGCTCAATATTGGCTTTTAAAGGCAAAATCACTCAAGCGGAAAAAGTAGGTCAAGGTCATTTTATGAAAGTTTGATCAAAGATACATCCAATATGCAAGTTTGGTACATGTAGCACTTATACTTTGCTCAATATTGGCCTTTATAGGCAAAATCACTCAAGTGAAAAAAGTAGGTCAAGGTCATTTTATGAAAGTTTGATCAAAGATACATCCAATATGCAAGTTTGGTACATGTAGCACTTATACTTTGCTCAATATTGGCCTTTAAAGGCAGAATAGCTCAAGCAGAAAAAGTAGGTCAAAGTCATTTTATGAAAGTTTGATCAAAGATACATCCAATATGCAAGTTTGGTACATGTAGCACTTATACTTTGCTCAATATTGGCCTTTATAGGCAAAATCACTCAAGTGGAAAAAGTAGGTCAAGGTCATTTTATGAAAGTTTGATCAAAGATACATCCAATATGCAAGTTTGGTACATGTAGCACTTATACTTTGCTCAATATTGGCCTTTCAAGGCAAAATCACTCGAGTGGAAAAAGTAGGTCAAGGTCATTTTATGAAAGTTTGATCAAAGATACATCCAATATGCAAGTTTGGTACATGTAGCACTTATACTTTGCTCAATTTTGGCCTTATAAGGCAAAATCACTCAAGCGGAAAAAGTAGGTCAGATGCTGCATCCGATGCATGGGTTCACCTCAGCATCTCAAGATGAATCACTTGTGCAAGTTTGGTAACTGTAGCATCAGTACTTTGTCAGATACTGAACTACCCCAAAAACTTTAACAAGACATTGACAAAGTCATTCAACCGGAAAATGTAGGTCAGATGCTGCTTCCGATGCATGGGTTCACCTCAGCATCCCAAGATGAATCACTTGTGCAAGTTTGGTTACTGTAGCATCAGTACTTTGTCAGATACTGAGTTGCCCAAAAACTTTAACCGGACGCGGACGCGGACGGGGACGGGGACGCCGGGGTTATAGCATAAGCTCATCTCAACTTCGTCGAGGTGAGCTAAAAATGCAATGGTTGGCGGATTCAAGAGGAGAGGCAAGGTCGTCGGGCGTCCCCCCCCTCCGGCACGGACCCAAAATTTGCCAAGAACAAGTATATTTTGACCCACTTTCATGAAAAAAAATCGGCACAATTCGCTCCTTGACCCCCAGCAAAGGAAGCGCTATAGATTCGTCACTTGAAAAAAAACCCCCAAGGTCTCACAAATAAATTGACGTAAAAATATCGGCAGATTTAAACGTAAACGGCATAGATCAGGTAAGTAAATTCCTCGGTAGATAAGACTTTAAACGGAGGCATGCGGGCGAATCATAACATGACGATGTATAGTAAGTCATCAATATAATTATTTGACACTAAAATTGTTGGCCTTTTAGGACAAAGACGTTACAGACGCGAGGAGAAATATCACGCGCAAAATAGATACTGGACAGTGTCCGTTCTTTTGATATTGGGTCACTGTCTGAAACCATTTTCACGTCAGCTCGTTGTCGGACTTTTGCTTTTTTCTTTTTCGGTCTCCCGCAACATCATGTTCAGCCGTTCCTCTACAAATTTCAGCATTCCGTTTTAAGATTCGGGACCTTGAGTTCTCAACCACCTAGTTCGATCGCAATAGGTGATTGGTCTTGCACTTTTGAATAATTTTATTGCGTCTGAACGCTCATTTAATAAGTTAAAACGTTCAGTTTTGATTCATTTGTTGTTGTTGTGATAGTTTCATACCTGATGACGAGTTATTAAGTACCCGATTACATACAAACAGTTCAATCAATTACCGCTGACCGCTATGGGCCTTGGATGCAATGTTTGTACAAGTAATTTGGGGCAATTACGGGGGACAGTACTGTTGAATTTTGAAGTCCAAGCCACTGACTGCTTAATTAGAGTCGAATCGGCGACTGGGGCAGTGAAAGGGGTGACCGCTGACAGCGTTACTGAGGTGACTGCTTATTAGGGTACAATATCATAGTAAAAACGGTCGGGAGGTATTCAGAGTGACCATTAAGAGGAGGTGACTGTTTAACAAAGGTGACCGCTTCTACAGGTTAGACTGAACAAACAGAATGGTATTGCAAAATGGAATATTAATTTGTTATATGTAATGCCTTATCACCTATTATATTCCCCTATGGTCTGAATGAGAATGAAGGCATATTTAAAGAAAAAATTCTTAAGTCTACATGTACATGTAAATGAAGAATTTGAAAATCAAATATGGTGAGCAACATCATATATCAAATGCCTAAAATATACATTGTACAAACATACACATGTACATACCTCCGATGTCTCATCAGTTGAAGTATGGAATTCTATAAATAGCTCCTGTACAGACAAGGCCGACACTATGGCAACCACATAGGGCAAAAGGTCATGCTGGTGCCCTAGGGCCAACATTTTGGCATAATGGGGCGATACCGGGAAATTTGCCATGGCTTTTCCTAGAGGAGTTATTCTACAGACTGGGTCCTTCTTAGTGTCCTTAAACCGTACAGGCTTGGGTGGAGTAGTCAGAGCACCGAGGGAAATAAGTAGCTTTTCTGCTGCCTGGAAAATTATAATTGAAGACTCAATCATTTTAAACAAAATGGAACTGTTCAAGAATAGGTTTGTCATCTGTTGCATGTGTGACCCCAAAAATGTGACCTTGACCTTGAAGATGACCTTGACCCCTATTAGGTTTTGAGTCTCATCATGCTGGACCATCCCTATCAATTTGATAGCAGTTTAACACATATCTATCAAGTTATACCAAATTACATGCATTTGAAAGTGTAACAACCAGACAGATGTTTGGTCAGACAAATACATTGACAAATAAACAGACAACCCCTGGACAGAGTGATCTTTATAAGGTGTTTTTGTGTTACAGGAAACACAAAAAAAAAAAAAAAACCGACATTGCACTTGTTAGCAGACTTAAAAACAATATGAATACGGCATCATTAATCAAATGACTGTCAAAGCGACATCATACTGGCAGCATGAGTGATGTCACACATTTGATGATGCAGCAATTAACAATTCCATTTTCATAATCACAGACTTCAGAAATTTAACTCTTGATACCACTCGGCGTTGATAACAAAGGAATGTTCTTATACATGTATCTGACAAACAGCACATTCAATACGATGCACATGTAATACAATACATACCCTGACTTGTTCTACATCAGGTGGTGTGGGAAATGGGAAGTTGATCACTTTGTCTATACTCATGTCCTGTAGAAAACATGAGAAAAATCTTTAAAGTGATTCTCAGACCTAATTTTTTAAAATCATATAAGGTAGGTAGGTTCTTTTTTTTTTTAAACATAATAAGACATTTTCAGAACAACTACAAATTGGCTTCTACATACAATGGTTAGACTAGTGTTTCCTTTATTTCTTGTTTTTTTCTTAAAATGCATTTACATGTAGTTTCTACATATAAGGGGTGTTTTTGGCAGTGCAGTTCTCTCCGACTGTCAATGTCATGATGATCTTTCTATTCCAAATCAATACAAACAAACGCTTTGAAGATGTAGTTTGTACACGATAAAGTTTGGAATAAAAATGGATGGAAAATTCTGGAATTTACGAAAAAAATTTAACGGTTTTTGGTTGAAAAACACATATGCCATGGGGCCTGAGAACCAATTTTTTTTTTGGCCTTACATAAAAAAATGTACATTTATAGGAAATTGTGTGCATAAATTGGTTATTAATACATGTAGGGACTTCATAAATGGGGAATAATCGCTCATAGAAATGGCATTTTCATTGTAAATAATATTCTTGCTGCATGTTCAACTGTTACTTAAAATAATATTTGATTACCTTCATTTGTAAAACAAGATCATCTACCGGTCGCCGTGTGATCTCAGGAGGAGAGAACTGTTCAAACTCATCATTAAATACAGCCGACGAATACAACCTGCCAATACAAATATACAGAATGTATACACATAATCACAGAGTTGAAGCTACATGTATAAATATTGATGTCTTTAAGAACTGAAATTCAAGTATAGATGTAATCTGTTATCAGTTGCTACTCCTACATGTAAATACATTGTATATGAAACATACATTTTGCTGTTTCTGAAAATTTGTCATTATCACAATGTACATGTACATCTAGTATACAGTATTCCTTATTTTTGAAAGTATTCCTTATTTTTGAAAACCAGAGTTACTTGCCGTTTGAGACGGTATCTGACGTAGACTAATCATGACACAAATTCTATGGAAACTGTCCTAAAACTCTGGGAAATGACGGTATAAAATAGGCTTTATCATACCATTTTCATGACGTCATAATAGTCTTAAGTCAGATACCGTCTCAAATGGGAGATAACTCTGTTTTCCGCAAAGATTCAATGAATCTATTCTGAATGCATGCTAACACATTATCACTGTATACCTATAACAATGCCCGGGTCCCATACGTCCGGCTCTCCCTGCCCTTTGATTGGCTGCTGCTTTAGATGTCCACACAATTTTAAACGTTGATACTCCAGTTACTTTGTCATAAAACTTCATCTTTGCCTAAGATTTAGAAATTTATACATAGAGAATGAAAGAAATTACAGCTAAAATACAAACAATTAAACATAACACACTTTTCTGGGTAAACATTTACATATACATTTACTGAAACTGTAAACATGTGAAAACAGGCAAAAATGAAAAAAAAATGTTTTGAATTGCCATGTGTTTATGAAAAATATTTCATAACTGTTGAAAATTCTTCTGATTGAATTTTTAATGTAGATGAATTATAAATACAATTTCATGTAAGTTTCTCAGCTTCTTTTTACATGTCACAGTGCATTACCTTTCCAGTGTCCACCACATATTTAATATTAGGTATGGTGAGCGATGTCTCTGCTACATTGGTGGCCACAACACACAGTCTATGTCCCCCAGGGGGAGGGGAAAATACCTGGATAAATTGGAAATAATGATACATGTAGTATGTGTATACAAGACATCTAGCAGTGGTTACATGGAAATACTAGTGCGTAAACATGTACATGCACTTGTTTTCAAAAGAATAATTATACAGTTTATATTTCAAATAAATAGGCCAATTGCTAATATACAGTTAAAGTATACCAATGAGGAAGTTGCCATGATTTTGGTTTCCCCACACTAGACCTTCATTTGTATTTCCCGAGGCGAAGCCAAGGAAAATAGGTCTGTTTGAAGGGAACCAGAATCCTAACTCCCTCAATCGTATACTTAAACTGTTTTATTTTACCGTAACTTTGACGTCACAAGCATCACACACAGAAGCTCTGCCCCATTTCAAAGCTATTTCCCAAAGGGAAATAATTCTTCCCAACTAACACATCCTTTGTAGGGATATACATGTACATGTAGTCTTATCAGGCGAATTACAGCTAAATTTATTATACCTCTACGTGTTTTTTTCTATATAAAAAGATACTCATTAAAACTAGCTGTAACTTGGCTGATGAGACTATTTCCCTGCAAAGGGTGCGTTAGTTGAGAAGACTATTTCCCTAGGGAAATAGCTTCGAAATGGGGCGGAGCTACAGTGCGTAACGTTGAGATGGGTTTAGCTACAGCACGTGACGGTGTAATAAAACAGTTAAAGTATTCCATTGAGGGAGTTAGCATGATTCTGGTTTCCCTCGAACAGACCTAGTATTTCGGCTTCGCCTCGGGAAATAGATCTAGTCTCAGGAAACCAGAATCATGCTAACTCCCTCAATGGTATACTTTAACTGTATATTAATGAGTATCTTTTTATATAGGAAAAAATCAGTAGAGGTATAATAATATCTATAAATGAGCTCCAGACGTCCGAGAGTAGTGCTTTTAGGATTTTTTTTCCATCATCAAATCTATGACCATGCCACAGACGAAAATGCCAAAAGATCTTACTTTGGACTTAAAAGTAATCAATGTCCTTCTTTCATATTAAGATTAGTACATCCAATATAAGGTTAGGTTAGATATTCATGTACAGTCATGTATAATTGTATGATCTGACCTTAGCTTGTTTTTCTGTCGACAGTAATGAGTAGAGGGGCAGTACATATAGAGGCTCTGTACAACTCTGGTGGCTCTCTCCATCTGACGATATCTGCAATAATTGTTCAAACATTTATACAGAGCCATAGATCATATTATATTCTTGATGCAAGTAAATGTATCTATTTCTAAACAATCTTCTTCATTCTCCTATCATAATATCTGCTTTTTATACTAAGAGAAAAACTAAGTCTTGTACTTTGCATTTCACTTTTCACGTGTTCGGAAGTTGAATCCAAATTACATAAACCTAGTACACGGAGTTTGTAATGATTATTTTAAAATAGTACATGTACATGATGCAAATGTACCTACAAGTATACATGTATCTACACGTACATACATACATGTACTAAAACCTTTTTTAAAATACTTGTATTTAGTTCGTGTCATATACCACTACTACAGACTTATGTAAGTTTTTAAATACATGTACATCTAACACGCTGATAACAAATTACATGTACCATATTGACGTCATCATCATCCAGATTGCCGTCATCTCCAAGGTCAAGGTCAGAGTCGACATCACCCTCCCTCTCTGCCTCCTCATCCACCGGCTCTACTGAGTAACTGATATACACCAAAATAATGTCTTAATTGAAGTACCAGAAAATCTTAGAAAAATGCTCAAAACTTCCTCAGTAACATTCACAAAGTATTAAGAAAATGTTATAATGGTAAATGTAAAAGAAACATGATTTTATATAGTGAAAAAAAGCTTATTCAAACTATTTCTATAACGGCGTTGTAAATTGTACAATTTAAGTGAGAGTGAGTGTTTGATTATATATCTCTGGCAACGTGTTTACGGACTGATAAATCCAGAATATAATATTTGGAGAAAATCATGTTTTAGCACAATATTTCTTATTGAATCTTCTCATTGTAGTTCATTTTAACATTTTGATCAACAAAAGCGACCGATTGTTAGAAAATTTTCGACATTTCACACGCATTATTTATATCATAAAAAAGACCACCCACCCTCACTTCTACATAAAAATATAGGTTGTTTCTCATAATTACATGTATGTCAATAAAACTACTATATTTGATTAAAGATACTTGAAATAATATAATTTAATATACAGGACACATTTTAATTAACGAGGCTGAGTACAATTAGAAAAAATTGATGACGGTGAAATTTCAATTTCTTTTTCTCAAAATGATATTTGAAGTACAACAAATAAATAACATGAATTTAATAAAAATCTCTTGTGCAGAAATATGAAAAATTTGAGAAAAATCATTATTTTGCAGTAAAACCCCATAAGGTCTTATTGTAAGATGCCATTATCTTTGAGATGACCCCTACATAATACTGAACGGTCAACTTCTATTTTCTTTCCCATAAAATGAATTTTATAATACTGCTATTATATGATCCGAATTTAGTCAAAATACCTTGGGTAGAAGTTCATGATTTTCTAATTAGACACAGCCTCGTTAATACTAGTTGAGCTGGTATCGCAAGTAAAATTTGGGCAGATTACGGCTCTTAACGTTACAGGTCCTTAGTATCTTCCCTCTATTATCCATTAACATACATGTACATGTACATGTATAACATAATGATAAGGTTTCTATTGCTTACTTGTCCAAATTTATTGTGGGTAAATTTTCAACTTTTGTTTTCTGTGCTCCCCCTTTCTTCTTTCTTTTTGTATTACCACACTTTTCTGAAAAAGAAAATGACAAAAATAAACATACATGTAGGTAATCACAGATTACAAAGCTCACCTCTTTGCAGCATGTCATCATGGCAGCAAAATTTCAATTAATCAAAAAAAATTTTCCAAGGTCTATTTATGAAAGTTTGATCAAAGATATATCAATTATGCATGTTTTAAACATGTGGCACTCACACTTTATGAAATATTACCTTTCCAAAGCAAGATTACTCAAGCAGAAAAAGTAGGTCATGGTCATTATTTGAGAGTTTGATCAAAGATAAATCCAATCAACAAGTTTGGTACATGTAGCACTTAACTTTGCTTAATATTGGCTTTTAAACATGTTAAAAGCAAAATCACTTGAGCGGAAAAAGTAGGTTAAGATCATTTCATAAGAACTTGATCAAAGATACAACCAATATGCAAGTTTGGTACATGTTTCACTTATACATTGTACATTGTACTTTGCTCCATATTGGCTTTCAAAAGAAAAATCACTCAAGCGGAAAAAGTAAGTCAAGGTCATTTTATGAAACTTTGATCAAAGATACATCCAATACGTAAGTTTGATACATGTACATGTAGCACGTATACTTAGCTCAACATTGGCATTTAAAACCAAAACCATTCAAACGGAAAAAGAAGGTCAGATGCTGCGTCCGATGCATGGGTCCATTTCAGGATCCCAAGATGAATCACTTATGCAAGTTTGTTTACTAAGGCATCAGTACTTTATAAGATAGTGAGCTACCCCAAACTTCTTAACAAAATCCCTCAAGCGGAAAATGTAGTTCAGATACAGCATCTAATGCATGGATTCAGCATCCCAAGAAGAATCACTTGTGCAAGTTTGAATACTGCAGCAGCAGTTCTTTGTCAAATACTAAGCTACCCCAAACTTCTTAACAGGACAAAAATGCGGACCATGGGGGTATAGTATAAGCTCACTCAACTTCATTAAGGTGTGCTAAAATCCTCCCAAATGCATTGGTATGGGTAAAAATGATTCTTATGCAATATAAGTACAAAGTATCTATAAAACATCGCAATGCCTGTTTTACTGACATCCTAATAGTAATTCCCTAACAAAATGTATGCATACTGAATTCCACAGCAGTTTTCGATGAAATGTTGTTATGGCTCAAGAAAACAATTCATTGACAAAATTTTCACACCAACCTGATTGAGATTGCACAGGAAAAGTCTGTTTTAGCTTCTTACATAGTGTGTGTACTTCTTGTTGCCCAGTTACGAATACCAGAATTCCTCCCTCTGGTAGCATTCTGTGAATTTTACATACCTACATGTAAAAGATATGCAGTTAAGTTTGAAGACATTTTGTAGACATACTTAACAAGAACATAATGGTAAAAAATCATGGGGTTCATCATAATCTGGATTTTTTTTCTACATTTTTTTTTAAATACAAGACTTATCATTATATCACATTGGACAGAAGCTCTGTTACAAAACATTAATACATTTTACATGTGAAATTAATAGAAAATTCTAACAACAGCTAGACTTTTTTTTTCAGAACTAGAACAATCAATCATACTTACCTTCTTATAGGCCTCATTAAGGTAATTGTCAAGCGGTGTCCTTTTATTAAAATGAATAGTGACGGGAAATTGTCGAGAGTCTACGCTGATGACAGGGGGTGGAGTCTTAAACAAGACTTGGTTTTCTGTGAAGTCCTCTACACGTAGGGTGGCTGACATGATGATTAACTTGAGAGGGTTCCCTCTCTGTGATGGTAAAAAAATCAACCAATTAAACTAAAATTAAACTATTTGTACAAAGTTTCTTTCCTCTCTTTTACTTTTCAACTAAGAATAACAATTTGATCTCTGTCAGTTACCTATAGTAAGCATACACAACTGGTAAATTTTGTCTTAATTTTATCTTAATAATTTCACTATCCTTATTCTGACATTTAATCAACTATTGTTAAAGATTTACATATTTTGATATTTTGACTATGTTTACCTTATGTCTGAGAGGCACAATGCGAGACAGGAGTCCAATCAAGATATCTGTGTACACACTTCGCTCATGGGCTTCATCTATAATGACTGCACTATATTTGGTTAGGAGAAAATCCTAATTAAATAGAGACCAAGTCAAGATTATATACATTGTACATACATGTACATACATACTCTTAGAGTAAAAGCACAAAATATCTGATGAATAATCGAAGATTTTTTTACATAGATATGTTTGTATTTTCAATGATCATTTCAGGATAAGGACATTAAGTAAACGTATGTCAGATATGAATTTAAAACGAGAGGTATTTCTTTAAAAAAAACAAACACCACAGACATGTAAACAATGAAAAGGCAAGGACATTTTTGTATATAGACACAAAAAATACGTAGATGAGTATATGTTGGCCGAACCGTGGTCCAAGTGAGGCTCGAACCAGCAAACTTTCAGTTACTGGCCCTACACCCCAACCACCAGACCACAGCGCCGCAACGAGAGGTATTTCAGTACATGAAGGAATTTGAATATTTATTTTTGGGGATTTTGGATATTCTCACCTTTTGTACTTCTTTTAGTAATACTCCATCTGTCATGAATTTGATTTTTGTGTCCTCTGTGACATTTCCCTCATATCTTATCTGGTAGGAAACCTCTCTACAAAATGAAGCGCAAGAGAATCATTAAAATGTTCATGAGGAATAGAAAGGGATCGGCATACTTTTCACAATCCCAAGTTTAAGATTTGTGCATGTTATAAAAAGCAATAAGACAATGATGAAATTATAATAATACAAGAAAATGTGATTCTTCTGAAAATGAGTTTTCCCTGACCTGTTGGTGAGGTTCATCTCCGTAGCAACTCTGTACGACATACTGATGGCGGCAACTCTCCGTGGCTCAGTCACTCCTATTATACCATTTGTGCTGCAACACCATACAGGAGATACAGTGTATCATTAATTGTTAATGATGTTGATGATAAAATGCATTGTAAATGGATGTAGTGTCTATATGATGGAAAGATGATTTGCCATTAAAAGCAGGATTTATTTACCGTATCAATTTTTCTCAATAATTATTATATCAGGCATTTTTAATGAAGATCAATACAAGAATGAAAATTGGATGGCAAATTTTACATGTAAAGTTAAATTGTACATGATTAATTGACATTCGAGAGTGTACAGTATGTGTGATACACATGTACATGTAACAATTATTACTATTTGGGGAAATTTAGCAATTCTATCAAATATGAATAATTCTCTGTAATCAGTATTTCTTAACTTACAACAAACTTACAGCACTACGCATAAAATGTCAAGAGTACTTACTGTGCATACCCAGCCTCGTACAGAAACTGTGGTACTTGGGTAGTTTTACCAGAGCCTGTCTCACCACAGATTATCGTTACTGGATTCTCATTTATTGTTTCCATGACAACTTGCTCTTCTCCTAATATAGGCAGTTTCAGTCTGGCATCCTGGAGTGGATGAACTGTTTTTCATTTACATGCATATTTACATGTATAATCATGCTACTGAAGAAATGCAACTTTCTTCTGATTTACATAACCTGACATGAAATGATGTGCTACATTTGAGTTAAAATGATATTGAAATAAATGACCATTTACATGTACATTCACAATGTAGTTGAAGACTCGAAATGTCAAAATTTTGCTTAATACATTTGTATCAGGAGAAATTAATGTATAGTATTACTAGTTTAAAATACATGTAAAAAAATACTCAAAAAGTTCCTAAATGTTGTTTTGTCATGATCAGTTAATCATGTTAATAGTTTAACATGTACAGATGACAAATCTTTAAGTATAGATGCAATAATCTGTATAGTATACCTGGATTTCCTGTTTCCTTTTTACAGGTATATTAATGGTTGGGCAAGTCGAGATTTTCTCCTCTTTTTTGACATTTTGTTTAGAATCTGATTTAGAATGCAGAACATTCTTCTGTGCCTCAGTGTTACATTTCCCCTCCTTAGTTTGTTCTTCCCCTCCATCTTCAGGTCTTTTGAAATCATTCTTAGTGCTACTAAGATCATTCTTTTCGTCTGCTTTATCACCTTTCTTTTCATCCTCCTCATCCTCTTCATCAGTTGACATGTCAGATGTATGTAAAGAACTATCCGAATCATCATTTTTCTCATCATCATCACTTTCATCAATTTTCTTCCTATTACTTCCCGTCACGACATTGATACCACTATCAGCTTTTCCTTCCTTTGATATGGCAGACCTTTTGGGAAAAAAATAAAATCATTAAATTTCAAAAGATCAAATTCTTTAAATCATTTTTTTTTTTAAACTGATATCATTACATTACAATTTGTAACAATTAGTCAAAAAATTGCTGTAAGGCTTCTAAAAAATATATGTACATGTAAGCTTTATTATGATTAAATAAATGCTGCAGTTTAAATTTCTCACCTTTTTTCCTTGCCCGTGTAGACATCTGTTATACTTTTATACTGTCTCATTTCTTTATCACTGGCCTGTACTTGGGCTAGGGATTCAAGTAAAGCTGCACGCTGTAAGTTTAAAACAACATTTACTACTTTGTGTTTAGAACTGTCACTATCAATTCAAAAAGAAAATGAATGTTTATGTGTATACCTTTTATTTGCTCTTTGTCATTAAAAATGTATTGTAGTGATTAGATTAATTAAAACTAAGGATTAACTTTTTCAAGATATGATAGTTTTGATGGTACGGTACAGAAAAATATTACAATCCATCAACAACTGAAATAAATTTGCAATTTTACTTGCAGCAATATTTTCAAATGACATTTTATATGTGATTTGAAGTATGACAATACATTGCCATGATCTTGCCATAAATTCCGTGAACCCTCCTCACCTTTGGCATTGAGAATACTAGTATAAAATTCAGACATTGTATATCAGACCATACAGGAATTAGAAGTCACATGTAACTGTCTGAAGCCCTAGTCACATAATATAAGATTTCCCTAGACATGCTATAAGCTTGAACAAACATGTATTTTACATATATTAAGCTTATAAGGGACTTATAAGGTGTATCATCAAAGTAAACTTAATTCAATTAACATGATTAACACCTTTGCTTTTTTCTCCTTTTGTTCTATTATTTTCTGCAGGCGTTTCCTCTCTTTCTTTGTGAGTTTTTTGACTGGCTTGTCCTCCGTCACTTTCACTTTGGTTTGTCTTTTCTCTGATGGCAAAGCCAGGACATTGCTATCATCAGTAGTACTTTTACCATCATCTCCAAGATCTAGTTTAATCTGGTATAAAATAGAAAGAATATAAATTATAATGCAACTACTGACCAGTCACCTCTGTCATTGTCTATACATATTTCCATAGTGTTGGGAATTGGATGGAGTGTTGGGAATCCGATGTTCTTATAATGTTTTAAATTTCCCGATTATAATCAATTATCAAAATCATAATTGATAATTGTAATCGGAAGGGTCTGTCAACGATGTCGCCAACGTCAGCAATAATCAGCACAACACTATAGATTTCAAAATTGTATGAGCTTCTGGGACAATGTAAAGAATGGCAAGGAGATATATAAGAAAGATTTGTTGTTATAAAGATAAACTAGTTGCTACATAGACTTATATTTGTAACAATAAGGTTAAGGACAATTTCATCGGAAAAAAGACTAAAAATTCAATGTTCAAGTATGTGTTATTACTAGTTCATGTTCTCAGAGGTCTGTGAAGTGCAGTATCCCAGCTGTATTGGGAATAAAACGTATCATTTGGAAAACCATTTCTTTCTTTCATCATGTTAAGAGTTCTCGAAATCTTTTTATTCTGACTAACACTTGATAAAAACTTTAAAACTGGATGGTCTGGAAGGTAATTAACTTATACCAGTCCAAAAAATATTCAGACATTATGTCAAAGACATTACCCATAAGAATGTAATGTTCAAATTTTAAATCATTAGTCTGAAAAAAAAGATGTTTTGTTCCTTTGCAATCCACATTATGAAAGAATATTCCTACACCACTGAAATAGCTGGTAATTTCTAATTTTCTACAGGCTAAGTTCCCTAGCTAGCCCTGCATTCCCAATTCAGAAAACATAATATTTCAAGAACACTCCAATTGTCCAGTCCAATATTTGTTTTGATTCATTGTCACGTTTGCTACTTGATATGTCAGTATGATTGCCAAGCTTTGTGAAGTCTGACAGTCTAATTGACCCTTTCACATATCATAGCGAGCGGAGCTCGTTGCATAGGGAAGAAGGGCCCTTTCGAGCAAGGCTCGCATTTATGGTAACGCGTATACGTAAGTATGGGAAAATGCATGAGCAAAAGATATACATACTTAGAGCTGAAAAAGTATGGTAACAGGACTGCAGATATGGGTAAAATGACTCGATTTCCTTAAACAGCAGAGTAGGAGAACATATCTTGACAATTAGGACTAGGTGCACTAACCCCTCATATCGGCCCTATAATTTTGACGAAAAATGCTTTTGATAAACGAACTATTAATTATCACTTTTTGCAATGCTGAATGTTTGAGAAAATACCGCATAATATTTTTTAGCATTTGTCACGTGCGTGATGTATGACGTCATGTTTTGACGTCATTTGCCCTGAATGACGCAAAACAAAGGAAAATCATCGTATTTTACATACAAATCTTCAAAATTCATTTATGATCCAGGCCTCGCCCACGATATTTCTTATGCAAATTTAAAGGCCGATCAGAAATCCATCTATTGGTACAAAAATATTCATGGGCAAGGCCTTGATCGATACTTAATTTCATAAATTTCTATCAAAATTTCGCTCATTTATTGATATTTTCAATGATTTCAACATTTTCAGACGTTTTTAGCTACACATTATTCAGTATAGGACTGTGAAATCAAAATAAGCTTCCCTGTTTGGATTAACCATACATTTGACATTTTAAAAACTAGAATATTATGGATGTATGAACAACTTTGAAAATAGGGCTGATATGGCAGGTTACCGCACCTACTTCTAATTTGCAATGGATAGATTTCTTCTACTTTATGGCATAATAAAATTAAGTACCGAATTGTTCATCTGAAAATCAGAAATCCTGAAGCAACTAATCTGCCACCTTATCACTAAACTGAACGCAACTCTACAGTATACATGTACTTGACGTCATTATTCCTTATATGTGACATCATGGTAGCAGTGCGCCTATTTTCACATGTAAATGCAAGAAGGAAAAGCAACTGCCCCAATTATCTTGCACTTTTAAGTGTACAGTGATTTTTTTCAGTAATTTGGGAATGGGGTCGGAGCCCTTGCAATTGGGAAAATTAACGACATTTGGGAATATTTGGGAAGTACTAAATATCAAAGTAAAAGTAAAATGACAGTTTATACAATCAAAAGTTAAGAATTGAATGTTTAATCATATAATTTTCTTTAAATATGATTTAATTTCTTATGCTTACAACAATATGGCAAATAATTAGTAAATTTTCTACTTTTGAACCAGTTATTTTCACTATTTTCGCTGATAATTCCATCTGAATGAAATTGGGAAATTTTAGAGTCACAATTGGGAAAAAAAGATACTATTTTTCATTGGGAATGGGGCCGAATAACGGCCCCAAAAAGGGGCAAAAAAAATCCCTGGTGTATCAAACAAACAAGATAGATATGATAGAAATAATTAGCTAGTAAAGAAGAAAGATTTGAATTTTTTAAAATGTATTTCAAGGTCAGTAGAGAGGAAAGGGGAGGATATCAGACTGATCCCTCTCTAACGATCAATGTTTGTGTAAAGTAGATGGGCCGAATCCAGATTTTTTTTTTGCAGTGGGAAAGGGAGGTCCAGCTCGACCAGCGGGGAGGAATTCCTGGAATCCTTGAAGGTTATGATTTTGAAAAGTTTTTGATTTTGAGTTCAAGGTCCAAGGTTTAACAATTTTTTGTTGTCTTTTTTTCTCTGCTCGCACATACATGTAAGGCTTTTAATCTTGATTCATATTACATATTTCACATACGGTACTGAGTTAAATTGAAGATGATCTGTTCCAGGGGACAAACGTTTGCAAACAAAAGATTGTGCATGCACCAGTGACATAGGTCATGTATTCATGGAAATCTGCAAAAAATACTTGTAATGCGTTATATATTGTTTGTCCCCAAAAATGAGTGTCAATGCAAAATAACTGGGAAAAAATTCAGCTATGCAGTTTTTTCATTCCATTCCCAGATGGGACGGTATCTGACACAACACAATTAGCGACATCATCAAATTCTGTGGGAATAAGAATACTTAGAGAGCCTGAATAAAAAAAACAACGTTTCTAAGGAATTTCACTATGTCATAATCCGTTTATGTCAGATATCGTCCCAAATGCAAAGCAACCCTTCATATCGAACAGGTTGGGGAAAACTTCAAATCGAGCTATTATAGCTTGATCAGGCTATAATAGCTAGAACAAGCTATTGCCTTATAATAAAATTTTTCCATACAAAATTAAACTAAAATCAAAATTTTTGATAAATATTCACTGATTCCATTTGTACTCAATATATATCAAAATTTTTAACAAGACACATATTATACAATTATTGCACAGTGATGAGGTCGATATAATGATTTATGGAGTGATAAAACCAATATCGACCGAGGCCGAAGGCCGAGGTTGATCGATATTGGTTTTATCACTCCATAAATCATCATATCGACCGAATCATCTGTGCTATAATCGTTTTATCATATACATGAATACTGGAGGAGAAAAGGGTAACCATAATGTTTTGTTCCCTAACACTGCTCACTTTTACATTTTTTCTTTCAGATAAACGTCTTGTATTCTAGTAAAATGTTTTACACTTCATCTTTTATTATTATTTTTTTATTAAAAAAATGCTGCCAAATAGCATACTCAGTCATATCAGAAACAGACAGTTTGCTGCCGACTACCGTTTTCCTCTAATACACAAAACCGGAAACGCGTCAATATGACCGGTTCAATACGACGATTAATCGCATTGCACTTGACCGCGTTTTGGCCAATGGGAAATATATTAAGCTTGTAAACAGTAACGTAAATTAGAGTAATTGATAAATTCAAATATGGACCGATGATGAATAACAACATTTTGGAAAAACGAAAAATTTGAGGTTCCTTATCTCCTCATCCGTTGGTATTTCAATAGGGGTTTCTATACAAGTCGTAGCATTTTATCAGTACTAGTGCGACTTGTAAACAAAATTTAACTATCATTAATTTTTTATTTTTGTCTTAGGAAAAAAATAGTTTTATGATAGCTACATGGAGCTATCATAGCCCGATCGAACTATTATAGCTCGATCTGAAGTTTTCCCCAACCTGTCGAAATCACAGGCACATGTAGAAAGAGCGTCAATATCTTGTATGATACCCCTTTACAGGTCATAAGGGAATATATGAATAGAGAGACAAGGCTTCCGACGAATTTTCAACTAGAAGTAGCATCTGAAATAATTGCATTTATCATGTTTGAAGGGCAAAATGGGGTATGACCAGAAAGATTTATGTGTGTACTTCCTAGAAACATCAATAATTCACCCAAAAAGATCTCATAAAATAGCCTAATCGTCTACCTAAGTTGGACTGTTTTCTACTTTCTGTCTTGAATCTCCATTGCCAGATTGGACAAATACTGATTCATTCAGAGGCTTTACTCTGCTTACTGTAAGCAAAGTAAAACACCTGGATGATTCTGATAAGCTAATCTGGCAATGGAGGTTCAAGACAGAAAGTAGAAAACAGTCCAACTTAGGTAGACGATTAGGCTATGTTATCAGATCTTTTTGGGTGAATTATTGATGTTTTTAGGAAGTATACAAATAAATCTTTATGGTCATACCCCGTTTTGCCCTTCAAATGCAAAAAATTGCAGAAATGCTATTTCTAGCTGAAAATTCGTCGGAAGCCTTGTCTCTCTATAAGATACCAGCATTCTCTTATGACCATACAGGATATTGACGCATTTTCTACATGTGCCTGTGGTCGAAATGACAGATCGAATTGTATTTATCTGTTTATCAAAAGCAAATTATCTTTACTTTCTTTTCCTCAGATCTGTCAACAACTGTATCATTTTGTTGACGAGATTTCCAATTAAAGCCATGTTTTCTCTTCCCCATGTTCACTCTGAGACTTTTATGTATTCTTTCTCTGATTCTTGTCTGATCCAACAAAAACAAATCCACATGGTGGTAGATGCCCAACAACAGCTCTTCCGGTGAATGTTAAAAAATAGTGCCCCTAACATGTATTGAATTCATTTGTTAAACGATGCCAAAAAATTCCAGTGGTATATTTTACATAAAAATTAATGATTAAACATCCGATTGAGAGGTTATTCAGATAGCTAGAATATCTTTTCATGAAAAATTATTTTGGGAAATCCATACGCTGAAATTCGTCTGCTCCGGGAAATGGCTTCCCTCGAAGACGATGACGTTTTGGAGGATGACCAGTTTGAAGACTTGTTAAAGTTTCCTCCTGAAGTCCAAGAAGCTATTGATCAGGTTGATATACATTATGCCATAATCATTTTTGCATTTTATTATGCTTTAAACAGAATTTCCTCTGATCTTGTAGTTAGGTTTTATCGAATTACCTCTGACCGAATTTACATCTATAAGTTTTGTAACTGTTTACTTTTCTTGAGACTCCTTGAAAGTTTAAAAGCAATATAATGCAATACAATGCAATGTAATTTACCTGAGATGAATCTAAAGTACTGTCAGCGTGGCCGCACTCCGGAAATTTAAAACATGATTTTGACTACTTTGTATCAGTGGCGGATCCAGCGCCCCCTTCGCCGTGGGGGTCAAGGGGCGAATTTTGTTGATTTTTACAGAAAATGGGCCAAAATATACCTGTTTTTGGAAAATTTTTGGTCAGTGCCCAGGGGGGGGGGGGCCTCAGCACCCCCCTGAATCCGTCACTGTATATTCAGAAATTTTAATGAAATTGATACCATTCATTAGATCTGGCTTAGTCATAAATTTTGGTATAGGTTAAATGATGGTCAGTGCAAGCAATCAAATTTTATAATATGATGGATAGTGCACACAAACTTTATAAACAAAACAAGTTTTAGATGGGCCATATTTCCAATGCTAATTTTTTCCTTGACCATGTTGACATTGTGACGCGCTCCACCGGCTCAATTTTAAATTCGGAGACTTCACCCTGAAATTTAACATTGAAAACGTCCCATCTAAAATTTATTTTATCAGTATGGTATGATTGATTGCATAAACCCACGACAATATAACATATAAAAATTTACGACTAAGTGAGATCCATTCATTGATATCGGTGATTATTTTCAGTGTGATAAATAATTAGCAAATTTGCTACTTTTGAGCCAGTAAATTTCACTAATTTTTCTGATAATTCCATGTAGATGAAATTTGGAAATTTTTGAGCCACAATTGAGAAAAATAGATATTTTTCATTGGGAATGGGGCTGAATAAGGGCTGAATAACAGCCCCAAAAAGGGGCCCAAAAATCCCTGGATATCGATTTTATTTTAATTTTTAGCTCTACTGGTCTCAGACCAGTTGAGCTTATGCGATACCCTGTCGTCTGGCGTCTGTCCGTCTGTCCGTTTGTAAACAATTCTTGTGCTCGCAACTCCTCTGAAACCATAGGAGATACAAAGTTAATTCTTTTTGCATTCTACTTGGTATGTGGTCTAGTTGTGCACCTGACATTTGGTTTCAGCTCCTGACCCCCAGGGTCTTAGAAAATGGGCGTGGTTATGAAAATCTATGAAATCTTGTGCTCACAACTCCTCTGACACTATAAATGATGGAGACTTAATTCTTTTCGCAATATGATAGGTCTGTGGTCTAGTTGTGCACCTGATATTTTGTTTGAGCGCCTGACCCTCAGGGTCTTAGAAAATGGGTGTGGTCATTTTCACCTATATAACCCTATGTAATCTTATGCTCGCAACTCCTCTTACACTATAAATGATGGAGACTTAATTCTTTATGCAATATGATGGGTCTGTGGTCTTGTTGTGCACCTGATATTTTGTTTGAGCCCCTGACCCCCAGGGTCTTAGAAAATGGGTGTGGTCATTTTCACCTATATAACTCTATGTAATTTTGTGCTTGCAACTCCTCTTACACTATAAATGATGGAGACTTAATTCTTTTTGCAATATGATGGGTCTGTGGTCTAGTTGTGCACCTGATATTTTGTTTGAGCCACTGGCCTGCAGGGTCTTAGAAAATGGGTGTGGTCATTTTCACCTATATAACTCTATGTAATCTTGTGCTAGCAACTCCTCTGACACTATAAATGATGGAGACTTAATTCTTTTTGCAATATGATGGGTCTGAGGTCTAGTTGTGCACCTGATATTTTGTTTGAGCCCCTGACCCCCAGGGTCTTAGAAAATGGGTGTGGTCATTTTCACCTATATAACTCTATGTAATCTGTGCTTGCAACTCCTCTTACACTATAAATGATGGAGACTTAATTCTTTTTGCAGTATGATTGGTATGTGGTCTACCATTGTTATTCACCTGATATTTTGTTTGAACCCCTGACCCCCAAGTCTTAGAAAATGGATGTGGTCATTTTAACCTATGTAACTCTATGTAATCTTTTGCTCGCAACTCCTCTTACACTATAAATGATGGAGACCTAATCCTTTTTGCAATATGATGGGTCTGTGATCTAGTTGTGCATATAATGTTTTGTTTGAGCCCCTGACCTCCAGGGTCTTAGAAAATGTGTGTGGTCTTTTTCTTCTATATAACTTTATGTAATTTTTAGCTCGCCGGGACGAATGTCCGGAGAGCTATTGTCATACCCCCGGCGTCGGCGTCTGCGTCTGCGTCTGCGTCTGCGTGCGCGTGCACAAAAACTTTAACCTTGCTTATAACTTTTAAACCAATACAGATTGGGCTTTCATATTTCACATGTGCATTCCTTGTGACAAGACCTTTCCATGGATACCAAAATTTTTGACCTTGTGACCTTGACCTTGGAGATTGACCTTCTTTTGAAAAACTTTAACCTTGGCCATATTTTTGGAATGGTAAGTGATAGGGCTTTGATATTTCACATGTGTATTCCTTGTGACAAGACCTTTCCATGGATACCAAAATTTTTGACCTTGTGACCTTGACCTTGGAGATTGACCTACTTTTGAAAAACTTTAACCTTGGCCATATTTTTGGAATGGTAAGTGATAGGGCTTTGATATTTCACATGTGTATTCCTTGTGACAAGACCTTTCCATGGATACCAAAATTTTTGACCTTGTGACCTTGACCTTGGAGATTGACCTACTTTTGAAAAACTTTAACCTTGGCCATATTTTTGGAATGGTTAGTGATAGGGCTTTGATATTTC
Source organism: Pinctada imbricata (assembly GCA_033119305.1). Taxonomy (NCBI): domain Eukaryota; kingdom Metazoa; phylum Mollusca; class Bivalvia; order Pterioida; family Pteriidae; genus Pinctada; species Pinctada imbricata. The sequence goes on from VSWD01000013.1 coordinate 36,330,155, forward strand.
ACATGTGTATTCCTTGTGACAAGACCTTTCCATGGATACCAAAATTTTTGACCTTGTGACCTCGACCTTGGAGATTGACCTACTTTTGAAAAACTTTAACCTTGGTCATATTTTTGGAATGGTAAGTGATAGGGCTTTGATATTTCACATGTGTATTCCTTGTGACAAGACGTTTCCATGGATACCAAAATTTTTGACCTTGTGACCTTGACCTTGGAGATGATTGACCTACTTTTGAAAAACTTTAACCTTGGCCATATTTTTGGAATGGTAAGTGATAGGGCTTTGATATTTCACATGTGTATTCCTTGTGACAAGACCTTTCCATGGATACCAAAATTTTTGACCTTGTGACCTTGACCTTGGAGATGATTGACCTACTTTTGAAAAACTTTAACCTTGGCCATATTTTTTGAATGGTTAGTGATAGGGCTTTGATATTTCACATGTGCATTCCTTGTGATAAGACCTTTTTTATTGTTGTTGTTGCAATTTACATATGGTTGCCACCGGCGAGCTATGTTGTCATTCTGACAAGTCTGGTCATACTTGCAACTCCTCTGACACTATAAAAAATGTAGACTCAATTCTTTTTGTATTATGATTGGTCTATGGTCTTGTTGTGCACCTGATATTTTGTTCGAGTCCCAGACACCTTAGGGTATTAGAAAATGGGTGTGGTCATTTTCTCCTATATGATTGTGCTCTCGACTCTTAAAGCTATTAATTATGCAGAATTAATTCTTCATGCAATATAATGGATTTGTAGTCTTTTTGTGTCATTGATAGTTCATTTGAGCTATCAGCCCCTGGCCCCTAGGATCTTGGAAAATGGGTGTGGCATTCTTTTTTGAAATACCTTATCTCAGATGCTATGAATTGTATGAGTGATACCGTATTCTAGTTTCAGTCTGATGGATATATTGTTTTGTTGTGCATTGCTTCTTTTTGTTAGAGCGCATGCTTCCTATGGTCTTTTGTTTACAAAAATGGAAATTGATCTTTTAAAACAAAACAACCAGGAGAGCTACAGTCTCGTCAGATACTTCTGGTTGCATAACAAAGTAATCAAAATTGCGTTTACCCAGTTTCCAAAGAAGCTATGAGTTAAAGATAGGGAAACATATTGCATTTCACATGCATTTCATTCCTGACGTCACAATGGCCAATGCATACGCTTTACAGAAACATTCTGTGACGGCTGTTCTAACCTACAACTTAACCTGCAATGACCTACATAAAATTTATTAAGGTCATTCTTTTACCTGGAAAACGCAAATTCAGAAAACAAATTAGAATGTGAGATTCAGTGCGACAGTTCCTACATGTAACATAGGCCCTGCACTTCACTTGGAAGAAGAAGAAAAAGAATGATGAAACTCACAATTGTGGTACATATATATATCAGGGCTCTCGAATCAGCCTGATTTTGGGCCGATATATGGGCCCATTCCACACAGTGAGGAAATGCCGCAGTAGCGGCCCTTCGCTTTTTTGGAAGAAGCATTGTTCTTGAAATCTTCCAATAAAATGTCGGACATTTCAGAATTTTATCAGTCCAAATAATACATATAACGTGAGTTTTTGTCTGACCAAACAATTTTTATCGGCTAATCTGATAAAACCGATACTTTTCATGAAGAAGAAGAAGAAGAAGAAATGCAAAATAGTATCTTTTTTTTTTCCCAATTTATTGACCAATTTTTCCCCCAAAAAATTGTGAAAATTATGAATTCAAAATGAAGTAGAACATCGTTCGGATAATTAAATTACAAACAAGCGCTTCTTTGCACGAATCTCTTGTCAAATTTCACTTGAAATTTAGCATTTTAACTCATTTGATATTTTATTTCAGTAGTAAAAATTCCAACTTTGCTCAAAATATTACCATTTATCCCAATTTGAAAGGCCCTGGCCCTTTCTCAAAGTAAAAATGTACCCTGTGACAGCCCTGGGCCTATTGAAATTATAGAAAATAATAGCACCATACAAAAATGAAAATGCCCCATTCATAAAATTTTCTTCTCAGTCACAGAGAACCTTGACAAAATCCAGATTTTCCAATTTCTGAAGTGAGCTGTGTGAACTGTAGCATAATTATTGCTACTAACTATCATTTATTCATTCATAAGACTTTAATTACATCTTCAGGTACTTCCAAGTGAAGATCCCTTGGACAAGGCCGATTTCAATCCCATAGACTATATCAATACTCTGTTTCCAACTGAGCAGTCACTCGTAAACATTGATGATGTGGTAGGAAAAATGAGACTTAAAATAAGGTAAGACGTACACCACCATTCATTACCAAGTCTAGATAAACCGGTACGTTCAAAATTCTTTCTTTTTTGAAAAATATCAGAATATGGCTTCTGCATGTTCTAAGTAATAATAACAATGTTATTAACATAAAGCTTGAATTGCATATATGTGGTCAGCAAAAATGACTAAGTCTTATATTTATGTATGTAGATGTACTGTGCGTGTTCTACATTATTTTTTGCTGACTAAGTTATGATACCCTCACTTCCTTAATTTGTATGATTTCCTAGTATTCATTTCACATGTTTGAATATAAAAAATGTATGTATGAGCAATGTATTTGTAACCTGAGAATTTTATAGGAAATTGGATGACGAGATACGTACAGTGGTGAGAGGGCAGACCAATGTAGGGGAAGAGGGTAGAGAGGCATTGGAGGATGCACAGAGAGCTATACAAGAACTTTTCTCTAAGATCAAAGAAATTAAAGATAAAGCTGAAAAATCAGAAGAAATGGTGAGAATTGTTTTATTTAGAAAATAAATAACTTTACCAACAGCAGATAAGTTCAACTTGATGAACAGCTTTCTGCAGAGATGCTCAGATGCATCCAATATGATGCTCAGTAGAGTAGGATGCACGATAGGGTGTCTAAAGGCATCAGTTAGACTGCTTGACAAGAAAGGATTTCATATTAAATAAAGCTAATGATTTATCAATAAAAGAAGGTTTATTGATAATTTAAAATTGTTTTAAAGATTAAAATGAAAATTTGCAGAAATGAGTGTAAAATTTATATTTTTCAGGTAAAGGAAATTACAAGAGACATAAAGCAACTTGATCATGCAAAGAAAAATCTGACAAGTTCTATAACAACTCTAAACCATCTACATATGCTAGTAGGAGGGGTTGATTCACTCACGTAAGTACTGTCGCAAGTCTAATAACATGAATAATAGATTAACATTTTATTGGCTGGATTGCAAAGCAATTCCGGTCTATAGATTGATGATGTCTGTCTGTCCGTCCGTCTGCCGTCAACATTTGGTTAAAGTTTCTGGTTGAGGCAAAATCTAAAGAACTACATGTACATGTATATGCAGTAGAAACTTTATATTATACATGAAGCTTGCCCATCACAAGACCTTTCAATTTATGCCGAAACATTTGACCTAGTGACCTTGACCTTGGACTTTGACCTAGTTAAAGATTTTAGTTAAAGTTTCTGGTTGAAGCAAAATCTATGGAACTGTATGCAGTAGAAACTTTATATTATACATGTAGGTTACCCATGACAAAACCTTTCAATTTATGCCGTATTATTTGACCTATTGACCTTGATCCATTTAGTGACAAAACTTACTTTGCAGTCCGGCCATACCGTCTTTAGCGGTGTCTTATTAGCTCGCCGGGACGAAAAAGTCCGGAGAGCTTATGCCATACCCTCGGCGTCGTCGTTGTCGTTGTCCGTAGACAAAACTTTAACCTGGGCTATATCTCTTGAACTACTAGGGGTAGGGCTTTGATATTTGACATGTAGATACCTTGTGACGAGACCTTTCATTTGAGACCATGACCTTTGACCTAGTGACCTTGACCTTGGACTTTGACCTACTTTTCAGAAACTTTAACCTGGTTTCTGACAAAAACCTATACAGGCGAGCTATGTAATCTTTGATTACTGTATGTTTATACTTGAAATACGCATGATCTGTAATTCCTAAGCTTATTTAGGGGTTTCAGTAGGTAATATCTCTAAGCGGTGATTCAGAAATGTTAGGCCGATCTTTTTACCCTTTATATGACACACATGAGAAAATTCAGGATCCAAGGAAATATGAACTTATGATTTCCGTCATTTTAAGCAGTGAAAAGGAAGATGAAAAAAGATTGTAGATGACTTGATCACTTGAAATATTCAGTCAGCCTAAGAGGATTTGTGCAGTCTTGTAAGATTATTCATTATCAATAGCAAACACCATCATTTAGGTAGAAAATCTTTCTATAATCCATGCATCACATGGCAACTATTTTATAGTGTATCACAAAATGCAGTGTGAGTTTGTGTGTTATTTTTCTATAGATATATATATAGAATGTCATGTACAATATGTAACATATATAAGAGTCTAATGACATGACTTTAACCTTTGATAATTTGTAGTGTTGTAAAATCGAGAAAATTTTACTATCGATTATCGGAAACTATCGGAGGAGTACAATTAATATCACAATTGGAATAATCAGACTTTTTTCTTCTTTAATATTGTTGTATGTTTTGTACCTTTTCAGAAGGAGAATACTCAGTGCTTGTGATTTAAGAATCTGATTTTATTTAAAGTCATGGAAATCAATTAAATGTTGAACATTCCGTGTTCTTAATAACAAATCTCGTGGTTTGCTTTAGAACGAGGGCCTTCCTTTTCTTTCTAAAGCCAAAATGGACCCACACAACGCCCAGGATATGGATAAATCTGTAATGAGTATTCAACAGCGTCAATCGATTTTCAAAACCATTACCAATAGTCGGCGACTTTCAAGTTTCAGGGACGATAGCAGCGACTATCGTTACAACACTAATTACATGTATTTGTATATTACAGGAGTTTGACACGGAGACGGCAGTATGCAGAAGTGGCAAATCTCCTTCAAGGTGTTCTTAATGTTCTCGATCATTTTGACAAATACATGAGTATTTCACAGATCAAACAGCTGGCAGACAGGTTAGTTTATCACTCTGGGACAAATATATTATTTCAATGCACATACAATAATGATCTACTTAAACTTAAATGGAGTATTGAACTGAGATATTCATTACTAGTTGTATATGTGTACAAGTAGTTTTAAAAAATGCTTTATAACTATAAGCGTAGTCACAAAAAAGCAGTTGTTTTAGAGAATAAAGTGTTTTACTACAGTAACTAAGAATTATGTGCACTATACATGTGTATTTACCAAAAAAAAACTCTTATGAAGAAGTTCAAAGCATTTTACTATTAGAACGAGATGCAAATCATAGAATACTTAAATTCTGTCTAAATTATGTGTTAGCTGTGGCATCGATGAAACAATTTGTCATAGATTTATACTTTACATGTATATATTGTAACTTCAGAGTCAAGCAGATTCAATCAGAATTAGGAAGCCAGATTCAGGGAGATTTTGAAGAAGCTTTTCAAGGTGCTGGGGCAAAGGTAATGCCAGCATTAATTAGATCATGTGTTTAAAAGGGAAAAGAAATTTGAGGTAGAAGCTGGTAGGATATCCAAACGTGATACAGAGATTTCTTGAAAAAAGAAAGAAATCATCATTGAATACAGTGAAAAATTTAACAAAATGGTTCTTGTGTAACCAAGTAGGATTGATTCTCTAATAGAAGTTTTATTATGAAGCTTTCTTTGAATGTAACATATTATTTTTTTTAACAACGACCTATCACTCTCTCAAAGTTCATTATACACATAACTAGTCCTATTCTAAATATAACTATGATGTCATTTTGTTTGTAGTATGGTCCTTCTAACCAAAAGCAACTGGCAGAGGCATGCTTTGTAGTTGACGTCTTGGAACCAAAAGTTAAAAAGGATTTACTCAGCTGGTTTGTCAAACTTCAACTGGCAGAATATCTGGTGCTGTTTGGAGAAAACCAAGATGTGAGTATTAATATGTATGTACTATCTGACACTCATTCAGATCCCCTCGCCCTTTCTTTGTAACGGCATAAAAAGACTTGGATGCCATTGATGGAAAAATTCTCCAACTTGAGTGTGTAATGTTGTGAGTAACATATTTGTCAGTTACAATCCAGTGTTGGAATTTGTACATGTATCTCATTATAGATTATAACAAAACTAATAGATGGATAGGGAACTATTTTTAAAATGGCGCCGTTTGACGTCCGAGTCTTTATTCAAAGAAAAAAGTTGAGGCTAATGGGAATGTCTGACACTGTGTGACAAAATTTGTTTCATTTTGGTACATGCAGTATGAATGGTACCAAGTAATTTAGAGGAGTCAGATGTACATGTAAATCATGGTAAATTTCAAAGAGTCTGATGATGATGATTCCTATAAAACAGACCACTTAATAAACTCATCATTCTTTCATGCATATTTGTTGTATATGATAAGATTGTTGTACTTGGATTATGCTACAGGCATGATTGTATTAAAGCTATGCTTTCAAAACTACATGCATCTTTAGGTACATGTAAACCAATATACATGACTGTACATTCATTCTAGACTCTGAAAATATATAGTTACATGAATAATAGTAAAATTTCACGTAAATATCTGCTTCTAATGTATTCATTAAAAAACAACTTGATAAATCTGATAGATTCAGTTTTTTTGTCCAGTAGTAAGATGTAAATTATCATGATTATAGTACAGTAATACTTCATAAAAAAATGTTAAAGCCTAAGTATTCTTAGCAGATAAGCAAAGCCTAACTATTTCATGAAGGGCGGTTGGAGGGTGTCAACAATTTGCTTTAATTGTCCAACACCATTTAAATTTCATAGTCTGATAGCCATTGATCTAAAGATCAATGCAATGGGTCATGTTGATGTTACATGTAAAGTTTTACACAAAAATAACTTCTTTTGTCAATCTGTGATTATCTAGGTAGCATGGCTAGATAAAATAGATAGACGATATGCCTGGATCAAACGTACCCTTGTGGATTTTGAGGAGAAGTTTGGTCACTTGTTCCCACCATCCTGGGAAGTCTCAGAGAGAATCTGTGTGGAATTTTGTGCAATAACAAGGTAATGAATTCCGCAAGATTATAGCAGCCAATATATACATGTACATGTATTTTTACCAGCTAGATTGACATATGAATAATTTTTCATATGAAATACATAACAATACAAATAAGAATGAAGTAGTGTCCTCCGTAGGGAAGTTTAATATAATAAATAACAATGAACACTCTACATGTATATCCACAAATTTTCGGCCACTCGGCCTTTATCAAGTGGAAAGGCATTAATGGATATAGAGTGTTCATTGTTATTTATAACATAACAATACATGTACATAAAAGCTGCCTCAAAGGCTCATAAGTGCTTTTGTTTGATTATTATTAGTACATGATTATTATTAGTACAGTCATGTATAAATTCAAAAAGAAATCTATCAAAGACTACTTTTCCTATTTTCATTATTCCTTCCATGTAGGATTTTAGGAAATATACTTGATATATGCATGTAGATATGCAATATAATTATGACTGCAAAGCAAAGGGGCATATAGGGATAAGTTTATCTTGTGTCTGTCAACATGAATCTGGTAGTAACAGTTTTCCTGGCAATAAATAATTCTACATGAATGAGTTTGTCATTTAACGTATGTTGTAAATGGACTAAACTTGCAAGGATAAAATCACTTAATGCCAAGAAAAATTCATAGTAACATGTGCAGGGTTAAACATTACAGTGGTTAAAATTAAGGGTGAAACGTTTACCAAAATTTCCTAAACGTGTACACGGAAGGCTGTAAACGAAACGTAAACGTTTAAATGCTTCTTTGTATTTCTAATGTGAAAAGTGATATCCACTAGCATTCATTTGCAGACATGGTCATAAAGTGACATGAATACGACTTAATTATACTTGACTAGATCAAATTCGCAACTTTAATACGACATGCTGATGTTTCGTACAGCAATAAAACTTTCAAAGATTCAAAAATCAAACTGTTATTTTCAAATGTGTTTGAACAATTCCCACAATTCAAAAGTGCAAGTAAGTTACAAAAACAGTAACTCGTGGAAGGTTGGACATCGGACCATCAAGAGAAAGCATAGACGGTGAAATAGATGAAGAAATAGACGGCAATGACGGAGAAAGAGATGGTTGCGGCGGTGTCAATTTTGAGATATCGGCTCTTTCTATAACAGGATTAGATTGATTCTCAGACAGATTTTCTTTCCGTTTTAAGCGTTTGTTTAAAGTTTGTCCAGTGTGTTTGAATCAAGGATGCATACATAACTCCGACAGCACATACATTTACATTTCGTACGTACGTTAAATGAAGAATCAATTGACTGACTTCGCGACTTCAAGAAATCAATAAAAGTATTGAATTTTTAGAGTAATATTAACGATATAAAAGAATATCTTTTTATTGTATGTACCGTAGTCCGTGTACACGTTTAGAAATTATGTAAACATTTACAGTCAAAAAACGAAACGGCTCTGGTATACATGTAAACGTTTCACCCTTAGTTAAAATTCAACCAAGTTACATGAATGAGTTAAAGAATATCCTGACAATAATCTAAAAAACACTCACAATAGAGCACCAATTTGAGCATCGACGGACGTCTAGCAAGCTAGCTAGAGGTGGAACCAGGTGCCCGGGAGGAGTAAGCATCCCCTGTTGGAAGCTTTGACAAAAAGGTTATCCCAGATATTATTATAACATGCAAGTCAAGAATTTTTTTTTTTTTAATTTATGTTTTTAAGTTTTCATTTTCTATTCCTCAGGAGAGAATTATCAAACATTATGGGAAAGAGATCACATGAAATAGATGTGAAATTACTATTGTTTGCCATACAGAGAACTACAAACTTTGAAGCCCTTATTGCCAAGAGATTTACAGGTGTTACTCTGAATGAAGCCATGGTAAGCTTTGTCAAAAATAAACATTTCATTAAATTTTCAATTTAAAGTGTATTTCATTTACATGTACACATACATGCACATGTATGTATGCATAAATTTTCTTTAAGAATTTACATTTTTGTCCCCCGCTTTTGCGAAAGCCCAGGGACATTAAAACAGGTCCATCTGTCTGTCTGTCAGTCACAAAAACTTTAACCTTGTCCATAACTTTTGAAGGGTAAGTGATAGTGCTTCGATATTTCACATGTGTATTCCTTGTGACAAGACCTTTCCATTGATAACAAAATTTTTTACCTCTTGACCTTGGAGTTTGACCTACTTTTCAATACTTTAACCTTGACCATAACTTTTGAATGGTAAAGTGATAGGGCTTTCGAATTTCTCACGTGTATTGATACCAAAAATTCTGGTCTTGGAGTTAACATGTAAAAGCTTCACCATCGACCATAACTTTTGGATGGTAAATGATAGGACTTTCATATTTCTTATGTGCATTCCTTTTCACAAGCTCTTTCCCATGGACATTTTGACCTTTTCTTGGAGTTTAATCTTTTGATATTTAGAATTTTGACAATACATGAGATACATGTACATGTATATTATGAAAACTTAAGAATAGAGTGGGGGATGGGTGGGGGTGTGTGTGTCTGTAAGCATGTCTTTAAAGACAAACACCCAAAAGTGGGGAAAACAATTCCTTGAATTTGATTTACATATTTATTTTATTCATGATTGCTAAATTTTCAATATGTAGAAAAGACAAATTTATTCAATGATAATCAGTCTTAATATGCATGTAGTGTTACAAATAGACAGCTGGTTTTACACCTGAATGTTTCATGAAAAGCAAATCATTGTACCCCATGCAATATTTTTTTCATTATTAATTTTTTTGTGTTGTGTCTTAGGCAAACAGGAAGGTAACCAAAAGTCCCCCACCACCAGCAGAATCTACCAATCCATTTGAGGAGTCCACCAATCCCTTTGAGAATGATGCTGATGGTGAAACAGTCCCTGTCAATGATGAAGCAAAGGTACATGACAGTGTACAGTATGAAAAGACAAAAAAATATAGATTTATTTCAAAACTTTTTGTTTTGAAGCTCATGTACTCGTATAAGAGGTGAAAAGGAGAATCTACTTTTATATGTTTTTTTATCTTATGTATTTGCTCATATGAATCTTGATGGGCAATCTTAAAATATTCTGAAGTGCTATTTACACATACTCACAAGGATGCGATATTTGTTTCAAAGTATAGCATATGTTCATGCAAAATATATAATGCAAACAGCAAGATTAACTTTGCCTTCACCAAACAAAGTTTAATGTGCATCAAATCTAACCCAAAAAGAAATGATGTGTATTTATTTCTGTATATACATGTATGAATGGCATTGAATGCATAGCCTATATGCATTATGTTGGTATAATTCCCCTATGTAAATTGGACATTATTTACTCGTACATACTGTATGTAGGTAGTTGGATCTTTCCGGCAATATTTTGTAATTTCTTCATACATGTGTCTTGAACATCATTTCTACATCTACATGTTTCAATGCAAAATGATTTGTCTATAATGTGAAATGCTTTGACTTGCAGCTGGATGAAAAACAAGCAGGCTCACCTTTCACAGGAATAATCTCTAAGTGCTTTGAACAACATTTGAATATTTACATTGACTCTCAAGATAGGTAAGGCTTTACTCACCTTTCACAGGAATAATCTCTAAGTGCTTTGAACAACATTTGAATATTTACATTGACTCTCAAGATAGGTAAGGTTTTACTCCTACATGTAGATTATTAGTCGTTTCATTCATATATGCATCAAAAGTTCTACTTTTGTTCATCAACAATTGCAGTTCAAAGTCTTTTCACATGTACATGTATGATTAAACCTGTTTTAAGAGAACATTCAAGGTAATGTCATATCAAGAACATACGAGACAGGTGATCTCTTTTAATTTGCATGATAATTGTTTCATGCAGCAGGTTGCTTAGACATAATTAACTGTACAACTGTATAATTGAAACCTTATACATGTATTTCAGGAACTTATCAGAGTTAGTAAGTCGTTTCCTTGACGATATACGACAACACGGCACTCCACGCATGGAGACGGAGGAGAGTAGTAACGTACTGCCGAGCTGTGCTGATCTGTTTGTGTTCTATAAGAAATGTATGGTACAGTGCTCACAGCTTAGTACAGGACAACCTATGATAGATCTGACCCGCACATTCCAGAAATATTTACGGGATTATGCCAATCGTGTTCTATTAGGCAACCTACCAAAGTAAGTCGCCATCTTTACCCATATCATAAAAAAGTTAATATGCACATTGGTTAAAACGTGATGACTTTAGTCCTTTGCTTATTGTCTTTGGTTGACAGTATTTTGTTATACATCCTTAATCTGTTCAACATTTAAGCCAAGAATACATGTGAAGTCAGTATACATGTATCTTTTCAACAGCAAACAATACTAGTAGCTTTGAAGAGTTTTTGACAGACATTGGAAACATGATTGGATCATTTATGCAAAATACACAATAGTAAAGATGTAGAGTACACATGCAATGTACATGTACTTACCAATGGTTGCATTTTGGATTAAATCCCTACTCTAAGGTCACAAGATGACTCCTCAAACCACTAAGCCCCGGAAATCCAAAATCAGACGAATTTTACAGAATTGCCAAGAACTTTTATGTCCCATAGAATATAAGTCTGTAGGGCCTTTGTTTGCAAAAATGGTGGTTTCCCCCTTCAGAATTTTTTGTCAAGTGGATTTATATGGTATCTATTCACCAAGTACATGTATCTTCCCTAAATGAAATTCAAAGGACTATCAAATGGAATATAACATACTTGTATATTTACAATTTCTTTCTCTATTATGTTTATAGAGCTTCCAGTCAGAGCAGTGGTATCAGCTCAGCATCAGGTCTGATACAGAGTATCCTGAAGGAAGGGGAGGTAACCAAGTTTACAGAGGAGGAACAGTGTCGTATTTGTAGTATTCTGTGTACGGCAGAGTACTGTATGGAGACGTCACAACAGCTGGAGGAGAAACTGAAAGAGAAAGTAGATCCTGACCTAGCTGGACAGATAGATCTCAACTCAGAACAAGATACATTCCATAAGTAAGATCACATACTGTACTTGCAGTGCAATATGTATGGTGTAAATGATAGTTATTTAATTCAACTTATACCTCAGATCCAAGATATAAATTTATTTAACAATTTGACTTAAAAAAGAATAAGAATATACGGTTGTGCATTCAAGTAATTAGAATATGCATAGCCATTTTTGAAATAATAATAAGAATATAGAGTTGTACATTCAAGTAATTAGAATATGCATAAACATTTTTAAAGTAGTGCTTAGACATGCATTTTACAAATTATATACAAATAATACTGAACAACATACCAAAACATGATACAAATATATTTGTTGTTTTCTTTCACATTAATGAGGTTTTAGAATGTTATGTACATTGTATGTCTACTTTCAGTGTGATATCGAACTGTATTCAGTTATTGGTGCAGGATCTAGAGACAGCCTGTGAACCTGCATTAACGGCCATGAGCAAGGTATAACTTTCAATCAGCATTTGAAACAGTATACATAAGCATGTATCTATAGACTTCCTAGTTTACCGGAAACCTTGAATTTGCTTCCAGAATTCCCTTTTATGGTCTCTGCTTAACATTGTGTAAATTGTCATTTTCTATCCCCTTCAGATTTTGTTGTTGTTCTTGGGAATCATATTTACCTAGTCTCAATGTCTACCTTTTTCTTGCATATCTTACATGTATTCTACACTTGAACTTGATTGATTTTATCCTATTTCACCAGATGTCATGGTCATCTATAGAGGCAGTAGGTGACCAGAGTGGATATGTAACAGCCGTTACATCACATCTGAAGCAAAATCTTCCTATCATCAGAGATAACTTAGCATCCTCTCGGAAATTCTTCACACAATTTTGTCTGAAGTTTGCAAAGTGAGTTGAAGATATTTGTTCAAGTTGTCATTTATTTATTGTGACTTAAGAATATTAAAGTTTGTACAGAAAATGTAAAAAAAAAACAACATTTAATGGTCATGAATATTAGATAAACTACTAATTAGGACACTTTTGAATGCACATGTTTTGTTAACTTTAACTACGGTAGCATAAAACTTATGGTTTCATGTATATTGTACCGTAGGTACATATACATTGTATTACCTGTACAACATACTCTACATCAAATAATTCATGGATTAATTGGGGAAGACTTCTTTAAAATACATGTATAATAATTCCTGGATTGATCTTTAAATAATATATTATAACTATGGATAGTAAACGTCGATAATGACAACTGACCTTCGACCAAGGTCCTAATTTGTTAAATAATTCCTTCTTTTAATGTTTACTTTTCAGCTCCTTCATTCCGAAGTTCATCAATCATCTGTTCAAGTGTAAAAACATCAGTACAGTGGCGCTGAGCAGGTTGGTTTCAGTGTATTTGTGTTAGAACAGTAAGGATGTTGTAACTTGGGTCTGAGAAATGAGAAATAAAATTTTTCATGAAATTTTTATGCCCCCAGAATCAAAGATTCGGGGGCATATAGTTTTTGGCCTGTCCGTCTGTTTGTCTGTTTATCTGTTTGTCTGTTTGTCTGTCTGTTTGTCCGAAAAACTTTAAACATTGGACATTCCTTGTGACAAGACCTTTCCATTGATACCAAAATTTTTGACCTCATGACCTTGACCTTGACCTTTGACCTACTTTTCAAAAACTTTAACATTGGGCATAACTTTTGAATGGGAAGTGATAGGGCTTTCATATTTCACATGTGTATTCCTTGTGACAAGACCTTTCCATTGATACCAAAATTTTTGACCTTGTGACCTTGACCTTGACCTTTGACCTACTTTTCAAAAACTTTAACATTGGGCATAACTTTTGAATGGTAAGTGATAGGGCTTTCATATTTCACATGTGTATTCCTTGTGACAAGACCTTTCCATTGATACCAAAATTTTTGACCTCGTGACCTTGACCTTGACCTTTGACCTACTTTTCAAAAACTTTAACATTTGGCATAACTTTTGAATGGTAAGTGATAGGGCTTTCATATTTCACATGTGTATTCCTTGTGACAAGACCTTTCCATTGATACCAAAATTTTTGACCTCGTGACCTTGACCTTTGACCTTTGAACCCAGTGACCTCACATACGTGTACTTAACAGAAAATAGTGTTCATACTAACAAAGATGCCACCGGGGGCATTCGTGTTTCACAAACACAGGCTTTATTTTTTTTAATAAGAGAAAATTTTTTAATAAGAGAAATTTTTCATTTCATTTTTTAATAAGAGAAAATCAGATGATGAAGTTCAGGTAAAAATTTATGTAAGATTGCATTCATTTAAGGTGTTGAATTTCTTATTGTAGCTTTTACTGGACACTCACTCTCTAAAGACAGTGTTATTAGATCTACCATCCCTGGGATCTCAGGTCATAAGGAAAGCTCCTGCTAGGTATGACCATATATCATTATAATTGTCCTCAATTAAGGAATAAGCTGAAATACCTGTTGTGATCCAATGATAGTACATTTCCTTTGAATTAAAAAAAGAAAAAATGGAAGGTGTTGAACAGTTATACATGTAACTTCTTAACCTTTGGTTATAACATCTAAGCCATGTACAATTTTCTTTTGCAGTTTTACAAAAATTGTAGTGAAAGGCATGACTAAAGCAGAGATGATTCTTAAGGTATGCCCATCAATGATCTTCATTTATTGATTCCTATAGTCTAAGACAGAAATTGAAATTGAAAAAAATGATACATATACATGTACATGTATTTAGAAATTCATCTACTATTATGGCATTGATTTATTTGATTTATTGTTTATATCCATTTTACAGGTTGTGATGTCTCCCAATGAACCTCCCCAGGGCTTTGTCGATAGTTATATAAGACTTCTTAGTGACTCTGATATCAATGAATTCCAGAAAGTGCTAGAGATGAAGGTAATTACAATTACAGAAGAATTCCGCTGTATGTCAGAGATAAATTTTTATTTGCTCATGTTTATGCTGTTTATACATGTACATGTACTTGATTTTGTTCAGTTAACTGAATTCACAAGGTCTAAGATGAAGATCAAACATGAACTAACTTACATATAACTAGTGTTACAAGTCTGAATGAATGAAAATAAAGGTCAAGAACGGAGTGAAAACATAGGGTTTGTAGCATTCCTCTACATTGTTTTTCATCTTTTCATTTTGTATGACATAATAAATCATAATTTTCTAACACATGATTTATAATTCCTCTGCATTTTGTTTTTCTAGGGACTTAGAAGAAGTGAACAAAGTAACATTTTGGAGATCTACAGAGCTCGTATTCCTGTTTCCATGGCATTAGGTGGTCATAGTGACATGTCACATTCAGGAAATGTTTCTCAGAGCTCACTATCAACTCCTGAACCAGAATCCAGCCGTATCAGGAAATTAGAAAAACTTATCAAGAAGAGATTGTGAGAGGAGTAGTCATTAGTATATATAATTAATTATTTTATTTACACAGATAGATTTATTTTTATGCCCTTTTATAAAAGACTGATGTCTGTCTGTTTGTCGGAAAACATTAACGTTGGGCATAACATTGAAATGTAAGTGATAGAGCATTCAAATACATCTATATTTCACATGGTTATTTCCATGTGTCAAGACCTTTCCTTAGATAGCAAGATTTAACCTTGTGACCTTGACCTTGGAGTTTGACTTGGCCTTTACCCAGCCAACATACATGTATACAAGATACATGTAGATGAATACAGTATATGCAAACTTGGGCATAGCATGTCACAAACATATCTTATTTCAATTTTTTTAAATGATTTTCCTGATCAAGTTGCAAATAATGATATCAAATGCCACTCAGTGCCTGTTTGGTACATACTCTTAAAGAAAAGGAAAAATCCAATTTTATGGTACATATTGAAATTGGAAGGTGCTTTATCTTACCACTTTCCTTTATGTTAGGATAGGCAAGTCAAAGTCACATTTTACATTTTGCTATAGACTAATCATAGAACATGTAGAATACTTTCCCTGTATTCATATTGATAGATAAAGGCAAGGCAAGCTTCTATAAGAGATTTATAAAGTTGTCTTATATACAGCGAGTTCTGAAATGAAAGTCATTAAAAATAGTCGGCCAATTTATCAATTTTTTGTTTTCAAATTTACAAAATTTAATTTATTTCGAAAATGTTTTTGAAAAGTTTATTAAGGCTGGACCATTGAAATGATAAGGGGACCTACTATGATGAATAAGACATACAATTGGCGTCTTACGTATATTGTGAAACTATTTGTTGACTGTGCAATAATTGTTTGGTATTTTATAATAAATATATTTATATATGCACTATTTCATTTGTTTTTCAATTCAAGTCACTTGATTGAATATATGAATTGAACCTCAGAAATAGCTTATTGTTGAGCTAAACTTTCCACTGTCTTTCATCTATGAAAAAAAAACAAACTTGTGTCCGGTTTTGCCTGTCTTAATGGTTGTTCTATCATATGGTTTTGAACTATAATTCTATTGTTATCAAAGGATGAAGATGAAGTAACAGATGCAGTACTGCATATCTGTGCACTCCTATCTGTTTGCACGTTATGTTTTATTTAGACTATAGTTTAACCCCCCCCCCTGCAAACAAGGATTGACTGGTATATTAGAATCATTTGATATGTCCATCAAAGCTTGTTGAGAGAAGAGGGCATAACTCCTCCCTTCTGCATGGATTGCAATGTTATTTTACAGAATTGTAAGTCGGACCCAAAGGTGTCAAGGTCACAATTGACAGTTTGGAAAAACCTTGTCCATGTTGTCCAGGGCTTAACTCCTCCCCTATGCATGGATTTCGAATTCGGACCCAAGAGTAAGTCATAATCTTGCACCAAAGGTCAAGTTTACAATAAACATTATGGGGAAAATCTCGTCTGAGGCATAACTCCTTCCCCTCTGCATGGATTTCATTGATACATGTAACTATATTAAAAAATATTTCTTATGACCCGAGGATGTGTCATGACCTTTAACCTGATTTTGAAGTGAGGGAAGTCCAACTTTTCATTATGTGCTATTTTAAATGGGCTGTTCTGAAAAATATACATGTATATGACGTGGAGGAGGTGGAAATAACCCGTCCCCATTCTAGTTTACATTGAGGTCCTAGCTTCAGCACAACAAAAGGAAGGAGCCCTTAATTTGGTTCTCGAGGCTGGAAGACATGGCTATAACCTATAATAGCAAATTAAATGTTCCATATAATACCATGCAAAACTATCTTGTTTTTCTATAAGAGTTGGAATTAAATACAGAGCCCCCCCCCCCCTACCCCAGCGACATTAGGAAATGATAAAATTATACAAGTTAAAAATGTATATTCACTTGGCTGACCAGGCTCATCAGAGACGTTTAGTTAACAATTAAACTTTAAGGTCGAAAGATGGGCTACCTAGATAGGTAAACTTGTATGAAATATCCTGCGAATTATAATATTCAAAGAATACAAAATTGTAAAAATGTAATATATGTATTCAATTCTTACAGCGTCCTCGTGACACTGGTAATGATCTGGTACTATTATAAAGATATTATCTATGTTAGGCTAATCTATAATATCTCCGTTGTAATGGAAGTCGACAGTTCAATGTTCTGAATTGTCTGACTATACAGAGGGGACCTTGTCAACTTTTAGGCTCAATGTCAACACACACAATTCACGGGACGTTTACTCCTTTCATTTTTCAACAATTCAGGCATGGGGAATTATTATCACCTTTCCTTACAAAGTCGGACGTGTATCTTTTATTAAACTTGCTCGTCTAAGTAAACATTTCATTCAAACCTGTATTTTCGACCTTGAATACCCAAGTACATGTACGATAAGGTTTTGAGGCATTTTGTGTAAGTTAACCGGGACAGTTCACATTCTAGGTTGTCAGTGTTCGGGTACCATATGCTTTACGCCGTCATGCGCGTACAATTGTACGTCACTATGTGCATTTAACGTCAACTCCGATTAGTGAATCTTTGTATTGTTTCAGTCACACGGCTTCAAAGCCAAGTAATATACAAGACAACGCCTTCAAGGTGAGAACTGTTCTTTATCAATTTGTGTCCCTTTTTGTGATTCTCCATTTATCAAATTATACATTTAAAAACCCGACAATGCTCATGAATGCAGAAGAGATACAGATAACTTATATTTGTATTTTCACACCTGTAGATGGATTATAATGGTTGATTAAATCAGCTACTAGTGTGTATATTACACTAGATATCGACATAGCTCGATTTGCACGGTGTTTCATGAGTACAACCTTTGCATATCTGACATAAGCATAAAGACCATAATTGTATCGTTCCCTTTCGAGATATGGTACAAAATTATCCAATGACCACTGTGTTTCCAATACAGTTTTTTTTTTCGCCGAGTTGCAAAACTAATTTGATGTGAGATGGGCGAACGAGCGTCAATTGATTTCCGAATTGTAATGAAATATACATTTACCAACAATGAGGCAATAGGTCAAGGTCATAGGGCTCTGATAATTGAATATGGTTCCCAGATTATATTAAAGCATGCATTGCACTTATCATGAAACTTGCCGAAATGTTTCCCATAAGTCAATGATGACCCCTATTGATTTTGGGGTCAAAGGACTGCGATGAAAGAAAATGGTTTCCAAATCATATTAGCGTGTGTAATGCATTTATCATCTTGAAATTTACCATAAACGTTTTCATTGAGGCAAGGTTGACCCCTATGAATTTTAGGGTAGCAGGTCAAAGTTCAAGGTCATAAAAATTGTTTCAGAATCACATTAGAACATGTATTGCACCTATCATCATGAAACTAAATTACTTGCCAGAAATGTTTGCTGAGTCAAGGATTGATTGTCGGGTCCAAAAGTCAAGGTCATAGGACTCTTGACGATTGAAATGGTTTTCGGATTAAATTAGACTGTGGATTGCACCTATTGTCATGAAACTTACCAGAAATGTTTTCATTGAGTCAATGATGACCCCTATTGATTTTGGGGTCCAAAGGTCAATGTCGCATTACTGATAAATTAATTGAAAAGGTTTCCGGATCATGTAAAAGCCTGTATATTGTCGTCTTCATTTCTGCATATTTTAATATGGCATAGGACAATATTCATGCTTACATTCCATTTTTTTCAACTCGGCACTTTGCATCTTTGATGCATTTTGAGCTTATTCATTTTTAGCTCACCTCGAAGTTGAGTGAGCTTATGCGATACCCCCGCGCGTCCGCGTCCTGTTAAGAAGTTTGGGGTAGCTCAGTATTTGGCAAAGTACTGATGCTACAGTAACCAAACTTGCACAAGTGATTCATCTTTGGATGCTGAGGTGAACCCATGCATCAGATGCTGCATCTGACCTACATTTTCCGCTTGATTGACTTGGTTAAGAAGTTTGGGGTAGCTCAGAGTGGCTTGGTTAAGAAGTTTGGGGTAGCTCAGTATCTGACAAAGTACTTATGCTACAGTAATCAAACTTGCACAAGCGATTTATCTTGGGATGCCAAGAGGAACCCATTCATCGGATGCAGCATCTGACCTACTTTTTCCACTTGAGTGATTTTGCTTTAAAAGTCAATATTGAGCAAAGTATAAGTGCTACGTGTACCAAACTTGCATATTAGATGTATCTTTGATCAAACTTTCATAAAATGACCTTGACCTACTTTTTCCGCTTGAATGATTTTGACTTTAAAAGCCAATATACATGTACTTAAATATGTTTGAATTGAATTTTGCTGCCACGAGGTGAGCTTCGTAATCTGTGATTACCTATGTTTAGCCAAGTTGCAAGGTCAAGATCATAGGAGTGGGTATCACAAAACTTTCCTTATAGATTTACGTGAGATGGGCTTTTGAGCGGACGAACGGGCGTCTGACCGGACTTGAATCATGGTCCGTAAGTCTAGTATATAAAATGCTATTGCTATAATTGCTATGGTGTTTCCCAAGAGTCAATGATATAACCTGTTTAACTTGGGAGTCCGAAGGTCAGAGTTTAAAATCATAGGACTTCGGTGATTGAAAATGATTTCCAGAAAATCAAGGAGCGTGTATTATACCTAGCATAAAAAACTTACTTGAAATGCCCCAAGGGCCAAAGATATAAGGTCAAATTGATAGGAGTATGGTATCAAGAATTGATTTCCGGGCCACAAATCATATTTGAAAGCGCTATTGCAATGAAACTTAGTACGCTTACTCATCGAAAGTGATCATGAGAGATTTCATTGTTTCTCTGATCTAAAAGGTCAATGTCATTGGGGTTGGTTTTTTATTTGATGTGAGATGCAAGTTTTGCAACTCGGCACATTGTATCTGGGATGTATTTTAAGCT
The DNA here is from genome assembly GCA_033119305.1 of Pinctada imbricata. NCBI lineage: Eukaryota > Metazoa > Mollusca > Bivalvia > Pterioida > Pteriidae > Pinctada > Pinctada imbricata. The sequence continues at coordinate 36,350,543 of VSWD01000013.1, forward strand.
TGATCACTTTTAGAAAGCTTTCATGAACAGCATTTTCTGTTTTTCTCCTCAGATTCCGAAGATAGATCTACTTGAGTTATGTAAAACATAAGTAAAAGAGTTTTAAGTGCATTTATACCGAAAATTGGCTATTGTAGGAAAAATCAATATCTTTGCTCAATATATCAAATTTCGTAAACAAATTGCTGTTCAAACACAAGGAATCGTATTTTACTGAGCATTGCGTGTGGGAGTTAATACGCCCCGACGTATACAAAGTATGGAATACATAATAATACCCCTTAAACCATGATTAAAGAGCCTAGATATTGAAAATTATTTTTCATAAATTCCTTCAAATAAGGGAATGACGTAAATGGCACATTTCTTTTAAAAAATTAATGACTATTACGGGTATCTTCAAATCCTTTAAGATAATACTTTTAAAAAAATGCATATAAACAATCACTGTTTCAAGAGATGTTATTATTAGGTTACGGCAACCGATGACGTCCAAACCATGGTACTTTAGCACAAAATGATTGGTCAAGTAGAGATATTGTATGTAAACTCTGATGACATCAAGACAGGTGCCTTCTCCCTCACAAGGACTTTCTTGGCTCATATACCACTAAAATACAAAAGTAGCAGCATATGGTCAGCTTCAAGGTACATGCATGTACTACAGTATAAACAATGAAGCCAATCCACAACATGATCTAAATGATTTCAATTTTTATTGTACATACATGTAAATATTTACTGATTTATGAAATTTCAGTTATTTGAAAAAAAAAGATCTAATAAGCTAAATTCTTCACAAAGTCGTTATTTCTGTAACAGTTTTGCCCATTTCACATTCTTAACATTGTCGAAATTCTGGGAAACTCGAGTACGCAAGGATTAAAGTTTCTGCTGCGCTCTTACCAAAACATTTGCGCATTTGACAATGTCGTGAATTTGACATAACCCTAGCCTTCTTACATTTTCGAATTGCTAATGTTTGTGAAAGATGCTGTTTGATATGTATTGTACGTAAATCTCAGCCGTAGCATTGCGTTATAGAAATAGTTTTTAAAATGGCCAAAACATACAAACTAGGTTATATCGAGAAAGTTCTCTTGAACAGACCCCCCCCCCCCCCCCAAAAAAAAAACATAAATAAATAAATAAAGGGAATCGTAGATTTGGCAATTTAAGAAATCATAATTTTGTCAACTTAATTTATAGATTTAAAATGTAAACTTGAAGAATATAGTGTACTTGATGAAAATACAAAGGCAATAGAAGAGAAAACAAAATATATCTTCAACATATTTTGTCCGAAAGTGAACGTAGAAATCATTATGCATTGGAGTCTCTATCCAAATCTGGAGCGCATGTAAAGAAAAAAAATGCAAATAGGCTTCTGTTCTGATTGCGACAAGCGAAATGTCCCAATTTAAATGTTTAAAATTTATGACTTAATTTTCCTCATTTGCCAACCATATAAATGTTTTCGGTTTAAGTACACCGTCCTTTCCCATACAATTTCCATCAATCACAATGGATAATGGCGATTATCGCAAACAATTCGCGCTTGTCTTCAATTTACTTGGTGAAGGTAGTAATTTGAGCGTTATACTGTATGGAGATTGATCGTTTATGTACAAGACATTTGGTTTGTGACTTGGTAGAACTCCTTTTTTGTGCCATGGAATTAAGTCCGGATGATGATAATCCCTAGCAACAAGTGGACGCAAAGCAAGCGCGGATCTAGAGGGTCGGGTTCGGGTGTCAGGAACCAGACTCCTTAAGCTTCCTCTGGAACTTGCCCAAATCTATATTTTTCCTAGTTTTTTTATTTACGTATTTTTGTTTTCATAACCATAGACTGGAAAACCCCTCCCCCCATGACCTGGATCCTCCCCCGGAAAAAATCTAGATTCGTCCATGTACATGGGATTACAGCGATTACCGGTCTTTTTGCCTGTTAATCCTTGTGTCGATTGATCTATCATTGCTTCATTTATTTTCTACTAATGCTTTCCAGTAAAAGACGATAGTTGATAGCTCTGTCCAGTGACGATTTACGTGTTCAAAAGGTCTAGGACTACCACGCCTCTTTTAAAAGTTACAGTTAATTATAAAAAATGTTTTCATGACATTTTTGTATGAACACATGTACGACGGCTGATTGTATATGTGAATTAACGTCTTTGTACTTGTTCTGTGTTTTACACTAAAGAATTTCCACCACATGACGTTACGTTGCGTTACGTTACTTTACGTTACGTTCATCATTTCAGAATCTTCTTCAGACATCTTGATGTGCAGATCATGTCCGAAATTTCAGTTGTCCTTTTTTAGCTCACCTGAGCCGAAGGAAGTACTTAAGGTCCTCTACCAAGTTTGTGTTTTTTGTGCCGATCGGTCATCAAATATGGCCGCCGAGGGCTCTGATTGGCTGACACATTTTCGACATCTCCTCTGCAACCGCTGCACAGAATTTCATGAAACTTTACAGGAAGGAAGTACTCAAAGTCCTCTACCAAGTTTGTGTTTTTTTGTGCCGATCGGTCAACAAATATGGCCGCTAAGGCTCTGATTGGCTGACACATTTTCGACATCTCCTCTGCAACTGCTTCACAGAATTTCATGAAACTTCACAGGAAGGACGTACTCAAGGTCCTCTAACAAGTTTGTGTTTTTTGTGCCGATCGGTCAACAAATATGGCCGCCGAAGGCTCTGATTGGCTGACACATTTTCGACTTCTCCTCTGCAATCGCTGCACAGAATTTCATGAAACTTTACAGGAAGGAATACTCAAGGTCCTCTACCAAGTTTGTGTTTTTTTGTGCCGATCGGTCAACAAATATGGCCACCGAGGGCTCTGATTGGCAGACTCATTTTGGACATCTCCTCTTTAACCCCTGCACAGAATGTTATGAAACTTTACAGGAAGGAAGTACTCAAGGTCCTCTACTTAGTTTGTGTTTTTCGTGCTGATTGGTCAACAAATATGGCCGCCAAGGGCTCTGATTGGCTGATACATTTTCGACATCTCCTCTGCAACCGCTGCACAGAATTTCATGAAACTTTACAGGAAGAAAGTACTCAAGGTCCTCAACCAAGTTTGTGTTTTTCGTGCCGATCGGTCAACAAATATGGCTGCCGAGGGCTCTGATTGGCTGATACATTTTTGACATCTCCTCTGCAACTGCTGCACAGAATTCCATGAAACTTTACAGGAAGGAAGTACTCAATGTCCTCTACCAAGTTTGTGTTTTTCGTGCCGATCGGTCAACAAATATGGCCGCCAAGGGCTCTGATTGGCTGACACATGTTCGACATCTCCCCTGCAACCGCTGCACAGAATTTCATGAAACTTTACAGGAAGGAAGTACTCAATGTCCTCTACCAAGTTTGTGTTTTTCGTGCCGATCGGTCAACTAATATGGCCGCCGAGGGCTCTGATTGGCTGATACATTTTCGACATCTCCTCTGCAACCTCTGCACAGAATTTCATGAAACTTTACAGGAAGGAAGTACTCAATGTCCTCTACCAAGTTTGGATTTTTCGTGCCGATCAGTCAACAAATATGGCCGCTGAGGGCTCTGATTGGCTGACACATTTTCGACATCTCCTCTGCAACCTCTGCACAGAATTTCAAGAAAATTTACAGGAAGGAAGTACTCAAGGTCCTCTACCAAGTTTGTGTTTTTCGTGCCGATCGTTCAACAAATATGGCTGTCAAGGGCTCTGATTGGCCGACACATTTTCGACATCTTCTCTGCAACCACTGCACAGAATTTCATGAAACTTTACAGGAAGGAAGTACTTAAAGTCCTCTACCAACTTTGTATTTTTCGTGCCGATCAGTCAACAAATATAGCCGCCAAGGGCTCTGATTGGCTGACACATTTTCGACATCTCCTCTGCAACCACTGCACAGAATTTCATGAAACTTTACAGGAAGGAAGTACTCAATGTCCTCTACCAAGTTTGGGTTTTTCCTGCTGATCGTTCAACAAATATTGCTGCCAAAGGCTCTGATTGGCCGACACATTTTCAACATCTTCTCTGCAACCAATGCACAGAATTTCATGAAACTTTACAGGAAGGAAGTACTCAAGGTCCTCTACCAAGTTTGTGTTTTTCGTGCCGATCGTTCAACAAATATGGTTGCCGAGGGCTCTGATTGGCTGACACATTTTCGACATCTCCTCTGCAACCGCTGCACAGAATTTCATGAAACTATACAGGAAGGAAGTACTCAAGGTCCTCCAATAAGTTTGTGTTTTTCGTGCCGATCAGTCAACAAATATGGCCGCCGTAGGCTCTGATTGGCTAACACATTTTCAACATCTTCTCTGCAAAAAAACCACTGCACAGAATTTTATGAAACTTTACAGGAAGAAAGTACTCAAGGTCCCCTACCAAGATTGTGTATTTTGTGCTGACTGGTCAACAAATATGGCCGCTGAGGACTCTGATTGGCTGACACATTTTCGAAATCTCCTCTGCAACCATTTCACAGAATTTCACGAAACCTTGCAGCAAGCAAGTACTCAAGGTCCTCTGCCAAGTTTGTGTTTTTCTTGCCGATTGTTCAACAAATATGCCTGTCAAGGGCTTTGATCTGTAGAAGAATTTTTTGACTTTTAACCCTGTCTGCAACTCAGGTGAGCGATGTGGCCCCCTTGGGCCTCTTGTTTGTGCTGATTGGTCAACAAATGTGGCCGCCGAGGGCTCTGATTGGCTAACACATTTTCAACATCTTCTCTGCAAAAAAAACCAAAAACGCTGCACAGAATTTCATGAAACTTTTCAGGAAAAAAATACTCAAGGTCCTCTACCAAGATTGTGTATTTTGTGCTTATCGGTCAACAAATATGGCCGCCGAGGACTCTGATTGGCTGACACATTTTCGAAATCTCCTCTGCAACTATTGCACAGAATTTCACGAAACCTTGCAGCAAGCAAGTACTCAAGGTCCTCTGCCAAGTTTGTGTTTTTCTTGTCGATAGGTCAACAAATATGGCTGTTGAGGGCTTTGATCTGTAGAAGTATTTTTGTGACTTTTAACCCTTTATCTGCAACTCAGGTGAGCGATGTGGCCCCCTTGGGCCTCTTGTTTTACCTAAAGAGCTAGGCGCATTACGGTAGTTTTCATCAATTCCACACAGCGGTCAAATTAGAGTAGAGAAAGTCGTGTCAACCAGTCAATCCCTAGTATTTGTTACACGTCTCAATTCGAAATTTGTTCATTGGAAGGTATATGTAGCGAAGAGTACTTCCTTCCAATAAAGTTGGACACGCTTAGCATGCTAAGTGGGAATTGCATTAGAATGGTAAAAGAAAAACAAAACTGTGCATGGCTCAGTCAAAACTTTAGTGCTTTTGTTTTGTCTCCTTTTGTTTTTGTTTTAATTTTTAATAAAATCAATAGAGACTGATCAAACGGTAAAAATACAAGACCAATACTGACGAACGGACGCACGATCACGACCCTATGAAACGAAACTGTTTTCATTTCCAACGTATATTCGATACCATAAATGTCCTCAATGCTTCACATGACGAAGGGGTAGGTGGTGATGAAGACCACGGGTTCATACATATTTGACCAGTTTTGAATATAATTTCATATATCCTTTTTGATATTTCATCTTTTAAAACATCCCCCGCAATCCCCCTCGTTTATTGCAAACTATTTGCACTCACTTGTCATTCTTTTTCAAATATTTTACTCATCTCTCAGTGCAAATGTACTGTATTCATTTTTAAGATTGAATTCAGTGAGATAGAGAAACAATTCACTGATATAATATGACTTCAACGAAGATAAGATAAACCCGTTTATTGATATGTCCTATATAGATATTTGAAAAAAAAAAGACAAAAAGAAAAAGGGGTGAAATACCCGATATATATCGTAGTCCAAAATGATATCGGATTAATTTATAACTATTATAATAATTTAGTCCAATTACGTTTTATATTTTTACTTTTAACAGATGAAAATTATTGTACACAAGCCAACTGCGTATTGAGAAGGAGAAAAAGTCATTTAAATTACCATTAAGAAAAAAGTATATCCTGCCAAAGAAACTAATCCTGATGTAAGAGGAAAAAAATAAAAATGAGTCGACCAATTGGATCGCCGACCGTTGCAGTAAAATCCATTGAAGACGGCGGTGGTGGCTATGAGAATAGAGCATTCTGTATTAATACTCCATATGACAGCCCTGCGCATAACTTCATCATATCTGATTTACACCAATCCCCGGGAGAAGAGAGGAGAAAACGGCATTCCTTAAATCGTCTGAATGTAACAGAAAGTTCACAGCAATCAGATAAAGTGGGAGTTTATTCCAAAGATCAACACGAAGAAAATGATACAGCGGCTGGGAGTCGTCAAGTAGAAAGCGACCCTGAGGACCTCCCGGCCATCGGGCGTTACGGACGGACGCGGTAGGACGCTGGGGCAAACTCTCGTCACTCATGTCCGAGGTCAAAGCGGCGCTACTGTCAAATGGCAGACCCCGGGATGACAGGACTGACCAAAACAAAACAAGGTGTCCGAATGGGGACGCTGATAACGCAGCTTGTAACGGAGCAGTGAATTCTGATAGAAATAGGGACTTGGGACAGAGTGAGGGTGGTGGGGCTGAGAGGGAACAATGGGGGAAGAAATTAGATTTTTTACTATCAGTGATTGGATTTGCCGTGGATTTAGGCAATGTTTGGAGATTTCCTTATATCTGTTACAAAAATGGAGGAGGTAAGTAGTTGATTACATTGAAATAATTTTAAATTCTTAAAGTTTCATATGACTGTTTTGAAAAAGACAAAGATAGAGTACATGCATTCTTAAACTTTGAAAATTGATTTAAAAAAAAGAATGATTTTACTCATCATAACACCTATTTATTCATATAATTCATCATATCTATACTTGCATTGATATGCAGTATTAAACACACTGTATATATTTTGTGTCATTATACATGGAGCAAAAAAACTTTTCAGATCTTTTGATTTACAAATTCTGACCTTGAGGTCGGTATGTATACTCTTCCGGTCGAGGTCTTGACATCTCGGCAAATTGTAATCAAAATCATATAGATTGATTTTGTTAAAAAACCAACAACATTGAAGTCAAAAGAAACACAATCGTCAGATCTTTGTTTTTTATGTCCCCTTTTATCATTTCAAAAGGGTAATTTATCCCCCTCTTTTTCAAAATCCTCGAGAGCTCCATTGAAAACGAAAATTAAAAAAAAAGAACCCTTCCCTCCAAAATTGGGACAAACCACAAAATAAATCGTGATCCACAGCGGTGTAGTAGAAGGTTATCATCAAAGTGGAAAATGTTCTTCACTGTTCAGCAAAAGTGTTAAAATATAAATAAAATACCGAGAAATCGTCTTTAAACGGTGGGAATTCAATTCAGATCTACAGAGAAAAGAAATGTACATGTTTGTGTCAGCATGAATCTAATGAGATAATAGAGTGTAATGTCCTTACTTATATAAATAGGAAAAAAACTAAACATTTGATATGATCTCATTATGAAGGCATAATATACAGAAAGTAGCAAGTATGAAACAGATTCTGTTTCTACAAAAAAGCTGATACGATAAGTCATTAGCAAAGTATTATAGAGTATATATCCATAAAGCGTCAAACTGTGAACGAATATACAGCGGCAGTATTAAAGGTTGATAGATCGATTATTAATTATCACCAAAGACTATATGTTACCTTCCTTTTTCTATATTTGATGGGAAAGAAAAGTATTTATGTATTTGTGTAGCGCCTCAAGTGAGAAATCAAATATGTTATAATGCCAATCACAGAATCTAGAGGGGAAAACAATATCATATATATTGGTGATAACATTAACAGGTGTCTGAATCTACATTTATACGTTTCTACGTCGGAGTTTCTACCGCTACGGATCCAAGCGCGGAACTAGAGGGGTTTGGAGGGTCACCCATCCTCTGGAATTTACCAAAACTTCCATTTCTCCCGGGATTTTTGTGTACATATATGTTATCAAAATTAGAGCTTGACTCTCCCCTCTCCTCCCCTCATCCCCACCCCACCCCACCCCCAATAAATTTCTAGATCAGCCCTTGGACTCGTTCTACCTAATTTTCAGGCGTTTTGCTGACTACTGAATGTCAAACACTCACAAGAATGTTGTTTACTAAGTAGTTTTTGTAAATTCCTATCAGCCCAAAACGAGAAAGTTAACGGCTTTATTCCCGCTTCCTAAGGGGTGTCAACCTGCTTTAAGAAAATATTTGTATGGGTATATCGAAAATCTAATTCAGGTCATATCAGTTTGGAAATATTGTAGGTGGAAAGTTTAATCATATCCAAAATGTGATTGAAAATTTAAATTGATTTATTCACCAAAAATCGCACATGATTGACGTACTTTTATTCACTGAAAGAAGTATTTATGAGAAGCTAATCGTTTAATATAGCTGAAATCATTTTCAATTGAATGTATTGAATCACAAAGTGTAGAGGGAGGGGACGATTTCTTTTTATGTCGCCTGCAATGCAAGAGCGGCATGTTTAGTGAGGGATCGCCATGTCCGGCGTGGTCCATCCGTTCGTCTGTCTGGCAGTCACACTTTCATATAGGCTATTTTTTTATTGATATCCATCAGACTTGCAGGTATGCCCAAGCATGACAAGACTCTACACCCAGTGGTCCTCAATGTCACCTGCAATGACAAGGTCATACATAACTAGGGTCAAACATACTGCATTTTTAAAGTTTAGAACAGTCCTTTTTTTCTAAATATGGTACGTATATACTAGCGCTGTCCGACCGGTCAGCAAACCGTATTATCATAAGATTATCCTCTCTTGACCCTAATGAAATGATTAATTTCTTAAGTCTATCGGCGATTCAAAAAAAGAAACCTCTAGAATCAATTAAGTAACATTAAAAGTAACTAAAGTGCTTTGAAAGCTGTTTTCTAAAATAGGAAAAAGGCTTTTGACATAATTACAACAACTGCATTCCTTTGAAGGTGTTTTCCTGTTTACATTTGTGGTAGCCCTTAATAACTTGACCTTGACATGATTTAAAACATTCTGTATCTCTAAATCTGAGACCTTTATTACCGTGAGTTTGTAAATTCTCGGTCAAATTTCACACCCCCTTCAAACGCCAAAATATGTTAGACATGAAAGTGTCAAATACAAATGTGTTTTTTACGTTAAGTGTATGTATTTTTAAGCCTGAGATACCTATTTTCGCCTTTTTATGTCTTCCTTTATCTGTTAAAATACCCCTTTACATCAAACTTAAGGTGTATCAATGTCCACAAGAACATACATTAACGTACTTATGTATTGGGTGATTTAAGTTTCATATTTGCTTTGAGAAATAAGGTCGTTGGCTCTTAATAAGATTGTATACTTTGAAGTGGAGCGGGCCAATTGGTCAAATGTCACTTTTAATATGTGCAATACACGTGCACAATTGCCATGCAGTGGTAGTTCAATTCCTCATAGAACGATTATATCTATATGTATTTATTTTCATATGTTGGAAAAAAAGATATTACTATAATAGCAAGCAGCAATAGCAAATTCCTGAATAGAAAATAATACTTAAAAACAAGTGATATAAAAAAGATTAGATATTTGTTACTAGTATGACTGCAGGAACAAATATTTGTTTATTTATTTATCTTATGTCCAAGAAAAAGATAAAATTTAATATTTCATGAATTAAAAGATACGTATATATAAATGACAAATAGTAGATAATGAATGAATATCAAGATACCAAGATGGGTGCCAAGTCCTGAATACCAAGAGGCATACCAAGTAATGTATGTAATATGAAATCAATTATGCACAATAAAATGACATGTACTGCGACAGTGTGCGTAATTAAGAATGTGACGTCAATGTGCTAATAATCATGATGATACATTTATATATAAAGTACAGATGGGATAAAAACAACTATACATTAAATGTCGGACTGTATGTTCTGTTACATGGGCCCTGCTGAATGGACGCGCTGTCCCTTCCATTGGATTTGAACACGTTTTAGCGTTGTACCTCTTTATGCTTTTTTTTCAATTACGCTGTATGTTTAGACTAAGAGGTTGCACTTTTATTTCCATTTATCATCATCATTTGACCGAAATTAACTTCAGAAAAAAAAAAAGATAATTAACGGACCACCTTTACCATGTCGAACATTCATTTGCCCAGCTTCAAGTAAACCTCACCAAACGTAAATAAATTGTGACTGTCAGTACACAAGGATTGTCATTTTGACGTCTGCTAACACGTAGGTCGTCTGACGTTTACTGACGACGTCGTTTGTTGGCTTTCAGCGTTTTCACTTCTCGTGTCACTTTTTGTATGATATGGTCATACATTCATATGGCAGACACGAGAGATGAATTGCTTGCACTTGACGTGTACCTTTCAGAAAAAAGTAAATAACAACAAAACTGCTGCATTTTACTTGTTTCCTGTCGATTCCTTTTAAACTCTGCTTTGTAAAGATTACCGGTAAATTTCTTATTTCAATTTTGCCCTTTTCTATACAACTGGCCGTGATCTGAAAGTAAAATGTATACGTAGCAATATGTTTCTAGCAGACTCATGATGCAATCGCCAGAGAAAAAAAGATAGGACGACTTATCGAAATGGTGACTGCAGCGTGATAGAATATTTTGCAAACTTAAATTTTTCTCAGATCAAGATGCCTCTGTTCCGTCCGACACAAAATTCGTAAGGTTTTCTTTTCTTCCCTTGGAACGAACTTTGTATGAACTTTTTAATGTTTTGCTTTCAATTTCTCCAAACCGACTCGCTCCTTTCTGTCAGTTAAACAGTGAAACATACATCAAATCCTCAATGACACGATTGAATTGGCATACAGGCTGTCACACAATGAAAAGACTGGTTTGACAAATTGAAAATCTTATGGTCGTTTTATTTGAAGAACTGGCCATCCCATTGAAAACCCGCGAAATCCTACTTTTATGTCTTATTGACAAACTGCAATGACCGTCTAAGCGAACACTCTTCATTCTTTTAGGAGAACATTTCGTAGCGGAAATGCGCCGTTTGGCTGTAATTGTGCTGTTCTCATATTTGTCTGTAGTTATTGATTCATGTGACATTACTAACTCTCTTATTTAGTTGGAATTGCTGATTTGATTTAATTCCAGACACGAGAGTTTCTTACAACAAATCTCCAAATGTTAGTATGGTGATTAACGGCCCCTCACAAAATGAAATCTGCATAAGACTTGATTGCTTGAAGATCTGACAGATTCAGACAGAAATCTTACAATTTGTTATTTAGCCAAACGACTCTTGTATTATTGATCTGGTACTCGTTGAATGGTGTTTTGTTTTCTTATTTTAGGTCTGGATTTACTTTCGTTTATTTAATTTTCGTTCTGAATATTTCTTCTCATTAATTTATTGCGTAAGTTAGTTTTACAGAATAAATTCAATAATAGAGGAAAAGATGAAGATTCCACGCAGAATGTAGTATGGAAGTTCCATTTTCCATGTTTCAATACTCCCCTCCTTATTCGTAACTAATTATTTTATTTGTGCAGCACCACAATACATATTTTCAGTGGCGCCCTCTACAATCTATTGCATCTTTACAATTGTTTCTAGTTGCCTGCGTCTGTTTAATGTGATAGTCTCAACCAATCCCCCATTCCCTCCTACATACAATTTTCTTCATAATTGCAATATGAATTGACAGCGATGCTAAAGTTTAAAAGATATTACGTGGGTCGCAATTCAAAATATCCGAATTTTATCCCGGTCTATCTCAACACAGAAGATAGCGACTTTGCCACAATATTTGTTCACAGATATTCCATGCTTCTGTTAATTTTCTTATCAGCTATGGATTTTACATGTAAACATATTTTAAAATATATACAAAAAATGTACTTCATTCTTTTTTAGTAAAACTTGGATGCCTCAATATCGCCATATATAGTTATTTTAGAGGCGATTTTTAGAGAAAAATGTCTAACCTTGTACTTCCCCAAAAAATGTCACATTTACGTTCCTTAATTACCACGAGAATATACCCTCATAATTGTGCCTTTTTTCATCTTGTGCATGAGTGTGTTCCGCTCTGATCACCTTAACATCGTCATGTCGGGGATCTCCTCCTTATAATGATACTTCTAGCAGTACTTGTATCCCCATGTCGATATGTATTTTTATATTATTTTTCCAGGTGCCTTCCTGATTCCATACGGCGTCATGTTGATTTTCCTTGGATTACCCCTATTCTACATGGAGTTAGCTCTGGGGCAGTTCCAGAGGTGTGGGGTTATAAATGTCTGGGACAGAATATGCCCCATGTTTAGAGGTTTGTCTGTTTGTTTGTTTGTTTGTTTGTTTTTTTTTTTCGATTTTTTAAGGAAAATTTCATTTTTATACTGTTCAAAATCATGCGAAAGTCAGATTTAGAAGTCGGAAGCTTCCTCGAAGCACTCAAGAGAGGATGAGACTCGTGAAGACTCGTTACAGTTCGGAGAAGTCGCCTATATTTCAGGAATTCAAAGAAATAAGGTTTCGAAATAAGATATACAAACACTTAAATATTTCAGGAAAATTTTGATTAAGAAGGATATTTGAAAACAAAATACGACCCCGACCATGAACTAAAAAGTCGCAATTTGGCCCCAAGTATTGTACGTACTGTTACTTCAAAGGCTGCATAATCATATAGAAGTTGACCTATTGCTATTGTAGGTTATGTTTGATATGCTTATATTCACTTTTAATAATCTCTTGTTTTTCATTCAGGATAAAAATCTACCTAAGCATGTTTCGTTTTTCCTTTCGGGTCACTTGTAATTTCTTCATCCAGATAAGTAACGAAGGTGTGATAATCATTGTGTTTTGAGGCAAATCGGATGTGAAATATGTTTGTTTTTAACCTATTTCAAACCATATGTTAAAATCTCTACATACTCTCATACTGCGACACGTGTATTACCTTCGTTTTCGACCTTCGAGTAAAATTTATTTGATCAATCATCATATGCTTGATACAACAGTTTGCATGTTTGGAATTTAGAATTTAGTAATGGTTATTTTGAAAATGAAAAAAGTGGTAAATTGTAAAAGAAAATTCTAATAAGTGGATCTACCAGATCTTCAGGGAATATACAAAATGTAGTATAGTACAGAAATTGATTTTCAGTATGCATGAGGAGTTAAATTGCCCTAACTGTTGTTTCATAATTTGCCAGATGGACAAAACGAAATGTAAAGAGAGAAAAGTGAATAAATAAATAAAAAAAGTAAAAAAGCAATTCAAGAATCCAACTTAGAAGTTCCTGTATTCGTTTTATCGTTATAAAGCATGAGTTTTGAATTAATGAAAGATCTTCAAAATCTCAACCAATAATCGATAATGCAACTGTACTCTTGTCTTGAAACTATAGTGTCTGTTTTGAAAATATTTCCCCTTTTTTCTCGACTTACCAGCAAAATAATGAATATAAGGTTTCAACGTGAGACAATAACAAGCACTTGGCTTCATCTGTATTTGTAACGTCCCTTTATAAGGTTTCAGCCGATACTTGACGATAGCGGGTTCCTAAACCAAAAAAAAAAAAAAAAAAAAAAAAAAAAAGAATTCATGCATTGCTATTTTCGTATGTGACATCAAATTTCTTTTTATTTTCAAAATAAGAAAAAAATGTTCAAAAGGTCGAATGATTACCAACTTGTAGTGCAGTATTTTGAGGTGCTGGACATTAGTTCAGGTTCGCCTATCTGTCAATCTGTCTGTCCGTAAATTAAAAGTAAACTTAACAGTACGGTGCGTAAGGCTGGACGAATCAGACTGAGTATTAATTAGTTATTAATTATAATAACCCTTGTGAATTTTGAATAAAATGACGCAACAAAAATCAAAGTAAAATATACATTATATATGAATAAAAACAAAAAATCCCCAGCCCTCATATTCAAATTATCATAATATTCCGAGATGTTTTATAAACATAATTTATCTCTGAGTCATAAAAAATGACTTTAAAGTTTTTCTATAAAGATATTAATGTAGAGGAGGTGTAAGTTAGTACTACATTAGTATTTATAACTAATGAGTGAGAACACAATCCCACACAAGTTGTTTGCCCTTTGTAAGTTGACATATTTCTCAAAGCCATTTTTATAACGAAGAATATGATATGAATCATCCCATGAGTTTATAGACACTCTTTCCTACAATTTTCAAATGCGAGCTTAAGTCATCATATATTAGTTATCACGAGAGTGTATATAAACGAAATTTTAACAAGATATGGTCAATGTCCGTAATTGATCCAGATCGAAGCATCGAAATTGGCGAAACGTTCAAGAGCACAGAAATCTTACAGAAAACCTTTTGTAATGACCATAATTTTTTTCATTATTCATTATACGCAGCCATTGTGTGTAGAAGAATTTTTTTAGGTGCGTGACTTTGGTGCTGTCGGTCGGTCCGCAACAACAGTTTGCGTTCATTTTCTCTGCAACAGATGTACCTATTGAAATGAAATTTGATGTACAGATACATCACATAAAAAACAAGTATAGTCAAAGATGATGTTTCACAACCATGGCTTTTAGCTTGTTGTTCTTTTGTCATAGACATTCTGTTTTGTCAGGTATATGTCCTGTCCTTAACAAAAGTGATTTGCCTGCCATTCAAATACCAAGATGACCATATGGGTCTATGTGTAGTTCTTGACAGAAGTAAATTGTAACGTTATACAACTACCCGGTTTCTCTTGCGGGTTTATTTTTGCTGTTCTTCAAGACAGTAGTAAATTGGACATAAAAACGAGTGTCCAGGTACTCATATGGGTGAATCCTCAGTATTACATTGGTCAACATACAAACATAGCCGAATGTTCGTAATGTTTCTGTGCTGCACTCGACATCAGTAAATTGTTCATGATTTCTGTGCTGCACTCGACATCAGTAAATTTTTCATGATTTCTGTGCTGCACTCGACAGCAGTAAATTGTTCATGATTTCTGTGCTGCACTCGACAGCAGTAAATTGTTCGTCATGTATGTTTCTGGATGCTCTGTTGGTTTATTTCCTGTGCAAGAAAAAGTACCAAACCTACATACATGTACGCCTGTGATGCACATCATGTCAAATCCCTGGAGAACGACCATGGTGGTAAATACTGTATGTTTGATGCTTGTGTCTTTCTTGATATTTTCATTAGTCCCCTACGGCCTGCCGGAGGGGACTTATAGTTTCCATCCCGTTTATCTGTCTGTCCGTCCGTCCGTCCGTCCGTCCGTCCGTCCGTCTGTCTATCACACTTTAGTTTTCCGGACTTTTTTCGCTGTTGTTGCATATATTGAACTCATCTTTGGTATGTGGATATATCTCAATGTGCACGTGTTACAGATCAAGTTCGACTTTGGTTTCGATTGACCTATTATTACAAGAGTTATGGCCCTTGGACTTAGCAAATTAATGAATGTTTCGGTTTTCTTGGATTTTCTTCGGTTCTATTGCAGATAATGAACTGATTTTTGGTATATGAATACATTTTAGTGTGATACAGATCACGTTTAAGTTTGGTTTTGATTGACCTATTTTTCAAGAGTTATAACCCTTGGACTTTGCGAATTTCATGAATTTTTCAGTTTCCGGACTTTTCTTGGCTGTTAGTGAAGATAATGAACTGAATTTTGGTATGTGAATAAATCTTAGTGTGATACAGATCTAGATCGAGTTTGATACAAGAGTTATGGCACTTGGACTTAGCAAATTAATTTTTTTTTTTTCAGTTTTTCGGACTTTTATTCGGTCCTATTGCAGATAATGAACTGATTTTTTAATGGTATATGAATACATCGTAGTGTGATACAAATCATGATCGAGTTTGGTGTTGATTGACGTATTTTTGCGATGCAGTTTTCCAGACCTTTTTTGTTACTGCAGATAATGAACTGATTTTTGTGTGGGCTATCATCTTTTCGTGCAACTACAGGTCAGTTTTAAATTTATGTTTAAAAGAAGTGTTGAAGGCAGAGTTGCAAGACATAGATTTATGCTGGTAGGGGGACTTACATTGCCCAGCGATCAAAGATTTATTTATTATAAAAATCTGCCAATATGACAGATTTTTTTTTAACAAATATAAATATCCAGATAGACACATGGTTAAATAAAAGATTCTTTCAACTTGATGGCATCTGTATCCAAGAATAAGCACACTGACCTTGACAATAGCGTTACCTGTTTCAGTTGACTAAATATACTGTGCATTTAGACGTGCTCAGACATTGGCTTTTTAGGGACTTTTCTTTTCTATGATGTGCGTTTCAAGATCAGCTCTTTAACATTAAGTATTACCTTCATGTATGTTTGATATCTGATATACGAATAAAATTATACACACACATATATATATAGTAGAGGTGTTTGCATTAAATATAATGAAGTGTTTTAGTTTAGAAACACATGCACTTGTACTCCTGCATCGTATACAAACGGTCCTTCAACGTGACAAATGGGTTTTAGTACTGAAGTAGGCCTTGAAGATTTCATTTACAATAAACGTTGAGGTCTTTGGCTTGGGGGAAATATTTCTGATATAATAGAAAATTGGCTAATTTTGATGTACGTTTTGCCAAAGTCCGTTTTAACCGTACAGTTACGAAATCCGACCGCGTGAAAAGTCAAATTGCACAGTCTTAAAATACCCCCACAACTTTTGTTTCAAAGGGCGTGAAAATGCAATTAAGAGTCTTAAAATGCACTTCAGAGTCTTAAAGTATTCGATTCTTAATTTTTGTTTATTATGTTACGTGGTGACATTACATAAGGAGCTTATCAAATTAATTCGCTTTAGTATAATTCTTTATTGACGTTATGTATCGGATTAAGACACTTTACTTTTGTCTTATTCTCTATTTTTAGACTATCCGAGGTGATTGAGTTCTTTTCCAAACTATTTTGTACTATATCATTGGGGAGGGGGGAGGGGAGGGCAAATCCGAAATTTGAATTTAAATCAAGATATTAATATGTGCTTGTGGTCTTTTACAAAAAAAATTATTCCCTCTATAACTGTAAGAGCTTGAAGCCGCTTTGGAATTAGATTTCTTAATATTTGGTCTTATAGTTTAGTTTGAAATCTTCTAAACAGCGGGAAACAGTTTTGTTTAGGACATCAGTCCCTATACAATAGAACTGAATGGGAATTCCAGTATCTTTTAAATTATAATTTTGACAGTGCATAGTGTTCTTGACATACCAGTATTATTTTAGATCGTATACAATAATACCTTATTGTGTTTTGCCATGCTATTATGCTTTTTTAGCTCGCCGGGACGAATGTCCGGAGAGCTATTGTCATACCCCCGGCGTCTGCGTCTGCGTCTGCGTGCGCGTGCACAAAAACTTTAACCTTGCTTATAACTTTTAAACCAATACAGATTGGGCTTTCATATTTCACATGTGCATTCCTTGTGACAAGACCTTTCCATGGATACCAAAATTTTTGACCTTGTGACCTTGACCTTGGAGATTGACCTTCTTTTGAAAAACTTTAACCTTGGCCATATTTTTGGAATGGTAAGTGATAGGGCTTTGATATTTCACATGTGTATTCCTTGTGACAAGACCTTTCCATGGATACCAAAATTTTTGACCTTGTGACCTTGACCTTGGAGATTGACCTACTTTTGAAAAACTTTAACCTTGGCCATATTTTTGGAATGGTAAGTGATAGGGCTTTGATATTTCACATGTGTATTCCTTGTGACAAGACCTTTCCATGGATACCAAAATTTTTGACCTTGTGACCTTGACCTTGGAGATTGACCTACTTTTGAAAAACTTTAACCTTGGCCATATTTTTGGAATGGTAAGTGATAGGGCTTTGATATTTCACATGTGTATTCCTTGTGACAAGACCTTTCCATGGATACCAAAATTTTTGACCTTGTGACCTCGACCTTGGAGATTGACCTACTTTTGAAAAACTTTAACCTTGGTCATATTTTTGGAATGGTAAGTGATAGGGCTTTGATATTTCACATGTGTATTCCTTGTGACAAGACCTTTCCATGGATACCAAAATTTTTGACCTTGTGACCTTGACCTTGGAGATGATTGACCTACTTTTGAAAAACTTTAACCTTGGCCATATTTTTAGAATGGTAAGTGATAGGGCTTTGATATTTCACATGTGTATTCCTTGTGACAAGACCTTTCCATGGATACCAAAATTTTTGACCTTGTGACCTTGACCTTGGAGATGATTGACCTACTTTTGAAAAACTTTAACCTTGGCCATATTTTTGGAATGGTAAGTGATAGGGCTTTGATATTTCACATGTGTATTCCTTGTGACAAGACCTTTCCATGGATACCAAAATTTTTGACCTTGTGACCTTGACCTTGGAGATTGACCTACTTTTGAAAAACTTTAACCTTGGCCATATTTTTGGAATGGTAAGTGATAGGGCTTTGATATTTCACATGTGTATTCCTTGTGACAAGACCTTTCCATGGATACCAAAATTTTTGACCTTGTGACCTCGACCTTGGAGATTGACCTACTTTTGAAAAACTTTAACCTTGGTCATATTTTTGGAATGGTAAGTGATAGGGCTTTGATATTTCACATGTGTATTCCTTGTGACAAGACCTTTCCATGGATACCAAAATTTTTGACCTTGTGACCTTGACCTTGGAGATGATTGACCTACTTTTGAAAAACTTTAACCTTGGCCATATTTTTAGAATGGTAAGTGATAGGGCTTTGATATTTCACATGTGTATTCCTTGTGACAAGACCTTTCCATGGATACCAAAATTTTTGACCTTGTGACCTTGACCTTGGAGATGATTGACCTACTTTTGAAAAACTTTAACCTTGGCCATATTTTTTGAATGGTTAGTGATAGGGCTTTGATATTTCACATGTGCATTCCTTGTGATAAGACCTTTTTTATTGTTGTTGTTGCAATTTACATATGGTTGCCACCGGCGAGCTATGTTGTCATTCTGACAAGTCTGGTTAATTCATAGGTTCTGGGTTTGGATTCGAAGTTCATAAAGTTTACTTCTATTCTACAAGTTTTCGTTTATAAGCACTTGGCTCCTAACAATATGATGCTGCACTTTGTATGCCCACCGAAGCCCTCCGCTCAGAATACACAGACCTTGGAATTTTACTTGGATAGTTATCACTAAAACATATTGAAATCTCATTACGCGAGATATAGTATGATTTTCTTTGTACTTTATCGATGTTTGTCATGTTGGAGCCTTGACTTTCAAATTATTGAAAATATATGATCTCTTTATCTGAGATATATATCGACAAGTGTATTTTGGTACCTTGTGATTTGGTCATTGTTCTATTACGAGCAACATTTCTGGTTTGTTTTACCTCTATCTACTGACATTTATTTTGGGAACATAATTTTGGGATTGAGCTAGCACTTTCAGGGGCTGACATTTTCTATTTGTTAACATGCATAAAATCACTTCGATAACACAGGTTTAAAGGGGTGGGATGCAGGAAAATGTCGACCCTCGAGGAGGCAGCCGGCAGAATTTGTGCAATAACGTAAAGGGCTTTCTCAAAAGGCGAGATATTAAGACAAAGTAAACTCGAATATGTTCATGGAATATTATTTCTTACCACCTGAAAAAAATACGAGTATGCCTGTGTACTATAAACCCCCGGTGGTACTTATCAAACTGAAAGAAAAGGTCAACATCTCCAACAAAACCACACCAAATTTCATGCATTACTAGTACACAACCACATAAAAACAGCCGCACAAACAACCACACAAACACAGTCACACAAACAACCACATAAAACATCCGTACAAACACAGCCACAACCGCACAAGAAAGCACACAAACATCAACACAAGCACAGTTAGACAAACAACCACACAAACAAAGCAACACAAAACACAAACACAGCCATGCAAACATTCGTAAACACATAGCCACATAAACAACCACACAAACACAGCCATACAGACAACCTCACGAACACAACACAACAAAGTACCGCACAAATATAGCCCGTCAAACAAAGTCACACAAACAACCGCTTCAACACAGCCACAGCAACCGAACAAACAGAGCCGTAAAAACAACCGCACAAACACAGTAACACAAACAACCACACAGATAGCCATACAAGCAACCGCACTTGTCAAACACATCCACCAAGCATCCACACAAGCACAGACACACAAATACCGCACAAACAGACCCTTACAAACAACCACTCTACCACAGCAACACAAACATAGGACACATATGGCCACATAAACAAGCGCACAATCAAGACCACAAAAACAACCTCACATTCACAGCCCAACAAGCAACTGCACAAACACAGCCCAAGAAACAGCAACACAAACACAACCACACAAACAAACGTAATAACACAATAACACAAACGGCCAGACCAATCGCACAAATACAACACAAACAAGCACATGAAAACAGCCACAAACAGCTAAACAGACACAGCCACACAAACACAGTCACACAAACACAGTCACACAACCACAACTACACGAACGGTCGTGCAAACACAGTCACACAAAAATCGACACAAACACAGCTACACAACCACGCAAACGTAGGCACATAAACAGCCACACAAACAAATGCGCAGTCACAGAAACAACCGAATTAACACAAACTCGCAAACAATCTCAATAACAGACACACAAAACCACACAAACACAGTCACTCAAATAGCCACACAAACACAACCACACAAACAGCCGCATAAACAGAGTCACACAAGCAACGGAACAATTAACCTAAAAACAAACGCACAAATACAACTGCACAAAAATAGCCACACAAATATCCGCATAAATACAGTCACACAAACAATCACACAAACACAGCCACAGAAACAACCTCAGAAACACAGTCACACAAACGATCACACGAACACACCCACACAAAAAAAAACGACATAGACACAGCCACACAAACAATGACACAAACACAACCGAACAAACAATGGCACAAACAGCCGTTGTAAACAGAGTCTCACAAGCAACCACACAAACAACGCAAATTAGCCACATAATTAACCTGAAAAAGGGGAGACGAAATGGAGAACATACACTAAGATGACCAACATACAAACAGACAATCCAAAGACAACATTGAGAATATGACACGACACTTAAACATATGGCAAACATATGGCACAGCACTTAAACATATGGTACAGCACTTAAACATATGGTACAGCACTTAAACATATGGCACAGCACTTAAACATATGGTACAGCACTTAAACATATGGCACAGCACTTAAACATATGGCACAGCACTTAAACATATGGTACAGCACTTAAACATATGGCACAGCACTTAAACATATGGTACAGCACTTAAACATATGGTACAGCACTTAAACATATGGTACAGCACTTAAAAATATGGCACAGCACTTAAACATATGGCACAGCACTTAAACATATGGCACAGCACTTAAACATATGGCAAACATATGGTACAGCACTTAAACATATGGCACAGCACTTAAACATATGGTACAGCACTTAAACATATGGTACAGCACATGCGTATTAATTAAACACGTTAAAAGCAATATTACGTTTATATTTGTCTTTTCTATGTCAGGTGTTGGGTATGGCATCTGTTTCGTGGCCACTTTTGTTGGGATGTACTACAACACAATCATAGCCATCGCGCTGTATTACATGATATCCTCGTTCCGATCTGAGGTCCCCTGGGCGTCATGTGACAACGATTGGAACACACCCGGATGTACGTCGTTGGCGTCATATAACAAGAGTTCTAACTACACAGATCCCGCGGCCTGGCAGTATTATCAGTAAGAGCGGTACCTTCAATTTTTGTCTTTTTCGATTTTTTAAAGATTTTTTTTACTTGAGTAAAGAGAGTGAGTTTATTTTATCTCAGCGATGATCTGATCTAATTATCAAAATCATAATTATCTAAATATTTCTAAGTATAAAACTTCAACGTTTCCGACCTTTGAAGTGATGAAGACTTAGTTGTATAAATATATATATATAAAGTGAAAAAAAAACCCACATAATTCTAAATAATTGTAAATTCATAAAATGATTGGAAGCTATATGAAGACAGTTTTAAATGATGTTGTGAAAAAAATTCTTTAAATGATACAATATGATAAAATTGGGAAAGAGAATAGTATCTAGTATTAGAAAGCGATTTCAAAATAAATCATGACATAGATTACAACTTATCGGAAGACTGTTTTTTTTTTTTTTTTTTGGCTTTTAATTTTTGGATTTGTATGCTAGGTAGCAATGTGTGTCGCAAAGATCAGTCTATCAGTCTAAATGGTGTTGAGTCTGCAGACTTCTTTCATAGATATTCCGAATATCCAATTTTTATCACAAAAAGGTATTGAGGTTCTATTTTTTTCAGAAACAAAGTATTAGGGGCGAACAACTCCAAAGGAATCCACGACATAGGTCCGCCAAAATGGGAGCTGGTCTTATGTCTAATGGCTGTATTTGTGGTCGTCTACTTTTGTCTGTGGAAGGGAATCAAATCCTCCGGAAAGGTACAAATATAAAAATATATATTATTACATGTATACAAAATGCAAGCTTCTAGAAGAATTTTTTCAGCGAGAAAAAATACATAATTGGAATAGTTATTCTCAAAAAATTGTGAAAACAAGCATAATTGAAAAAAAAAAATCGAGAGGTGGGGTGACACCCTACCCCTCTCTATACATGTGTAAAATGTATTTGTGTGTGCTTTGTTGAGTCCTGTGTGATTTGCACCTTTTCATATTCAATTCTGACAACTAGAATGAAGAAGTATGTCGCAAATGTCGTTATTCGTTTTTGACTCGTTTAGAAAATCTTAATTTTTGTATAATCCTGACCATGTAATATATAATACATGATACAGATGGGTATGATTTTGTTGTAGGCTGTGTGGGTGACGGCCACCGTACCCTATATAGTGCTAGTCATTCTCCTGGTCAGGGGATGTACCCTCCCGGGGGCCAGGGATGGCATCATTTACTACCTCACTCCAAAATGGCATAGGCTGACGGACGTCAACGTGAGTATAAATATTTATTCTTTTGCTTATATAAGGAAAAGATTGAATGTCATACTATACCTTACAGCAGGATTAAGACGGATAATTTCCAGCCCTTATTCTTTTACCATACGGACATGAGAAGGATTCCAATATAATTTCCTAATGATTTCTATAAAAAATTCGCAAGTGCGATGATTTTCTTTTCACATCTTATACCTCTGTCACACCTAGCCGGATAAGGCGAACGGACGAGTAACGGATAACACAATTTTCTATCCGTTGGTCTCCGTTCGCATCCGTTACTCATCCGTTAGTCGTCCGTTACTCTTCCGTTGAATCCGTTACTCATCCTTAGTCGTCCTTTACTCTTCTGTTGAATCCGTTACTCGTCCGGCGATGTCCGTTTGAATCCGTTCTGTCCGTTGGAGAGTTTTGAACATGCCAAAAACTTTCCAACGGACACAACGGACTAAGGCGTCCGTTACCTGTACGTTACATGTCCGTTGATATCCGTTTTGTCCGGTACATCTCCGGTAGCTGTCTCGGTAGATGTCCGTTGATATCCGTTAGGTGTGAGTTGATGTCCGGAAGACTCGAGTCACGAAAGGGTTTTATCCGTTGCTTTTCCTTTTCTCATACGGTGAGTTCCGTTAAATGTCCGTTACTTTTCCAGTACTCGTATGGTACGTATCCGTTCCAAACTAGTCGCGAGAACCTCGAGCAGTTGCAACGTCGATTCCACCAACGGACTAAGGACTTTGACAGTTTTATCATCCGCGAGACGTCCGTTCGCGCTATCCGGTAAGGCGTGGCACTACAATTATGGATAGTTCAGGGAAATGAAAACGATCGATGAATTGAATATTTTTTTCGTAAATTATTCCAGGCTTTCTACTGTTCCTACTTTTTCCTACTATTTCCTACTTTTCCTACTTTTTTATTTTGATCCTATTTTTTCCTACTTTTTCTTCAAAACCTCCTACTATTCCTACTTTTTCATCTCTAAAGTAAAAAATTACTTGCTTCACTTGTCATCGACATACGATTCAAAGTTTTAAAAAAATTTCGGGCTCACTTCGCTCGCCCATTCTATATATTTTACATGAAAAATCAATCTGTCCATATTTCTCTCTGTAATTACCTCAAAGATGAATTTTTAACAGTCTACAATCATTGCTTACTGTGATTTGTGTGTCATACTTACTGAAAATTGTCGCTAAAAGTGATGGAAAATTTCCTACATTTCCCCTATTATTTCCTACTTTTTCCTATTTTTCTCCTACTTTTTTTCACTGACTACTCCTACTTTTTTCCTACTTTTTCATCAAGGTAGAGTAGAAAGCCTGTTATTCATGAATGTGGTTAATAACATTTTAAAGGACATTCTTATCCGATCCTGTAATTGTTTTAACTTTATTTCAGGTATGGTTAGACGCAGTAGCTCAGATTTTCTTCTCTTTAGGACCAGGGTTTGGGACTCTCCTAGCTCTCTCAAGTTATAACAAATTCAACAACAATTGCTATCTGTGAGTACAGAAAATCTGATTATTTACCTTTTAATATCGGACAATATACATCAATGAATATTTTTTTCAGAGTTCATTTACAAATCGTAATAGGCGGCGCCACCAGGCGTAGTGCTACTAATGATACATGTCAGGTGTACTCTACAAGGATTTCGTCAATGTTTGTCAAAAAGAGGCGTCAATACTTTTCTGTTGTTATGACTACAGACATCTAACAACCGAAAATGAAGTTTAAAATCCCAATTAAATCCAAGACCAAATTAATCAGCAAATCAATTCAGTGCAGCAGATATCTATGTTTTGTTTAAAGCCAATTAAGTTGATACATCACTATAATATTAGATTCGTAAAGGCGGCACCTTGCATCTTGTGCATCGCCGTATTTGGTACGCGAAAATGCACGTTGAGAAAATTCTTTTTGGCTTTGAGGACAAGATCTTGTCGAGCTGTGCATATGCTGCCCTGTCTTTTATGTTTTGGCTCCAAAATTTATTTAGGACCGAAAGAAGACGTAAAAAAGGGTGAAAAAGTGCAACATAAGTATTTACTAGCATAGTTCTGT
Source organism: Pinctada imbricata (assembly GCA_033119305.1). NCBI lineage: Eukaryota > Metazoa > Mollusca > Bivalvia > Pterioida > Pteriidae > Pinctada > Pinctada imbricata. The sequence continues at coordinate 36,375,739 of VSWD01000013.1, forward strand.
AGCCATTCAATTTTAAACGGTTATGGTATGTGAAGATTCATTCACATAGATATTCTTACCGAAAAGTATTATATTCAATTCTTTCATAAACTATTGTGCATTTTTTAAAATGTAGGGCAGATAGAATTTCGTAAACAAACGTAACCAAGTTAATTGCTTTCTTTACAGTATAAACAAACGCTGATTGAGATAAAAATGATTAACTGCTAAGTTGATAGGGCGTTTTTCTATGTATTTGCTATCTCCAAATCGGAGGTGACCTACTCGTATTTAACAAGACAAGATGAATGAAATTTTTTTCAAGACAAAATGTGTTTATTTGTTACTGAAGCAATACTGGAATTTCCCATGCACTTGATAAACTAATTAAAAGAAGGAAGTCCAAAAAAAAAAAATGCGAAAAAATAAAATGAGGAAGAAATAATGCAAAAAAAAAAAAACATTAAATAAAAATAAAAAAAAAAAAGTAATGCGAAAATAAAAAAAAGGGAATAATGCGAAAAAAAAAACCCCAAAACGAAATCAGTATTTAATATAGAAATGCAAAAATTCTTATATATGAAAGGGAAAAGGATAGATAAAGACAATAAATAAAATATGTATAAACTGGTTTTATTCTTTTTTTTTCAGGGATGCAATTGTAGTTAGTATCATAAATTGTCTGACGAGCTTTATGGCTGGGTTCGTGGTTTTCTCTGTGTTAGGGTACATGGCCCACAAACTCGGTAAACTAGTGGAAAATGTCGCCACTGAAGGTACGCATCTCAAGCTCAAAATATTTTCTTATAAATTGCACTTATAACATCAAAGATGATCTAGACTTTTTTTTATTTATAATTTGTGATTAAAGATTAAAAAAAAAAATACATTTAAAAATACTGTTAGTAACGGATCAAACTGTATTATGCTAGAAAGAGGTTCTTTTATCTTTTTTGGTATTTTTGGATAATTTTATGTGGGATTTTATGCGTGAATTTGAAAATATCAAAAGTTAGAAAAAATCCAGACTCATGATGGTCTATGTTCATCAAAGTTTTTCATATTTTTAGAGTCTAGATTTATTCAGCTATGTAAAACTGAAAAAAAGTGAAAAGAAAATGCTAATAATGTTTCAGGTCCCGGTCTTGTATTTCTTGTGTATCCTGAAGTCATATCGACATTGGACGGGTCGGTCTTTTGGGCCATTATCTTTTTTCTTATGCTTATCACATTAGGGCTAGACAGCACGGTAAGAATCCTAGTTAATGTATGATATCTGAAAAAAAAACCAAAAATAAAGAAACTTTTAGGATCATAGTCTAAAAAAAATACAAAAAACCCACAGTAAAGTTGTTATACTGTAGATTAAAAAAAAAGCAAACAAACTCAGATCGATTACAAATAGTCACAGTAAATAATTTCATATGAAATGAAAAAAAATAAGATCGTCTTCTTTAAATGACAAATAGTCACAGTTAATGATATTTTTTTTTCCAAAATCACTTCAAATCGTATATTCACGAGAAAGAAAGACACAAACAGACACAGAAATGCACATAGATATATATTTTAACCACATACATGTTCAGCGATATTTTTTATGTATGTTTTACAGTTTGGTGGTTTGGAGGCAGTCATCACTGCAGTATGTGACGCATACCCAGCCGTTGGTCGGAAGCGGGAACTCTTTGTCCTTGCCATTATAATCTACTGTTTCTTGGGAGCCCTTTCCACATGTACTTACGTATGTTCTATCACTTTATCTAAATTCTTCTTAGATTTGATTCTAATTTTGCTCAAGAATTTGTGACGTCACTTCTATTGGCAACTGTTGCAAAAGATAGAGCTCGTCATCAAAGCTTAGAACCGCATCGCCATCTTGATCATCATACATCAATCTAAAGAGGAAATATCAAGATTTGAAGTGCGCATGCGGATGATGGATTTCCTGTCACAAATAGCATATAGAAATCTAATTTGTAACGTTTATGAGTGATAAAACTAGCCGTAAAGCCTTGAGCGTGACGTCAATCACGAAAATTTATTAACGCACAGGTACGAATATGCGATCAGAGCGCGATAGGGACGCTCATGATGTGTATCTTGTCATTTGTTATCTGTAATAGACTTTCAAATCTATGTCTGAGAGTGAGTTGATTTAATGTGCATTGATATGGCTTAATCTTATTCTGGCAGATTATTTTTAATTTTCTGAATTCCTTACATAAACGGACTGATGTGCAACGAGAAAGTCTTTTATAAATACGTTAAAAAACCCCGGAAAAATTAGATTGTAAGTCGGAACATCGAGCAGATTTTATTAAACTAAAAAGTACGGATTGAGGTTTTATGATTTATAACACCTCAATTCAAGGACGTTGTATTTAAGTGCAGGGAGATTGTTGAAAAGAGAATAGTGATGAAAATAAATAAATAAATAAATAAATAAATAAATAAATAAATAAATAAATAAATAAATAAATAAAAGATGTATGACATGTACCTTGATATAGAAGATAAATTTGAAAAAATGCGGATGATGAATTTCTTTGGTAAATAACGAATGGAATTTCAATTGAATATCCGTTTAATGAGCAAAATATTGCGTATTTCTGGGCGAGTCCCCCACCCCCACCGATAAAATTAATAATTATGTACCGTACCATTAAAAAAAGCTTCTAGTTATTTTATTTTGTACAGGGTGGAGAATACGTTTTAGCGCTGCTGGACAGGCATGCGGCTCCCATATCTCTAGTCTTTATTTGCTTTGTTGAATCTGTGGCCGTCAACTGGTTTTACGGTACGTGGAAAATGAAATAAGCCATATTACGAAAAGCAAATATTTAACTGACAATTTTTATGCCCCCCGTAAACGGAGATTCGGGGGCATATAGTTTTTGGTCTGTTTGTCTGTGTGTCTGTCTGTCTGTCCGCAAAATCTTTAACCTTGGACATAAGTGATAAGGCTTTCATATTTCACATGTGATTCCTTGTGACAAAACCTTTCCATGAATACCAACATTTTTGACCTCGTGACCTTGACCTTGGAGTTTGACCTACTTTTGAAAAACTTTAACCTAGGCCATAACTTTTGAATTAGTATATTTATGCATATTTTCTTATCATTCCTGTCCAAAATTGAATATCTGTATCATAACTTATGTCTTAATACCATTGTATCAACAAAGGTTATAGAAATAAAGTATATATATAGTGAATGGTAAGTGATAAGGCTTTCATATTTCACATGTGTATTCCTTCTAGTGCTGGTAGCGTAGTGGTTAGTGCGGTGGACTACGAATCCGTGGGTCGTGGGTTCGAATCTCACCATCGCCGGACATTGCAAACCATTGTAACCTTAGGCAAAATATTTTACACTACGTTGCACTTTCCCTACCCAGGAGTAAACCGGGTACCTGGCACATGAGACGAGCTTGAAATGTGAATGAAAAGCATTAGCGCCTGAACGGCAGCTCTGCTTGTATACTCCCAAGGGAATTGAGAATGCCCTGGATTGTACAGGTCTCGCCAGGGAGGTAATTGTGGAAGTCGCGTGAGGCTAAAGCGAACGAGACTATAAACCCCTACCTTTACCTTTACCTTGTAACAAGACCTTTCCATGGATACCTAAACTTGTGACCTTGACCTTGGAGTTTGACCTACGTTTGAAAGAACTTTAACCTTGGCCTTAAATTTTGAATGGTAAATGATAGGGCTCTCATGTTTCATGTACGAATTCCATGTGGCAAGACTTTTCCATGGATACCAAATTTAACCTTGACCTCAAAATTTGAAACTACTTTTCAGCTGTTTTACTGTCAAATATGCCAACGGGGGCGTTCATGTTTCACAAACACAGATTTTATTCCTTTCTGAATTAATGCTATGATTAAAATATGAATGCATATTTTTAAGAAATCTTATTTTCATCAGTTACGAATTCTTCAAAACATTGAGACTATGTTACTTCCGTGTTACTTCCGTATTCTTTAAAACAATTGTTTTGATAACAAATTTGTGTCTTTTTTAAGGATCTTAACATGTAGATCTTGTTATATTTTCCGTATAGGTGTACAGAAGTTTTCAAATGACATAGAGGCAATGCTTGGATTCCGACCTGGAATATACTGGCGTGTATGCTGGGCGGGGATATGTCCGATTTGCTTATTGGTAAGTAAATATTAAAAACAAAACAAAATAAACAAATAACAAATCGAACAAAAACTATTCTCATTTACAGACACCTTTAAAAGAAGTGCAGATATTTTTTCCAATCGAGTTGATATTCGTTTTATTCTTTATCAAGAAACCCCAAAATTGTACAACAGTGAATGATTTTTTTTTTTATTATTGATACTTGTCTTTGCTTTTATTGTGCATAATACATATCTGCATGCAGGTAGCTGTTCGATTGCACTGTACCTAAAGTACAAACAATAATTGTTTCATTAACGTTTGCAAATTCCTACGTCATTTTGATTTTATGTACTTTTCAAATATGATTGGTATTCACATTACAGGGTCTGTTTATAGTATCGTGTATTGATTATCGCCCTTTGGTACTGGGCACGTACAAATACCCGGACTGGGCTACGGCGGTGGGCTGGTGCGTCTCCGCTCTATCTATCATAAGTATACCCGTATATATCGTCTACAAATTCATCATAACGCCTGGAAATCTTAAGCAGGTAAATTATATTTTCCAAACCTATTCATATTTTTCACATTTGACAAAGAATTACGTAATCTACAAAAAAATAAGCAGGTAAATTCGATTTTCCAAACTAATTCATATTTTGAGCATTTGACAAAGAAGTACATAATCTAACCGAAATAAATAAATAAATAAAATAAAATAAACCCTGAAAAATGCGAATTAAAGTCTTTTCATAAAATGATGCATGTCAAAACTGAAAACAAGATCTCAAATTTAGACGATATAAATTGAGAAATTCTGTTAAAGAAACATTGACAATATCTTTGTATTAACAAAGTGTAACCTTCATATAGCACAACTTCTCAGTAATGAAACACGGTAGTCTGTAATTGGGAGTATAAAGAGTTAAAGTATGATATATTGCAACAGTTGTATCGCCTTTTCTTACATTTTCTTGCATATCTGAGAACATATTTTTCATGATTTCAGAAAATAATGAGGATGATCAGACCGAGTGACTTCCCTTCTCATGTCAGAGAATTAAATCCACATGCTCCTGATGTTTGTTTCTATGACATTTCTCAGCAAAATGACGGGAAAGTAGTTTTATCAAATTCTTCAACTGTTGAGAGTTACATCCCCCTCAACGTAACACTCTCTACTCAAAGACACAATGAAACTGAAATCCTATAACTCACGAATAAGTTGTCGGAAAGAAATTTACAAGCATTAAAATGGTAGCAATTAGTAGTATAGGGCGTCTCTATAGCAAAGAGCTTTAAATAAGTTGACGCATTCCAGATATGAAATACAGTACATTTCAATGAGAACATGTCCAGGATTAGAAATCTTTGATCATTAGAACGGGATCATAACTCCCAAAGTTTAGGTATATTAGACTTTAATTTTCCCTATGGCGATTTCTCTTTTTGAATATGATTGTTTTTTCTAATCGCTTGAGGATAACTTAAAATTTCTCGAAAGGAAAATAACGACAGTAGTTATTTCTAATTTCCAGAAACGCATTTTCCTCAATTCAATTAGGGTAATATGAACGACGCTTTCAATGAGCAGATGTCTCAAAGTTTTGACGTGAACGACGGTGATACATTGTATTTTGTTGTATTGAATGTTATGAAAAAGAGTTTATTTTATATGGAAGATGTCTTTAAACGTCCTTTTGCTGTTGTCAATATTAATGGTGCTAGACAGAGGAAAAATACTGCACCATCAAAATCCAAGGGTAAATTATAATGAATGATTCACTTGATTGTAAACTCTTTTGCAATGCGGAGCGAATCGCCAGTCATCTTATTCAATTTGGCTCCAATTTTCAAAAGACATGAACACTCATGTTTTTCTTGTTCTTATTATTTTGTACAATTCAATTCTAATGCAAGAGAAAATATTGTAAAAGACAAACTCCGAACATACATGTATGAGTATTTATTTGAATCCTGAAATTTTCATATTTGATTATGGGTATAAAAAAGTGTTTATTTGACTTCACCAAATTCGCATTTCTAAAGAGAGTCAATTATAAGGATTGAGGATTTAAACAATGTTTGCTTTAACGGAATAATGTTTCTGTCGTTGTGGAAATAGCTCCAAACGCCGAATTGATCTTTTAAAAAATCAGTTAATTCATATATTTTGTAATGTGTTTAATTTGATTTGCTTAAACTTTGCCAAGAAGTTGTCGTAAAATTGTGAATTAAATCATATATTGAAAGGTATCATTCATTCTTACATGCACTGCCTTGCTTTAATCTTGAAACTTCCTGAATATCGATTTGAGACTAGTTTGAAATACACCTTATAATATGATGATTATTCATTTAAATTATCAAGAAAAAATTCTTCAGATGCGCTGAAAGAAAATCTAACAGTAGTGAAGCTAAGGCAAAAAGCGGTGATTTTTTTTAATACATTGGCATTACTGAGACCTCCGGCAAGTTAGGGACAGTTCATTATATGCTTTGGATGAAGGATGCAAAATCTCCGGAGTCTTTGCAAAAAAAAACCATTCGAAAGTGTCCAGAAACGTCCATAAAAGAGATAACATTTGATGATAAGTTTTTTTTGTTAAAACTATGGATGCTTTCATATACAAGCATGCATGACAACTCAATATTATGTCCCCATTTTTTAATTCGATTTTCTTCAAATTAGATTTGTACGTTATTACATGTGACAGCTGTCAAGAATCTCCGTGTTAATATATTTCAAGGACGATCTCTTTCTGTAATCTTTGCATTGTAGGCGACATAAAAAAAAATGTCAGCATTATATAAACTATGGACCTTACTCAATAATATTTGTCGCTACATCGCTATTAGCAACTTTACAAAAGATTTCCTATTGGCTTCAATCAAAATTTTCCTTTTAAGTTTTTAATTTATATTTCGAATTCTGTAAAAGTTGGATTACTACATAAATGTACCATGAGGATTTCTCGTGATGATGAAAGGAAAAATTAAAGAAAATGATAAACAATTTAAGACTGTACTGCATGTAAATGTATATTTACAATATTTAGTAGAAAAGGGACCATATTCGGAGTGCTAGATTTGTTTTATATACATGTATAAAGAGACTCAGACATACTTACGCAATAATATTGATCGGGTATACACATACATGTACAGTTTGTATGTATATTTTCTGTTGATTATTTGTTTGTATACTTCTTATTTGTTGTTTGTCATTATGATGAATCATCTGTGTAATCGTACAATAAAATATTTCAAGGAGGTCTTTGTAGTCTTTGATTAGTCTGAGCGGACAGAAAAAACAAAAAGAAAGAACATATCTAGAAGGGCTTGGTTGCAGCACGCATTGCAAAACATCCAAATGAGTAACACAGAGTGGACAAGCAGACACCAAAGGGACAAGGAACACCAAACGAAGCAATGCACAAAAAACTTACCTATAAGAATATGAATAAACGAATATGAAAAAAATTATCTATAAATATATAATCATTATACTTTTCTCGGCACCTTTTCCTCTTTTGTCTCTAATTGTTCGTATATTTGGCGAAACAATGTGCTTAAATGCGTTATCTTTTGTGTGTGTTTCCCCTGTTATTGTACAACTGCAACGAAGTCTTGGTAAGGTGTGTTTCCTTAATTAACAACTGTTCCAATGGAAATTCTAATGATTGTGCCACATCATCTCGACTATGAGACTGAAAAACGGATAGGTACTTATTTGATGTTTATTGAATTTTGGCGACTCCTTGAAATCACTTTGGCTGGAAGCATCACTGACCGAAACACATGTCTGGTGCATGCCAAATTCGTTTGAAATTTGCTTGAAGAGGGTATAGAGTTGGATCACTTCCGTTTTATTAACATAAGTGTTGCTGTTAAACGAGGGCGCTGTATTCTGATTACAGAATCTAAAATCCTTGCATTAGTTTGGCATGAAGTCTTAAGTAAAAGTCTTTGGTTTCTAGTATCCCCATAGTGCCTATAAAGAAATCCTGAAATCCTTCTTGATCGGAAAACATAAGACTATCAGGGAATATTAGTTTATAGCATCCTATCTTTCTGGGATACAGGTTTTGAATGTTGTACTGAATTAAATGAATAATGACTAACGACAAGATACCGGTATCATTTCTTTAATGCATAGAACTGATTACAGTGTTAATATACATTGATTATTTGATACTGATACAATAAAGATTTGTGCGGAGATATCTCTCTATCAAGACAATACTTGCTTAATAACAAGGGGCACACGCAAACGCTAGAGGAGTGCAAGAAAGGAGGGTATCTCCAACAATACTTGGTTGCAGCTCCCACGTCTAACCACTAACCACTAGTGTTAAACGTCCTCAGAGTCAATAGCATAATTAAAGAACAGATAAATTTGCAGCATGGACCAGACATGCACGTTTCGAGTACTTAACCCTCTTCAGTGATCCTCAAACTAAACAATGTAGCATGGCCAAAGAGTGTGAAAGTTGTTATATCCAATATTGTACCGAAATGGGTGGGACATGATGCAAAAGAACCCAGATTTTAGAAATCTCAAGTGTAATCGTACAATAAAATATTTCAAGGAGGTCTTTGTAGTCTTTGATAAGTTTGAGCAGATAGAAAAAAATTAATTCAAAGAAAGAAGATCTCCAGCAGGACTCCACAACACAAACATCCAAATGCGAAAATACGAAAAGGCAAGCAGACACCAAAGGGACAAAGAAAACCAAACAAAACAACCACAAATGCTTACCTATAAAAATGAATAAATAGGGGAAAAGCTACACATTGTAAATATATTATCCTTATACTCATCTCGGCACCATATCCTCTATTATCTCTGGCTGTTGGTATGTAAAGCTAATTCTAATATGAGATTTTCTCCCTATATGTGCTATAGAGATCACCCGTTGTCTATTCTCCAACACATTCATGGTCAGATAAGCCACGCCTTCTCTGTATTGATTTTCTGAAGATCTGTCATTCCACATTCATGGTCAGATAAGCCACGCCTTCTCTGTATTGATTTTCTGAAGATCTGTCATTCCACATTCATGGTCAGATAAGCCACGCCTTCTCTGTATTGATTTTCTGAAGATCTGTCATTCCACATTCATGGTCAGATAAGCCACGCCTTCTCTGTATTGATTTTCTGAAGATCTGTCATTCCACATTCATGGTCAGATAAGCCACGCCTTCTCTGTATTGATTTTCTGAAGATCTGTCATTTTCTGAAAACTACTGTAGCAACACTAATTGTCGTCTTCTATAATCAGAATATATAAAAAGAATAGAAATAAGGCGACTTGGGGAATAACTTAACAATAAACCACATTGAGCAAGTTTTTATTTCTTAAAGAATGTGCTCCAAAGATTGCTAGTGATCTTGTTTGCGTTCCGCTTTTATAACTTCAACGCAGTCTTGATAAGGAGCGTTTCCTCATTCTGCTTGTAATAATTTTGAATTTTCATTTCCGTTGGTCATGTTGTAAGTTTCAGTGAATGACACCTCAAAATAAGAATCCAAAAATCTCAAAATCATATAAATAGCATACACATCCTTGAAAGATATTAAACAGAACAAAGTTAGGGAGGAGATACCAAACAGTGAATACAACGGAACGTTATCTCACGAAAACAGGACGAATCGGGCAAGCAGACGGAGGAAATACAATACCAGAGAAACACGGACACGATGAACAGGTACTATCTAATGAAAAAAGAGCCCAGTGAAATAGAATCGAGAATCGAAAAATCGTTTAATAGTATGGCATGTAGTCTAAGTGAAATGTTTGTTTTTAAGAAATGAATCTCATATTTGTTCTGTTGATGCAGGGATCACCCGAAAAATTGGACAGAAAACTGCATCAATGTGCGTAGCGCGTTGATGCAAAAGTTTTCAGTCCAATTTTTCGGATGATACCTGCACCAACAGAACAAATATAAGATTAATTTCTTATCATTTTATTATCATCTATTTATGGAAAACAGACTGTTTTCTTGGATCTAAAAACAATCAATCACCGCACTATATTTCGTAAGTCGGAGGGTTTCGCAGTGATACGTCTGCCAAAACAAGTTATGGCAGCCGCCATGATTCAAACAGCGAGCGGTCGTCTCTCTATATCTTTGGAAGGACTACTTTCAGCAAATTCTATATGCACTGTTAATTTTTGAGAAAGTAGAAAAGAAATGGTACCCTTGAAATGATAAGCAAACATCAACAAATTGTATTTTCAGCAACGAGTTCAATCGTGTTTGAGGGAACCCCTGGTTCTGAAAATAGTGCTATAAATAGACTTCCCCGAAAAATTGTGTTGATCGATGTTAAACCCAAGTCTTTAACAGTTGATGGTAAGTGGTTAATTCTAGTTAAAAGTAACACTCCGATGGATTTTATCCAATTGGAAAGGGTGTCGAACTGTCTTGCATATCCCTCACACGAGTCCATGATAATTTTGAAATTTTTGTTCCATGTAAAGAATTTACTCTGTATCCGGGACCCTTTTAAACAATTCTCTCAACCTGTCGTTCTTGACTATACTTACGTCAACAGTATGGAGAGTAATTGAAATCCTATGGAGAACATTCGCAAGGAAATGGATGAAGTTAGGGATTTCTTAAATCAATGCACTGCAGGAATCGTTTGTTATTGTAAATCTTAGATGCAACTGTTGGTGTGTAGCTACATGAAATGTAGGAGTTTCTTTTCTTTCGAAATATGGTTTGATTTTTTGTGAAAGTTTTGTTATTCAAAATTTGACCAAGACTCAATTTATCAATACCTTTGTTTGCAAATCTTACCTTAATGAAACGGCAGTTTGTTTTCCCTTCTGATTTATTTGATCTTACAACTTGAAATAAACGTAGAGTAGAAATGTCCGTGATGACACCTTGTAGTCCGTATTCTGGGGAATATTTATCAGTAAATGTGAGGTCCTTAGTATATTCGTAGATTTAGTGTAGTTTCATTAAAGTAACAGAGTACAATTTGTACGAATATGATGTAGGCCTAGAGGCTCATTCATAAATGGAACCAAGTCATTGAAAGAAATACTGGTATGTATCTCGGACTTATATTTACGAATGCCATGACTCCGAGGTCCTCTATGTGGTCTGTTGAATAAGTCACTTTTAACGATTGACACCCGGGACTTGTTTTTCTATGCTACTGGTGTTGTCGTTGCATCGATAGGGCGCTGCAGTGTTAAGGGTTTTCCCTGTTGCGACGGAAAGGTGTACTCAGAATGGAATTGTTTTTTGGGTGGTTTATTTTTTCAAGGATTCTCGGATAGATATCACAGAATGATCAGTTGATTTCCTTGATTATTGATTTTTGACCGGTGTCCTAACATTCTGGTTCGGAACTAATTATATAAGAACAGATACATGTGCAGCATAGCCTAGACATGTACGTCTCTGGTACCTAACCCTCGACAGTGATCTTCAATCCAAACAATGAAATATGACAAATAACTTTCAAAGTTATGTCCATAAAATACCGAAAAACGTAGCAAAAAGCAGGACCCATTTTTCATTAATTTGGAGAAAACACGTGCTTTTGAAGGCGTTTCAAGAAACGATCAACTGAAGGTGATCGAACTTCTTTACCTGAGCCCTCGGGCATTTCTGGCTCACCGGCAGTAACACTCACAAAGTAGTACACATGATTAACGCCTTCAAATGTTAAACGTCTTCAAATTCGATAGCATAATTTAAGACCTGATAAATTTACATTATGGACCAGACATGCACGTTTCGGGTACTAAACCTTCGTCAGTAATTCATGGCATAATTTAAGAACAGATAAATTTTCAGCATGGACCAGACATGCACGTTTCGGGTACATATCATTCGTCACTGAACCTAAATCTAAACAGTGAAATATGGCCAATGTAAAGACAGTGAAAGTGATGACCAAACAATTACCGAAAGACGTATCAGGATGGGTAGGATACGATGTCACATGACCCACTTTTCACATATTTTGAGAAAATGTTTTGAGCAGAAGTTTTCAGAGGCATTTGAATAATATCGAAGGGTTCCAGCTCTATACCTTCTTGAAGATAATTCCAAACCAATTTCCATGCACCAGATCTAGACACGTGTTTCGAATATTAAAATCTCAATCAGTGATGCTTCCAGCGGAGCCACTTAAAATCATTTCAGTAGCGCCCTCTTTAAGAAACGATAATCCGAATTTGATCGGACATGGCTGCATGTGCCCTGTGAGATCTTTTAAAAGCAAAAGGGAAAGATCTCCAGCATGACCTCCCACTGCACTCACCCAGCAAAACAAACCCGCAAGAAAGCGTCATAAATGACATCGGACAAAAGTATAAACAACAGACAGACACAACAATATTCACCAGAACATCATACAAAACAATCGAAACAGACATATAGAAACATCAAACATTAATGACATCACTAAAAACAAGGAGACCAACGTGCAACTGATGCCGACTAAGGACGGCCATCCGCTTTTAATTAGCAGATAGTGTGGTTATCCGGATAACGACCCTCCAATTTATCCGGATACACAGAGGTCTCCACAGAACTTCTCACTGTAAGGTGACATCAAAAACGAGACAGTTAAACGCTGCGGCCTCTTGTAACAGTTTCTATCTGATGGATCTAAAAAAAACTATGACATGTATATGTCTGTGCTCTGCTGGCTGTAGCGAGCTCAAATCAAACCCGATTAGTCTGACCAACTTTCAGATAGGACAGAGAATCAGCACCCAGTCTTCTCTGACGAGATTTGAACAAGGCCCGTCATGGAGTATCGTCGTCACGGTTGACCAATGCACAACGTATGGAAAGTTGGGAAAACATTGGTACAAAACTGTTGATTGGTCCAGTACCATGCCCAGGTTTTTTTTTTTTTACTTCACAATCATATCCTCGATAAAACAGGCGACCGACTATTTTTTTACATTGATCTGTCTTTTATCCTTCAGATTTTGTTTATTAGGTCGGCCGTAAAATGAAGGCAATGAAATTCCCCGTGATACATATTCTGATGCTGGATTTATCCCACATTTTGAAATAAGTTGAGAAAAGACATTGTCAAATTTCAAAAAAGATTTTACAAGTTTATGATGTCTAAATCCTTGACAGATTTTTTTTGTAATTTGTTTATCTTTATCACGGAAGTCCGAAACATGGGAGCAAGCACTAGCGTATCTGATGAGCTGAGAGATGTAAATGCCTTACGATGGCAATCTTTGAACATTGCCATCAAGCCAAGGACAATTGATTATGTTGAAGCTTAAGTCTTCTCTTTTGTCGTATATCTTAGTTTGAATTTCTCCGTTATTGATTTTGATATCAAGGTCCCCCAAAAAGTGGTGTAGCTATACTATCTGTCTTTGTTTTATTTAATGTTATTTCTAGTTGATAAATGTGATTTTTGTATTGGTCAAAATGTAGGTTATTGATATTCAAAATAACATCAAAATACCTAGAGATGCCGTTGAAACATGTCAAGTCGTCAAATGTCTTGAGTTTTTGCAGATTTTGCATGAATACTTTTTCGTATGAGTATAAAAACAAATTTGCAACCATAGGCGCACAATTTGTACCCATTCCAATAAAAAGATCAATCGCTATTTGTTTTGGATTTTTCTTTTTTTTTTGCGATTTTAGCGACAGAAATTCCCGAGAATGTGCAATTCTTGGTGGACTTATCAGTACGAATGCTTTTTGATACATCTTTGGGAAGAAAATGAATTGATACGAAACGACTTTCAATTGTCTGGTCATCTAGAATCTTTAGCCGTCCTGACGATGGAAGCTGAAATACAGATTCTAAATAACCTAGACGGATATTTTGATTTCTTGTAATCGTTCATCAATCATATTGGTAAGAGGTATTCCATTCCGTGCAAGAAATGAGATAAAGAAGATCCTGACGACAATATCAATACTCCCAATCTCAAAATCACGAATGATTACAGTATACCGGCAGTCATGACTGCTGGTAACAAGTTCATGCATTGATTACAAGTCTCAGTCTGAATTTTAATCCTTTTTATGTCATTTAGTTGTCTGCCGTTGTTCTGTCGTTCGTCGATTTAATGGGGATTTTCTTATAAATAAAAGGTCAAATTAGGGACAAAAACGGCAGTATTATCGTCAATTCTAATATGACTTGATTCTTTTTCCCTATTAAGACAACAGACGCGAGCCGGGCTCTATTCTCCAATATAGGCCCTATAGCGATAAGCCACGCCTACCCATTTTCTGAAAACAGATAAACCGGCAGGAACTGGTTTTTACCAAGAATCGATTTTGTCGTAAGGTCCAAGTTTGGTCATCATTAGAATAGAAATTAAAAATGACAAGCCGGGCTCTATTGTCTCATAATGCCCTCGCGTCCTCAGCCAATCACATTTATCACCTCGCCGCTGGCGCGGCTCGGTAATAAATGTGATTGGCTGAGGACGCTCGGGCATTATGAGACAATAGAGCCCGGCTTGTCATTTTTTATTTCTTAAATTCATGCTCATTTGTTTCAGATGTGTTCAGACCAAACGCAGGAGCGATGTCTGAAGGACTTTTTAGCATACTTGGCATCGGCAGATATTGGGGTATTTGTATAATATGGAAGTCAAGTTAACATCCTTTAAATGTGGATGAAATGACAATTTCTTATGAAAGAGATGATTGTTTCATACAATTATTTGATTTATATTTAATAAAATTGCCAATATCAGAAATTAGTCCGAGATGGAAATAAAAAAAGTCCTGTTTATCGTATCTAGCCATTATGAAGTCCGTATCACTTGTAACACACTCATTTTCATCGCTCCACCACAAGGCAAAGAAGGATTCCCACTACATCGTAGATTACAGTCAGTTATGTTAATCCCTCTGGCTCTTGATATGTCGTAAGCACAATGACATTCTGATCCATTCTGAAATAATACCAATTTTTTTTTTCAACAGGGTTTTACTAAAATAAAATTTCTTTGTCCCTAACGCTTTAAGATAAACAATTTACTGCGATAGTTTTTTTTCTGTACCTATCCATAATAGTCAAGTTTCAAAATTTGATGTCAAAAGGGTAACAGCTAAACAAACATAGCACTCAGCAGAAAAAGATTTAAAGAAGATCCTGAAGATAATCTAATCAGCACTCATAATAGAGCAAGCACAGAATTGAGCATCGACGGACCCCTAGCAAACTAGACGTGGGGCCAGTGCCTGGGAGGAGTAAGCATCCCCTGTTGGCCAGCCGCACCCGCCGTCGATGTTCACGCACGAAAATGAAAACAATATATCAATTTGAACACATGCACCCTCTGAGGCTATGTCTATATAGAAAGTGCTATGGCGACAATGCCAGGGAAAAACATAGCATCCCCTGTTGGCCAGCCGCACCCGCCGTCGATGTTCACGCACGAAAATGAAAACAATATATCAATTTGAACACATGTACCCTCTGAGGCTATGTCTATATAGAAAGTGCTATGGCGACAATGTCAGGGGAAAACATTCAAAACACTTACTGTCAAACCCCTCGAGGGGAAGTCAAAATAAGAGGTATCTTTTTTATGAATACTGAAATCTTTCGATACATAAAGGATTGATATATGGGTTAGGTAACCAAGAAAGCGAAACATATGGACCCATATAGGTCCTATATGGGCAGCCGATATGGGGGTAATCTGGGATTTGCAACATTGAACTACAAGGGTCCCATGTGGGCGTACCCATATGGGTCATACGTGGGCTTTTTATGTGTATCATATGGGTTCTATGTGGGCTTTACATGAGTAACATATGGGTCCTAGATCCAGTGTAAACCCATAGTTATTGTACCAATGGGACTGAAATACTTTTAAGTCAAAGTACATACATACGTTTCTATGTGAAAATTGTCAGATTATTTATATCGTGTGTATGGTCAAAATACTTATAATCATTTGAAAGCGGTTCTGGATTAATGCCCTGGTGGACTCTAAACTGCTGTATATGTGGCTCATATGGACCGATTTCAGCAAAATGAGAATGAAAAAATCAACATAATGAACTTAAGGACGAAACGGACTCTAGAAACTGGTGTCATTTGAAAATTCTCTCTTAATTAAAACAAAATGTGTCTGCATGACAAAATTGAAACATATCGGTCTTATATACATTGTCGCCATAGCATTTTCTATGTAGACAGAACCATAGACAGTGCATGTATTTAATATATTTTATTTTCATGCGTGAATATCGACGGCGGGTGCGGCTAGCCAACAGGGGATGTTTACTCCTCCCGGGCACCTGGTCCCACCTCTAGTTTGCTAGGGGTCCGTCGAAGCTCCATTCGGTGCTCTATTGTGAGTGCTGTTGAGATTGTCGTCAGGATCTTCTTTAACTTATATGGGTTCAAATGGGCTTAAAATCCCATAAGGGACCCATATGGGTCTAAGATGGAGATTTGCCCAGATTATGCCCACATAAATTCTTTACGGATTTAAGATGGGCATTTTCCCATATTCTGCCCATTTAGGACCCATATAGCAATATAGCAATCCCAGAAGGTATCCGTATTGACATCTGAGATTGACATTTTCTCAAGATTCTGCCCGCATTGGATCCATATGGGTCTACGATTTTTCCCATATTCTGCCCAAATACATAGCTATGTTTGCTAAAAATTAGATAAGGAACCATATGGGTCTAAGATTGGCATTTCCCCTAGACTCTGCCCACATGGGACCTATATTGGTCTAACATAGGCATTTTGCCTAGATCCTGTCCACATGGGACGCATATGAGTCTAGCATGGTCATTTTGCCAATATTCTGCCTACAAAGGACCCATATAGCCATGTTTGCTAGAAAATTACCCAGTACTGCACGAAATTGGATTTACCATCCACATTTAAAAGACAAATACCCTGAGGGGATACAGCATCGCTGCCGCGCATCCGTGGGCTTTTTATCTCCTCGCAACTGTGTTGACCTTTTCAAAATCAAGTCTCAAAGGTAAAATTCACCGTGGACTTTAAATCCTTGTGCATAAGATATCATCATAGGATCATCAATTCTTCCACAAATGTTCCCTGTGGGTAGAGGATGAACCCTGATGCAGATGCGAGGGAATACTTTACTTGCGTTACCTTTATTACTATACAAAATGCAATTTTCGAGTAAATAGCAAACGCAAAATACGAAACGTAAACAGAAGACGGATGTTTCTTTTTAACAATCCATTATATAAAAACGATTAATATTCGAGATAGGGGAACTCTCACCTGACACCTATCGGCCGTTGAAAAACCTATTTAGAACAAGTATATTCTTCGAAATGTGTTTTATTTTTAGATGTTCATGTACAGTCAAACCTGTTTCATGTGACTTTGCAAGGGCCGACAGAAAATAGGACTCATAAGACAATTGGTCACTGAATACAGGTTCAAGCTGATCTTACTTTGACCAACAAAATTTTTGTAGTATAAGAGCAATACTACTAAATGAATCACTGCATATATCAATTCGTGTACTTATTGATTAATCGTATTGCACATTTAAAATCACATTAGATTTTATTTATCACAGAAAATTTTAAAATGAAAGACGCTGATGAAGAGATTTAATGTAAAATATTATGTAGTTTGGGTCCTTTACAACACTAAAAGTCGTAATATACAGGCTCGGAATTCGGTACGGGACAGAAAAATCACGGTCATTGTCGCGTTAGACAGGTTGTCGTTACATAAAGGTTAACTTGATAGGAAAATTACTCGGGAGGAATTAAAAAAGGTCACATAACGCAGGAAGTCGCTAAAAAGAGGGTCACTTTAAGACAGGTTTGACTGCATTATATTTGACGAGCAACTCTTGCTTGTATAGTTAGAATGTATCGATTAATATTCGAGACAGAGCAACTATCGCCCGACACCTATCAGTCGTTGAAAAACCTACTTATAACAAGCATATTCTTCGAAATGTGTCTTCGTTTTTTTAAATGTTCATGTATTGTATTTGACGAGCAACTCTTTGGCTTGTATAGTTAGAATTGATCGATTTTGAAGAAAATATAACCACAAATGTCAGACTAAGACATTGGTTTAAAAATCGGTACATGCAAATTGTTGTTAGATACGACATATGGCTGTAGTTCACTCTATTGCTTTGGTTTAAACATTAACGATAGACTGAATATTACCAATTTCATTTTCAAGTATTAATTTTTTAGTTTGAACATCAAAGAAGTACCTTACAGTTAATCAGTCTTAAAGTCAAGAATGAAAGGTAAAATCATTAGAGTTTCCATAGGAACGGTTGCGAACCCCTGAATGAACAACATTCCGAAGTGAGACAAGGTGCCCGGGGTGTCAGCGCTCCTTTCTGGATACAACACCCGTCACAACAAAAATTATTGTTATATTGAAAGGACGGAGGATATCTCTTACAGGGCTCGGTTGCATCGTAAGAAAACCCTGATACACCTACATTAATAAAAAAAAAAACACATAGTAGACACACGTGTAAACAACTAAGGGGCATCAAAGGACAAAACATGAGAGACTATAATCAACAATACATATACCAATGGGCAACCGGTAAAAAGAAGATTTCCTGATAAAATGTAAGAGGAATGTCTTGCCAGGTAGCCTATAAGGCCATCTGTAAAATATTGTTTCGATACCTAGTGTCTTTATAAACATGAGGTACCTTATATCTAGAAACGGACAAAGGGCTTCACAAAGGGAAAATGTACATGCACTGACTGGTCATGACGTAAAAAAATAAGGTATCAGTCGTTCGTACTATCAAGTATACGTGATGCGTTTCATGTTTGCTTCGTTAATATTAGTTTATACCTCAGAAATACATTGCCTCTATGTGTTAAAAAGTTTCTAAGTACGAAAACTAAGAGTCCCTTTCGGCATTACCGGCAGGTAACTGACAAGCATACATGTACACAAATGTAAAAAAATACCATATATCGAAAATGTTTTAAAAATTACAAATGGATAATAGATATTGTTTACCTGAAGGCCTACGTATCTATATTTGTCATCTGTCACAAGGCAGAAGTTGGCACAGAAATCCCATGTCATCAAAGGCCAGTTGGCAACCCTACCAGTAAACACACTTGGTTTGCTGTCAAGGAAACACCCTAAGTATCTCTCAGATATATCAAATCCTGAAGAAAAACAAGGCGACAGTGAGCATGTTTCAATTTTGATTTTAATTCGAATTACATAAATTAAGGATTAATGAAGCCAATACATTTTGTTGTCTTATTTCCCGTCCTCCTTTAGTGGGAGGTGATCATACATGACAGTTGTGCGTTTTTGAGTCAGCTTGGTAACCGAGCAAATAAAAAAGCGCGCACGTAATTTGGATAACACACCATTTGCTAATGACGTGGCAACGTCCTCAGTGGGCTCCAATTGCCATTTTTTCTCGTTGTAATATTGTTATATATGTGTAGTCTTTGCGTTTAGTGTTTTTGTGACGACTTTATTGTTTTGTAATCTTATTTCCTTGGCGTTTCATGTGATTGTCCAATCTGTTGAATGGAAGTTTGGTGTTTTGATATATTGCTGTGGATGCTGCAACCGAGTCATGTTATAAATTCCCTCCTTTCGTATGTATACTTAAGATTAAATACATCGAAATCTTCAATTTAAAATGTGTGAGTACTTGCACATGCCGGAAGCTGACAGACTTTGTCGTCAAGGGACTCTCCTAAACAAGGATGGAGGTAGTTATCTCCCTTTCTACAGGTTCTGGATCTGTACTGGTAAGACGGTCCACATCTACCCACACATGGGCCCCACGAAGTCCACGATGTCCACGTTCCTAGGTCTGATTTCACTTAAATTGAAGATAAAAACGAAGCTGTCATTAATTTCTTCAATTTTGTTTGAGTTGTACAGTGTCTCTTATATTGTTTGTCTATTTATAAACTAAATCTTCTGTCGTCGATCATGTCCCTGTATTTAAACACGCTCAAAAGAAAAGTGGCGGATTAACAATTCTAAAAAAATGGCGTGGGCAAAGTTCAGCTGTACAGAATAGAATACCAATGTGTGAACACTCTTTCACTTTTGTTAGACTGACCAATGCTCGAACAAAACGAAAACTAAAATGAAGTGTGACATTTATCTAGATTTAGCTTTGTGTAAAAACAGGATAATAACCAAGGGGAAAAACTGACGCTCTTCTTGTTTTGTCCGATTTCGAAGACAGTGCTAGCGCATAAAAGTCCGTATTGAAATGTGTTGACAAAAAAACCTTTGTTTGCAAGTACCAAATGAAAACAATGACAGAAAGGAAACATAATGGAGATAAGAGCTTCCAAATGAAAAAAAATGTTCATAACAAAAACCAAGCCGATTTATTGATGTTTTCCATCATTAACCATTTATAGGAGATATTACATTAATTTGCAATTCAAATTCAGAATTGCGATACCAAGGCGTTGTCATGAAGGCATATCCTATTTTTTGAGTCGATACAGGGCGAGGGGGGGGGGGGGTCAGAATGACTGTCTCTCATCTTCGCGAGCCAATGGTATAGATCCGCCGTGTTCCTCAAATACATTTGAGGAGCACGGCGGATCTATACCATTGGATCGCGAAGATGGACTGTCTCTATTCATGTGTTTTTTCACTCGTCACGAAAATGTTTTATCTTAAGTATATTGCAATGTATCGGAGTGTTGAATTTTATGCAATTAACTCGAAATAACCTCTAATTGGCAGTTCCTACAAATCTAATAAGGTCGATATATTGATATCGACAGATTAACAGATTTCCAATTGTTTAAATTTCGAAGATTGACTCTAACTTACTGTAAACCGTCTTTTATTCGCGGCGTCTTAACGAAGCTGTGTACAATTAGAAAAATTTGATGACGGTGAATTTCCAATTTCTTTTTCTTAAAATAATATTTGAAGTACAACAAATAAATAACATGAATTTAATTAAAATATCTTGCGCAGAAATATGAAAAATTTGAGAAAAATCATTATTTTGCAGTAAAACCCCATAAGGTCAGATGCCATTATCTTTGAGATGACCCCTACATAATACTGAACGGTCAACTTCCATTTTCTTTCCCATAAAATGAATATTATGATACTGCAATTATTTGATCCATATTTAGTCAAAATACCTTGGGTAGAAGTTCATTATTTTCTAATTAGACTCAGCCTCGTTAAGTTCGAGAACACGAGTGAAGTGACTGGATCACGGCGTTTTATGTTCTCGACATTATATGTACGTACACGTAACTAACTACACATGTGTCAGGACATATTCACAGCGTTTTATATTCGCGAATCGAAGAACCTCGCGAATATCAAACGCTCCCAAATAAAAGACGGTTCACGGTAAAAAATGTGAGGACTTCTGTATCTGAAACTTTTTAAGCGATCAAGTTTTTATTAAACCAGTTTGTTAACTTGCGCATCTAGCTGGTCTACATACATCTTGCTTTTTTATATTTGCTTTAGAATATATGTTGAAAAAAGGCTACCTTTACAAATTCGGCCATGTAATTCATCAGCTAGATATTGGAGTTGAATAGGACTTTTCAACCAAATGAAATGGCTGGCGTCAGTAGGTATGGAAAAGTAGTCGAAATCCATCCCATTCGCCAAATTCACAGCAAATACTGATATTGGATTTTTATGTAGTATTGAAGTCTCTTTCCTCAAGTATGCTAAGTTGATGGAGAGACCATCTGATATGAAGACTACAACGTTGTGAGCATCTGAACGATCACCCTGGCTACTTGAGAAACCTTTTTGCAGTAAAACATCAATAGAACGGCCGATATTCGTTGAATTACCCCCTACGGAGGGAAAAGATATGGATGAGATCGCTTTCATGAGATCAGCTATACCATTAGTTTGGTTCAGACTGAGGCTTGTTGTTGTGTCCGCGTTAAAAAGCTCCACACCAACTCTAACCCCAGAATCACCTATATCAAACTTTCTCGTTACATTTTTCACAACGTCTTTGATAACGTTAAATAATTTTGAACCGATCGAGTTTGATGCATCCAGTAGGAAAATTATGTCCATTTTCTGCAAGGCACAAGCTGAAATAGATGAATATAACTTCAATTTCCAGTAATTATTTTTTTTGGATATATAAGTTACTTTGTTCATTGGCAAAATAGATATTGGAATAACACGTACTATAAATAGATGCAGACTATGATGAAATATATACGTACTATGACAGAGTTGACAGGACTTCTTACAAAAAACAGCGGTAATGTTACTGGAACATATTCCTTTGAGGGCTATCGAGTTGGAACAGTCACTGGTTTGATCCGAACAGTGATCTATAAATATTTACATTACTAGTAGATTCCCCATGATCAACGCCCGTTAGGCAACTAGATTTATATTCGAATAACTTGGGTTGCTATTGTGACGTCACGTTCTAATTTTGCATGTAGGGAGAATTTACCAACGTTAAATTATATTTGACGCTGTTACAGGCAAAATGTGCAACGTGCATGCAAATAAAAATTACAGATAATTAGAATAAATGTAAATATAAGTAATGACTGTCTTACTTTTGGTGTTCATGAGTATATAGTTCTGGTTGGACACGTGCAAATTTTCCGAAAATCGCTTCGCTATTCACGGAATTTGCACGTGACAAACCAGAATTATACACCAATGAACACCAAAAGTAATACAGTCATTTCTTAAATACTAGCTAGATTTCATTACTAATGAAGGATCTAAAAATCGAAGATCAGTTTTACCTTGTTTATCAATCTAACCTAAAGATAATCAGCTGTTTGATTTTATTTTTCATAGATTTTTCAATTCTCGCTGGAAAAGTTGAAAAAGTTTCAAGTTTAGGCTAGGTAATGTAATTTTAATCCATTATATCAAGGCTTTTTTGAATACGAAGATTCACAAAATTAGCAACATCTGGACACAAATACTCTTAGTAGAGTACAGCACACCAGACATAAGATCTGTCCTCGCTGAATGTCGGTCGGACTCCTCGGATGATTACATACATGAGCTTACTTTCGTACTTTCGTGCGCCCCCTTTTTTAATCTATTTACACATTTATTTGTGTTGCTTTGCCCCCTGCGTTTTCCTGTCTTGTTTATGTGGTCATCGTACAGCGAGATTATTTTACTCTACAATTAAGCGTTCTTAGAGACCTTTGGGTAACCGGAAAAGAAGGACGGTTGTGCGCACGTAATCCGGATAACTACACCATTTGCTTCGAACGTAGCAGATGGCCGTCCTATGTAGTCACCGATTGCAAGTAAGAAAGAGGATGAGACATACATGAAATTGGATTGACTGTACTTCTTTTCTAAAGAGCCGAAACAATGATGCAAAATCCATTAGCGGAGAAACAGAAAAGTAAACGTATGATTGTTTCTCTGTTTTCAAATTCAAATATGGACCAAAGTAAAACAATAAGGAATGGATTCAAGCACACGTTGACTGAGGATCAACTACTATTACCCATATTCAATTGAATGTTCTGTTTGAAAAAAAAAAATCAGAGCACTATATGAGCATTTCATCAAGTGATCTTCATGGATTCTCTAGACCGAAATAGAGGATATAGAAATAATGAAGATTATGTTAAGAGGATATCAAAATAACACATGTTATGTTAATATCTACACATGACCTATAACTCATGTCAATTATCCAGCCAATGAAGTTAGCTATGCCCTCAGAGGGATACCTCTTAGTTTCAGAATAACTTTACTTATCGAATTGGATGTACAATTATCTGATAAAGTGTGTTGAACAGAAGAGGTAAAATAACATGGACATTTCAAGTGTTCAATCGAGTGCAAATTTTAGGGAATGCAGTGACAATCACTGCGCATAATTCCATTTGCCATGGGCTGAAATCTCGGTGGCGCTTGATACAGCCTTTTAGTTCATGATCCTCTGGACTTAATCGCATTTTTCAATCATGTCTCTTTTTACAGACTTGAAAATTTCTAAAATACTTCAAGTTGTGCATATATTTACAAAAACATCAAAACATAAAGCTATCTTCTTCAGATATAGCTTTGATAATGATATGCTGATAATACAGCTATATTAATTGTTGTGAAGACATTTCTTGATCGTAATTTTATACATGTATTTCTGTATTCATGTCATCATATTCAATATGTCTTTATATAAATATATTCTGCATTTTATTTACAGTAATTAGACTCAATCTTTACTCTTCATTGAAATATCCTTTTTATTTCATCTTGTTTGAATATCTAAAATTTTGTTCTCGATATTGAAAGAAGAGAAAGTGGAACCTTACCTTGACCATTACCGTTCAAGAGGAACAGGTCTGTAAAATCCATCGATACAACCAGAACTGAAGGATGAAAGACACGTCATATATTTCTTCACAAAGGAAAATCAACATCGAAATCTTCATTCTTTATTTTATTAAGCAAAATAAAAAAAAAAGATAAAAAAAAGATAAATAAAAAAAAAAAGAAAAAAAAAAAAAGAAAAAAAAAAAAAAGAAAAAAAAAGTTTAAAGATATGCTTTGGTAGCTTAATCGTAACCATTTATATACACTTAGTTATTTTTAAATAATTATCAGAGGTATTGTTGATTTTAAATACTTACTGAAGATTATGAATACAGAACCCATATTTTCACTCAGTTGATATCTGTGTTATATTATTCCGGTTCAGATAAATTCAACAGTTGTGTTAAACGGGAGTTCAATTGAGATAGAGTACATTGTATCAGAGTTCTCGTAGAATGACCTTGACGATATAAACATTAGCAGGAATGATTATATTATAATCTCATTTTTGTTGAGGACACGAGAAGGTCACTAATTTGCTAAGTACTTATATCGTAATGGCTGACATTAAAGTTTCCATTAAGACATAGGACTATTTATGGAGACATTTTTTTAGTTACCTCTCTCGATAAACTGAAGTATAGCAATGTAATTGGAGATATATAATGCATGGGGAATAAGAAAATTTCGATCCGACAGAGTTCTTAAAATATTGTTAAACCAAACGATACCGATACATGTATAACACAAATGGATAAGTGATGAT
Source organism: Pinctada imbricata (assembly GCA_033119305.1). Lineage (NCBI taxonomy): Eukaryota > Metazoa > Mollusca > Bivalvia > Pterioida > Pteriidae > Pinctada > Pinctada imbricata. Next base: position 36,400,920 of record VSWD01000013.1, read on the forward strand.
AATTCTTTAACTTTACACACTCTTGACAATATCGTTTGAAAATAATATATAAAAGTTCAATTCAGCAGATTTGAAAATACTATAGACAGTCTTGTAAGCCGGAAGATATTGAATTCATAGTAATTCATTTAACTAAGGTACTGAATAGATCCTGCACAAAATTTGGAGCCGCGCATTCTGTGCAAAGTAAATGCACAAATTTAAGGTATAGAAATAAAACCAGAGGGCACAACTGAAATACATTTGGCTTTGTAAGGTATTTAATAAGTACAACTGATGAGGATTTGATAACCAGAACACGTAGCTGGTGCATGAAAATTGGTTTGAATTATTCTTCAAGAAAGCAAAGAATAGGAACACTTCGGTATTAATTCAAAAGAGGGGTGAAGAAGATCCTGACGATAATCTCAACAGCACTCACAATAGAACACAAAATTGAGCATCGACGGTCCCCTAGCAAGCTAGAGGTGGGATGATGTACCCGGGAGGAGTAAGCATCCCCTGTTTGGCTAGCCGCACCCGTCGTCGATGTCCAAAGAAACGAGGGAATTTCAAAAAGGACTCAGTTGCAGCTTAAACAACATACCATCGAAACAACCACAATTAAAAAAGGAAACACACACAATGTTGACAAACACAGCATAGAAATACCAAACACGAACGACGTCATCCAATCATAACACTCATAAGAGGGTTGTTCTTGTGGATGTTATACGTTGATATGAAGAGATTATTCACTCAAATGAGATAAAGAAGATTCTGACAACAATCTCAACAGTACTCACAATAGAGCACGAAATTGATTATCGACGGATCCCTAGCAATGTTAAACATCTTCAAATTCCTTAGAATCATTTAAAAGCAGATAAATTCACAGCATGGACCAGACATGTACGTTTCGGGTACTTAACCCTCGTCAGTGATCCTAAATCTAAACAATGAAATAAGCTAGAGATGGGAAATGCAATGAATTTATTTGTCGTCAAGAATGATACACGCTATGTCCTTTAAATCATTTTATATAATCAAAAATTCCTAGGTTCATATCCTTGTATTTTCATGAGAACAATTTTTGATGTGTAACTTTTCTAAGATTTAATGAACTTTGACGAAAATTGCTCTGAATAAATTCATGCTCATACTTCAATTGTTCGCAATTGTTTCAATGGAAATTCTATTGATTTTGCGTTACCTTCTTGACTTTTGACTGAGTAACTGATGGTGACTTATTTGACGTTTATTTATTCTATTACACATTTAAAATTAGCAAGAATAATTAAATTAAAGAAGAAGAATAAGGAAGAAAATATCTCCTCCCGAGGTCGGCAATTAGCTATCATATATTTGAAAGACGTTGAAAATCATGCAATTAGATATATAAAGAAAATAAAAATGGGGAGAGTCCCGGGGGTATTAAGAATCTCCGATGGGATAGGTATACCAGTAACAAGGGTTACAGGATAATGTTCAGGACAACATATATGTCTCACTCCCATTTCGGGAAATCGCTTCTTTTCATGTGGTGGAGGATTTTGTTTGTTTGCTTTGGTTCCTGTTCTATCATGATTTTGTATGCCTTCGGTTTACGATTTTCTGAATTATCGATTTTTTTTGCTGTATATAGGGATATGGTCATTATCCATATTTGTCATAATAGTGTTCATTCTATTATTCCAATAGCGTTACGGATAGATAACTATGAAAACGCCCGAAAGATTTTTAAAGTACAAGTAATCTTTATTTTTCCATTAAAAACTTATGAAACCACTTTTTCAATTCTTACGCATTCATAAGATATAGATCTACAGGTTAAGCTTTTCATTTGAGCCATCTGAATGCAAGAAATATAGGAGAGGTATAGATAATATCTGTGACAAACATTTCCTACCACGTGTATTTGTCAATGAAAAATACCGGATATGTCGAAATCAGATAAAGTAAGAAATTCATTTTTTCAGTTCCGCTTATACATATGGATAGCATGAGTACATACGAGTACACGCGTATTCTCATATATTCAAAATCCTGTTCGTTAATTGACAAGTGTTCTTATTGAACGACATTATGTATTGAATCAGTAATAAACATAATTATAACAAGTATTCCAATTATACATTGAGTTTGTTATCTTATAGTTTTCTATGCCATATGACATGAAAATAAGAAATATATATTTCTAGTCATTATCATTGCCCATTGGTCTCGTCTCGGTTTATATGACGCTCTTTGTGTTAGGTGGTTTGATATTGTGTTCGGTGTTACAGGTCCATTTTCCTGGTCATTGTCCATATTTGTCACACCTTTGTAATAAGGTAGAAGATATCGAGTAAAGAAATATCTTAAAAAGGTCCTTGTTGGTGTAATAATCCCTTTTTGAGAAATATTTAAGAAGATATACTTAAAATCTCTGAACTTGTGTGAAAGTTTTTTCAATTAAGATGAAATGATAAAACTTACTTTTCGATTTTTTAGTAATCAATATTTAATGTACCATCAATATCGTAAACATGGCTCAAATAAGTACATTGGCCCATAATTCGTAAGACACATTTTTTTTTCATAATGCCGTCGGCTAATGTTGTGAAAAAGTTTTCGAGGTTCGCAACCGTTCCAAGTGGAAATTCTAATGATGTTACCCTTCTCGACTTTGAGACTGAATAACTGATAGGTACTTCTCTGACTGATTATTTCAATTGATTTGTAAATTATTACTATAAATATACATATTACACTGTTTAGATTTAGGATCACTGATGAGGGTTAAGTACCCGAAACGTGCATGTCTGGTCCACGTTGCCAATTCATCTGTTCTTAAATGATGCTATTCAATTTGAAGACGTTTACATTCCTATTATTGCTCTGTACCCAATGAATACAATAAGTGCGATTCGATGACCGCTCCGACAAGTCGTGGATACATTATAAGCCACTGGTGAATTGAAGATTTTAAAAATGTAGGGATATATATCAACGAATAGAAAACACAAAATATCATATATTGATAAGGAGAAATTAAATAGCTATCTTGAAACTCGATAGTTATAGGTCCCGGAGAAAGGTAATTCAAGTTATTACAATTAACTAATTCAAAAAGCCACATTCCTTTACAAAGTGTGCAACTATGTTGCAAGAAAGCGGACTTCTGTGCTCAGATTGTCATTTGCCCTCTATATTTATCTAAATATATATCAATGTGTTGCTGGGGCCCTTGCGTCATTTTGTCTTGTTTGTATGGCCATCTTAAAGTAAGGAGTTTACAACACTATTTTGCGTTCTTCGAGACCACTTGGTAACCGGAAATGTCGAGGGTTGTACAAGTACGCACACTATACTATCCCTTCTGACGTAGCAGATGGCCGTCCTTAGTCGGCGACAATTGCCCATTAGTCTCGTCTCGGTTTATGTGGAGTCCTTTGTGTTTGGTGATTTGATATCGTTCGGTGTTCCTGGTCCATTTTGCCTCTCTTGCTATGCACGTACATGTATATCTTTTGTTCTTTGATCTTTTGCTGTGGTTGTTGCAACTAGGTCTTGTTGGAGATCCTCCCCTTTCTCACATGAAACTTAATATAGCAACGCGAACACTGCAATAAACCCCAGTCGGGGAAATTATTTCTCATGAATCATTTAGTAAATGCAATTATGAATTGTATTTTCTAAATATAGCAATGCAATCACTGCAAGATAAGGTCGTAAGGATTTTTTGGTCATCGTTCATCCCTTAGAAATAATATGATACTTTGGCCATATTACATTGTTTAGACTAAGGATCACTGACGAGGGTTTAGTACCCGAAACGTGCATGTCTGGTCCATGCTGAAAATTTATCAGGTTTTAAATGATGCTATTGAATTTAAAGACGTTTAACACTATACGTTATTAAGGTTCCAGACAGGGTATATCAGACCATACTATCTTTATGGAACCGTAATAACATGTTTTGTCAAACAGCAAATCACTTAGAAATTGTCATTTCAAAATGGCGTAAACATTAAAACTTTTTATTCATTGATGGATTGTAAAATTTTCTTCACTATCAAAAAGATCATACTCGTAAATTATTTATTCAAAATGAATTAACCACGAATGAAATTAATTTAGCAAAGAAATAAAAGAATTTGAAGCGAGAGGAAAATTCAAAACGTTTGAACATTTTTACGAAAAATGCTTGCGATGTCGTCAAGAAAAATAAGGTTCCTGTGAATTCACAAAGTTCCATATTTACGGCTGCAGACGGGTAACATAGTCTCAAAAATACGGCTAAACAACCAATGAAATTTCTAGAAATTAATTTGCGGTGTGACAAATTACAATAATGCATAAAAAGGTTGAATACACATGGACCAGACATGCACGTTTCGGGTACTACACCCTCGTCAGTGATGCACGTTTCGGGTACTATCACCGTCAGTGATCCTCAGTCTAAATAATGAAATATGGCCAAAAAGTATGAAAATTATTATGTCCAAAAATGTACCAAAAGACGTAGCAAAAATAACATAAACCACTGACCATGAGTTCAAGAGGCGTTTCTATGCTATTAATGCAGTAGCTGAAAAGGCTGCAAAAAGTCTGGGAATCTGTAAAATTGTTGAAAATTCCAATTTTCAATGGTCATCTCTCTGCTAAAAATAGGTCAATATTTCATATACTCAAAATCAATTTGCAACTTATTTTGTATTTAATGTTTGTGTGTTGTTTTTGGTTTGTCTCTTTTACGTCACTTATTTTGCATGACAACTGTGCTTTTTGCATGGGTTGCTTTGGTGTTTTGCTGTTGTTGTTGGAGATCCCCTCCTTTCTTCTAGACAGAAATATATGATTGCGGTACACCAGATCTAATGAAAAATGCCAGTTAGAGCGAGCTAGTGCCTACACTCATCCGATATTCAAGTTACACATAGATTTTTTCGTAGATGAACCTCGCTGACTTTGGATAATTTCTTTTTTCTCTTGTTTGTTCTTTACATTTAGCCACAAAAAATTCGTAGTTTTGTGTTATCTGATGTTGGTTGATTAGTTTACAGAAAAAATAAAGATACGGAATGTACAACTATGAAAATTATACATATCATTCGAAATGAACCAAGGGAATATCGCAGAAAATTCAACGACAAGCGAAAGTGTACTATCATTGAAAAAAGAAGGGGATCTCCAACAAGACTCGGTTACTAAATTCACAGCAAAACACATAAACGGTCACAGAGCTTATATACACAGCTAGAGACAAGGGAAGGCAACACCAACACAACATCTAAGCACTTAGCACAAAAGACTACATAAATCAAAGAGACCAATTGGCAATCTGTTCCGACTTAGGAAAGTTATCTTCCACGTTTGTACAGATGAATTTGATACATGATACATGTAGAGTGTAATAATACGAAAGTGCTTAAACTCTAAACCTTCTTAATCAAAATTTCAAACCAATTTTTATGCACCAGGCACGCGTTTTGGATATTAAGGGGGTCCAGAACAGTATCCGAAAGATCCCCATCGGAAAGCTCTGGATCAATTATGACATCACAATAGAAACGGCGACATTGGCGCGTTTTCGCAAGAACGTCATGATTAAGTAACGTTGAAATAAGGGGGAAGGGGGTAACAAAATCACTTAAAACTGACGGTCAAATTTCAATAGGAGTTTATCGCTGTTTGATTTGACATATGAAGAAGATAATATCAAGTTTTTACGGAATATAAATAATAGGGTTTCTGATAAACGGACTTTATATTAAAAAATAGCAACTCGAAGACGTCTTGAAAATAGACATAAGTTTGTTTATCTCCTTTCGACAATTTCTTTTAAAAGTCTTAGAGATCATTTATAATTCTATACATATCCGATTGCCTACATCATATCTAAATGAAAAATACAGAACTTGTTAATATTCTGCCTCTATAGAAGATTTGTAACTGTTTTTCATTACCTACAGTGTGTTAATTTTAACGTCACATTTACGGCCTATTCAGGGGCTGTCAATGGGTATATATGTACGTTCGTAGCTTCAAAACTAACGGTAAAAATTTGATGAAACTTTGCATGTAGAAAAAGTATGTTTCAATTATTAACACTTATAACTTTTAGGAAAATTAATTGATAGGATCAAATTTAAATCTGGCTGTCCCGGACCTCCTCATCAGTGATGCTTCTAGCCAAAGTGATTTTCATACACCGCCAAAATTAATTTAAATAGCTTCCTCTGGTTTCATTTTTTGAATTTAAATTTGTGCATTTACTTAACAGAGAGTGCACTTCTCCATATTTCATGCAGGATCAATTCAGTAGCTTATCCAAATAAAATCGATATTCAAAATAGCATTGGAGGGATGGTTCTTAGATGTTTAACTCCTAAAACGGTGATATTTTGGATGAAATGGCAAGTTTCCGATATGGCAAGATAATGTATACGTTGTCAAATTGATAAATGGTCAAAACATAGCTTATTTCAGGATACAGAGCTGGAAAGAAGTAATTAATACACTTGACAAACATCAAAGAAAGGAGGGGATCAAGTCACAATGAACGATTATAACTGCTCCAAACTGTAACAAGTGTATCTATTAATATACGGAAGTGTTCCAACTCTATACCTTCTTGACGAAAATTTCAAACCAATTTTCATGCACAAGACACGTGTTTCGGACATTAAATCCTCATCAGTACTGCTTTCAGCCAAAGTAATTTTCATACGCTACCTAAATCAATTCAATATCGACCTCTGGTTTCATTTTTTTAATGTAACATTTTGAAATTATTGAGCCACAATATATCAAAGGCCACACATATAAAAAAAAATCAAATGAATGATAATAAACGATTTTAAGAAAAAAAAGTTTGACTCGCTATGTTCAGTTCATTGAAACGCGGATGAGAAAACTTCCAAAATATATACTGATTATGTCGAATGAATCAAGAGGATGTACTAAGTCGTAGAAAAACTATTCAAATGTGCATCTCTTTATGATAAAAATAATACTGACCAATGATAAACTCATAAACAAAACAACTATGGACATATAACTACATAAACAACAAACAGTCTTAGATAATTAAGATCCAACTATATTCTTTCATGAAGAAATTTTCAAACCAATTTTTCCTGCACCAGACACGTGTTTCGAATATTAAATTTTAATCAGTGATGCTTCCAGCGGAGCCATCAAAATTCATTCAGTAACCCCCTTTTAATTTTATAATTTAGATTTTATATTTACTTTCTACATTTATTTTTGAAGATACCACAAAATAGAAGGATGAAATTGACCATTCTGCAAGAAAGCAAACTACATTCCAAAATAAAGATGAATACAGATGGCCAGGAAGAATAAGTCATTCCTGTTTGCTCGCATCACGTATGATGTTACTCAATTCAGGGAATGAAAACCGAACACAAAACTAAATTTCGGGATCCAAAAGTGATGATCAAAAGACATACACATTTCTGGAAAAAGAGAGACCCAAAACTGTGAAAATAGCGAAACTCATTTGTATGAGAAGAGAAAATTGGACAATCTGTAGGAGATAATATCACGGCACAATAGAAACACATAGGACGAGACTATCTGAATGAACAATGTCCACGGAGTACATTGTAAAAATAAATCATCATAGGTGGCGCAACGTTAAGCTGTATAAACAAAACTGAATTGGCTTCATCATATGTTCATAGAATCGTAACTCATATAAGAAAAAAAAACCAACTGCTACAGTTTACTCTGTCTGTATGAGATTTATAATCAATAAGGAAAAAAAAATAGCTTAGGAATTATGCTAAGTGGCAAATCCCAATGGAGATGAGATCAGCTGCCCGAGGTGAGTAAGCATCTCCTGTTTGCTCATAATACGGAAGTGTCCCAACTCTTTAGTTCTTGAAGTTCTAGTTAGGCCGTGAGGAAGTAAGGTAAATGTCTCAATTCGCAATGTATATGGTTTACCTATAGTACACACATAGTGTTTCGGATGGTAAAAACACAAGATTAGTATATGTATAGTTATGGTTAAAACTTATATTACCGCCGTTTCAAAACAATTCATAACACTGAGAGGTAAAAATGAAAAACAGACATCATGAATTAAAGTCTACAATAAAAGATACGTATGAAATTCCCAAAATTGAAATGATAAAGTACATGTTTGAAACTAAGCTAAATTTAACGATCCAAAATACATGATCATATGCTGGGCTAAATATGTTGATTTAGAATGATGCAGAGCGTATAGTTAACCTTAAGATGTCTCCGAATTTACTCTGAATGAACAGAGCATAAATCAGATATCTCTCTCCTTAAGTGTATAATTTTGGGTACCTGTCCGTTCATTAAATGTGAGTAATAAACAACCACGGGGTTAAGTACGAATTTACGCCATCGAAGTGTCCATCAGCATCTCTTCCCTCTCGATTGAATATCAATCAGGTATAACATAACATTTTTTCACGGTGCAATTTTAAGGCAATTAGTATGACAAGTAATTGACACGATCTTTTTCTATAAATGGTTTGATTTTTTTCAGTTCGTTCAGTATCTTAGAGAGGCTTCTATATGGATAATGACTTTCGAAAAATGATATCGTTTGTTTGCTTTCTTTCTTTTCTTTCTCCGATTGTAATATCGGCCTTTTCTCTAGAGCAGGTGAGTTCAGAGAAGGAATCATATTTATATTGTAGAAATACACATAATTTTAGCTGATTATTTTTACAGATATCAAACATTAATACGGAATAATTTATCGAAAAAATTTTTCCTTCTTTAAAAGACTAATCTGAAATACCTTTATAAATATTGCTAGTAAAATTTTATCAAGCGTTGTCACATTATCTAAACATTGTACTACCATTTACTCATAAATATAATTCCGTTTAAAATCATATCATACATGTACATGCTGAAAGCGTAACTTGTTTTTAAGGAGGTATTGAACACTTGGACGCCAAATTCAATTTCTCTAAAATTTCTGAAATCATTTATTTCTTGTCTGTCCTTGATTATACGAACTTATATTTGATTCTATCCACAGGAAATATTTTACGATTTTTTGAAATATGCATTTTTCAACATGTCTGTGAATTTCTTAATGAAGTCAAATTATTATCTAAAGTGTCTTTTCGGTCCTCATAAAGCTATTGGAAATTAATCTTAATTGAACCTCCAAATGTTCATGAATGTGTTGCATTTATATATGGAAAAGATGAGATGAATTATGTTTTAAAAAAGGCAGGTAACTGGAATGAAAGATGACATTGTCGCTCAAAAACTGCCAATTTTGATAAAATTGACAGTAGTTGATTGTTAATTATTATGTATCCTGTGGATGAATCTTTATCAAAAACTAACAAAATGATCAACAATTTCCAGAATTTTTTTCATGATTAAATAATAAGAATTAGCATTAAAATATTTCAAGTCTTTTTTCAGTTTTATCTTTCAAAATCGTCCGTTTTCTACGAAGTGACATACTCTTTCCTGTAATGTAAATTTGTCCATGAATACAGGGTGATAAAGTTTGAATTTTCTAATTTAAACATGCAAAGTTTCAATGCTATATGTTTGGTGTAAATTATTTTATTTAAGACATGACTGTAATGATTTTTCTGTCTATCGATGTATAGACAAAAACCGATGCACAAACTATAAAATCCTCTAAGCGGATTATATTTTGTTTGTTGGAATTGATGTGATTTTAGCTTTGTTAATTGTTAATTTTCAAGTTCAAAAATGGCGACGTAGTATTTGAATAGGCCTAACGTCATAAAAGGCGATGTTGTCTATACAGCTATAGATAGAATTTCGTACCGTACGATTGTATAGGCGTTATACAGACACTACGGAAATATTTAAATTATTGTATTTTAAGTGAAACAGTTTGCGACGCCATTTCCCCTCGATTACATCGAAATTACGTCATTGTGTACTCATGAATAAAACTCTCAAAGTCCAAAATCACGAAAATCGCCATTATTTCTTCAAATAACATCAGCTTTTTTCACACTTCATCAGGATAGTCAATTATGTATATCAATCAGTGTATCAAATGTTTTAATGAAGTTAAGACTGTACTCTTACTAGAAAGTGAGAAAACAAATAATGCCGCTGCCATTTTGGTGTTCAATTCCTTCTTAAATTTATGAGTTTTCATAATCACATCTTTTTCTTTAACCTTGGAGGATGATTGTCTAAATTCCAACATTAGTTCCCAGTTTTTATAAGTTGTCCTTCTTTTTCCAGTGCTGGTTCTAATCGCTCTTTGTTTGTTTTTCTATATACCTGAGATCAAAGTTTTTTTCGTCCTATTTACTCTAACTGTTTCTTTTTGTAATACTACGTTTATTTATGTCTTGTGCATTTGAGTATTGGACATTGTTGTCACTGCAATTTTTTTTCTCATTGGAGATCATCATGTTATTGATAATGTCCTAAAATGCATCTATTTTTTTTTTGCTTCAATGCGTATGGTCTATAGATGTAGATTCTCATTTTGATTTATCTTTCACAGAGTTACTTATTCATAACATGGTCATTATCCATATTTGTCATTGATATTTGAACAATTTAAACTTACTTTTAATTTATGGTCATTAAAATGAATTAACACATATGAAACTAGAATCCCTGAATGAATCAAAAATGACTCGCTTGAAAGTTATTTGATACCCTTAATTTTTCATTTAAAGCTCTTCCTAGACGAAATAAGAATTGAAAAATTACTATCAAGTCCATCACTGGTGCACCATAGACAGAAGCGTGATGTTGAGTCGTCAGCGGTAACAAAAGAGATAAAGGAAATCCTATTGGGTGCTATAAATGAAGCAAGAGGCGAGGTATTTCCGACAGCGGCTAATATGAAAACTATGGTAAGTGCTATAGTTTGGCCTTTGTCTTAGTATTTTTATTTTTCTAGTGCATCAATTATATGTAGTAAATCGCTTAAAAGCACAAACCGTACACCAAAACAGAGACCAGGGGAGTTTATGTATAATTATAATACCTCTACTTGTTTTTTTCTTCATAAAAAGATACTCATTAAAACTAGCTGTAACCCGCCTGATGAGACTATTTCCCTTCCAATGGTGCGTTAGTTGAGAAGACTTTTTCCCTAGGTAAAAAGCTTCGAAATGGGGCGGAGCTACAGCGCGTGACGGTATAATAAAACAGTTAAAGTGTACCATTGAGGGAGTTGGCCTGATTCTGGTTTCCCTTGACCAGACCTATTTCCCTCGGCTTCGCCTCGGGAAATAGGTCTAGTCTCGGGAAACCAGAATCAAGGCCTCGGATAACTCTTGAAGTACATCTACCAATGTGCTGTGTGCTGCTGTATCCATTTCCTTTGTCCTGAGAATGTTTCGTTGTTTTCAGTGGTAGGGATACCTACGTTGTTCCGTTAGGGACATTGATTTTCGCTTCTCCGCGCTTAATATGGAGACGTTAAGAAGCGATGTTACGATGCGAAGAAGCAAAGTTACGACCTATATTTTTACTTCCCTTCTTTGCATTAGGTCCTACCTTCTCCGCATCGAAAATTCGCTTCTTCTCAACTTCTTTTCTTCGTTTCTTCTCAACATCGCTTCTTCGCGTAAACAAATTGAGGCGGAGGAGCGAAGAAGTGAAGTTACGATGCGAAGAAGCGAAGTTGCGAAGAAGTGAAATTACGAAGCAAAGAAGCGAATAACATTACTGCGTAACTTTTCTTCTTCGCATCGTAGCTTCGCTTCTTAGAATCGTAGCTTCGCTTCTTCTCTTCTTTGCATCGTAACTTCGCTTCTTCGCAACTTCGCTCTATATTTCCCGAAAGTTCATATGTGATTTTTAGATTCTGATTTTGGGATTTGACTTTCATTCACTGACATAAAAATACACAGCACTCAAAACTGAAGCAAAAAAGATAGATAGGTATCATAATCTTGTTTTGTACTGTAGATGTGGGACGATGCACTAGCGACGTCAGCACAGGAATGGGCAGATCAATTGTAGCTATAACGGTAGCTCTTACAACGAAAGCGAAATAAACGAAATTCGCACCTTTAGTGTTTTAAATGGTAGGTATCTACAATCGTAAAGTTTGGAATAGAATGACTTTGTGTTGTCTAGTGTTATGCCTTAAGTAAGTACAATAAGTAAGTAAAAATATAGAAGAAAAATATCTGTTTGAATGGAATAATTTTGAATTATAAATAATGAAAAACAAATTTATAACCGTTCCTGCTTCCTTCACAATTGAAGCCTGTATAGATCATTGCTCTCTTCCATAGATTTTGTACATCGAATTTTCTTAAAGATTAAATTATTTAAAAGTTTCATGGGAACTGAAAAGTTTGAACCAATTTTCTATTCTTTACTTTAATCGTTATAGTAAAGATAAAAAGGGATATCTTAGAGGACTCGGTTTTATATGTTCCCATAACAATTATGCTCCCTGTTATGTTGTACATGTCTGGTCCATGCTGCAAATTTATATGTTCTTAAATGATGCTACTGAATATGAAGACATTTAGCAAAAATTGTATCATTTTTTTCAAATATTTCTACCTGTGGTATAAAATTTCAGGATCACTGGATTCCTTTGATTACAAAAGTTTGCTTATGATCGATGACATTCGGCCATTCTACAATTATAGTGATACAAATTGCTCATCTGACAGTGTATGCGGAGAATGCACGTATGCTGATGGCTGCTTACCTTATACGCAAGTATGTTTCATCATAAAGGTAGAAACTACCGTAAAGTCAACCATTATAGAAAATCCACTATGCATAATTTGGAGCATTTAATCAAGGCCTCCAATTGAAGTATTATAGAAGGGCTTGCTAGTGATACTTAAAAAAATCAAAGTATTGTCTAATTTCTTGATTATTAAAGGTCAAGTTCAATTATATTTTATTTCTCTTGGGGCTAAGTGCATGTCTGAAATGTCCAATTTTCTGTTTCTGTTTGATATTTTGGTCTAATAATATCACCGAGAAAATTCATAGTCGTTACCAGTGTCTTCCTGGATATTTTGATTTGTTATAAAAACTTGCCATAATTGCAGATTTTTTTTTATTGAATTTGAAGACATTTAACATTTATAATAAATAAAAATATCTAGGAAGACACCAGATATAAACATGTATAAGAATACGACGTCTCGTTAACTCCAGGTTATTCTTGATTAGAACAACTTCAAATACATGTACCGGATGGTTCTATTGCGGAATTGGTGATAAGTAGGTAATGCTCACTCTCCATGGGCTCTTCTTCTGACTAAGCTCGAGACACAATTACATTGCTTGCATCAAAATAAGCTTTCTGTTCTAATCGCGGTTTCCTCCACCTTAATTTTAATGGTTGCCTTTTCAATTGAAGTACACTTTGAATTTACCTTACAGAGAATTTTTCCTCGAAAACTAAAAAAAAAAAAAAAAACCGTTAGACAGCATTCAATTTTTCTGTTGTTGTTTGTCCTGATGGCTGTTTTCCAGCAGCAGAGATGAGACAATGTTACTACCAATTAATATCCAATTTATTATTTATTAACTTAAACCAAAAAAAAAAAAAAAAAAAAAAAAAAAAAAACCCAGATAGAAACAAAATAGAAAATCCACGAATCACATTTAGATATTGTCTTTATCTCCTAGATTATATGGGCGGACACTGAGTACGTAGGATGTGGCCTTAACTACAACTGTGGAGGCGATCCCTTTGGACTATCTGATGTAAACGATACGGTGTACCTTGTTTGTCACTATTCTCCTCTGTAAGTAGAGACGCCATTCTGAAGAGAATATAACGAAAAATGCTGAAGTAATTGCAATGTATGTTATCTTTTTCAAGCATTTCCCTTTCCTGTGACCTACGCGTTATTTTGTCCATAAGAATGCTTTGGGACACTTTGTTCTCGGATCATTCTGTAAAGATAAAAAAACTCAATGTTAAACGTCTTTAAATTCAATAGCATCATTTAAGACCAGATAAATTTGCAGCATGGACCAGACTTGCACTATTCGGGTACTTAACCCATTTCAATTGACGTTACAAATCCTCCCTCTTGAAATCAATTTTATTGTGTCAATGTGTCATACTGCTCATAATGTGATCAAAAATTAATAATGAGGAAAAAAAGTAAAATTGTGTTCAAGCAAAAGCTACGGACAATGTTGATTGCCATTAATACAGTTTGAAATATCACTAAATACTAATCAAAATGCAACACCATATGCCATTTGTCTCTGTATTTGTTTTTGTCAAAACACGGAGCATCATATTCCGTTTTTAGTTCGTTCCTTCTCCGCTAATTCGTATCCGTCTTTTAATAATTGCCTTTCAACCATTGTTGATTTTATAAAACTTGTCGTTAGATACAATCATAAAGCTACGGTTTGTGGATTTATTTTAAACGACAGAACTCGTTAAAATAAAAATCGTATGAAATAAAAATGGCAATGTATCTATTTTCATCCTTTCATCACCGAATGATTTCATAAAGAGAAATATAATATTATTCTTAAATTTACCGTTCTAACTTCTCTCTGAAAGATGGTCATTATGGAGCAAATGCAAGTAAAAGTAGTTCACGAACATTAAAAATCATAAATAAAATCTTTGGTGGCAAACGTTTGATAAAAGTAAAACAAACTAAGTATTATTGCTTCTGTATATATATTCCATGATACTGTATATTTTATTCTATTTCTCTCAACTTTTCAATCTTTGTTTTACAAACAAATATCATCATTGTTTCCTCTTCACTAATATAATGTTTTAAATAATTTGAAAAATTTTAATTACTATAATCAGGGGCAATATTTTCGGTTTCCCTCCATACTTGCAAGGAGAGTCATGCAGCAATTGTTCCTTTGAATACCCGGCATGTGTAGATAATCTTTGCGCACGTGAGTATAGAAAAAGAAATTTCATTTCTCTACCTTACCATAACAATACATTCACGTATACAACGAAATATTGTAGCAAGAAAGGAGAACATAAATAAAAAAACGCAAGGCCATTGTTATATAGCAATTTAAGGTTAACTGTGTCAAAACCCAAATCAAACGTCTGTATTTTTAGATCCATTCAAAATTTGACGCAACGTTTTTAGATATTGTTTTCATTTTCGTGCATGAACACTGAAGGCGGATGCGGCTAGCCAAACATGTGATGCTTACTCCTCCCGGTCACCTGGTCTCACCGTTAGCTTGCTAGGGGTTCCTCGATGCTCAGTTTTGTGCTCTATTGTAAGCGCTGTTGAGATTATCGTCAGGATCTTCTTCAACTCATTTAATTTTCAGAGATCACTTGTATGCCAGCCATACCGAGTGTTCCAGATTCAAGCATAGATGTAAACGAGGGCAATTCGCCGGGGAATCAAATTATTTTCTCGTGTAATGATGGATACATGATGGACAACGACTCATTGGCCAATGTAACGTGTGGTTATGATGGTCAATGGTCAGACCTACCAAATTGCACAGCCCAGGAAGGTATACTTCAGTCAAGTACCATTACAATTGAAAATATGTCTATTCCTGACTTTTCCCTTTAGAATTTCAAAATAATGGAGGTAACCACTCTTGCAAAATCCATTCAATGAGATTTACAACATATTTCATATATAGAGGCTAGTGAGAGGACCCTTCAAATTTCTGAGCCGCTTATTGTTGACAAAATGGCTAGTTGGAGTGTTCCAATCTACAAACAGAGTTTTCCTTTCCTCTCGTATGCTACTTCCACTGTATTGTACCAAAGTATTAACTGAATGTTAGGCGGGGGTCCGCATGTCTGGTACCATAGATTTGGTAATTTTAGTCAAATGGTATGCTTTTAAGAAACACAGTTATAAGATATTTTTCATCAAGGAGTTAATATCTGTGGTTGTATTTTTCCTATTTATCAAAGTGATGATTTCTTGAAAAAATATCAGTTAAGTTTGTTCGGAGGAATATAATAATGTAATTCCAATGTTGGAATAACCTGACCATATCTATTTCATTTAGACATGAGTTGTTTACCAGCGATTCCCGACGTAATGAATGCAAGTGTAGTAGATAGCAGCGGAAACAGATACGGTGGTATGATTATGTATTCTTGTGACGATGGATTCATGATGAATGATTCCTCCCTGGCCAACGTGACATGTGGATATGACGGACAATGGTCAGAACTGCCTACATGCTACTTTGGAGAAGGTACCTGTTTCACTTAATAATGTTGGATGGTTTTTTTATTCATTCGAATCTCTGAAATGGGATAGAATGTTAAACGTCTTCAAATTCAATAGCATTATTTATATACAGATGAATTTCAGCATGGACCAGACATGCACGTTTCGGGTACTTAACCCACGTTAGTGATCCTCAATCTAAACAATGTAATACCGTAAATCGGGAATTTTTCGCGTATGTCTAATTTTTGCTAAGTTCGCGAGCATAATCAAATCGCGAAAAATTGGCATAGCGAAAAAAAGACACAGATCTTAACCCTTGATCTTGTTTATGTTCCTTAATAACGCTAAGAGGTGCGGTAATATGTAACTGTCCCGGGATGTTTGTGAGTACTCGACTGATTAAGTGAATTATATGTTTACAGATAAAATGTAACATTAATTAATATAATTACCCAGCGTAAATCAATCAATTATCGATATTATGCATGTCGGCTTTTATTTTGAACCACCTATTGTCGTTCTGTAATTATGACATTTAGCATTTTGATTACCTGTGTATATCTCGCAAGAAACTAAATATAAACAACGATTTTGAGGTAGAAGGCCTTTTTTGGATAACAGAATTATATGACTACTTACGTGGAAAACCAGAAATTATACCAAAGGTTTTTAAAAAGCCTGCATCGTTGATGCTTTAAACTAGTGAACTTCATCATGTATATTTGTATTATTGTGTATTGATACGTAAACCCAGTAGAAAAACGTTCGTATTTGTATATGTAATCATACATGATCGTGTTTTATATCACATTAAAGTATCCGTACAATAGAGTCATTTTACATAGTGTTTTAATCATCTCCATTGTAAGGTATGGTGAAAATTTTATGCTTGGAAAGGTTCTATTAACTATATAATTTCTGAAAGGTAATGATGCCCTTAGCACAGATATAAGCCTCCCAGGTCTTTAAAATCAAAGGGGAAAACTCTTGTACAACATAGATTGTTATATAGAAAATCAATGTAAACTGTGCCTAAACACAAATTAAACGTCTGTATTTTTAGAAACAATCAAAATCTGACACAACTTTAATTTTCAGAGATGACTTGTATGCCAGCCAGACCGAGTGTTCCAGATTCAAGCATAGAAATAAACGAAGGAAATCAGCCGGGGAATCAAATTGTTTTCTCGTGTAATGATGGTTACATGATGGACAACGACTCATTGGCCAATGTAACGTGTGGTGAAGATGGTCAATGGTCAGACCTACCAAATTGCACAGCCCAGGAAGGTATACTTCAGTCAAGTTCCATTACAATTGAAAATATGTCTATTCCTGACTTTTCTCTTTAGAATTTCAAAATAATGGAGGTTACCACTCTTGCAAAATCCATTCAATGAGATTGACAACATATTTCATTTATGGGGGCTAGTGAGAGGACCCTTCAAATTTCTGAGCCGCTTATTGCTGACAAAATGGCTAGTTGGAGTTTGTTCCAATCTACAAACAGAGTTTTCTTTCCTCTCGTATGCTACTTCCTCTGTGTTGTACCAAAGTATTAATAGAATGTTGGAGGGGGGTCTGCATGTCTGGTACCCCTGATGTGGTAATTTCAATCAAATAGTATAAATTTATCATAATACATGTAATTAGTTATAATATATATTGTTATGCATATTGCCATGAACGATTTTAAAATTTGTATATAATGTTTATAATGTATATATTGTATTCTGTATTCCATTAAGTTTGATTATCTGAATAAATTGAACTTGATCTTGAAATTACCCTTAAGAGACACAGTTATAACATTTTTTTTCATGTGGGAGTTAAAATCTATGGTTCTATTTTCCCTATTTATCAAAGTAATAATTTCTTGAAAAATATTTCAATTAAGTTTGTTCGAAGGAATATAATAATGTAATCCCAATGTTGGAATAACCTGACCATATCTATTTCATTTAGACATGAGTTGTTTACCAGCGATTCCCGACGTAATGAATGCTAGTGTAGTAGAGAGCAGCGGAAACAAATACGGTGATATGATAATATATTTTTGTGACGATGGATTCATGATGAATGATTCCTCCCTGGCAAACGTGACTTGTGGATATGACGGACAATGGTCAGAACTGCCAACATGCTACTATGGAGAAGGTACTTGTTTCACTCAATAATGTTGAATGGTTTGTTTTTCTTATTCATTTGAATCTCTGAAATCGGAAAGAATGTTAACAGTCTTTAAATTCAATAGCATCATTTAAGTACAGATAAATGTCAGCATGGACCAGACTGGCATGTTTCGGGTACGTAACCCTCGTCAGTGATCCTCAATCTAAACAATGTAATATGACCAAAGAGTGTGAAAGTTATCATGTCCAAAAATGCATCAAAAGACGTGGCAAGATGGATGAAATATGATGCTACAGGACCCACGTTTTAGAAATTCCAAGACATTTTTGATAACAGAAATTGTCGCATGCGTTGAAAGACGATCAACCGAAGTTGATCGAACTTAGAAGGAATATCATTATGATAGCAATATTATTAAAAAAATGATGAATAAAGAGTATATATTTGGTGTGAGAAACACAAACTGCATATTGGATTAATCTGAAGAATATATTTGAAATCCAACAGTCGTACCAGGTTGCAAAATTGTTGTATTAATGATTTTGTCCTGTAGCATCATATCCCACCAAGATACATATTTCGGTACATTTTTTGACATAATAATTTTCACCCTCTTTTGCCATTTTACTTTGTTTAGATTGAGGATCACTGCCGAGGGTTGAGTACCCGAAACGTGCATGTCTGGTCCATGCTGCAAATTTATCCGTTTATAAATGATACTATTGAATTTGAAGACGTTTAACATTTCCTTGTATCTTGAAATAAAATGATAAAGAATTTGTGACATTTGCATATCTGATTATTTATATTTATCATTGATAGCTATGAAATGTTGGCCATCCAACCCCGATGTCATGGGAGCAACTATAGTAGACCATTCAGGGAACATGCAAGGGGACGTAATAATCTACTCCTGTGACGAGGGATACACGATGAAAGACCCTCTACTGGCAAACGTAACTTGTGGGGAAGACGGTCAGTGGTCAGACTTACCAAATTGTACGGCTGATCAAGGTATGAAACCTATCTTAAGTACCCTATGATAATGCTGAGTCGAAACGTTTGTATTTAGACAAAAAATATCAAGTCTTCAATATTTTTGCGGACGAATTGTTTATGCGTAGTCGAAAAGCTTTTTGTTGAACCGGTCATTTTCAAGTGTTCGATAAAAAGACGAACATCAGTTTTCTAAGTACGTTACGTCTAAAATCACAGTAGAATAAAGTTTATTTGATGGTTCGATCGGCACGGCTAAATATTCTACACTTAAATTCCTATTGCTCGTATAAGGTCTACAAATTTGTCATCGTGGTGCAGGGCGAAAAGACGAAAATCTTCATTTGCACAGTTTTCTCTTAACAGGGTATTTCTTGATGGGAATAAACCAATTGACAAGCAATCGATGTGAATACATTAAATGAATAAAAAAGGCAAGGGATATTAGTAATAAAATAATATGCAATACAAATATGAGAAAAACAATATTTATAAATGTTGTTTTTAATATTGTATCCTTCCCTTGTCTTTCTATGAAAGCTATAGTTTTCTCCCTTGCTTTAAAGTATTGAGCATTCATGATAAAATTGATCTATAGATGATAATGAAATAGAGAACATTTGTACGGGATTGTTTAGGAAATAGGAAATAGGAAAGGAAATAGTAATATTTTAGAAATTAACGAAGACAAATTTTGCTAGAAAATATTCTATGGCTTGTAATTTACCTGTTTAAGTTACAAGTTTAACCCTTTAATCTGGTTGAATTTATTGTTCAAACATACCCAGAAGAAATGAAATAATACATATCCTTGTAGTTGTAGTAAATAATGCATGCAACGAAAGTGAAATACTTTATTATATTCAATTATTATCACGCTTATTTCAAATAACAGACTTGTATTCACACATATCATTCTAAGAATCTTTTTTCATATTCACTTGCATAGTATCATACTCATTCACATGTAGTTATCTTCTCTAAGAAATACTTTGCACTGTATAACCTCACATTTAAAGAAGTGGCACCTTGTCAAAATGAATGTATGCAGGTAATAACATTTTCTTAAAATTCAAGATTATTGTATCATTATTATCTTTTTTCCATCTCATTTTGTTAAAATCTTTACTTCATTAATAAAAACTCGCGTTGTTCACAATGATGCGTAGAGATGAGTCCGTGGAAATAATCAAATATCATTGGCATCGCGACCCAATATGATACAGATATTATTAACCGTCGATGTTGAGAAAAAGATCAACGTAATAGTTGGTAAGATATTAACCTTATTTTCATTTTGAAATAGACTATACCAATTATCATTTCATATAAGTAATTAAGTTGAATTGTATTTTCATTTTATTCCCATATTTAACCTGAAATGACGTTATGACATTTGTTGTCCACATTTGATTGCAAGCACGTCTAGTTTAAAACATAATGCAACAAAGTATTAAAGAATGTAGAAACGAAATTTTGCAGCTAAGGGTTTGAAAAACTAATGTAGAACTGTAGTATACGGATTTATAGATCTGTTTACAAAACACAATTTAGATCATTCGGTGGAATGATTGTCACATTCGAAATAAATATATATAGCACAGTTACTAAGAAAATAAAACAATAGATTGCTACTGAGAATGGAGAACGCTGATTTCATGTTCAATTCTTCATTTGCAATATATATCAATGGATTTTTTAAAATCAATATAAATACTGAGATATCTCTTATTTCGTTTTCCTGATATGACATGACATGGACATTTCCTCGTAACAAAAGAGTGTTCTTCTGCATTAATTAAACACTTAAACTTTTTTCTAACGACGCGTTAATTTTTATCCTGAAGTAAAGTGCTTCCCACCTGTCCCAGCAATACTCAAGGCTAGTGTTGAATCCAATGAGGGGAATGAACCTGGAGATAGGATTTTCTATACATGCGACGATGACAGCCCCTTGGATCCAACAAGTATCACATGTGGTGACGACGGACAATGGACTGAGCTGCCTTCATGCTCAGGTAAGATAATTACATGTATAAAATGATGATGCATTCAGAAATCATGGAAGGAAGGAAAATATTACGATGACATTGCATTTAAGGTAAAGCATCCCTCAGGTCAGAATTCTGGAAATTTTAAGCCCGGATACCTTATTTTTTATCTTCAGAATATTGGTCAGATTATCAAACTAATATGGTTTTGGGAAAAGAAACTTTTATAGTTACATTTCATCACCCCTAAAAAGGGATTTTTCTTACTTTTCCCATAGGGTCCAATGTTAAAGTTCAAACGGCTACTATCAGTATCGGTATTATCATGAAACCAAGAATTATATTTTGTTTGTATATCAGGTTTAACATAAGCTTTTAACATATGGAAATGAAAATATTGTAAAAGTTGTTATTTAGGCATATTTGTAAGCATTTGAGATCTGAGGGATGCTCTACCTTAACAACAGCTTTGAGAAACCTATTCGAATCAGCATACCAATATATTTACATTGTGATAAGAATAGAATGATGTATGTAAGAGAAAAAAAAAATGAATATTGTAATAGATAAGTTAATCTAAATAATCAAATTTGATCTTTATGATATATATTATACAGAATGTTTACCAGCTATCCCTGAGATAATGGGGGCCAGTGTTGTCCAAAGCTATGGAAACGAGAACGGTGATATAATAATGTACTCCTGCGATGTTGGTTACACGATGAGCGACTCTTCTTTAGCAAATGTGACGTGTGGAGATGACCGTTTATGGTCTGAATTACCATCGTGTGTTCCCGATGAAGGTCTGATTTCAATATGAAATGTTTATATTTATCCATCTTACTGTATAAAAAGATGTTATTTGGTATTGTTTATTAGGTATGTTAGATAAACTGCGGGCAGTAATGTTTGTATGTAAAAATCTGGAGCCAGTATTCCTCTCCCCCCATCCGCACCCATAAGCAGCAAATTTGAGCTGCCTTGGTCTGAAATAAAGTTAGAATATTAAACGTCTTCAAATTCAATAGCATCATTTAGGAACAGATAAATTTGCAGCATGGTATTCCATTCAACACCTACGTTTATGACAAACAAAAAGCAAATAAAAAGCATCGAGCATATACAATTCATATCGTGGCACTTGCCTACTCCCCGAATCTGTATCAATGAGCTTCATGAACTTTCAATATGACTGCTTTCCATTGTGATTAAGAATTTTCCCTCTTGTTTTTTTAACATTTGTGTAAAATGATCCATGTTTTCAATGTTGTATTTGAACAAATTCATAATGTGACTTGAAACTTAGTTTTCTGACAAGGGTCGTATCGTATTTTGGAGACGATAGTACATACAGGACACACCCTCCTTTATTAATGAACTCTTCAGTTGCAGTTCCAGGAGAAACGTTTTGTATTTGCTTCAAGAAATAAGTAAGTTTTCATTCATGCTTTAATAATTACATTTAAACGAAATTTGACGTCTCGCAATGTGAGTAGCCGTGCCGATGGTATTCTAAATTTTCTATAGTTACACACTCTTTGCTTTGAAATTCACTCGACTACACTGTATATGTTTGTTCCTGAATCATATGTATTGACTAGCATGAATTAAACCTTCTCTCGTGAACATTTCTTCTTCAAAGATAAGTATATAGTGCTATGTAATTTGAAAGAGATTCATAAATTCTAGAATCAACCTAGATTGAGATAGCACGGATTTGAAAAAAATAAGAAAATTATCTCAAACAACTGTGTCATTCTTCAGACAATTTTGCAATTTAAATGATTTAAAAGAAGGACAAACAAGTTTACACCATTTGAGCATTGATTACAACTGAAATTTGAAATTTCTATACAAACACATTTTTACATCATAACAATGGACATCGGGAAATATGTCCTTTTCTACAACTTTCATGCTGATTCTCAGTCAAGGAGATATATTTTAAACATGTATTGAATAGTACATACACTGTCAGTTCTTTTAATATTTCTTGCTTTTACGGACAAAACGAATTTTGCTTTACAAAGGAAGAGTTTGATGCTTAAACAGATCCTTATTTGTTTCACTGTTTAAAGGGATTTGATTCGCTTTTAAAATTTCCTACAGAAATGAGTTGTTTACCGGCTATTCCTCAAATAATGAATGCAAGTGTGATAGATTATTCTGGAAACAAAATTGGTGATATAATAATGTATTCTTGTGACAATGGCTTCATGATGAATGACTCCTCACTGGTCAATGTTACATGTGGATATGACGGGCAATGGTCAGAACTACCAATGTGTGACCCTATTGAAGGTATGCTTTATTAGTCCCATACCGGCTCGCCGGGGGACGTATAGTTTCCATCCCGTTTGTCTGCCCGTCTGTCTGTCACACTTTAATTTTCCAGACTTCGCTGTGGTTGCATATATTGAACTTATTTTTTTTTTGTATGTGAATAAATCTCAATGTGATACAGATTTAGTTCGAGTGTGGTTTCGATTGACCTATTTTTACCAGAATTATGGCCCTTGGACTTATATTGAAATCATTTCTCATATTTGAATTTATCTTAGTGTTATACAGATGAAATTTAAGTTTGTTTTGATTGACCCATTTTTACAGGAGTTATGGCCCCTAAACATAGCAAATTTCATGAAATTATCAGTTTTCCGGTATTCTTTTGGCTGTTGTTGTAAATATTGAAATATTTTTATTATATCTGAATACATCTTAAAGTTCGAATTTGGTTTCGATTGACCCATTTTTACAGTAGATATTTATGGCCCCTGGATTTGGCAAATTTCATGATGTTTGTTGATATTGATCCGATTTTTTACACAATGAACAGATGAACGTTAAGTTGGGTTTTATTTTTACCTGTTTTCACAAAAGTTATGGCCCCTTAGCAAAGGACCAGAGCCACGAACGGCGATATCGGCCTAAAGTTTTCGTATATTTTCAAACACAGACAATGTTTCTAAATTATCAACAAAAGGAAAGGAGAACATTTTGTCTTTCGGAAACGTGCGAAGTTGTGATATTCCGGACATGTCTTAAGAAGTTATAGAGCCCAAAACCAAGCCCGGATTGGCATTTCCGGTATTTTTGTGAGATATCATGAAATTTGATCGATAATTTCGCATAGGGCCGGACATTCTACCAAAAACTTAATTATATTTAAATATTCTTTGATTATACCTGTGATTATTTCGATGAAGATTTTTTCGGTAGAAGGTCCGGTCGTAGTCGAAAATTTAACTTTTATGAGTTCTCTGTTGGCACATTTCTTAACAAATTGTTCATCAAAGATGGTTAGAACGTCATGAAAAAGACTTCCAAGACGATGAAAATGAGAAGTTGTATTTCAAGATAGGTAGTAGATTATCTGAAAGCTTTTAAAATTATGAAAATTTTTATAAATTTGTCGGTTGATTACTTTTACACCTATTTCAAACTATTCCAATCCTTCAGAAAAATGCTCGATAGTAGATAATATTTGTGACGTCATTTATACCAATGACGTCATAAAAATTGACGTTTATGAATTCCCTGAAATGTCAAGTTGTGCACTCGAGTAGTTACGATACATATTTTCGTTATACTTTAAAATCTTTTGAACCACTCTATGTCTTCCCTGTATATATCGGCATGTATACACGTGATGCTACGAGGAGAAAACAAGAGAATATTTTTTAAAAAATTTAAAGAAAGCATATTTAATGTATGTGGGATTTTGGGGGCTTCGGTTTATTTGTTTGTTACATATATGTATGTTATTTCCTAAAATGTTCCTAATACGGGAATAAAATATGTAAACAAAAAATGCATCGGCTTGAAATCTACAATTATCCTATACGATAGAGAAATTGGAATCTAAGGGGTAGAAAAAGTGATTGAAATAATGAGAATTCGAAACATAAAAGAAAGACGTAATATGAATACAGCATAAAGAAGCAAAATAGATCGACACCCAAGAAGAAACATTTATGATCTCATTCTTTTAAAGAGGAGGTGGGGATTTTTGAAGACAAAAAAGAAAAGATGGAAAACTTGAAATCAAATGATTAATTTGAAATAGATGATTGACGAACGATATCGAACCAGCGAATTTTGATTGAGGTTTAGACTATGCTGGATCAATTCTCTGTCCGTTTATTTTGATATAATATAAAGTCCAGCGCCCAATACAATGGATAACAGGGGATAGGAGACCGTGATATAATAATTTATTCAAAGATACCATTTCCCTGAAAATTAATTTTATTGAAAACGTAAAATTTATTCCGACGGGTCTGGGTTGAGAAAAAAGGAGACATAAAAAGTTTTATATGAAAATATGCAGTAACGACCATAATGTTGTCGAATTTATAAAATTAAATCTCCATTTACCTCTATTATAAAAACACAATACATTGTAGGTGGCGCCAGCGAAATGAATTAGAGCTGCGCACCCCAACTTAAAAATGACGTTTTTATGATAGCAGCGAATGTATGCGTTAGATTCGCCTGAAAATTTGAATTTATACAAATGAGAACGTAAACTTTCATATGAAAAGAAAGATTTTGCATTAAAAAAATTTGTAAAATTAAATAATTTTCAAGGACACCGTACTGTTATAAAAGCTTTATTATCAAGTTCTGAAAACAAAAATCACGTCATTAAAAATGTTGACCACAAAAAGAGAGAGTCTAGAACATGCTCCCCTTCTCGCCCTGGCCTCATCCCTCCCTTTAGATTCGCCAATCATCCGATATTGCAAAAATCTGAGAGGAAAAATATGATTCTTAAAAAGTACGTGAACGCTGCAATTCATAACATTCGAACATTAATCACCTTTGCTACAGTCCATCGATCCAGAAATTAATAATGTTGTGCATCTATGACATCGTTTTGTCACATTCATGGTACTATTCTGGCAGATTTGGATCAGTGGTTTTCTTATTCGTGTAACGTACCTAAATTTTCATTCCTCTAAGCGCGAATCATTACGTACAGTCATGTATTCGTATTCCATACCTCGATCTCTATCTTGTTCACATTAATACACGCTGTATTATTGTAACGATAGTCGCAGCCATCGTCGCTATCGTCTCTAAAATATCCAACTCGCCGACCATCGATTCTATCTCTGAGAATCGATGAATCGGAGTAAATAGATCTACACTTCTTTGAAAAATGTTCTCTCTTCACACAAAATGACACTAAAATGTATCAGAATGGGAGTCATGGCGACGGATTCTAGTTAAGTTATGGAACGATTATCGCTGACGATCGATTGTCGGTCGTTGAATGGCCAGCGATGAACATTACTAATCGATGTTGAAAATCAAACGCGATTGTCGCCGACATCGCTGATTACCGGATTGTCCGATTTAGTATTTTGGTTTTGATAAATTCGTGTATTTCCCTTTTATACTATTATTATTTTCCTTGTACTTCAAAGTACATACTAGTGTATGACATTTTCTATTGCATGGTATTCAAGAAAAAGAAGCTTGAACGAATTGATAGGGTGCGAAAGTGCTTCACTCAATAAAACAATTTTATTCAAAGAAATCATGATTTGGTGTTTATTTCAATTGAATGTTGGTTGCAAAATGAAAAAAAGAAATGTTTTGAATTTTCCGATTATAATAATAATGGGTTATGCCCATCCGAATATTTCCGCTTATCGATTATGATTTAACTTCCGATTGCCCATTACTTATACTAGTGCTAGCACATACATGTGAGAAGAGTCACGCGTATTTCTCTAATCATTAATTATATATGTATGTGATGATAAGAACGGGAGCATGGAAAATAATTTAAAATACGAAATATTCAAAATGCAACCATCGTTTTTTTTTCTTATGTTCAAAGTCCGCTACCATTGACCCGAATGGAACCCTTCGCTTTTATGTTAGAAATATCCCGCCCCCTTATTCCTGTACAACCACACAACCGCCACAACCTCTGCAAATGGGTATTACACACTGATTTTAGAGGGAAAATCATGCAATGAATTAAGACATTATTTTTCTCATTTTTCAACTCGAGTTTTAGCTGTACTTATTTATATTGAGTCATTGACTCATATGCACCGAAGTGTACGGAAGGGGTTTTCAATTTAGCCGATGTATTATCTCTGTCTAGTCCAGCATTACTGACCGCGAAATTGGATTAAAAACTGATACATGTAATTTGAGCCTACTAGTTTATAGGAAAAAAAAATGAAGTACTTAAATATGTCAAATTGAGTCACATCAATGTTCATCTTCATACATCGCTGACAGTGGTGTATCTACGGCAAAATTAAGTGGATGCTTTAATTATCTAGGTCTGCAGCAGATATAGAACCGTGTTTTGATGTTGTACAGGGGTATTCACTTTTGATTGGAGATGTTCTGACAACTTTATTACGAGAAAATCTTTGAATTTAACGGTATTTCAGAAATTTTCGGAAAAAATGAAGAAGCATACATGGTATTCCTTTGTCTGATCTGATACAGCCTAACACTCTTCTAGGACAGTTTGAGCGTATCGGATCCGTAATTCATGAAGATGGTAAACATGAAGTCTTTCTTTGATTTTTTTTCATATAATCATAAATAATGACATCAATTTCTTGTGGAACGATGCAGCCTACATCTAACGCGATTTAAACGAATACAAAAAGTAAAAGTATTACATTGAAGACATGCATGCTGTAGTTCAAGGACGAACATTTTCAGCCTGTGATTTCGAGAATAGGCAAAACAAACACGGATTGTACATAATAAATTGTACACATATTGTATTTATAGAAATTTTTAAAATATGTTTTCTTTAAATTAAAATTTCACACATTTTCTCAATGTAGAAATATCTCTTATCATTTCTAATACTTAGTAATTCATGGTACTTGTCCTGACATTTTGCGAGGTCATATGTGAAAATGACGTCAAATGACGTCGCAAACAATATACCATACCCTCAATTCACATTAAAATATTTTGCTTCAACAAGGCCGTAAATCACAAAGTTGGCCAGTTCTGAATTGCTGAAATATGGTATTATCAAAATATAAAAGATGAACGTTGTGGCAAATTAGGCCGATTTTGCCGTTCGTGGCTCTGGTCCTTTCATGAAATTGTCTTTTTTCCAGACCTATTTTAAAACACACATTGAACTTATTTTCATAAGGGCATTCAAAGCTCATATATCACATAAGTACATATCAGACATGAGTTACAGGACATTGATTAATGCCGGTAGGAGACTTACATAGCTTTGCGATTCATAAATTATTGAATTTGTCAAATGTATTCCACATTTTTGTATTTGTGTGTGTGTGTGTTTTAATTCATACTTCTGTTGACATTAGAATCACTTTATAATTTCCCTAGAAGTTATAGCCATTGAAATGTACAAACCTGTGCAATAATGTTATACGGTTTCAGAAATCATAGTCCTTTCTATGTGGTATAACATTACGAAATTTTGAAACCATCACCTTCATAGCTCTATCTTTCGATGGTTTTTTTATGCATAAATATAACGTCAAATCTACATAACATTACTTACATTTCCCCGTATTCGTCCTCGAGCATCACCGAAAAAAAATGCGCATGTTAATTTAGGTGCATATATGTAACTAAAAGATTACTTTCATAGTGAAAGAGAACACATTGAATCAAGAATCAACTATTTCATTTTAACGAGTCTTAAGAAAATACTGCTACATATATATCGGTGAGTGAACATAAAAGACAGGAAGTGTCGAACTCTGCGGCCAGACATTGGTCTTCTATAAAGAAATTTCTATTTGCGGTTCCGAAGACTTGTATAAGAGAAGACGTGAATAATGAATCCTCCTCAATTCTATTTTAAGCTAAATGAATCAAAATGGAAAACAAATTAAGTGAAGCACACCTAGTTAAATTTCACTTTGTCATTCATATATTATGGAAACAGAGAGTGGGTCCAAATTTTGTGAAGTGTCTATCAACAAAAGAAACCCTGAATATATATTCTTTTGTTGATAAGATGAACTTTTGAATCTTCGTACAGATATGAGTTGTTTACCTGCTATTCCCGACATAATGAATGCAAGTGTGGTGGATTACAGTGGAAACAATATGGGTGATATGATAATGTACTCTTGTGACGATGGATTCATGATGAATGACTCCTCACTGGCCAATGTAACATGTGGATATGACGGACAATGGTCGGAACTACCAACTTGTGATCCTATTGAAGGTTATTTATGTTATAGTTTTCTGTTGGTAAAAGAAAAAAAAAGGAAATGGCCAGCTCTGTTACTTGACAGTAATCTTCTATACCGAAATTTCTATATGAAATGTATTAGAAATTCATGCTTCGGTTAATGAATCCTCATCAGTGGTAAAATTAAACTAAATGATTCAAAATGGAATACAATTATTGAGTGAAATTCCCAATGCATTAAATTCATAACTTCATTTTTCTCTCGTACAAAGAAGAGCGGGTCAACATGTTGTGTAGGATCTATTCACACAATACTACCCACTTCAGTCTTTAGAATATTTGCACAGATATTCACACAATACAACCCACTATTTTAGTTTTTGTTTGAATATTTACATAGATATGAGTTGTTTACCGGCTATTCCCGACATCATGAATGCAAGTGTGGTAGATTACACTGGAAACAATTTGGGTGATATGATAATGTACTCTTGTGACGATGGATTCATGATGAATGGCTCCTCCCTGTTCAATGTAACATGTGGATATGACGGACAATGGTCGGAACTACCAACTTGTGATCCTGTTGAAGGTTATTTATGTTATAGTTTTCTATTTTATGCTTGTGATTTTATTCCACACATCCAATTGGTTAACGTTTTCAAATTCAGTAGCATCATTTTAGAGCAGATTAATTTACAGCATGGACCAGACATGCACGTTTCGGATTATAAACCTTCGTCAGTGGTCCTCAATCTAAACAATGTAATATGACCAAAATCTGTGAAAATTATGTCATAAATATACATGTACCGAAAGACATAGGAAATGGCTGGGATATGATGCTACAGGACCCAGATTTTAAAAAATTGAGAACTTTTTGTAAGCCTATGTACTCTTGCGACGAAGGATTCATGACGAATGACTCCTCAAATGTTTTCATGCACCAGACACGTGTTTCGAATATTAAATTCTCATCAATGATGCTTCCAGCCAAAGTGCTCTTCATAAGCACCCAAATAAATTTTACTAGCGCCCTCTGGTGTTATTTTTAGAACTTAAATTTCTGCAATTACTTTACAGAGAGTGCGCGGCTCCAAATTTCCTGTAGGGTCGATTCAGTAGCATATCCAAATGAAATCTATATATTCAAATAAGCATTGGAGGGATGGTGCTAAGATGTTAACCTTGTGTAGGGTCTATTCACACAATACAACCCCCTCCTTTAGTTTTTTTTAAATATTTCATGCACAGGAAAATGTGGTCCACATGGTGAGTATGGTCTATTCGCATAATACTACCCACTTCAGTTTTATGTTTAATATTTACACAGATGTGAGTTGTTCACCGGCTATTCCCTACATAATGAATGCAAGTGTGGTGGATTTCAGTGGAAACAATATGGGTGATATGATAATGTACTCTTGTGACGATGGATTCATGATGAATGATTCCTCATTAGCCAATGTGACATGTGGATATGACGGGCAATGGTCAGAACTACCAACTTGTGATCCTATTGAAGGTTATTTATGTTATAGTTATCTATTGTGTACCTGTGATTTCATTCCACACATCCAAACCTGTGTTCACATTTCTTCTGCACTAACTAGAAATATACTTAAGAATTCTTTGTTATTTTTAGAAATAATTCTCAAGCTAAACACATTTCATAGTTCTGACCAATAGTGGCTTTGTACAAAAATATAACTTCATATCCAGATAATAATGCTTCAAATATTTCTATTCGACCTAGAACACCACCGAAAAAAATATTTGTTGAAATGCGCCTGTTCTGTAAAATAATTGTACGTATCTACGTTTAGATGGTGTTCGCTGGGAATAAGACAGCGTTTTCAATTTGGTATCTGTAATTCCATTTAAAGTTGAAGTACATCAATTTTACGAAATGTATACCGTATATCTTAAATTATTCGCGTGTGTCGAATAACGCTAATTTCGCGAGCATAATCAAATTTCCATAAATAACATAGGGAAAAAAGAAACAGATCTTAACTCTTGATCATGATAATCGATGAGCGAAAATTAGACTCAGCGAAAAAAGGACACTCCTTTTTATGGTCATTTTCGCGAAATTAACCTAACGCGAAAATTACCCGATTTACGGTATCTGTAGTGAAATAAAAAGGTAGCGTCCAATTCTGCTGCCAGACAGTAATCTTCGATACAGAAATTTCTATATGTGTGTGTTCTTTTGTCGATAGGATGAACTTTTGAATCTTCGTACAGATATGGGTTGTTTACCTGCTATCCCCGACATCATAAATGGAAGTGTGATGGATAACAGTGGAAACAATATGGGTGATATGATAATGTACTCTTGTGACGATGGATTCATGATGAATGATTCCTCGTTGGCCAATGTGACATGTGGATATGACGGACAATGGTCGGAACTACCAACTTGTGATCCTGTTGAAGGTTGTTTATGTTATAGTTTTCTAATGTGTACCTATTCTTTCATTCCACACATCCAAACCTATGTCTATATTGTTTCTACACTTACTAGAATTTACTTGAGAAATCTCTGTTTCTTAATCGTTATTTTATTATAATTCTTAAACCAAATTCATTCCATAATTCAGTCCCACGACTTTTTTTTACATAGATATAACCTCACATCCAGGAAACAATGCTTCATTTTTTTTCTTATTTGACCTACGGGATCAGTGAAGAAAATATTTCTTAAATTCACCTGCTCTGTAAAGTAATAACACTTTTATACGATCAGAAAATGTTCGCAGGGAATAAGGAAACATTTCAAATTTTGTATCTATCATTCCATTTTGAAGTTGAAATACATCAATTAAACGAATTTTATATCTGTAAGAGAGAGAAAAAAGGAAATGGCCAGCTCTGTTGCCAGACAGTAATCTTCTATACAGAAATTTCTATATGTGATGTATTAGACATACATGCTTCGGCTAATGAATCCTCATCAGATGAAAGTTTAATCTTCATGATTCAAAATGGAATACAATTATTTAGTGAAGCTCCCCATGGATTAAATTGATATCTTCATTTTTCTCTCGTACAAAGGATGAGCTGGTCAACATCTTGTGTAGGATCTATTCACACAATACTACCCACTTCAGTCTTTAGAATATTTGCACAGATATTCACACAATACAACCCACTAATTTAGTTTTTGTTTGAATATTTACATAGATATGAGTTGTTTACCGGCTATTCCCGACATCATGAATGCAAGTGTGGTGGATTACACTGGAAACAATTTGGGTGATACGATATTGTACTCTTGTGACGATGGATTCATGATGAATGACTCCTCATTGGCCAATGTAACATGTGGATATGACGGACAATGGTCGGAACTACCAACTTGTGATCCTGTTGAAGGTTTTTGTTTTTATAGATTCATACTGAGTACCTGTTATTGCAGTCTGCAAATCAATGAGTTAAAGAAGATCCTGGCGATAATCTCAACAGCACTCACAACAGAGCACAAAATTCAGCATCGAAGGACTCCTAGCAAGCTAGAGGTGGGACCAGGTGCCCCGGAGGAGTAAGCATCCCCTGTTGGCTAGCCACACCCGCCGTCGATGTTTAAGCACGAAAATGAAAACAAAATCAAAACCTACTTCCAAAGATGTTCTTCGCAAACTAGAAATTTATTTGCGTATACTCTATTCCTTATTTTGAGAAATAGATTACTCTAAAACTAAAGACATTGCACAGTTGAATATTGTGTCATATCTAGATAACATTGCTCTGACTTCGAGCATCTATGATATTTTGTTGAAATACGTATGCTTTTTGTAGTTTGTATATTACTGATATATAGTTACGGACGTTTGCAGGGAATGAGGAAGCCTTTTATATTCGGTATCTGCCATTTCATCTTAAGTTTCCCTCCTTTCTTTTAATGTTGCAATATATCTTTTTTTACGAATCAATATGTCTATATCGGTTAGTGAAAGGAAAAGGAAGTGAAAACTCTGCTGCTTGACCTTTGTCTGCTAGACAGATATTTCTATTTGCGGTGCCCAAGACTTGCTTGTAATGGATAATGAATCCTCCTCAGTTCTATTTTAGGTCAAATAAATCAAAATGGAAAACAAGATAAGTGAAACGCATCTGGTTTAATTTCATGTTTTCATTTATATATTATGCAAACAGAGATCGGCTCCAAGTTTTGTTCAATGTCTATGACGAAAACATACCCAAGATTTGTGTTCTTTTGTCGATAGGATGATCTTTTGAATCTTCGTACAGATATGAGTTGTTTACCTGATATACCCGACATCATGAATGGTAGTGTGGTGGATTACAGTGGAAACAATATGGGTGATATAATAATGTACTCTTGTGACGATGGATTCATGATGAATGACTCCTCATTGGCCAATGTAACATGTGGTTATGACGGACAATGGTCGGAACTTCCAAGTTGTGATCCTGTTGAAGGTTATCTATGTTATAGTTTTCTAATTTGTACCTGTTATTTTATTCCACACATCCAAACCTGTGTTCACATTTTTTTCTGCATTAACTAGAAATTTACTGGAAAATTCTCTGTGTCTTATTTTATAGAATTTTTCTTAAGCTAAACTCATTTCATAGCTCTGTCCAATGATGGCTTTGTACATGAATATTACTTCATATCCAGATAAAAATTCTTCAATTCTTTTAATTCGACATACAACATCACCGAAAAACATAATTTTTATGGATTGCTTCTGCCCTATGAAGTTATAATTCTTATCTACGATCAGAAAATGCTCGCAGGAAATAAGGAAACATTTTAAATTTAGTATCTGTCGTTTTAATGTTAATTTTAAAATTGACGTACATCAATTAAACAAATTTCATATCTGTGGGTGAAATAAAAAGGAAGTGGCCAGTTCTGTTGCCAGACAGTAATCTTCTATACAGAAATTTCTATATGTATGTGATGTATTAGACAAACATGCTTCGGCTAATGAATCCTCATCAGTGGTAAGTTTAAGCTAATGTTTAACGTCTTCAAATTCATTAGCTTCATTTAAGAGCAAATAAATGATTTAAAATTCATTAGCATCATTTTAGAGCAGATAAATGATTTAAAATGGAATACAATCATTTAGTGAAGCTCCGTGTGGATTAAATTCATATTGTCATTTATATTTCATGCAAAGGAAGATGTGGTCCACATGGTGAGTATGGTCTATTCGCATAATACTACCCACTTCAGTTTTATGTTTAATATTTACACAGATGTGAGTTGTTTTCCGGCTATTCCCGATATCATGAATGCAAGTGTGGTGGATTACAGTGGAAACAATATGGATGATATGATAATGTACTCTTGTGACGATGGATTCATGATGAATGACTCCTCATTGGCCAATGTAACATGTGGATATGACGGACAATGGTCGGAACTACCAACTTGTGATCCTATTGAAGGTTATTAATGTTATAGTTTTCTATTGTGTACCTGTTATTTTATTCTATGCCTCCAAACCCATGTTCACATTTTTCTGCACTAACTTGAAGTATACTTGAGAATTCTCTGTTTCTTATTTTTAGAAATTATTCTTACTTGAAACACATTCCATATTTCTGTCGAACTATGGCTTTTTACATAAATAATACCTCACATCCAGATAAGAATGCTTCAATTTTCTTTTATTCGACCTGAAGCATCACTGACAACATTATTTGTTGAAATGTGCCTGCTCTGTAAAGTAATAGTACTTGTCTACGATCAGAAGATGTTCGCAGGGAATAAGAAAGCATCTTAAATTTGGTATCTGTCATTCCATTTTAAAATTGAAGTATTTCAATTAAATAAATATTATATCTGAAAGTGAAATGAAAATCCAATTCTGCTGCCAGACAGTAATCTTCTATACAGAAATTTTTATGTAAGATATATTAGACAAACATGCTTCGGATAATGGGTCCTCATCAGTGGAAAGTTTAAGCTAAATGATTCAAAATGGAATAAAATCATTTACTGAAGCTCCCCATGGATTAAATTCATATTTTTAGTCCCCTATCGGCAACGCCGAAGGGAACTCTTAGTTTCCTCTTGGTCTGTCTGTCTGTCTGTCCGTCTGTCCCATTTTCAGTTTTCCGGACTTTTTTTCGCTGTTGTTGCAGATATTGAACTCATTTTTGGTATGTGGATATATCGCAATGTGATACAGATCAAGTTTGAGTTTGCTTTCGATTGACCCAATTTTACAAGAGTTATGGCCCTTGGACTAAGCAAATTTTATGAAAATTTCAGTTTTCCGGACTTTTTTCCGCTGTTGTTGGATAAATTGAACTCATTTTTGGTACGTGGATATATCTCAGTGTGATACAGATCAAGTTTGAGTTTGCTTTTGATTGACCTAATTTTACAAGAGTTATGGCCCTTGGACTTAGCAAATTTTTTGAAAATTTCAGTTTTCCCGACTTTTTTCTGCTGTTGTTGTATAAATTGAACTAATTTTTGGTATGTGGATATATCTCGACGGGATACAGATCAAGTTTGAGTTTGCTTTTGATTGACCTAATTTTACAAGAGTTATGGCCCTTGGACTTAGCAAATTTTATGAAAATTTCAGTTTTCCGGACTTTTCTTCGGTTCTTTTGCAAATAATGCACTGATTTTTGGTAAATGAATACATCTCAGTGTGATACAGATCAAGTTTGAGTTTGGTTTCCATTGGCCTATTTTTACAAGAGTTTTGGTCCTTGGACTTAGCAAATTTCATGAAATTTGCAGTTTACCGGACTTTTTCTTGCCTATTATTGCAGATAATGAACTGATTTTATGTATGTGAATACATTATAGTGTGATGCAGATTTCAGTTTAATTTAGATTGACTAATTTTCACAAGAGTTATGGCCCTTGGACATAGCAATTTTTTAAGAATTCAGTTTCCCAGACTTTTCTTGGATGTTGTTGCAGATGATGAAGTGATGAACAGAGATGCAAGTCATCAATTTATGCCGACGGTAGGGGACTTATATCGCACAGCGATCATTGCATTTTCATATATATCTTATGCAAAGGAAGAGCTAGTCAACATTTTGTGTTGGGTCTATTCACACAATACAACCCAGTTCCGTTTTTTGAATATTCACACAGATATGAGTTGTTTACCGGCTATTCCCGACATAATGAATACAAGTTTGGTGGATTACAGTGGAAACTATATGGGTGATATGATAATGTTACTCTTGTGACGATGGATTCATGATGAATGACTCCTCATTGGCGAATGTAACATGTGGATATGACGGACAATGGTCGGAACTACCAACTTGTGATCCTATTGAAGGTTATTTATGTTATAGTTTTCTAGTGTGTACCTGTTCCTTCATTTCACATATCCAAACATATGTATATTTTTTCTGCACTAACTAGAAATTTACTTGAGAATCCTCTGTTTCTTATTTTTAGAAATTATTCTTAAGCTAAACACATTTCGCTCCTGTTTTGTAAAGTAATTGTGCTT
This sequence comes from Pinctada imbricata, assembly GCA_033119305.1. Lineage (NCBI taxonomy): Eukaryota > Metazoa > Mollusca > Bivalvia > Pterioida > Pteriidae > Pinctada > Pinctada imbricata. Next base: position 36,437,836 of record VSWD01000013.1, read on the forward strand.
ACTAACGATAAGAGGATGTTCGCAGGGAATAATAAAGCGTTTTCAATTTGGTTAAAATTGAAGTACATCAATTTTACGAATTTTTTACCGTATATCTTAAATTTTTCGCGTGCGTCGAATTTACGCTAATTTTGCGAGCATAATCAAATTTCCAGACAGTAAACTTCTATACAGAAATTTCTATATGTGATGTATTAGACATACATGCTTCGGATAAATGAATCCTCATCAGTGGTAAGTTTAAACTAAATGATTCAAAATGGAATACAATTATTTAGAGAAGCTCCCAATTGATTAAATTCATATCTTCATTTTGCTCTCGTGCAAATTAGGAGCTAGTAAAAATTTTTGTAGGATGTATTCACACAATACAACCCACTTTATTTGCTTTGAATATTTACATAGATATGAGTTGTTTACCGGCTATTCCCGACATAATAAATGCAAGTGTGGTGGATTACAGTGGAAATAATATGGGTGATATGATAATGTACTCTTGTGACGATGGATTCATGATGAATGACTCCACATTGGCCAATGTAACATGTGGATATGGCGGACAATGGTCGGAACTACCAACTTGTGATCCTATTGAAGGTAATTTATGTTTGAAATTTCCAGTATGTACCTGTGATTTCATTCCACACATCCAAACCTATGTTTATATTTTTTTACTTCACTAACTGGACATCAACTTGAGAAATCTCTGTTTCTTAATCGTTTTTTATTATTCTTAAACTCAACACATTCCATAGTTTTGTCCAACAAGGTTTTTTCTAACATAAATATTATCTCATATCCAGGTTACAATGCTTTACTTTTCTTTCTTATTCGACCTACGGGATAAGTGAAAAAATTTCTTGAAATTCACCTGCTCTGTAAAGTAATTAGTACTTTTCTAAGATCAGAAAATGTTCGCAGGGAATAAGAAAGCGTGTTCAATTTGGTATCTGTCATTACATTTTAAAGTTGAAATACATCAATTAAACGAATTTTTTATCTGTGAGTGAAAGAAAAAGCGAAATGGCCAGCTTTGTTGCCAGACAGTAATATTCTATACAGAAATTTCTATGTGTGATGTATTAGACATACATGCTTCGAATAATAAATCCTCATATCAGTGGTAAAATTAATCTGAATGATTCAAAATGGAATACAATTATTAAGTGAAGCTCCCCATGGATTAAATTCATATTTTCATTTTTCTCTCGTAGAAAAAAAAGATCTGGTCACCATGTTGTGTAGGATCTATTCACACAATACAACCCACTTTAGTATTTTTGAATATTTACATAGATATGAGTTGTTTACCGACTATTCCCGACATCATGAATGCAAGTGTGGTGGATTACACTGGAAACAATATGGGTGATAAGATAATGTACTCTTGTGACGATGGATTCATGATGAATGACTCCTCATTGGCGAATGTAACATGTGGATATGACGGACAATGGTCGGAACTACCAACTTGTGATCCTATTGAAGGTTATTGTTGTTATAGTTTTATATCATGTACCTGTTATTGTATTCTGCACATCCAAATCTATTTCCTCAGATGTTCTGCGGAAACTAGAAATTTATTTGAGAATACTCTGTTCCTTATTTTGAGAAATTAATTATTCTAAAACTAAAGACATTTCACAGTCCCATTATGCAGTAGCTTTTATGCATAAATATTATGTCATATCAAGATAACATTGCTCGGAGCTTTCCTAATTCGGCTTCTAGCATTTTTGACTTTTTAGGTTGAAATACACCTGTATTTGTAGTAGTTAATATATTGTAAAAGACGTTAGCAGGGAATGAAGAAGACTTTTATAATTGGTGCCTGCCATTTTTTTTAAGTTTCCCTCTTTTCTTTTAATGTTGCAGTGTATCATTTTAACGAATTAATAAGTCTATATTGGTTAGTGAAAGGATAAGGCAGTGTCAAAGGTTGCTGGCAGACATTGGTCTTCTAGACAGAAATATCTATTTGTGGTGCCCAAGACTTGCATGTAATATATAATGAATCCTCTTCAGTTCTATTTCAAGCCAAATGAATCAAAATAGTAAACAAATTAAGTGAAACGCACCTGGTTGAATTTTATTTTTTCATTTATCTATTATGCAAAGAGAGAGCGGGTCCAAATGTTGTGAAGTGTCTATAAACCCAAAAAACCAAAAATCTGTGTTCGATGATATGATCTTTTGAATCTTCGTTCAGATATGAGTTGTTTACCTGCTATTCCCGACATAATGAATGCAAGTGTGGTGGATTACAGTGGAAACAATATGGGTGATATGATATTGTACTCTTGTGACGATGGATTCATGATGAATGACTCCTCACTGGCCAATGTAACATGTGAATATGACGGACAATGGTCGGAACTACCAACTTGTGATCCTGTTGAAGGTTATTGTCGTTATAGTTTTCTAATGTGTACCTGTTATTTCATTCCACACATCAAACGTATGTTTATTTATTTTCTGCACTAACTAGAAATTTACTTGAGAATTCTCTGTTTCTTAATCTTTTTTTTAATTATTTTTAACCTCAACACATTCCATAGTTTTGTCGAACAATGTTTTTATACACATATATTACATCATATCTAGGTAGCAATGCTCCATATTTTCTTATTCGACCTACTGGATCAGTGAAAAAAAATTCTTGATATTCAACCGCTCTGTAAAGTAATAGTACTTTTCTATGATCAGAAAATGTTCGCAGGGAATAAGAAATCGTTTCAAATTTAGTATCTGTTATTTCCATTTTAAAGTTGAAATACATCAATTAAACGAATTATTAATCTGTGAGTGAAAACAGGAAATGGCCAGCTCTGTTGCCAGACAGTAATCTTCTATAGAGAAATTTCTATATGTGATGTTTAAGACATACATACTTCGGTTAATGAATCCTCATCAGTGGTTAAATTAAAGTTAATGATTCAAAATGGAATACAAATATTTAGTGAAGCTCTCCATGGATTAAATTCATATCTTCATTTTCTCTCGTGCAAAGGAAGAGCTGGTCAACATGTTGTGTAGGATCTATTCACTCAATACAACCCACTTTAGTGTTTTTAACATTTACATAGATATGAGTTGTTTACCGGCTATTCCCGACATAATGAATGCAAGTGTGGTGGATTACAGTGGAAACAATATCGCTGATATGATAATGTACTCTTGTGACGATGGCTTCATGATGAATGACTCATCACTGGCCAATGTCACATGTGGATATGGCGGACAATGGTCGGAACTACCAACTTGTGATCCTATTGAAGGTTATTTTTGTTATAGTTTTATATTGTTAAGAAGGGAAGGACCTCCAGCATGATATTGCATAGTTGCGTTCTATAATAGTATTTTCCATGAATATTACGTCATATCTAAATAACAATGCTCAGAATTTTTCTAATTCGGCTTCCAGCATACCTGCTGTTTTGGTTGACATACGTCTGCTTTCTTTTTAGTAGTTTATGTATTACCGATATACATTGTTAGCAGACATTTGCAGGGAATGAGGAAGCGTTTTTTATTTGGTATCTTCCATTTTATCTTAAGTTTCCCTCCTTTCTTTTAAGGTTGCAATGCATCATTTTAACAAATAAATATGTCTATATCGGTAAGTGAAAGGAAAAGGAAGTCTGTTCCCAGACCTTGGTAATTTCTATTTGCGGTGCCTAAGACTTGCTTGTAATGGATAATGAATCCTTCTCAGTTCAACCAAATGAATCAAAATTGAAAAAGAATTAAGTGAAATGCAACTGGTTTAATTTCACTCTTCATTTATCTATTATGCAAACAGAGAGCGGGTCCAAATTTTGTGAAGTGTCTATTAACACAACAAACGCAAAACTTGTGTTCTTTTGTCGATAGGATGATCTTTTGAATCTTCGTACAGATATGAGTTGTTTACCTGCTGTTCCCGACGTCATGAATGGCAGTGTGGTGGATTACAGTGGAAACAATATGGGTGATATGATAATGTACTCTTGTGACGATGGATTCATGATGAATGACACCTCATTGGCCAATGTAACATGTGAATATGGCGGACAATGGTCGGAATTACCAACTTGTGATCCTATTGAAGGTTATTTATATTATAGTTTTCTTTTGTGCACCTGTTATTCTATTCCACATATACAAACCTATACTGATGTTTTTTCTGCACTAACTAGAAACTAACTTGAGAATTCTCTGTTTCTTTTATGTTTTTAATTATCATGAAACTCAACACATTCCACAGTTCTGCTTAACAATGTTTTACATAAATATTACCTCATATCAAGGTAACAATGCTTTATTTTCCCTGTCATTCGACCTACGGAATCAGTGAAGAAAATATTTCTTATATTCACCTGCTCTGTAAATAAGTACCTTTTTACGATCAGAAAATGTTCGCAGGGAATAAGGAAATATTTTAAATTTGATATCTGTCACTCCATGTTAAAGTTGAAATACATCAATCAAACGAATTTTATATCTGTGGGTGAAAGAAAAAAGGAAATGGCCAGCTCTGGTGCCAGACAGTAATCTTCTATACAGAAATTTCTGTATGTGATGTATAGACATACATGCTTCGAATAATGAATCCTCATCAGTGGTAAGTTTAGGCTCAATGATTCAAAATGGAATACAAATATTTAGTGAAGCTCCCCATGGATTCAATTCTTATTTTCACTTTTCTCTCGTGCAAAGGAAGAGCTGGTCAACATGTTGTGTAGGATCTATTCACTCAATACAACCCACTTAAGTGTTTTTAACATTTACATAGATATGAGTTGTTTACCGGCTATTCCCGACATAATGAATGCAAGTGTGGTGGATTACAGTGGAAACAATATCGCTGATATGATAATGTACTCTTGTGACGATGGCTTCATGATGAATGACTCATCACTGGCCAATGTCACATGTGGATATGGCGGACAATGGTCGGAACTACCAACTTGTGATCCTATTGAAGGTTATTTTTGTTATAGTTTTATATTGTTAAGAAGGGAAGGACCTGCAGCATGATATTGCATAGTTGCGTTCTATAATAGTATTTTCCATGATTATTACGTCATATCTAAATAACAATGCTCAGAATTTTTCTAATTCGGCTTCCAGCATACCTGCTTTTTTGGTTGACATACGTCTGCTTTCCTTTTAGTAGTTTTTGTATTACCGGTATATATAGTTAGCAGACATTTGCAGGGAATGAGGAAGCGTTTTTTATTTGGTATCTTCCATTTTATCTTAAGTTTCCCTCCTTTCTTTTAAGGTTGCAATGCATCATTTTAACAAATAAATATGTCTATATCGGTAAGTGAAAGGAAAAGGAAGTCTGTTCCCAGACCTTGGTATTTTCTATTTGCGGTGCCTAAGACTTGCTTGTAATGGATAATGAATCTTTCTCAGTTCAACCAAATGAATCAAAATTGAAAAAGAATTAAGTGAAACGCAACTGGTTTAATTTCACTTTTCATTTATCTATTATGCAAACAGAGAGCGGGTCCAAATTTTGTGAAGTGCCTATTAACACAACAAACGCAAAACTTGTGTTCTTTTGTCAATAGGATGATCTTTTGAATCTTCGTACAGATATGAGTTGTTTACCTGCTGTTCCCGACGTCATGAATGGCAGTGTGGTGGATTACAGTGGAAACAATATTGGTGATATGATAATGTACTCTTGTGACGATGGATTCATGATGAATGACACCTCATTGGCCAATGTAACATGTGGATATGGAGGACAATGGTCGGAATTACCAACTTGTGATCCTATTGAAGGTTATTTATGTTATAGTTTTCTTTTGTACACCTGTTATTCTATTCCACATATACAAACCTATACTGATGTTTTTTCTGCACTAACTAGAAACTAACTTGAGAATTCTCTGTTTCTTTTATGTTTTTAATTATCATGAAACTCAACACATTCCACAGTTCTGCCTAACAATATTTTACATAAATATTACCTCATATCAAGGTAACAATGCTTTATTTTCCCTGTTATTCGACCTACGGAATCAGTGAAGAAAATATTTCTTATATTCAACTGCTCTGTAAATAAGTACCTTTTTACGATCAGAAAATGTTCGCAGGGAATAAGGAAATATTTTAAATTTGATATCTGTCACTCCATGTTAAAGTTGAAATACATCAATTAAACGAATTTTATATCTGTGGGTGAAAGAAAAAAGGAAATGGCCAGCTCTGGTGCCAGACAGTAATCTTCTATACAGAAATTTCTGTATGTGATGTATTAGATATACATGCTTCGAATAATGAATCCTCATCAGTGGTAAGTTTAAGCTCAATGATTCAAAATGGAATACAAATATTTAGTGAAGCTCCCCATGGATTCAATTCTTATTTTCATTTTTCTATCGTGCAAAGGAAGAGCTGGTCAACATGTTGTGTAGGATCTATTCACTCAATCCAACCCACTTAAGTGTTTTTAACATTTACATAGATATGAGTTGTTTACCGGCTATTCCCGACATAATGAATGCAAGTGTGGTGGATTACAGTGGAAACAATATCGCTGATATGATAATGTACTCTTGTGACGATGGCTTCATGATGAATGACTCATCACTGGCCAATGTCACATGTGGATATGGCGGACAATGGTCGGAACTACCAACTTGTGATCCTATTGAAGGTTATTTTTGTTATAGTTTTATATTGTTAAAAAGGGAAGGACCTCCAGCATGATATTGCATAGTTGCGTTCTGTAATAGTATTTTCCATGAATATTACGTCATATCTAAATAACAATGCTCAGAATTTTTCTAATTCGGCTTCCAGCATACCTGCTTTTTTCGTTGACATACGTCTGCTTTCCTTTTAGTAGTTTATGTATTACCGATATATATAGTTAGCAGACATTTGCAGGGAATGAGGAAGCGTATTATATTTGGTATCTTCCCTTTCATCTTAAGTTTCTCTCCTTTCTTTTAAGGTTGCAATGCATCATTTTAACAAATAAATATGTCTATATCGGTAAGTGAAAGGAAAAGGAAGTCTGTTCCCAGACCTTGGTAATTTCTATTTGCGGTGCCTAAGACATGCTTGTAATGGATAATGCATCCTCCTCAGTTCAACCAAATGAATCAAAATTGAAAAAGAATTAAGTGAAACGCAACTGGTTTAATTTCACTTTTCATTTATCTATTATGCAAACAGAGAGCGGGTCCAAATTTTGTGAAGTGTCTATTAACACAACAAACGCAAAACTTGTGTTCTTTTGTCGATAGGATGATCTTTTGAATCTTCGTACAGATATGAGTTGTTTACCTGCTGTTCCCGACGTCATGAATGGCAGTGTGGTGGATTACAGTGGAAACAATATGGGAGATATGATAAAGTACTCTTGTGACGATGGATTCATGATGAATGACTCCTCACTGGCCAATGTAACATGTGGATATAACGGACATTGGTCCGAATTACCAATATGTGATACTGTTGAAGGTTTGTTTTCTAGGTATCTTTTAAGATTCTTGTGAAATAGACCAAAAGAACCATTTATCATAATAAGAAAAGAGGACAATAATTTATTGATCTTTTAATGTCATATGAAGCGTGGGTACCGTTGTTTATCATCATGTAACATTTGAATAAATTTATAAGTGAAAAATTGTTCAATGTTAGCCCTCGTAAGAAAAACAATATTATAACTATTATTTCTGATCATGTCCGACCATGTGGTAATTCCTCCATTCAATCGGAACAAAAGTTTTGATAGTTCAAAAAGGAGCACAGTTCGTTGTAAATTGTATTTGTGGTAAACATATAGTGCACTAGAAGTCAATTCCAAAGAACACATTTACAAACATTGAAGTTATTTCTATGGTAATAACCTGTCAGGAAATAAAAATATTTCTGAAAATGTTATCACAGAAATCCATTGCTTGCCTGCTTTTCCCGACATAATGAATGCAAGTGTAGTAGAGCACAGTGGAAACCATATCAGTGATATCATAATGTACTCTTGTGACGATGGATTCATGATGAATGACTCCTCACTTGCCAATGTAACATGTGGATATGACGGACAATGGTCGGAACTTTGTTATTATTGTTTTGTTCTCGAATTGTGTCTTGAAAATGTGAAATGTTTCGTGTTTGGTGTTTTGATGTCATATTTTGGTGTTATTTGTTCCTTTTGTCCCATGTAACTGTGCTTATCTACTCTGTGCTTGCACATATGGATGATTGTTTTGCTGTAAATGCTTCAACTGGATACCATTTTAAATTTTTCTTATAGTCATTGTTGTCTTTAGTCATGCTGATAGAGAACAATCTTATACAAATAAGATACCATTTCTACAAAAAATATTAAAACTGGGAATAAATCATTTCTTATGTCGGTTCTAAAACTGAACAAAAAAGAAGTAAGCTATATCTTTTTTACCACTATATTTATTGCCAGTGAGAGCTATTGTTTGAATTTTGTTGCAGATATCCACTGTTTTCCTGCTATTCCCGACATCATGAATGGTAGTGTGGTGGATTACAGTGGAAACAATATGGGTGATATGATAATGTACTCTTGTGACGATGGATTCATGATGAATGACTCCTCATTAGCCAATGTAACATGTGGATATGACGGACAATGGACAGAATTACCGATATGTGATCCTGTTGAAGGTTAGTTTTGTTCCAGCTATTTTTACATTCTTGTGAAATAGACCAAACTGGAGCATTTATCATGATAAAAAAGGACAATATTTTTTATACCTTTTCATGTCATACGACGCGGGCGTTACCGTTGCTTTTCATCATATTAAATCTGCACCTAGTGTATGGGAGTCTGCTGGTCGATGCGGGATAGTGTCCACTGCCTCGGACGAGCCCAAGTGCAATAAAATTCAAATATTATGACTATTATTCTGATTATTTTTGATCATGTTGTAATTCCTCCATTCCATCGGATCAAAAGTGTTGGTAGTTCAAAACGGGGCACAATTCGCAGTAAATTGTGGTCGTGGTACATACATAGTGCACTAGAATTCTTTCCATAGAACACATCTTCAATTTTGAAGTTATAATTATGGTAGTAACCTATCAGGAAGTACTAATAATTCTGTGAATGTTCTCACAGAAATCGTGTTTGTGGTACACAGATAGTGCACTAGCATTGTTAACATAGAACACATTTTTCAATATTCAAGTTTTTATATTTGTAATAAGCTGTCAGGAAGTAATAATAATTCTGTAAATGTTCTCATAGAAATCCATTGCTTGCCTGCTTTCCCCGACATAATGAATGCAAGTGTAGTGGAGCACATGTGGAAACCATATCGGTGATATCATAATGTACTCTTGTGACGATGGCTTCATGATGAATGACTCATCATTGGCCAATGTAACATGTGGATATGACGGACAATGGTCGGAACTACCAGTATGTGAAGGTTTGTGCTTTTTGCTATCATTGATTTGTTTTCATATTAAGTCTTGAAAATGCGAGATGTTTTGTGTTTGGTGTTTTGATGTCATATTTGGTGTTATTTGTTCTTTTTGCTACATGTTACTCTACTTGTCTACTTTGTGCTCGTACATCTGGATGTTTTGGTGTTTTGCTGTAAATGCTTCAACTGGATACCATTTTAAGTTTTTCTTATAATCATTTTCATATCTATTCATGATCATTGAGAATAATTTTATACAAATAAGATACCATTACCACAAAAAAATATTAAAACTGGGAATAAATCATTTCTTATGTCGGTTCTAAAAACCGAATATAAAATAAGTGAGCTATATCTTTTCTACCGCTTTGTATATTGCCAGTTAGAGCTAATGTTTGAATTTTCTTACAGAAATCCACTGCTTTCCTGCTATTCCCGACATCATGAATGGTAGTGTGGTGGATTACAGTGGAAACAATATGGATGATATGATAATGTACACTTGTGACGATGGATTCATGATGAATGACTCCTCATTGGCCAATGTAACATGTGGATATGACGGACAATGGACAGAAGTACCGATATGTGATCCTGTTGAAGGTTTGTTTTGTTCCAGCTATTTTTACATTCTTGTGAAATAGACCAAAATGAAGCATTTATCATGATAAAAAAGTACAATATTTTTATACCTTTTCATGTCATACGACGCGTGCGTTACCGTTACTTTCATCATATAAAATCTGCACCTTATATATGGGAGTCCGCTGGTCGATGCAGGATAGTGTCCACTGCCTCGGACGAGCCCAAGTACAATAAAATTCAAATATAATGACTATTATTCTGATCATTTTTGATCATGCTGTAATTCCTCCATTCCATCGGATCAAAAGTGTTGGTAGTTCAAAACGGGGCACAATTCGCAGTAAATTGTGGTCGTGGTACATACATAGTGCACTAGAATTCTTTCCATAGAACACATCTTCAATGTTGAAGTTATTATTATGGTAATAACCTATCAGGAAGTACTAATAATTCTGTGAATGTTCTCACAGAAATCGTGTTTGTGGTACACGGATAGTGCACTAGAATTGTTAACATAGAACACATTTTTCAATATTCAAGTTTTTATATTTGTAATAAGCTGTCAGGAAGTAATAATAATTCTGTGAATGTTCTCATAGAAATCCATTGCTTGCCTGCTTTCCCCGACATAATGAATGCAAGTGTAGTGGAGCACAGTGGAAACCATATCGGTGATATCATAATGTACTCTTGTGACGATGGCTCCATGATGAATGACTCCTCACTGGCCAATGTAACATGTGGATATAACGGACAATGGTCAGAATTACCGATATGTGATCCTGTTGAAGGTTTGTTTTGTTCTAGGTATTTTTTCTACATTTTTGTGAAGTAGACCAATATTAACAAATTTTCATAATATAAAAATAGACAATAATTTATTGATCTTTTCATGGCATACAAAGCGGGGGTAACCGTTGCTTTTAATCATATAAAGATTGAATAGATTCATAACTGAAAAAATGAATGTTAGGCCTCGTACGAAAAACATATTATAACTATTACTTCTGATCATGGGGTAATTACTCCATTCAATCGGAGCAAAAGTTTTGGTACATGTAGTTCAAAATGGGGCACAATTTGTTGTTCACTGTCTTTGTGGTACACTATAATTCTTTTCATAGAACACATTTTCAATATTGAAGTTATTACAATGTCAATTACCTGCTAGGAAATAATAATAATTCTGTGAATGTTCGTACAGAAATCCATTGCTTGCCTGTTCTTCCCGACATAATGAATGCAAGTGTAGCGGAGCAGAACGGAAACCATATCGGTGATATGATAATGTACTCTTGTGACGATGGATTCATGATGAATGACTCCTCAATGGCCAATGTAACATGTGGATATGACGGACAATGGTCGGAACTACCAGTATGTGAAGGTTTGTGCTTTTGTTATCATTGATTTGTTCTCGAAGTATGTCTTGAAAATGTGAAATGTTTGTGTTTGGTTTTTTGTTGTCATATTTGGTGTAACAGTGTATTTGTTCCTTTTGTCTCATGTTACCGTGCTTTGTCTACTCTGTACTTGCACATCTGGATGTTTTGGTGTTTTGCTGTAGATGCTTCAACTGGAGTTTACCTTAAGTTTTTTCTTATGACCATTTTTATCTTTATTCATACTGATAGAGAACAATTTTATACAAATAAGATACCATTACTAAAAAAAACCTATTAAAACTGTAAATAAATCATTTCTGATGACGGTTCTAAAACCGAATATAAAATAAGCGAGCTATAACTTCTTTACCACTATGTATATTGCCAGTTAGAGCTAATGTTTGAATTTTCTTACAGAAATCCATTGCTTTCCTGCTATTCCCGACATTTTGAATGCAAGTGTCGTAGATTACAGTGAAAATCATATCGGTGGCATGATAATGTACTCTTGTGACGATGGATTCATGATGAATGACTCCTCATTGGCAAATGTAACATGTGGATATGACGGACAATGGTCAGAATTACCGATATGTTATCCTGTTGAAGGTTTGTTTTGTCCTTAGTATTTTATTTTATATTATTGTGAAATAGACCAAAATGAACAATTTGTCCTGATAAGAAAAGAATCACTAATTTATTGACCTTTTCATGTAAACGAAGCAGGGATAACCTTTGCTTTTCATCATATAAAGGTTGAGTAAAATTATAAGTGAAAAATTGTTCAATTGCCCTCGTAAGAAAAACAATATCATAACTATTATTTCTGATAATTTCTTATCCTGTGGTAATTCCTCCATTGAATCGGTGCAAAAGTTTTGTAGTTCTAGACGGGGCGCAATTCGATTTAAATTGTTGTTGTGGTACACAGATAGTGCACTAGAATTCTCTCCATAGAACACATAATCAATATTGATGTAATTATAATGGTCAGGAAGTAGTAATAGTTCTGTGAATGTTCTCGCAGAAATCTATTGCTTGCCTGCTTTTCCCGACATAATGAATGCAAGTGTAGTGGAGCACAGTGGAAACTATTTCGGTGATATGATAATGTACTCTTGTGACTATGGCTTCATGATGAACGACTCTTCACTGGCCAATGTGACATGTGGATATGACGGACAATGGTCGCAACTACCTGTATGTGAAGGTTTGTGCTTTTTGCTATCATTTGTTTGTTTTCATATTGTGTCTTGAAAATGTGAAATGTTATGTGTTTGGTGTTTTGATGTCATATTTGGTGTTATTTGTTCCTTTTGTCCCATGTTACTGTGCTTGTCTACTCTGTCTTGCACATCTGGACGTTTTGCTGTAGATGCTTAAACTGGATACCATTTTAAGTTTTTCTTCAGTTTTATCTTAATTCATGCTGATAGAGAACAATTTTATACAAATAAGATACCATTACAACAAAAAATATTAAAACTGGGAATAAATCATTTCTTATGTCGGTTCTAAAACTGAACAAAAAAGAAGTAAGTTATATCTTTTTTACCACTATATATATATTGCCAGTTAGAGCTAATGTTTGAATTTTCTTACAGAAATCCACTGCTTTCCTGCTATTCCCGACATTATGAATGCAAGTGTCGTAGATTACAATGAAAATCATATCGGTGGCATGATAATGTACTCCTGTGACGATGGATTCATGATGAATGACTCCTCATTGGCCAATGTAACATGTGGATATGACGGACAATGGTCGGAATTACCGATATGTGATCCTGTTGAAGGTTTGTTTTGTTCTAGGTATTTTTACATTCTTGTGAAATAGACCAAAATGAAGCATTTATCATGATGAAAAAGGACAATAATTTATTGACCTTTTCATGTCATACGAAGCGGGATTACCGTTGCTTTTCGTCGTATAAAATCTGTACCTAATATAGTGGAGTCCGCTGGTCGATGCAGGACAGTATCCAATGCCTCGGACGAGCCAAAGTGCAGTAAAATGCAAATATTATAACTATTATTCTGATCATTTCTAATCATGCTGTAATTCCTCCATTCAATTTTAGCAAAAGTGTTGATAGTCCAAAACGGGGCACAATCCGCAGTAAATTCTGGTCGTGGTACATACATAGTGCACTAGAATTCTTTCCATTGAACACATCTTCAATATTGAAGTTATTATTATGGTAATAACCTGTCAGGAAGTACTAATAATTCTGTGAATGTTCTCACAGAAATCGTGTTTGTGGTACACAGATAGTGAACTAGAATTCTTTACAAAGAACACATACTTCAATATTAAAGTTTTTATATTTGTAAAAACCTGTCATGAAATAATACTAATTCTGAAGGTTTGTGTTTTTGTTATCATTGATTTGTTTTCAAATGTTGTCTATATTGTTGTCGTATTTTCCATTGCTTTCTCCTTTGCGTCCTTAACTGTTCTTGTTAGCTCTGACTTTTAACATAGAGAGGTTTTGTATTTTCTGTGGGTGCTGTAGTCTAGATTCCCTCCTTTCTTGTGTTTATGTCTGTTTGTATCTAAGCTAAAAGAGAAATTTTTTTTATATAGATCATGTATCATTACTTTGATTATTCTTTTAATTTGTTTCAAGAAACACATATAAAATATTTGATCTACTGTATACATGTATCTATCAATCAATATTTCCAATGACAGTAAGAACTTTTTAAATTTTCTCACAGAAATATATTGCTTACTTGATATTCCCGACATCATGAATGGTAGATTACAGTGTAAACAATATCGGTGATATGATAATGTACTCTTGTGACGATGGATTCATGATGAATGAATCCTCACTGGCCAATGTGACCTGTGGATATGACGGACAGTGGTCGGAACTACCAAAGCTTTATATTGTGTGCGTGTTAGAGTTATTGTAATCTTCACATCCAAACCTACTTCCACAGAATTTCTGCGCAAACTAGAAATTTATTTGCGTATACTATAATCCTTATCTTGAGAAATTAATTATTCTAAAACTAAAGGCATTGCACAGTTCTGTTATAATGTTGCTATTATGCAAAAAAATTATGTCATATCTAGATAACATTGATATTTTTTTTGTTGAAATACGCCTGCTTTTTTAGTAGTTGATATATAGTTACAGAAGTTTGCAGGGAATGAGGAAGCCTTTTATATTCGTTATCTGCCATTTCATCTTAAGTTTCCCCCCTTTCTTTTAAGGATGCAATGCATCATTTTAACGGATCAATACGTCTATATCGGTTAGTGAAAGGAAAAGGACGTGAAAACTCTACTGCAAGACCTCGGTCTACCAGACAGATATTTCTATTTGCGGTCCTCAAGACTTGCTTGTAATGAATAATGAATCCTCCTCAGTTCTATTTTAAGCAAAACAAATCAAATTGAAAACAAAATAAGTGAAACGCACCTGGTTTAATTTAACTTTTTAATTAATATTTTATGCAAACGGAGAGCGGGTTAAAATTTTGTGAAGTGTCGTTTAAGAAACCCCCCCCCTAAATATGTGTTCTTTTATCGTTAGGATGATCTTTTGAATCTTCGTACAGATATGAGTTGTTTACCTGCTATCCCCGACATTATGAATGGTAGTGTGGTGGATTACAGTGGAAACAATATGGGTGATATGATAATGTACTCTTGTGACGATGGATTCATGATGAATGACTCCTTATTGGCCAATGTAACATGTGGATATAACGGACTATGGTCAGAGCTACCGATATGTGATCCTGTCGAAGGTTTGCCACGTCTAAATCATTCTGTTTGTGTCAAGCATTCTGAATGCATTTCCTCAAGCATGTGTAACGAAGATATACATGCTGCAAACCGATTCACTTGACATACTTAAAAATACATTTGTTCTTAAATCTGCAAGTAAAAAGCTTTCGATTTATTTGTACGTATGATGTCAGCATTCTGAGATCTTTAGATCCAATATCGTCATCATGTGGCGTTAAGCTATATATAGCTTATTAATCATATGATCATATATCGGCTTGTTAAAAGCGCTCAACACGTATAAACAACATAACAAGTAAGTGTTTTGAATATATTTCTCTGACATGGTCGCCATAGCACTTTCTATATGGACATAACGTCAGACAGTGTATGCATTTTATATACTGAGTTCTTTATCGTGCATTAACATCGACGGCGGGTGCGGCTAGCCAACAGGGGATGCTTACTCCTCCCGGGCACCTGATCCCACCTCTGGCTTGCTAGGGGTCCGTCGATGCTCAAGATAGTGCTCTATTGTGAGTGCTGTTGAGATTATCGTCAGGATCTTCTTTAATTCATTCTTCTTAAAACTTTATCGTTGATATTTGTCGCCATTGTAATAATTACGAAGCAGTGGTCGGAGCTACCAGTATGTGAAGGTTTGTGTTTGTGTTATGATTGATTTGTTTTCATATTGTGTGGTGAAAATGTGAAATGTTTTGTGAATGGTGTTTTGTATTATTTGGTGGTATATGTTCCTTTTGTCCCATGTCACTGTGCCTGTCTACTCTGTGCTTGCACATCTGGATGTTTTGGTGTTTTGCTGTAGATACTTCAACTAAGAGATCATCCTAAGTTTTATCTTATGATCATATTGGTCTTAATTTAAGCTGATAAAGAAAAAATATTTATACCATTACTACAATAAGTATTAAAACTTGAAATAAATCATAAAAAAACTGAACATGACATAAGTGAGCTATTTCTATTTTACCACTGTGTATCTTGCTCGTTAGAATTAATGTTTGAATTTTCTTAAAGACATCCATTGCTTTCCTGCTATTCCCGACATTATGAATGCAAGTGTCGTCGATTACAGTGGAAATAGTATCGGTGGCATGATAATGTATTCTTGTGATGGTGGATTCATGATGACAGATTCCTCATTGGCCAATGTAACATGTGGATATGACGGAGAATGGTCGGACCTACCATTTTGTGAAGGTTTGTGCCTTTGTTATCATCGATTTCTTTTCAAATTGTGTCTTGAAAATCTGAAATCTTTAGTGTTTTGATGTTGTATTCATGAGGGCATTACCGTTACTTTTTGTCCTATAAAGGTTGAATATATATAAAACTAAACACTTTAATTGGTAGCCATCGTAAAATACCCATTAGTTATGAATAATTAATTGAGTGTTCCAACAGAAATCCTCTGCTTACCTGCTATTCCCGGCATCATGAATGGAAGTGTGGTGGATTACAGTCGAAACAATATCGGTGATATGATAATGTACTCTTGTGACGATGGATTTGTGATGAATGACTCATCAATGGCCAATGTAACATGTGGATATGACGGACAGTGGTCGGAACTACCCATATGCGAAGGTATGTGTCTTTATTATCATTGATTTGTTTTCAAAGTTTGTCTTGTTAATGTGAAGTATTTTGAAGAAAATAATGTAATGTTTTGATGTCGCATTTTGTGTTCCATATCCCTTATGTGTGTTTAGCAGTGCTTTTTCACTCTGTCTTTGAACATTGAGAGGTTTCGTGTTTTTGTGTTCGTTCTTTAGTCGGGTCTTGAAGGAGATCACTTCCTTCCGTGTGATTATGTGTGCGTGTATCTAAGCTAAAAGAGAAAAATATATTATATAGATTATGTTTCAATATTTGCATATGAACATTCCTTTCTATATAATTGACACTGTGGTTATAGAAGTATAACCGCAGTGGCGTGCATTGAACAATGACGTCATAGTAACTTGGCCTGCTTTCAACTATGACGGTACGGTAGTAACAAAGCCTTAGCAACTGAGTTTTTAACGTATTTAAACGTCATTTAAGCATGAAAAACTGATAATACATATAATAACTGTCTTTTGGAATGTGATTATACTGTGATAACCTACAATGGATCCAGCAATTATGTTTCTCATAATGCGCAACATAATTCCTGGATCCGTTGTAGGTTATCATAGTATAATCACATTCCAAAAGACAGTTATTTCATAATTCTTTCAAGAAATACATATAAAATATTTGATTTATATTCACCAATATTTTCAATGGCAGTTAGAGCTAAGGCTTGAATTTTCTTACAGAAATCCTCTGCTTTCCTGCTATTCCCGATATCATGAATGCAAGTGTGGTGGATTACAGTGGAAATAGTATCGGTGGTATGATAATGTACTCTTGTGATGGTGGATTCATAATGAACGACTCCTCATTGGCCAATGTAACATGTGAATATGACGGAGAATGGTCGGACCTACCAGTGTGTGAAGGTCTGTGCCTTTGTTATCATCAATTTCTTTTCAAATTGTGTCTGAAAATCTGAAATCTTTAGTGTTTTGATGTCGTATTCACGACGGGCATGTATTACCGTTACTTTTTTCCATATAAATGTTGGATAAATATAGAATTAAACATTTTGATTGGTTGACATCGTGAGAATACCCATAAGAAAAGAATAATTAATTTGAATGTTCCAACAGCAATCCACTGCTTACCTGCTATTCCCGGCATCATGAATGGAAGTGTGGTGGATTACAGTGGAAACAATATCGGTGATATGATAATGTACTCTTGTGACGATGGATTTATGATGAATAACTCATCACTGGCCAATGTAACATGTGGATATGACGGACAATGGTCGGAACTACCCATATGCGAAGGTATGTGCCTTTGTTGTCATTGATTTGTTTTCAAAGTTTGTCTTGTCAATGTAAAGTATTTTGTATGTAATGTTTTGATGTCGTATTTTGTGTTCCATGTCCATTTTGTGTCTTTAGCTGTGCTTTTTCACTCTGTCTTAGAACATTGAGAGGTTTCGTGTTTTTGTGTACTTTATTTAGTCGAGTCTTGAAGGAAATCACTTCTTTTCGTGTGATTATGTTTGAGTGTATCTAAGCTTACAGAGAAAAATATCTTCTATAAATTATATTTCAATATTTACATATGAACATTCCTTTTTATTGAATTTAAACTGTGATTATAGAAGTATAACCACAGCGACGTGCTTTGAATTACGACGTCAAATTAACTTGGCCTGATTTTAAGTATAACGATACGTAGCAACAAAGCCTAAATAACTAAGTATTTAAGGCATTTAAACGTCATTTAAGCATGAAAAACTATTAATATGTATAATAAATGTCTTTTGTAATGTGATTTTACTGATGAATCCTACAATGGATCCAGCAATTCCTGGATCTATTGTAGGTTATCACAGTATAATCACATTCCAAAGACAGTTATTCTATAATTCTAAGTCTTTCAAGAAATACATATAAAACATTTGATTGATATTCATCAATATCTCCAATGGCAGTCACAGCTAAGGTTTGAATTTTCTTACAGAAATCCACTGCTTACCTGCTATTCCCGGCATCATGAATGGAAGTGTGGTGGATTACAGTGGAAACAATATGGGTGATATGATAATGTACTCTTGTGACGATGGATTCATGATGAATGACTCCTCATTGGCCAATGTAACATGTGGATATAACGGACTATGGTCAGAGCTACCGATATGTGATCCTGTCGAAGGTTTGTCACATTGAAATCTCATTAGATAATAAAAAAGATATTAAGTTTCATTTAAGATTATTTAATTGATAATCTTATTAGATGGAATGACTTATATTGAAAAGAAGATGAGTAAAAATCAAACCAAAACGTATAGTAAGAATCCAAAAATCATGCTCGATAAGAAAAAAATGAAAACAGTCATATTTCCTCTCTTAATACATTTAAGATTTTGCAATTGAACAAACTTAAGCCTCTCTTACTGGCTTCAAACATTTCCTCACTTTAGCCTTGCGGAGAAGATCAAGACTGATTAATTTTTGAATTTCCTTGTAATGAATGTTTCAGCCTTGAATATATTTGACATTATAGTTAACGAGAATATAAACTGTTTTATATCTTAAATTTTGTTTAAAAGATATTTTTGTCTGACAAAGTAAGACCGTAACAAAATACTTTTAGTTGAGTGGTTCCTCATATATACAATTTGACCTCATAAAGAAGTCGGTGTAGAATCAGCTAGGATGCGTTTCAACTGCGATAAAGAATTCTCCACAGGCAGGGGATACAGACATTTATACTGTGGACTTTTAATTGCATTCTGAAGTACCATGGCGAAAACATGCACGTGATCTAATATATTATCAATTATGACTCACTACCCGTTAAGATGATACTTTGAATATTCCTACAGAAATACCATGTTTTCCTGTTATACCCGATGTAATGAATGCAAGTGTGGTAGACAAAAATGGAAACTTGTTTGGTGACATGATAATATATACTTGTGACGTTGGATATATGATGAATGATTCCTCAATGGCCAACGTCACTTGTGGATATAACGGACACTGGTCAGAACTTCCAATTTGTGAAGGTATGTAACGAAGCAGCGTTTACTTTCTTCAATTGATTGTTTGATTTTTCTTCAAATTCTTTTTTACAAATTTTGTACGGATTTATCCCATTAAAACGTTTACAAAGAAGAAGAAAGCATATCTCACTTGATACTTGATTTTTCTTCAGATTCTTTTTTACAAATGTTGTATGGGTCTACCCCATTAACAAAGAAACAGAAAGCATATTTCACTTGATACCTATTCTCTTATTCTTGATATCAAACCAACAGACTTTTCATTCATGTATTATCCTATTGTATAAAATCCTTCGTGAGGAATGAAACGTAGTGTAATATACAAAATCGTCTACTACAGAGTAGACTTCTCCTATGTAATATTCCAAATATTAATACAAAAATTAATTTTGGGCACTTAATTGTTGCTATTTCTGATTATTTTGAATGAGATATCGATTTTTTCCACAGAAATTCGATGTTTACCCGAAATTCCTGAAGTACTGTTTGCAGGTTTGATAGAGAACACGGGAAATAGACACGGGGATACAATAATGTATATATGTGACAATGGTTTCAAGATGAATGACTCCACATTGGCCAATGTGACATGTGGATATGACGGACATTGGTCAGAACTACCAAACTGTGAAGGTTATGCTCTTGTAATCATTAATTATTTTTTCATTATTCGTATCATTCATTTTTACTATTCTGTCATAAGGAGACGATGTTAGTGAACAATGAGAAATCTTTTTGGCATCTTCCAATGAACTGATAAAATCGTAGCACAAATACGTCCATATCTATGCCTTTACCGTCTTGAGGAATATGAAAGGGATAGGGACAAAATCGGCCGGGTTTTTTGCCCCATTGTTTGCTATTTTCAAAAAATTGTTTTCTAACTGTTTCTTATCTTTCAGATATGGGTAGATATATAGTTGTTTATTGAAATTCAGTCGAAAATAGATATCATCAATTAATATGGGTGTTATTTCCCGCCCAAATTGCCATCTACTATCAAAATTATCGGTAAAATTATGACAACCAGATTTCAACATAGTTTATAATATGTATAGAGCAAGCGCATGTAACAAAATTTTACTTTCCATGTACATTCAGAATATAAAAAGGAATGTCCCATATGAGTTTGAATCGTTACATGTCCTTGCTCTGGGCCCTTGCCGAAAATCTGATTTTCTAATATGAAGACGTAGAGCTCTATTTTCAACCATTCTGCCCTAAAAGGTTGGTTTATTGAGAAATCACATAAAATTTGTCCTTTTTCGTTTAGAAGAAGCATAATGAATAAGAATATAGGACCATTTTCAAAATTTTGATTGGGGCCAAAAATGGTCACTTGTGTCCCTACCCTTGTTTACCGGTTTCTTCAAAAACATTTTCTGACATTCTTGTATAATAGGCTATATCGTCACAACATTTATATGATAGTCATTTTAGCAGAAAATATCTAGTGTTTTGCCATATTAAAATATTCTAAACAATAAAATAAAAAATGTTCAGGTTTAGATTCCTGATTAACTTATTGTCATACGGCACACGGACATGTTGATTAATGTAACAGAGGGTAGCCTAAGTGATGAAATTAGATAAACCATCTGTTTAAGGTGGGTCCCTACTCAAAGAATTAACAGATGAAATTTTATTTTAGGGTTTTTTTTCCTAAACATTATGGTCCAAATGAGAAATAAAACACAGACAAAGATATGTATTTTTTTTTCATCAAGGATACAGTACATTATAGAAAGGTACCCTTGCACATTAAGATTGAGGAATATCAAATATCCAGCATATGCTTTTGAACCCTCCAAATTCAGTTATGATAATGATATGTTTATTTGTTTTATTTTATTTTATGGTAACAAGTCATACAGAAGAAATGTAACACATAAAATAAAATTCAAACATAAATCTGAGCTTGATAAGTCTCCAAACATAAGGGTACCCCCTTATAATTTCATGACACTTTTTACCAATAATATATACTAAATCCAACTTTTAACAGAAAAAAACAGATGAATTTTTATCGTTTTGCATTATTTCATATAATTATGTATGTAGATGACGAAAATAACACATACAGATACACAGTTTTATAAATGATCAAGATATGGCTCCAAACATAAGGGTACCCCTTTATGATTTCATCGCAATTTCAACTAAGAATATATAGTATATCCCACTTTTTTGCGTAGAATACCTGATGGAAGTTCTTCATTTTGCATTATTTCATATTATAATGTATATAGATTGTGAAAAAAAAATCACATACAGGTATACAGTTTTATAAATGATCAAGATGTCGCTCCAAAGTTAAGGGTACCTCATTACAATGTCATCGCTTTATCAACTAAGAATATACCGGTATACTATATCCATATTTTTTCATAAAATACCTCATGGAAGTTGTTCATATTGCATAATTTCATAAGATAATGTCCATAGATGAAGAAAAATCACAAACAGGTATACATTTTTATAAATGATCAAGATATCGCTCAAAGCATACTGTATAGAAGAAAAAACCTATAACGGTTCGAGTAGGGACCCGTCTTAATGGATGGTATGCAAATATTCTCCTTTCGAAAAATGATTTCATCCTGCTATGTCTTTCGGTATATTTTTAGACATAATGACCTTCACGCTCTTGGCCATATTACATTGCTTATATTGAGGATCACTGACGAGGGTAAAGTACCCGAAACGTGCATACCTGGTCAATGCTGCAAATATATCTATTCTTGAATAATTTTATCGAATTTGAAGACATTTAATATTTGTACCACTTGATGAGTGCCACTGCTGGTAGACCAGGATCCCCGAGGGCACATGTAGCCAAGTTCGACCAATATCGGTTGATTGTTTCTTCAACGCTTTGGAAAATTTCTGGTATCAAATATCTTGAAATTTCTAAAACGTGGGTCCTGAAGCATCATCCCATACATCCTGCTACGCCTTTGTGTAGATTTTGGACATAATACTTTCACAATCTGTGTTCAGTACCCAAAACGTGCATGTCTGGCCCATGTTGCAAATCTATCTGTTCTTAAATGATGCTACGTTTTATATTCGATATTCCTGTCCTTTATGTTTAAAAAATAATTTCATATATTGAATGCAAGATATCCTTAATGAAACTTTCCAATAAGACTTACATATCCGATTTGCCTACAGAAATAACATGTTTACCAGTTATTCCCGACGTAATGAATGCAAGTGTAGTGCAAAGTGATGGTAACATATACGGTGATCTAATAATATACTCATGTGACGATGGATTTATGATGAATAACTCAACACTAGCCAATGTAACATGTGGATACGATGGACATTGGTCAGAACTACCGACGTGTGAAGGTTTGTTTTGATGTTGTCATTGGTTTGTTCTCAGAATTATTTCTTGTACATGGATTTTGTGGGAATTGCTGAGTAGAAAGATACACATTATAGTGAGTACATGGAACGAAAAGCGATATGTAGCAACGAGATGTATTGAAAAAAAAAATCCAGTAGACAACACGTTCAAGAAACAATGGAAACTTTAACAAACAGTTAAGAAATACAAAGAGTTAAAGTGTATAAATGAATGAATGAATGGATGAATAGATAAATGAATGAATGAATTTCCTTCAAATAGATTAAACCAATCGGTTAATTGTTCTTCTTTGTCTCTTTTAGAAATTAATAAATGATCTAAGATTTCTACTTTTTAGTATCTCTATGTACATCAAAAGTCCGAATCATATTTTCAGAAATACGCTGTTTACCTGTGATTCCGGACATAATGAATGGAAGTATAGTGGAGAATATGGGAAATAGATACGGAGATACAATAATGTATTTGTGTGACGTTGGGTACATCATGAATGATTCATCACTGGCCAATGTGACATGTGGATATAATGGACAATGGTCGGACCTACCAATGTGTGAAGGTTTGTATCGACGTGGTTAATTATATGTTAAGTTGCATTTACTTTGTTGAAAGATCAAGGAAAAGGTGAAATGACAAATATGGATAATGACCATATCCCCGCACGCAGCACAAAACCGACATTTCAAAAATCAGAAACCGAAGGCATACAAAATCAGGACAAAACAGGAACCAAAGCAAACAAACAAAAACCTCCACCATATGAAAAGAAGCGACCTCCCGATATGGGAGCGAGACCAGGTGCCCAGGAAGAGTAAGCATCCCCCGCCTGCATGCAACACCCGTCGCTTCAACCCGGCAGAACCGCCACACCCGGCCACTTCCATTCTGGAAGACACAGAGAACAATCCCCGGTTGGACGGTTCAAATGGTCTACGACAGAACACCATCCACCACTCCTGAGAGTGGAACATCATAGTGCATGACGAGTTCCCCACATCGACCGCAGAACCTCCCCAGTGACGATGCCAGTCGGTCACAAACATATCCCTGACTGAGAAGCTTATCTGAAAGACGCCTAGCTCTCAGAACAAAATCCGCACATTCGGCACTTGCTCCGGCATAGCGCACCAACCGAGATATGAAAACGCCACAAGCAGGCGATGAAGGGATGTCGCCACTCAGAAAAGGAAAGCCTGCAATGCCGAAACTGAAGTCGCCACGCTTGTCACAGAGTGAGGTGCCCATGTGACCATCAGTGTCGTAGGACAACATTATGTCCAAATAGGATGCTGAATTATTTGTCTCTGTGGTTTCTTTGACTTCAAGCTCCGAAGGATAGATACTGTTCAAGTAATCCGCGAATTTTGGATTATTGATGGACAACACATCGTCTATGTATCTGTAAGTGAAGTTAAAGTCAGAAGCTAAGTATCTTTTCCCTTCAGAGACCAAGGATTGAATGAATTCAGCTTCGTACGAGTAAAGGAAAATGTCGACAAGGAGTGGGGCACAATTGGTCCCCATTGGAATTCCGACAATTTGCTGGAAGACCTTTCCTCCAAACACCACAAAAATGTTGTCGATCAGAAAGTTTAACATCTGAATAATGTCTGTTTCAGTGTACTTATTTTCAGAATCGGACTTTTCTTTTACAAAGTAGGTTTTGTCATAGTTAACAACAATAAATTTGTATTTGCGATTACCGTTCTTACTTGTAAACGCATTACTTATAATTTTTGCGAGTCTTTCTTTCAATTTAGAATGTGGAATTGTAGTGTAAAGTGTCGAAAAATCAAATGCTTTGATCGAATGGACTCTACTAAAATGAGTGGATTTCAGATGTTCTAAAAGTTCCTTCGAATTCTTTAAAATCCATCATTCTTTAAAATCCTTCTGCAACAGATGGGATGACTACAATTAAGCATCAAATTTAAGGGAAAACAATACAAAATACATAAAGGGGACCATTTTTACTCATCCCCTATATTGATCAAAATAAATCTATGAGATGAAATTGCCATGTGTGAAAATAAGCCATTCTATTTCCTTTTATGCAAGAAATAGTCTAAATTGTATAAAAACCTGATACTTCACATAAATTGGACTTTCAGATGCATATAAGTCACGTCATCACTGATCATAATACAGCGATTCTTTTTTACAGAAGTATGGTGCTTACCGACAGTTCCTGAAGTAATGGGGGCAAGCATAGTAGGAACTTTCAGTTACGGACAGGAGCAAACAATAATGTTCTCTTGTAATGAAAAATACATTATAGAGAATACCGCTTTGGCAAATGTCACATGCGAAGAAAACCGTCAGTGGTCAGAACTACCCACTTGTATGCATAGTGAAGGTTTGTTCAAGGCTTTAAAAACATATGCACTTTAAATATTCTCGGTCTTGCATTAAAAATTGAATTTGATTTATTTTAATTTTCATTCCTGTTATTCTGTTATTTTTTTCTTATTAATCATCTATGTTAATTTACTTTTAACAAATGCCTTATTTCTTATTGGTAACAAGTGTATGGTTACTTTATTTTTTTAATGATGATAACGTATTCATTTCCTCTAAAATGTGCATTAAAATATATTCTGCATTACCAAGTTTTATCAGCAAGGTAAGGTTCATAGTAACATTAAACATAATTATGATAGAAATAGATGCACATAACTCATAGTAACATTAAACATAATTATGATAGAAATAGATGCACATAATTCAAGGTAACATTAAACATAATTATGATAGAAATAGATGCACATAATTATTACAGCTCATAGTTACGATATTAGTCTTTACTAATATAATCAGTTATCATGTATTCTATATGAATGTATATACATGTAATTCCATGAATATTTTTTTATAAAGATAATCGTTTATCTTTATATGATATATAAAATTGACAAAGTATCATGTAACCAATTGTTGGATGAAGATATACGAATTTTCAAGAATTATCTTTTTAGAGACCTAAACAAAGCAGTTAATTGTTCGTATCTAGAACTTAAACGTTTAATATGTGAAAAATACCAATATAGACGAGGTCTTCTTAAACAATTTAATCATATAAATAGAGAATGAACTACTGAATAAATAGCAAAAGGGAAGTATCCCGTAAAATTTTAGATAAAATCACATTGGGCTGTTTTCTGTCTTTCTTGAAATAGCTTGTACCAGAATTGTTTCACTCATTTGCTTATGATGTCCATCAAAAAATTGTTGTTTCTTTTCCTTTCCATCAAGATTTCTATTAGAATATGAATGAAAAATAGAAAAAAATAGGTATCAAATCCAGTTGTATATTGCGTCACATTAAGTTGTTTGAACTTTGAATCATGAGGATAATTAACCGAAACATGTATGCATTCATTTCTGTCCGTTATACAGATCTCTCTTTTTGCAGAGTCGGACATCTAGTTTCTTTATCAAAAGTGTCAAAAGCCGTGCCGATTTAGGTCAAACCATTCTATATGTAACAACGGCTCTCATTGTAGAGATACTGGTTTTTGCTTTTTTTGTTTTAAACCCATTTACTCTCAACGGTGATAATTTATAATACATTTACGAATTTGATTCCGGGTTTGTCTCACTGATGCGTTGGAGATTTGAAGACAATCTTCCATTCATTATTTAAAAAGCAATGTTTTAAATAAAACAATTACACAATTGTTATTACGTGCATGTCTGGTCTATGCTGTAAATTTATCAAGTTTTAAATGATGCTATTGAATTTAAAGACGTTTTTAAAACATTGGTAGAACTGAATAGTTCTCTGACTCCATCGATCAACGCATTTGGAAAACAAAAGGGTAGTTTTGTGCTTCCCGATCATTCACATTTTGTATGGCAATAGAATGTCTATATACAATTTAAAAAATTACATCTTTTTTCTTTCTAATGTCTTAAAAATGAAGCCATAAAATCTAAGCGAAAAAGATGGTAATCATGAACTTCTCAAGCATTTGAAAATGTGTTATAATCATTACGCATATACATGTAAACGTCTTCATATTGAATAGCATCATTTAATGATATGATGTACAATACCCGGCAAAAATTACCAGCCATGTAGTACAAACTTGCGAAATTTCATGAAAAGATCATCCAAATATTTTCTTTTCAGAGCTTTAAAATGCATTCAGAGTTTTAATATATAATTTGCATTATTTATCTTTCGGACAAAAAAGGCGAAATTTTTATAATATTTTTGAAATTCTTTCCATAAAAAACTTAAAACAGAAATTCAGCTGGGAAATTAACTTTAATTGATAGCGGTATCAAAAGAATGAAAAAAAAAACATTCATTCTATAAACAAGACGAAAGGATTAGTTGGGTAGTGAGCACATTTCCACGCCCTTTGTGAGGATGGAATTCACAATACAGTTACACTTAAAAAAGAATAGAATAACTTCACAAACACATTAAGGTATATTGTGCTATTTCAACAGATTGGTGTTCTCCGTCAATGCCAGAAGTTATGAACGCTAGCATTATTGAAGACTTCTTAATAGACAACCTGGTAACATTGACGTATGAATGTGATTATGCTCACTTAATGGAAGACCCTTCTCTAGCAAACGTCAGTTGTGGAATGGATCGCCAATGGTCAAAACTACCTACATGCATAGCCAGTGCAGGTTTGTCTTTATTTCTATTTTTATGGTTTTGATTCCTTTATAATATAAGAGAATATAAAATTTCGTAGAAACAAAATAGATACCTTATAAATACAAAACAGTTAGAGGAAAGGAAACAAAACCAGGTTATTATTTTGCTATCAACAACGTTTACACAAGAGCCTAAGAAGTTAACGAAATTCTCGGAAATATAAAGAGGTTTTACATATGAAGAAAAAGAAATGAGATTGAAAAAATATGAAGACGTTTTACATATGAAGAAAAAGAAATGAGATGATGGAACACGTGTGTATCCCGGGTCTACTAGGAATGGCTAAGAACTCACTTCTCACAAAATGATGTAAGTTTATTAAGAATGAACGTAAAGCCGTAATACGATATGGAATGCAAGAGTTTACTTTAAAAGGTTTTCTATTTTATTGTTATGTTCAATAAAGCTCTGTAAGCTGAAGAGAATAAGCGCTCAATCATCCAAGAATATGATTCAATTTTACAATTTTTATGTTTGAGGAATTATATAAACAGGAGACTAAAAGGCCGACGGGTAATATATAATGGGACATGTAAAGTTTCTTTCGTTTCCCCACTGACCTCTGTAATTGTTATCTGATTGGTTCTTTTTAATAAGTTTACAAATACTAATATCATTATTTAATTGACAACATAAAACAGATGGAACTTGGGTATCTCATTAATAATGTCATGAAAAGCTCATCCAAATACTTTCTTTTCAGAGCTTTAAAATGCATTGAGATTGTCAATATATAATTTGCATTATTTATCTTTTAACAGAAATTGAGAGATTTTGATAATTTTTATGAAATTTTTTTTCTATAAAAAATTGACATTTTATAGAAAAATTGCAAAAAAATTAAAATAGAAAGTCAGCTGGGAAATTAACTATTATTGATAGCGGTATCAAAAGAATGAAAAAAATTGTCATTTTTTTAAACAAGAGAAAATGATTAGTTTGGTAGTATAATTATTTAACAATGCTCTCTTAGGAATTGGCACATTCCTTCATCCTTAGTCAGTATGGAATTCATAAAAAAGTTACGCTTAAAAAAGAATAGAATAACTTAACAAACACATTAAGGAATATTGTTTTATTTAAACAGATTGGTGTTATCCGTCAATGCCTGAAGTAATGAATGCTAGCATTATTGGGGACTACTTGGTAGACAACCTGGTAACTTTGACTTATGAATGTGATTATGCCCATTTAATGGAAGACCCTTCCCTAGCAAACGTCAGTTGTGGAATGGACCGTCAATGGTCAAAACTACCTACATGCATAGCCAGTGCAGGTTTGTCTTTGTTTCTATTTTGTATGGATTTAATTCCTGTATAATATAAGACAATATAAAATTTCGTAAAAACAAAACAGGTATCGTACATACAAAACAGCCAGAGGAAAGGAAACAAAACCAGATTATAATTTTGCTATCGACAACAACGTGTATACAAGAGCCTAAGAAGTAAACGAAATTCTCGGGAATATGAAAAGGTTTTACATATGAAGAAAAAGAAATGAGACTGAAAAAATTATAGACGTTTTACATATGAAGAAAAAGAAATGAGACTGAAAAAATGAAGACGTTTTACATATAAAGAAATGAGACTGGAACAAATTGAAGACGTTTTACATATGAAGAAAAAGAAATGAGACTGAAACAAATTGAAGACGCTTTACATATGAAGAAAAAGAAATGAGACTGAAGAAATTGAAGACGTTTTACATATGAAGAAAAAGAAATGAGACTGAAACAAATTGAAGACGTTTTACATATGAAGAAAAAGAAATGAGACTGAAGCTAATTGAAAACGTTTTACATATGAAGAAAAAGAAATGAGACTGAAACAAATTGAAGACGTTTTACATATGAAGAAAAAGGAATGAGACTGAAAAAATTGAAGACGTTTTACATATGAAGAAAAAGAAATGAGACTGAAAAAATTGAAGACGTTTTACATATGAAGAAAAAGAAATGAGACTGAAAAAATTAAAAACGTGTTACATATGAAGAAAAAGAAATGAGACTGAAACAACTTGAAGACGTTTTACATTTGAAGAAAAAGAAATGAGACTGAAGCAAATTGAAAACGTTTTACATATGAAGAAAAAGAAATGAGACTGAAACAAATTGAAGACGTTTTACATATGAAGAAAAAGGAATGAGATTGAAAAAATTGAAGACGTTTTACATATGAAGAAAAAGAAATGAGACTGAAAAAATTGAAGACGTTTTACATATGAAGAAAAAGAAATGAGACTGAAAAAATTGAAAACGTTTTACATATGAAGAAAACGAAATGAGACTGAAAAAAATTGAAGACGTTTTACATATGAAGAAAAAGAAATGAGATGATATAACACGTGTGCACCCTGGACCTTCTTGGAATGGTTAAGAATTTACTTCTAACAATTATTGAGAATGAACCTAAAGCCGTAATATGACACATGTATGGAATGCAAGAGTCTACTTCAAAAAGTTTTCTATTTTTATTGTTATGTTCAATAAATCCCTGTAAGCTGAAGAGAATAAGCGCTCAACCATCCAAGAATATGATTCAATTTTACAATTTTGATGTTCGAAGAATTATATAAACAGGAGACAAAAATGCCGGCGGGTACTATCTAAGGGGACATGTAAAATTTCTGTCATTTCCCCACTAACCTATGAAGGGTTAACATATGTGATTGTTTTCTGATTGATTCTTTTTTATTCTTTTACAAAGATCAATTTTTGATTGGCAACTTAAAAACACGAGACATGGTTATCTTATTAGTATAATAAAGAAATACCTGTCGGTATGTCTATTATGCAACATGCACTCGCGGCTTCCTTGAATAGACGCGTTTTGATGAAGGGATGTATGTCACGTCTATCAAGTCTATGCAATTCGGGTGTGTATATAAGTGACCGGGTGGTTGCCAGGATCGACCTTATAGACATTTATTTGTTTTTTATGGTTTCCATTCGTATTTAATGTGCTTGATTCCTTTTATTAAGAGTGGAAAAAATTTAGTAAATGCTAACCGTTTTTTACGGAAGCCCATTGGCTTCACAGAAAAAAATAATTTATTGCGTATTTACGCAATAACATTGCGTATATTCGCAATACTATTGCGTATATTCGCAATGGCATTGCGTATATACGCAATAATATTGCGAATATTCGCAAAACTATTGCGTATATTCGCAAAACTATTGCGTATATTCGCAAAACTTTTGTGTATATTCGCAATAATTATTGCGTATATACGCAATAGTATTGCGAATATTCGCAATTATTATTGCGTATATACGCAATAATTGCAATTTCATATATACATTGATAGAGGTTAACAGGTCGGATCTAGAATTTTTTAAGGGAAGTCCAAGTCAGCGCAAGGGGGGGGGGGATTCAGTCTTTGGTGACGAAAAGAATGTAAAACAAGGAATAAATTATAATAAATATCAATATATTGCAAAACAGAGAAAATCAGCCATTCTTGCAAATTGGAAAAGGACCGGGGAGGGGGGGGTCTCCGGACTATATCTTTATTTTACACATTCAATGTCTAAACATAATTCTTTGCAAATTGTGGCTTAAATAGCTTTTCCTTTTATTTTTCTTAATGCATATTAAGAATGCGTATTAATCATGCGCAGATCCAGATTTCCCGAAAGGGTGAACGCGATCAGCTGAAGGGAAGGGATAGGGAGAAATCTAGCCGAGGATTTTTAAGAAAATATTATATTTCAAAAGCAGTTTCGGCAAATCTAATAGAAAGGGTAGATCGAGGCATAAGTTGACCCCTCCCATTGGTCCTATTCATAACCATAGATCACGTTTTACGTTTCTCTCACTTTCATCCAAACTTAATAAATCAGTAAAGTGTTCAATGTTTCTATTGGTGGAAAGGGGGAGGGTAGGTCGGAACAAAATATATGAACCATTTGGAACACTTCAGCAAGCAGAGCCTCGATCCTCTGTTCGTCTTTACGACATAATTCATCTACTCTCTAGCGGGGGAATGGTTGGTAGAGAAAAGAAAAGGCACTAGGAGAAACCTTATTTTGGTTTACCATTTTAAGTATTTGTAAAAATTAATTTTCCGATATAAGCCCATAGTAATTTAATATTCTGTTTTACGTCCTGATTTTTTTGTGCGAATAGCACATAGCGATTGCCTGATTTCTTCACTCATGGGAGCCCCGTCTACTGAGTATGTATAAACGATGTTACTCTGTTTACATGTACCTTGGGACTGCGTCAGCATCATGATCGGTATAAAGTCTGATCACTGTCTGAATCAATGAATTATATCTATATGAATCAAGCTGTCGTGTTATGTACATACATGACCTAATGAAAAATTGCATCTGTATGTACTGAGGTGAACACAGTGTGTTGGAAACCCCTTTCCATTACCAGGTGATTATCTGTTTTAGTGGACAATATATAAATGAAACGGTGCTATCGATAAAGATATGAAGTTGAATCATTGAAACGTAAAACTAACTTCAAGTAGGCTTATTTTGCCCCTCTTCACAAAATGAAATCTGTATACGACGGAAAAATTAGGAACTTCCATCATGAAATATTATATTAACAATTATGAAAAATAAAAGATCAAAACATTCCCATTTAGGATGTATCATGTTTCTATATACTAAAAAAGAAGTGAATTTTTCTTCAAATTCTTAGCACACACCTAACATTGAACATGAAAGGTTAAAGAGAGAGTGGGGATCAAATTAGATCTTCTTTCCTTGTATATGGAACCGTCAATCGATAGTCATATTGGATTGTTGTATTTTTTAGGGGGGAGGGGTAGATTTAATGTGATGTTATTTAATTTTCATGTTCACTGTCAGACATCATCTTTCAATTCATTACGACAACATTATGCATATGTATTTTAGTTCTATCTACGAAGGTGTTCAGGAACAAATATAACTTTGAAAACACAATATTTTGTCATACATTGTAAGTGATATTATTCTGGCTATTCGCACTCAGTATCTTTAGTGCTTTGATTCTAAAAGGTACTCTCCTGCCAGGCATGAAAGCATACAAATACACTATCAATAATAGGAATTTGGAGAGGCCCGGAAGACTCAAAAAACGAAAGAAAATTATTTTTTCTTCAAGTGAGAATCTCACTCTTCTCTTCAATTTTCAGATGGATATAATGCTGACTTATTTTTTTTTTTTTATAAAAATCACTATTATCATTTAAAATCTAATGATTTTAACTTATGTTTTACCTGAAAATATGTCTGTTTGTGTGCGTTTTTTTTTTCCTGAGCAATTTTTCAAAAAGGCACGTAAAACAAAATATTTGATTACTATGGCCTTATTATCGAGGACATTGATTTATATATTCCTTGCAAAATGGAATAATACATTACAGAAAATTCCGACTTGCCTGCAGTTAGAATTAAAACTCTGACTGATTTTAATGAAGTATCGTTGATTTCTTTGATTAACAGACTATAGAAACGATGTTGATATTAGTTTCAAAATAGAATAAAAACAAAACAAGAGGTCCAATGGGGTCACATTGCTCAACTGAGGTAATCAAGGGAAGAGATATTTTTCTATGAGGTTAAATTCTGTACAGCATTTGAGATGGGAAAGTGAAAATATGATTGATCGCAAGGTGG
The DNA here is from genome assembly GCA_033119305.1 of Pinctada imbricata. Lineage (NCBI taxonomy): Eukaryota > Metazoa > Mollusca > Bivalvia > Pterioida > Pteriidae > Pinctada > Pinctada imbricata. The sequence continues at coordinate 36,471,277 of VSWD01000013.1, forward strand.
CCATCTTAGATTTCGATCGGGTCGATTAATAGAGAACAGAGTATAGACAACGGACAAAGGACGATGACCAATGACATAGGTTCGTGTGAGCTAATAGGAAAAATTATCATCATTTTTGGCGTTATCTACAGCAAGGGCGTAGGAGGAGGAGGGGGGGGGGAGCAGTGTTTGTGTTTGTGCCCCCCCCCGCTTTTCAATCACAAAATTTTATGATGCATTAACATTGTTTAAAAAAGCAACATTTTGTACCATAAATCTGCCATGTACAATTCAATTTTTTTCTTTGGCTCGCTACCGCTCGCCAGTTCTTTATAGACTTTCTGAATAATTTAGCTATTCTAGTCCATCCTTTATACATATTACTTTATCAATGTACAGGAAGACATTTTATTCAAACTATATAGAATATTATTACATGTACTCGTTAATGATAGAGGGTATAGAAAGTATTTTCTGATAAGTCAATATTTTGCTAAAAAAAATTCCTACCGCTCGCCAGACATTTATTCATGTATTTAGAATTGCACCAGAAATGTTAAAATTTGTGCATACAGAACATGAAACCTCCATATTTTTTTTAAACCTCTTCCTCTCCACTCCCCCCCTTTTTCTGCTTTTTAGAAGTTTTGGATGTTGTGCCCCTCCACTTTTTCAGGCAGAGCTACGCCATTGTACAGTAAGCAACTTGGAGCTGCAACTGGGGAGTGATGTTTTGCTTTTTCACCTCCGTTACAGCTAATTCATACATATTTTTAGAATGAAAATCAATGATTTTTCAGTTTCAACTTTCATGTCTGGGGCACCATTCATGTCAGACCGAGATGGGTATCACTTTATGCCCCCATCGACATACCGCTCACATGAAAAACTAGCCGTTAGTGTCATTTAGATAATTCTAGTCTTATGAAATAATCAAATAAAAGAAATAATTTGAGAGTTATTGTAAATACAGATAAGTGCGTTTTACAACAAGGGACTTATAAGAAAAGCAATTATAATCTGTTGTATTCATTCAAACTTAAATCAATATCTATCTGTGTACTGATTCTAGAAAAGTTGTCGAAATTATGTAGAAAAAGAATTATTAATTAAATATTTTTTTTCTAGAGTTTGGATTAATTGCTACGCTCGCCGATATTATAAATACCTTATACATGAGGATCGAAATGAGACTTTTATCTTCAATTTTGAATCACAATTTGAAACAGGGGCGGATACAGGATTTGAGTTTAGAGGGGTTGTGGAATATACCAATAGGCATCCACCAAAAAGGGTCCCAGGATGAAGTGTTATTAGGGCCTGGGTTCCTCACCCACCTACACCCCCCCCCCTTTTAGGATGAATGACCGTTTTGATTGATGAAGACAGTTGTGAAATGTAATCCATTCGAAATCTTGAATTGAAAAGAAACATATGTATTGATATAAAATATGATGTATCTGGCGAGCGAAGCGAGCCATCGATTTTTTTTTCAATACTGTTTTTGTGGGATAGAGAGTTACACACCGAAGCCAATCCCCTTTGCTGTTCACGCTGTTAGCTAGGGTACATTGACTTAAAAGGTATACTTATAAGAAACATTCCGTTCAAAAATTAAATTGAGGTGTGGAAGGGGATACATTATTTCATCGACTACTGAGTATGAAATGGATATCATACCTACATGTACATAGCTCTTCGGATTTTTATTGCAAATAAATAAAGTTAAGCCGCGAGCCAGCAAAAAATTGATGAAATTTGACTTCAACGGACCAGAAATTAAGTCTACACTGTAAGAAATAATAGTTTTAGCCCCAAAATACATTACTTTGACGATTTTAGGAAGAGGGGCGCCCCCTCTCACGCCCCGCTCTAAATTCGCCAATGGTACCTCCAATGAAGATCCAATATCTGAAACATGCTGCTCCCTTGCAACAGAGTTGGAAACGTCGTTTTTCTTCACAATATCGTCGCAAAGATGTAATTTAGTGTTGTACCCTTATACAGAAACATTTCCTGTGAAGTGAAGAAGTTCCTAAGCTTCGGTCCCTGGACCCCAAATAAGACATCAAAATAGAAGTATCACCACTTTTACTAATTATATAATAGATTTTAGAATATGAAAGTATAGGATGGGACCTTTGTTTGTAGAGAGACTTCCAATGCCCCTTTCTATTCAATTATTTTGCGAAAGGTATAAGTCTTCAAAAAAGCTTTCTGTATTCGATATTTATTAGATACAAACATTGAGAAAAGAAATACTCTGCAATACTTGTACGAGGGCTGATTAATATGATGTTAGTCTCGTATTGATGGATTTGAATTTTATCAGACGTTTTGCATTATTTTTCAACATAATCCCCTTCAGTATCTATACACTTTCGTCACCGGTGTTTACGGGCCTCAATACTACTTTTATTAAAAAACTCCTTATCTTGACTGGTCAGAAAGCCAGCCCCTGCAAGTGTGACGTCATCATCGGACTGAATTTGGGTGCAAGACATAGCTGCTTTCAGTTTTGGGAATAAATGAAAGTCTGATGGAGCAAAGATCAAGTAAATAAGGCGGATGAAAAATGAAAGCCACTATCATGAATGGCAGCCATGGCAGTGACAGACTTGTGAACAGCAGCATTGTCCTGATGGAACGACACACCTTTAACTATAGTGAGCTTTCCGCGGCGCTTAAGTTTATTGTTTTCTCGGAAATATACATGTATATATGCCAGAAGTGTATGCACTATTGATTGTTTGTCCTTTTTGGAGATAATCTATCAGCAGAATATCTTCTGCATTCCAGAAAACCGAGGCTCACAACATATCAATCAGCCCTCGTATATCACCAACTACAACAAAGCTTTTATTAAGTAAAAAAAAAATTGGCTGGCCGATAAAAAAGAATCAAAACTTGTAAATTTTCCCTCATACATGTATCCTACCAAACCTGTCTGAAGAAACGAAATTATACTCAGGCACTAGAAACGTCCCAATCCCTGTAAATGATGGATATGAAAGTAGGGAAAGGGAGGACGGGGTCATACTTTTTCAACTTGATTTTTATACCGATGAAATCATAATGAGTTGCTTAAGTTTCATGACTTTAGTTAGGATCCCCTCTGAGGTAAAATACTAGATCTGCGCCTGAAATAAATTGGGGTATTGATTTAACTAAAAGGGAAAAGAATATATATTTTGGGTGCATTTAAAAGGCGCCGTACAAACTCACTCAAAAATTACAAAATAAACAAACATCAATCAAACATCATTCTGATCACTCAGATAGCATTAGTTTTTAAATCCATGATTTTTTTTTAAAGATTAGTAGCCTCTGAAGCCTATATTTAATCCGCACAGGATCCACCCCTGAATTAAATTCAAGAAATCGGGTTGCAATAGAGATCCATAAGATCTTTTCTCGTATTTATTTTCATAAAAATATTAAAGAAGATGAAAATTTTATGGATAATTGGAAGATAATACGATAGGATACCCCCCTCCCCCCCCAAAAAAATCACGGATGTTCATGTTTATGCTTATTTTGATCTTGAAACATCTTTTTGTATCAAAGAATATTGTACTTTCAGTAGACGATAATAGGAGATTTTTAGAAACTGAGAATAAACAAGGTGATTGGAAAGAAATAAAGCTCTATCACTCCCTCCCCCTAGATCGTACTTTTACTTTCCATTTAACAACCCCCCCCCCCAAAAAAAAGTTCAAAACAGACATTTAGAGCAGCGAAGAACGTTCAATTTATTGCGAATATACGCGATAATTATTGCGAAAATACGCAATAATTATTGCGAATATACGCAATATTATTGCGAATATACGCAATACTATTGCGAATATACGCAATACTATTGCGAATATACGCAATACTATTGCGAATATACGCAATGTTATTGCGAATATACGCAATGTTATTGCGTATATACGCAATAAATTTATTTTTTCTGTGAAGCCAATGGGCTTCCGTAGTTTTTCTTAGGTAAGTTTAGTTAAATTATTCATAAAGACGAAACAGATTAAGATTTCATCACAGAAACGCTAAGATGAGCAATCTCTTTGTGTATATAAAAAGTGTATTTGTGTTTTTATCCAAAATCTAAAACTGTAAAATATTTTTAGATTTCCCATAAGTAAGCGGATGTGACAGTTCTACCGAATTGGGTCGGCGAGTGTTGCATACAAGCAGGAGATGCTTACTCTTCCTGGGCACCTGGTCTCACTCCCATATCGGGGGTTCGCTTCTTTTCATGTGGTGGAGGTTTTTGTTTGTTTGCTTTGTATCCTGATTTTGTATGCCTTCGGTTTCTGATTTTCTGAATTATCGATTTTGTGCTGTATACAGGGATATGGTCATTATCCATATTTGTCATTCCACAGATTGGTGTTATCCGACAATGCCTGAAGTGATGAACGCTAGCATTATTGAGGAGTATTTGATAGACAATCTAGTAACTTTGACTTATGAATGTGATTATGCTCATTTAATGGACGACACTTCCCTAGCAAACATCAGTTGTGGAATGGACCGCCAATGGTCCGAAAAGCCTATATGCATAGCCAGTGCAGGTTTGTCATTCTTTTTATCTTTTATGGTTCTCATTCCTTTAAAATATCGGAGAACATACACATGATACAGTCCTGCAACCCACTTAAGTAGATAGAAAGTGAATAGAATCTTATCCTATCCTATCCTATCCTATCAACCTCAATCCTATTCACCTCAATCCTAACCATTTCTATCTATTCCATCCTATTCTACATCCTATCCTATCCTACATCCTATCCTATCCTACATCCTATCCTATCCCACATCCTATCCATCTCGTTCTTCATTCTAATCTCTTTCTTTAATATTTAAGTTATTAGGAGACAAACATACTTATTTGATTAAATTCGAAAATGTTCATTGAAAAATTTCACTTGACTTAATGGGTAATATAAATTTTAATTCAATAAAAAACAAACTTGGAGTTTTTAATGTTATATTTTTGTTTCTTTCACAGCAAATGCAAAAATTGTATTCAATCATCAAATAATATTCATTTCTATAAAATCCAAAAACAGCAGTAATTACAGATAATTTACTACTTACGCATGACTTTGTATCAAGTCATTAAGTTATATGGATAGGATAGGATAGGATGTACGATAGGATAGGATAGGATAGGATAGGATTTAGGATAGGATTGAACAGAAATACATTTGCATGAGGTGGATAGGATAGGATGGGATAGGATAGGATAAAGTGGATAGGAGGTGGATGTAAGATGTAGGATGGTGGATAGGATAAGATAGAATTGTCAAACAAGTGGGTTGCAGTATTGTAAGATATCTCAAACACGTAGTTATTGTTTGCCCCTTTTCAATTGCCTACCACATTGCAACAAACACGAAAAAATGGTGGGTAATCAAAGTTATCGTAAATACAAATCAGCCAAGGGAAAAGAAACAAAACTAGGTAAGGCACGGTCCATTTGATATTGGGGGGGGGGGGGGGGCTTGGGTGTGTTTTTATTTCGAAAAAAATAACTTTGCTCTGAATTTTGATGAAAAAAATAAATTTGCTTATGGTGTGACAGAAAAAAAATAATCTTGCTCTTACAAGTAATCTGAATTTGAAGAATAACCATAAACTTCAATTAAAATTCCTGAAATTATTTCAGCTCGCTTCGCTCGCCGCAATTTTTACTTTCTATAAAAAAAGATTTGGCTCGCTTCGCTCGCTATAGTTTTCTTCTGTAATGGCAAGTTCATATTTGGAAATGTCAAAAGAATGCATGTGACTGAAAACAATTAAAAATGCTTAAATACATTATAAATATAAATTATTACTATTAATAGATACATGTATCACCGTAGTGTATAAATTTATATACAAGCTTGGAAGGAGAATTTAAATAAGGTTTTCACTAGTTTTCATTTCTAAATATAAAAACTTGCATCAGGCCCCCTTACATGTTAAATGACCTTATATACATTTTTTTACTAAAAATTATATATTGCAAATTGTAAAAATCTTTCATCTCTCTCAGGTTAGAAGTGAATACAAGTTTTACATAAAAATAATGTTTGGAGTAAAATAAAGAATTTCTATTGAAAAAACACAAACATTCTCATGGAGTAGTTTAAGTTAAAATAAAGAATTTCTGTTGAAAAACACAAACATTCATAATATTCACATCAATTGTTATGAAAAAAACTTCCTTGCTCCAACTTTGCAAGAAAAAAATTATTTTGCCCCGGTCCGGGTCGAAAAAATATTCTTGCTCCGACAAAAAAACCCAAGCCCCTCCCCCCCCCGAATATCAAATGGACCGTGCCTAATTATTTTGCTATCGAGAACTTTTACACGAGAGCCAAAGAAGTTAACACAATTCTCGGATATTAGATGATTGAGCATGTGTACTTCCAGAGTTTACCTCTCACAAAATGATGTAATTTTATAGATATTGAACGTTAAACCGTGTAAGCACTATCAACACTTCATTATTTATAACATAATGTTAGGGGGGTTTATCGTGGTACATCAAGCTCTATAAGTTGAAGAGAATAACCGCTCAACCATCCAAGAATAAGATTTAGTCTTATCATCTCTAAGTTGAAGAATATAGGTAAGAACATTATATTCTCGGGAGACTTAGAGGCCGACGGGGGACTATATAAGGGGAAAGTTAATTTTCTGCACTTTCCCCACTGATCTCTGTAGGGTTAACATCTCTAATAGTTATCTGATTGGTCCTTTTTGATCCTTTACAAATATAAATTTTTGATGAGATGTGGGCATCACATAAGAATAATAAAGAGAAACATGTCGGTATGTCTTTTATGTAACACATCGCTCACAAACGCGCTATCTTCAAGGAAAGAACGTCACGCCTATCAAGTCTACGTAACTCAGATGTGCATATGATAATACGGAAGTGTTCCAACTCTATACCTTCACAAAAATAAATTTCAAACCAATTTTTCCTGCACCAGACACGTGTTTCGAATACTAAATTCTCTTCAGGATACTCCAAGCGGAGCCGCCAAAATTCATTTATATTCATGAGTGTCCGGTCGGTTCCCAAAGTCGGCCTTCAAGACATTTTTTTTCGATAGTTTCCATTCGATTCAAATGTGCTTAATTTCATTAATAATTAAGAGAGAAAATCACTGACCATCGAGCATTGTATGGAAACTTCAAAATTTTGATTTTCCTTTTTTCACATTTTTTGTAATCATTTTGATGCTCCTTGACCATTTATAGCAACAAAAAGGTTTTTAAACTTTTTAAAAGAATATTTGCCTGTGTTTTAGTTGTTACCATGGAAACCTGCCAGTGAGACAAAAAAATTCTGTAAATTTGTAAGATTTCCAACGTATTTTTTTCATGTTTCCCACTGCTCAATTAAATTCAATTCAGTATCAAACAAATGCCTCATGTAAAGTGTTAAAGAAAAATTGAATAACATGCATTAAATTGAAGTGACTCCGTTGCTATGGTAACCTGAAGTAGGCCTATTTTTTAAATTTTGAAAAATTGAAATTATGTCTCTAAAACATAATTCAATATTTCAAATCTGCAACAGTCAGGACATATAATACAGATTGCGCATGATTAACCTATCATAGCTTTATTATAATCATGAAAAAAATCGGGAAGCCTTTTTGAGGAAACTCGGAAAAAATTGTTTAAAAAAGTCCCTTTTTTCAGTAAAATTCAAAATTTATCATTTTAAATATCAAATAATTTTAAATAACTTTTCTAATTTACAAATGAATTTTCGCTCTTATTTTGTATAAATAGACTAAGGGAGATATATCTATATGTAATATGGGGAAAATCCTCCATAGCAACCGATTTTATTCCATAGCAACCATTTTCAATAATTAAATTTGATTATTTATGACAAGTTTTTTACTTGTTATGTATATTTTTTTTTTGTTTTGCTCATATCATGATATTTTCTTATGTTGCAAATATTTTATCTTTTCCCAAAAATTCACAGAAATTGCCCATTTTACCCAGCAACGAGATATTCACCTTAGTTACCATACCTTTCAGCTCCGTAGATGCGTAATATCAGTTTATCTTATATTACCAAGTATGGATATTTATTCCATACTAATGTATTGAAAGTCTTACAATAATAAGCAAATTACAAAACATGAGAAATTCTATACATAAGATGTGATAAATCCTCCATAGCAACCAATTTTATTCCATAGCAACCATTTTCATTAATCAAATTTATCATTTTATTACGGGCTTCTATCTAGTTATGTATGCAATTTTTTATTTGGCTCATAAAAGGATATTTTCTGTTGTTGCAAATAATGTATCTATTATCAAAAAGGTCATTAAAATTGCCCATTTTACCTAGCAACGAGATGTACACCTTTGTACACCGTAGTTACCATACCTCTCAGTTCAGTAGATGCATGATACCGTTTTTTTATATTCCCTCGTATGGATATCTATTGTATACTCATTTATGGAAAGAATTACAGTGATGTGCAGTAACATGAGAAATTATATATGTAAGATGTGAAAAATCCTCCATAGCAACCAAATGTATTCCATAGCAACCATTTCAAAAAATTGAAATTAGGTATTTATGACAGGCCTTTATCTAATTATATGTGCGATTTTTTAAGATGGAGCTTATCTTTTATCTAAAATGTCACAGAAATTGCCCATTTTACCTAGCAACGAGATATACACCTTAGTAACCATACCTTTCAGCCCCACAGATGCATAATACCGATTTATTTCATATTACCAAATATGGATTTTATTCTATATTTATATATAGAAAGACTTACAATAATTGGCAGATTACAAAATTCTCCATTGAAACTAACTTTTTACCTTAGCAACCGTTTTTCATTTTTCTGCTAAGCACCGTCAGATGGAATTTTCAAATGTTAAGTGTTTCCTTTTTGTAAAATTATGTATACTATTGTATGATGAATGGAATAAAGAGATATCATTGTATGGTAATAATTAATCTACCTTTATGATTAACAGGAAATGACAGTTCTGCGCCACAAGCCCCACACATGTAAATGGGAAATATAGGCCTCCCTCACCTAAAGGTGAGGGACCGATCGATATCTTTTATAGAAATAGTGTCAGATATAAGATGGTCCGGAGATAATTGAATCATATCCTCCTCTTCAGGATATGCTTCAGTGAACTCCAGGACGAGCCTTACCCCCCGTTTACACTATGTTCCCGGCGGCCACGGCGGCCAAGTTTCAAGCCACCGTGGACGAAACGTTGTGACCGTGAGACAACGTAGGGGAACGGGATCGATAATCGTAACAAACCGTGGTTGCCGGGGCTGACGGGGCAAATGTTTAAACTGTCAAAACTGGTGCAGATGGCCTACTTTAGAAACCGTAGCAAAACGGGTCGAACGCAACGCAACGTGACAGAACGTTACAGACCGTGACAAAACTTGGGACAGTGTCCGTAGCGGAACGGGAAGCAAAAGTATGACTCAACAAATTACGATCCTAGCGAAGTTGAGTTACGGTCTGCCACGTTTAGCTGTGGCTGCTTTAGGGCAGATGCACGTTTTATCAAGGTAAGCTACGGTTTCATACGGCGAGCTAAGGAAGTGTTAGCCGTTTCGTCACGGTACGTCCCGGCTTGTTACGGTAGTTCTACTACGGCCTGGCACGGCACGCACGGTCACACAAGAAGTATAACAAACCAAACCCTTTTATGCAGCTTTTTGAGTCTCCTGTTCCCGGTTAATCGTAGTGGGCCTTGACAGAATTTGGTAGTCGTGGCCAACTTGATTGGATCGTAACAAACCATGACAGACCTTATCAGAACGTCACAGGTCGTGAGGAAACGTACAAACGTCCGTAACAAGCCGTAGGTTGAAACGTAGTGCGCCGTCAGGTCTCCGGGATTCAGGAGCCGCGGCGTGTCAAGGATACCTTGATAGACCGCGCGAAAACGTAACGAGACCTAACAGAACTTGAATACCAAGATAAAAACTGCCAAAAATCATACGGTGTGCTACGTTTTTGGCCGCCGTGACTGTCGTGGTCGCCGGGAGCATAGTGTAAACCTAGGGTTACTGGCTCGTCAGAAGCTCAAATCGAAATTGTGCCATCAAGGCTGTATACAAATATTTGAAACATTTCCAATCTGTGACCTTGACCTTGAAATCAATAGTAATCTTACACACTTCATAAGCAATAAGTGTATGAAGTCTGGTGATGACCCATTCAAAAATGTACCCTCTACGCAGTATACAAAGATTTTAAACATTAGCAGTCTGTGACCTTGACCTTTGACCTTGAAAATCAATTGGATTCTTTCTATATCCTAAGCAATTATTGTATAAAGTTTGGTGAAGATCCAATCAAAACTGCAACCTTTGAGCTGTATACAAGGATTTTAATACGGATTCTCTGTAAAAACCTAAAAAAAATCTGACATGTTTGGCCAAGACTTGTCTCAAATTTTGATATTTTTTGTATACAAGGTGTATATGATGTCCTCAGAACGAAATGTTCTTCCATTTTTTTCTCTGACGTTCTGTTGCCATGTTAACCAAGGTTTTGTATAAAAAAAAACCTTTAAATAAGGCAATTTTATGCATCCCTTTACTATGGAAACGAATGTTGAATGTATATGCAATTTTCTGAACAGATTATTTAAACCCTCTTCAGTTAATATAATTTGATTATTCAATGCTCCTTCTTAATGTACGCCACATAAACTTCTATTTCAAGAAAATTGCATATTCAAAATATGCCATTTTAGGCCTTCAAAATGTGCCATTTTAGAACAATTTAGACCTGATTTTACCTGTATTTCACTTAATTTTGACATGGGTAATAATGACATGAGTAATAATGAGTAATAATGACATGAGTAATAATTACAGTTGCCTGTTTCCTGAATAGTACTATCCTAGGACTTCATGGGAATCGAAGGAAATTTACGTAGAAATTATATTTTTCTGGGTTTTTTTGCCTTTGAAATAGGCTACTATGGTAACATTTGGAACGAATTCATGTCATAAGTAAAAAGCTAATTTCTAAAGATGTATCGTTACAAAACTTGGTATGTAGATGTAATAAAGATAATATGATGCTTACACAACCTCGAGAAAATGTCAAGGCCATGTGATCAATTTTCAAGGTAATTGAAACATATTTGCTACTTTCAGGCCAAATGATGTGATTTTCACCTAAAAAAGACATCATTAACAGTAAACGGTATGGAACAATCAATAAGGGGTCAAAGTATGATAACTGCATTATTTGTTGGGATGAGTATCAAAATTATCGAATACCATTGAAGACCCAAATAAATGTCACATATTTTATGAGAAAAATCTAGAAAATCTCAATCTTTTGCTCTTATTGAAAGTATGTCATACATAGAAGTGAAATATAATTTAACAAAACTGTGATTAATTCTACTTCTTTTGATAGACTGTTCAACTGTCAATATTCAAAATCAAAATATCTAATGAAACAAGTTAGAGAAATAAATTCAAAATAACTGGAAATCCTGTTTTTGTGTAAATTTGAGTCTAAAGTTAGAAATGACCTTGAGCTTAAGACAGATGACCTTGAAATTATTAGAATGTCAAGTGATAATGATAAACGAAATTTGTATGCAGGTTTCCTATTTCATAATCATAGGACTCAAAAATGGGGAAAAACATTGTTTTTAAATATGCGGTACACCGAAATATCGATTCCAAGTTGCTATAGCAATGGTTTTTGATTAGTATTCATGGCAAAATGGTGAGTTTCACCCTAAATTTTATTTCTTGAATTTTTCGGCAATGGACATTAATTTTGTCAAGGTGAAATCGAATACCCATAACATGTGCCAAATTATGGTTTTCAACCTTCAAAATAGTCAAAAACAGGCAAAAAATGACCCTAAAAATATACCTTATTTTTTGACACGGTTTCCATGACAACAGTATGCCACAACATGTCTTATTCCTCATATATCTGATGGTGTCAAATAGATAGACTCCATTGCGATGGTAACCATGGTTCAAATACAATGATAAAGTTTGTTTTCAATGTTTTTAGATCAAGATTGATAATTACAGAAATTTTCATCAAAATCCATGACATGCTGTGGCCAGCTGTTTTAGGTTTTTTACAGGGAATCCATATTAAATATTTAGAACCTGTGACCTCTACCTTTGACCTTAAACCTTGAAAATCAATAGGGTATTTACTCTTGCCATAAGTCATAATTGTATGAAGTTGAATACAGATCCAATGAAAAGTGCAATCTTTAGGCTGTATACTATGATTTTGATTATTTCCGATCTGTGACCTTGACCTTTGACCTTGAAAATCTTATTCTTCAACAATGTTTTCAATGTTTATTTTCTGCAGCAATTTAATTATCTCAAAAAATTTATCGAATTTCGTACGTAATATAAGTTATTCTTGATTTTTATTCCAAGACATATCAGCTTTTGGTTTATAAATAGAGTCATAATAGCCTTTTATTTTACACTCTAATCCGTTGCTAAGGACATATAAATACTGATCAGGAGGGCATGGGGTTAATTTGCATCTTTCTTGAAGTCTTTTAAAACATTTATGTTATAATTTGGCTAATAGAGATTTAAGATTGTTAGGAATATGGTTACATCGCATTTAATTAAAGAAGCATCAACGGTTGCTATGGGATATTCATGGTTGCTATGGATGCAATGAATGGTTGCTATGCAGTGTGTAGGTTGTATGTCACTGTTTCACTCTAAAAGGCTTAAAACTAAAACACAATCTAATTTTTTGGTCTCTAGATCTCTGTTAAACTCTTATTTTGAGGAGTTGCTATGGAGTAAATGGTTGCTATGGAAACAAAAAATACATAAAAGGGTTCAATTATTTCATTCATCACCAATGCAACATTTATAAATTGATTTTACGGCAAAACGACGAATGAATCCAGTCAATACAGATGAAAAAGAGTAAGATATCATTTTTGTCGTTTTGTTTTTTCTCAAAATTAAGAAAGTTTAAGCTTCGTTTCCATAGCAACCGTTAAGAGGCTTCCCAATTTTATTTTTCAAATAACTCAATAAACTTTAGTACTATACTAAATAAGTTTATTTTTGTTTGTACATGGTTGCAGATTTGAACTAGCTGACCCTAAAAAATAATGAAATTTAGTTGAGGCCTTTTATGAAAACTAGGTCAACTTCTGGTTACCATAGCAACATATTCCATATATGCAAAGGATTTTTTTATAATCATTCTTAAAGACCAAACCTCAAACTATGATATAGCATTTCAGAAATTACGACATCTTTCATTTAAACTAAAGAAAACATAGTATACATTTTGCTGTTTTAGACATTTAGATATGTACAAAAAAGCGGTATCCATGGTAACAACTTTAAATGCCATAAAAACTATGAAAAATTGACTAAATATCAATATCATGTATCGTTTTGTTTAAGAATCCTACATTTTCTTTCGATGAAATAAGAAAATTTGAAATGTAAATTTTTGCACTTTCCATGATTTTCATAGGGAATGCTCGATGGTAAGTGATTTTCTCTCTTAAATGTGGAAGAAAAGTTTAAAGTAAATAAACTTTAAAAAGAGTGTTACAATCAGTCCTAAAGATGACACATGTCAAGATTTCACAACAGAAACGCTAAGATGAGCAACCTCCTTAGTGTATGTAAAAAGTTTATTAATGTTTTCATCTGGCAATTCAAATATCCACTATATATTTATATTTCCCTTATTTCAAAAGATTGGTGTTATCCGTCGATGCCTGAAGTTATGAACGCTAGCATTATTGAAGACTTCTTGGTAGACAATCTGGTAACATTGACTTATGAATGTGATTATGCTCATTTAATGGAAGACCCTTCCCTAGCAAACGTCAGTTGTGGATTGGACCGTCAATGGTCCAAACTACCTACATGCATTGCCAGTGCAGGTTTGTCGTTCTTTTTATCCATTCAGGTAAATATATTCCTTCATAATCTAAGTATCTCAAACATGTCTTAATCGACTACAACGATCTTATGACCATCAAGATTCAAATCAAAACCATAAATTATGGATACTTATATTACCGTGAAAACAAAACAACCAGTGAAAGAAAGGAAACATTTAGAAATACATTGTACTTTACTATCGGCGAACGTCAGTTGTGTAATGGACCGTCTATTGTCTGAAAAGCCTACATGCATGGCCAGTGCAGGTTTGTTACTTTTTTGCCAATTATATTGTAGTGAACTATGAAGCCTTTTCAACATGATAACTCAGAAATTACAACATCTAAAGTACTTATATAAACTAAAAAAAAAAAAAAAAAAACATAAAAAATAGTCGTTAATGAGCTACAGTAACAAAAATGATACTAGAAATGCTTTTGAGGCTCTCAAAACCCCTGAATAGATGTAACACATTTGATATATAACGTATTCTTTTTACATTGCGCTCAATAGTTGGAGACAATTTGCGGCCATTTTGAATTTTTCCAGATAAAAAGAGTTACCCTTCAAGCATGTGTCAGCTAAAACAGCCAAAATAGAAATATCCTAGGGCCCAGACAACTAATAATAAGATGTTTGACACTAACTTTTTATTGAAATAAATATTTTGTACTAATCCTAGGTTGTATTTAGCAGTCATATTGAATGTTTAGTCCATACTGAAGCTAAATCATCAAAATAACATCGGCAACGGATTTGTTGACCCTCAAAACCTTTGATTGGAAAGAAAGAATATTGCATTTCACCTATTGGTGGAAACATTTTGAGTCTATGAATTTCTGCCGATAAAAAGAAATGCCCAAGTTTGTAAATGTTGCAACCAAGTTGATTCTTTACTAGAGTCTAGTAGATGAAAATAATAAAAAAGAAACGTCAAAGGATATGATGTTTCTAGGTTACAGACTATTCAAATCGACTTAACAGTTGAACACATCATTAAGAATAATTGTGGCCTATTGAACAGAATGGTGTTATCCGTCAATGCCTGAAGTAATGAACGCTAGCATTATCGAGGACTATTTGATGGACAACCTGGTAACTTTGTCCTATGAATGTGATTATGCTCACTTATATTGTGTTATTTCAACAGATTGGTGTTATCCGTCAATGCCTGAAGTTATGAACGCTAGCATTATTGAAGACTACTTGGTAGACAATCTGGTAACATTGACGTATGAATGTGATTATGCTCACTTAATGGAAGACCCCTCCATAGCAAACGTCAGTTGTGGAATGGACCGTCAATGGTCAAAACTACCTATATGCATAGCCAGTGAAGGTTTGTCTCTCGTTATATCTACATGTATAAAGGTAGTCTTTCCATTTGGTTTTACTTTTTGGTCCACATACTTGGATACAATACTGGCCTAAGATATGAAACATGATTCATGATATATAAATTGAAATAGTACTGCGCTTTTCAACAGCGCAACCTACAATGCATTGATATAATGTCTTCCGCACTTGAACTGGAGATTGTTCATTAGATCTTTCCTTCCCACACGTCAGTTGAACGCTCGTAATCCGGATAACTACACCATTTTCTAATAGCTCATGACCGTCCAAAATCGGCGTCGGGTGCACATTTGTCTCCTTCTATTTATATGTTGTTATTAATGTTTGATGTTTCTGTACGTCTGTTTCGACTGTTTTTTTTTTGTCTGTTTTGTGTGATGTTCTAGTGCATATTGTTGTGTCCTGTCGTGGGTTGATGATGTTTATGTGTCGCTTTCTTGAGGGTTTGTTGGATCAGTGCAGGTGGTTATGATGGAGATCCTTCCCTTTTCTATGTGGAATAGACCGTAATCGGTCAAAAGTACCAACATGCATAGCCAGTGCATGTTTGTCTCTCTTATTATTTATTACATTGTCATGGAAATATTAAGACATCTTCAACAAGATGACTTTGAAGTTGCAACATACATTGACCTCATTGCAAGATTATATCAACCTCAGAATGTTTATTATATCCGGATAAACAAAATGTTTTGACAATGGGACAATCAAAGGGAAGGTTTCACTGTCGACAATATTTTTACAGCCATTCAAATAATCAAATGGAAAGACACGATACAAATATGCCGGACAACTCATAAATAAGGGCTGACTCTGTGTATTCGGAAGAAAGTCTCTACAACCTATGGATCAATTTATTGAACGCGATATTTAGAATAGATTAAGGTGAACAGAACAATCCACAACTCAGATAAACAGGGGTCTCACAATAGACAAATGTAATGAGTTCTCAAGCATGACGACATGATCGCATCTGGACATAGCCTGAAATAGGGAGAAAACAGTCAAAAGCTTTGAGAAATAAAACGCATTATCTCTGTATAGTAACATCACAACCAAGTTAGCAAAACCAGAGAACACATTGTTAAGATTAATTGTGGTGTTTATTTTCTTTTTTCAGAATGGTGCTATCCATTTATGCCTGAAGTTTGGAACGCTAGCATTATTGAGGACTACTTGATAGAAAATCTGGTAACTTTTACTTATGAATGTGATGATGCTCATTTGATGGAAGACACTTCCCTTGCAAACGTCAGTTGTGGAATGGACCGTCAGTGGTCCAAAAGGCCTACATGCATAGCTAGTGAAGGTAAGTATATCTTTTTATTAATCTATGGCAACGGTTTCTGAAATGTTAGGACATCTTTCTAAATTATTAGGGGAACTTGAATTTTAAGGTACACAAAAAAATTAAGTCATTACATTTTAGGATAGGTAAGTATGAATAAGTCCAAAGAATATGCTTCTGTGTGCTACAAAATGTTAACCTCTGGCTGTAGTATAATATGAAATATATTATGTGTTCAAAACAATGAAGAAGTTCCTTTCTTACACAAGGATTTCTCCAACAAAAACAACTCTGACGTAACTACAGCTACTAACATGACCATATGGCCAAATCAATGATAGAAACCTTAAAACTACAGATTATGCAAAACAGCCTTGGCAATGTATACGACAAACAAGGAAAAGGTTTTACAAACAATATCATCAAATCAGGAAGAAAGAAATCAAAAGAAAATAACGGAAGGAATCTCCAACAACACCAGGTTGCAGCATCTACAGCAAAGCCCCAAAACACTCAACTGCAAAAACATAAAGCAGACAAGCACAGAAAGAGACGCATAAGGGACAAGGAACGTCACGCACACAACACAGAAACATCAAACACAAAGGACTACACATAAATCAACGAGGCCAATGGGCAACAGGTGCCGACTTAGGACTGCCATCTGCCACGGAAATAGCAGAAGGTGTGGTTATCCTGGATTACGTGCGCACAACCCTCCCACTTTTCCGATTACACAGAGATCTCGAAGAACGTACAATTGTGGTGTAAAAACAACCTCCTCACTGTCAGATGACCATAATCAATCCTCACTGTCAGAAAGACATAAATAATACATGAAGGGGAAAATGATAAAGTATATATTAAATAATACCCGGAAACCGACGTTGGGCTGGTATAAGAATACATTCGTACCAAATGCTTTTGTTAATAAGTTATTTGTACAGAACACTTTCACTAATCTAGATTCACAGATGTGTTACAAAGAGAAACTAGACGAGACCCCGTTGTCCAGTCAAGTATGAATCGTATTTTTTCATTAATCTGTTCACGTTTTAAAATGACATAACGAAGATCCTCACGACAATCTCAACAGCAGCTCACAATAGAGCATCAAATTGAGCATCGACTGGACTCCGACCCCTAGCAAGCTAGAGATGGGACCAGGTGCCCGGGACGAGTAAGCATCCCATGTTTGGCTCGCCGCACCCGCCGTCGATTGTTCATGCAAGAAAATGAAAACAATATCTACAACGCATGTACTGTCTTAGGTTATGTCTATATAGACAATACTATGGCGGCTATGTCAGGGAAGAAAGCTAAAACACTTACTGTCAAATCCCTCGCGGGGAACTTTATTTACGAGCCCGACACAGCAAAGGGCATACATGTGACACAAAATGAGATAAAGAAGATCCTAAGAACAATCTCAACAGCACGCACAATGGAGCACCAGATCATCATCGACGAACCCCTAGCGAGCTAGAAGGTGCTGACCAGGTCAAAGAAACTATAGAAACACTCTAAACTAAAGAGCGTGAACAGAATAATGGAAAAAAAAAAACGATTCATACTTGACTGAACAATTGACTCCTTTCGTCATACATCATTGGTTCTTCCTTTGTAGATTGGTGTTATCCGTCAATGCCTGAAGTTATGAATGCTAGCATTATTCAGGATGATGTGATAGACAATCTGGTAACTTTGACTTATGAATGTGATGACGGTTATTTGATGGAAGACGCTTGCTTAGGAAATGTCAGTTGCGGAATGGACCGTCAATGGTCAGAACTGCCTACATGTATAGCTAGTGAAGGTTTGTGATCAACCTATTGGAACCATTAAACTGTCTTTGAAGATAGATAAACAGTTTGAATATGTTCACGAAAATATAACTGTATGATTATTGTCCTCGCATGTCATAATGAGGGAAAATTAATTGCACTTCATTGGAAATACACTGAACCTTACATGTCAAACTGAATATTCATGTATTTTTTTCGCAGACAGTCAGACGTTTGATGTATATGCTGACACAGACATAGATGAAAATCTAATCAAATATACGAGTGTTCCTTATGGTGTTTATGACGTAATTTTTTTTGTTAAAAAAACAAATTTTAACGATATTACATGTACGAATTAACCTACAGATTGGTGTTCTCCGACTATTCCTGAAGTTATGAACGCCAGCATTACTGTAACCTACATAATTGACAATCTGATAACTTATACATATGCCTGCGATGATGCTTACTTAATGGAAGACCCTTCTTTAGAAAATGTGAACTGTAGAATAGACCGTCAGTGGACAAAATTGCCTACATGTATCGCCAGTACAGGTAAGTCTAATATAACCTTCATGAGCATAAGATTTGGTTGCCATGGTAACCAGCTCTTATGGTAAGATACATTTGAATCAAAATATGAAAATAACACAAATTTGAAGCCCTACTGTGATTCAATGATTTCAATCGTTATGAAATTCAGCTATAAAGGCTATAAGAATCTCAGTCTTCTTAGTGAACTTTTCAGAATTTATCAATACATATGGCTACCATGGTAATGTACATTGCTAACTTTTACAAAATTCTTTGATATGTAATTTTTTTTCTGTTTTTCCATTGAGTTGAATTAAATAATTATTGATTGTATCCATTTGTTTGAAAGAACTCAAAATATAAACTTAATTAGTTGGTTACCAAGGCTCTAAATTTCCTTAGCAACTGTTTCAATGTGCATGGGTTTGAATAGTTGATAAATTTGACTTTGTGAATTTGATAAATAAACAAAGCCACATTATCGCCAGAATGCAATAACATCTTCATGTCACATATAACACATTCTTAAAAAATCTCAAATAAAATCGTTTGGGAAACGTTATCATGGTTATCATTTTTTAAAATGATAATTTGTAAGAATTTAATGTTTTAATGATAATTTTGTTTCTTCCATAAGAAGTGACTTTATGACTAGAATTTATTTTCATATAAACTAGATAAGCTTTTGTATGGTTTCAATTTTCAGAAAACTTCTCTTTTTCGGACTTGTTTGAGCCTTTTGAATAATAATATAAAGTTAAAATGAAAAAAAAAATGAACTTAATGCAGGTTTCTTAAACATTTTATAGCAAAAAGTTTTATACATTATATTCATTCAAAATTGCGGTATCCGAAGAAACAAACAAGCCTATTTCAAATTTGAAGAATAAATATTACAAAAGTTTCCTTAGAAACTGTTCATTTTCCAAAGTATTCAGTGAGCTATTTTTGTCAGAATTTAAGATTGCCTTAAAAGCTTATACGTGAATCAATCTTTTTCGTGTTTTGTAGTTTGATTGTTTCAGAAATAATGTCTATATTTTGAACTAAAAAGAGTACTTTTCCTTACGTTTTCTTAGCAACTAAGAAAAAATTACTTGTCATAGATTGCCATCTGATTAGTTTAACTTTTAACTTCCAAAAACTTTTCCATTTTCTGTTATCAAAATTTAAAAGAATTGATTGCTATTTTCAGATAATGGTAGAATTGTTAACATGGTAACTCTCATAGTCGGAAACAGCCTATTGTCCTCCGATTATAGGCCGTGGGCGCAATTATAAGGGATTTCTCGTTTTAACGCGTCATACGGTTATATTTAGTTACCAATGAAATAGTAGGTTTTAATAGTTCTTCTGTGTTGGAGGAATTTTGTATCGCTCGTTCTGATTGTCTTAAATTCCCTGTTAGAACCTTTTCGGAATACAAGGGTTTCCCAATCGAATGTCCCACGGTATCTTATTACGTAGTAGAACGGAGAAGATGCCGTGGGTTTCCGACAACGGGTTCTATTTTCATGCTCGTTCTGAATGGGCGTTTCTGATTGAAATAAACTAAACTTTTCTATTTTCAGTTCTCTATTTTCAATTTTCACTGCATTTAATGGTTTTATCAGATAGAGTAAGGATCCATCATTACAATGCGATCACATATGTGCAGCTTCAAAAAAGCGAAAAATGCACTTTTTTAATGTTTACAACCCGTTCAATGGCAATGAGTATCTTTTTCATCAACTTCATTTTTTTTTCATTATGGCATTTCATATGCATTAGTACTAAAAGGATCTGTGACATAGCGTTTACAGGCCCTTATAGAAAATTACTAGAGCTTACAGAGAATTGGTGTTAATATTGCATCTTCTCGCAGATTGGTGTTATCCGTCAATGCCTGAAGTTATGAACGCTAGCATTATTGAGGACTACTTGATAGACAATCTGGTATCTTTGATTTATGAATGTGATGATGCTCATTTAATGGAAGATCCTTCCCTAGCAAACGTCAGTTGTGGAATGGACCGTCAATGGTCAGAACTACCTACATGTATTGCCAGTGCAGGTTTGTCTTTCTGTTTTACTGCAATGCCTCGTCGGTATAAAGATAAGTCTGAACTGTCAATTACCATTGTCATAAATGCAAGACCATAACTAATATAGAACATTCAAAGATCAAAGTATACAGAATATTGTTAACAATGAGACAAAGAAGAGCAATATTTCACAACCGGACTAAGAATCAAATGGGAAAAATACGGAAGTGTTCCTACTCTATAACTTCTTAAGGAACATATCAAACCAATCTATAATGTACCAGACACGTTTTTCGGATATTTAGTCCTCATCAGGGATACTTCCAGCCAAAGTGCTTTTCATAAGCCTCCAAAATTCATTTCATTAGCGCTCTTCTTGCTTTTATTTTTTGAATCTAATTTTTTTCCATTTTCTATACAGAGAGTGCGCTGCTCCGAATTTTCTGTAAGGTCGATTCAGTAGCATATCCAAATAAAATCTACGTTCAAAATAGCATTGGAGGGATGGTGATACTAACATCCTTTAAAGGGCATTATTAAAGGGAAGACATGATATAAATATTAAGGATAACATATAAAGTAAGAAATGACATGGTACATCTAGAAGGAAATTGTTGCCAGCTATCAGAGAGCTTAGGGTTGACGTGCACAAATTAGTGAAATTGAAACAAATATTAATGTATTTAACAACAAATTCTGTCGCATTAGTGCCACGCTTTCGATTATCGGCTAATTGACCTGTAATTAAATCTACCCTGAAGGACATTTGTTGCCACGCAATCTTTGCAATAAAATTTTGCTAATTGAAATCTAAAAATAATAAAACCTTTTCAAGAATATATAGAGTTGGAACTCTTCCGTTTTATTATTAAAAATATATCCCGACTGCCCGGAATAGAATAAGAAGATTGTATTGTACCTGCGAATTAACCTGTGCATCTCGACGTTAAAAGAAACGATTTGTGCAAGACTTTCAAAAATAAAAAAATTGATATAGTATACACTACAGGCTATCATCATACAGCAAAAAAAAAATTACATAATTTGTTATCATAAAGACCACTAAAAACCACATAATCCCACATGATATTCCAACTTAGAACGCAAAAGACATTACAGTAGATGAACAAGAAAGAAAACACATGGAAGAAGGAGACAAATATATATAAGAGACCATTGAACGGTCATTCATTATACTTCTTGCATATTGATCGGTTATCCAGACTCCATGCATACCACACCCTTATTTATCTGTGTAATAAAAAGTTTCCCGGAGCTGTACAGCTCTAGTATTATTAAAATCTATCTCACTGAATGGTGATATCAAAATTAAAGACAGTAAAAAACACGTATTCCGTAGCAAATGGTCGTCCTAAGTCGACACCGGTAACCAATGGTCTCGTCGGTTTATGTATATTCTTTTGTGTTTTATGTTTCTGTGTCGTATGCCTCTTTTCCGTCTCTTGTTTAGCTCGTCTTTGTGTTTTCGCGCCGGGTGCTTTCCTCTTCGTACTGTAACAGGGTCTGGTTGGAGGTTCCCTCTTTTCTTCAACAAATTTTTATTAAGTTAAATGTGGTATTTTTGCAGATTGGTGTTCTCCATCAATGCCTGAAGTAATGAACGCTAGCATTATTGGGGACTACTTGGTAGACAATCTGGTAACTTTGACATATGAATGTGATTATGCTCACTTAATGGAAGACCCTTCTCTAGCGAACGTCAGTTGTGGAATGGACCGTCAATGGTCCGAAAAGCCTACATGCATAGCCAGTTCGGGTATGTCACTGATAAAATCATTAGTTCAAATACAGCCTGCCTGTCTATTTTAATGAGGTATATGTAAATTTGATTCTGACAATCTAATGTCATATGATTTATCCTGACAGAGCTAGACTAATCCCTTACTATCGTATATAAGTATTCCATTATTCAATTTGTTTTCAATTATCTGCAAATTGAACGAATTTAAGTCATACATTTCAATCATGGCTAATCGATGTTAGTTACGCATATGTCTTACAGAATGGTGTTCTCCATCAATGCCTGAAGTAATGAACGCTAGCACTACTGGGTACTACTTGGTAGACAATCTGGTAACTTTGACGTATGAATGTGATTATGCTCACTTAATGGAAGACCCCTCCCTAGCAAACGTCAGTTGTGGAATGAATCGCCAATGGTCAGAACTACCTACCTGCATAGCAAGTGAAGGTTTGTTTCCAGTTTAATCAGTTTGACTGTATGTCTAAAGAAGATAGAATTACTTGTTATTCATTTTCAAAAGATATTGTAAACAGGGAAGTCTCAAATCAATTATTGTTAGTATTTCGAATTAGTCATTTGTCGTTAAATAATAATTCATTAAATTCCTCTCTCTTGCCCTTGGAAAAGTAAGGTTCTGATAGGTACCCATTCTTAAACCCTAAAAATGGCTTCTACTAAAATTCATCCGGCCATGTTTGAAAATCATATCGGCATTATTAACAACCACTGATGTGGCTTTACCATCCGAAACACTTGTCTGGTGCATTAAAATAGATTTGAAATTTTCTTCAAGAAGGTGAGTAAAATTTAGGGATGCCAGCAGTTTTGAAATCTCAAGAAATTGTCTTTTTTAAAGGTCAGGGAATGGTCAGGGAATTTTAAGATTTGGTCAGTGAAAAATGAAATCCAAAAAGTCAGGGAAAAGTTAGCTGAAAACTTTACGATGTATTATTTGGATTTAAAATTTTTGGCTATGACAGTCTTCAAGTATAAATTTGAAGTAATTAGACATAAATTATAAATGAAAAAGGAAGCAAAAGAATACTTTCATGTTGATTTATCAAAATATTGGAAATAAACATAAAACAATCAGAAAAAAGAAAGAGGGATTGAATGGCTAATGGCGGTTGTGGTTAGTGAAAAACACGAATCGGTCAGTTATAAGTCAGGGAATTTTGTTCACCAAGAGTGCTGGCAACCCTGATTAGTTGGATTCCATGACGTCACAGATTTCACTTGTTAACATGGAGAACAATATGGCGGTATTAAGAAATATCCTGAGAATTTCCAGAAGACAAATTATTTCTCAGTATAGCGAGTTGAAAGAGGATCAAGGTCAGGGAATTGTCAGGGATTTTAAGATTTGGTCAGTGAAAAAGTCAGGGAAACACTATTGCAGAGCTGAAAACTTTAGGATATATTATCAAGATTTAAATTTTTGGCTATGACAGTCTTCAAGTATAAAACTGAAGTAATTAAACTGATAAAATGATATGTGCCTAATAAGAATACTTTCATGTTGATTTATCAAAATATTGGAAATAAACATAAAACAATCAGAAAAAGGAAAGGGCGCATTGGACGGGTAATGGCGTTTTAGTCAGTGAAAAACATGAATTGGTCAGTGAAATACCAGGGAATTTTGTTCACCAAGAGTGCTGGCAATCCTGATTAGTTGGATTCCATGACGTCACAGATTACACTTGATGACGAGGAGATCAATATGGCGGTATTCAAAAATTTCATTAGAATTTCCAGAAGACAAATTATATCTGAGTATAGCGAGTTGAAAGAGGTTAAAGTATAAGCTAGATGTAAAGTTCCAGTCACAAATAAAGGACATCCAGCTATCAGACAATAACAAGTAAGACACCTCTAGGATCTCAGATTTAACAAATACCGTGTAACCAGAAATTTTCGCTGGTCGCCAATTGTCAGAACTACCTACCTGCATAGCAAGTGCAGGTTCGTTTCCATTTTAATCAGTTTGACTGTTTGTCTAAAGAAGATAGAATTACTTGTTATTCATTTCCAAAAGATATCGTTGACAGGGAAGTCTCAAATCAATTATTGTTAGTATTTCGAATCAGTCATTTGTCGTTAAATGATAATTCATTAAATTCCTCTCTCTTGCCCTTGGAAAAGTTACGTTCTGATAAGTACCCATTCTTAAATATAAAAATGGGCTCTACTAAAATACATCCTGCCATGTGAGAAAATCATTGGCATTA
The DNA here is from genome assembly GCA_033119305.1 of Pinctada imbricata. Classification (NCBI taxonomy): domain Eukaryota; kingdom Metazoa; phylum Mollusca; class Bivalvia; order Pterioida; family Pteriidae; genus Pinctada; species Pinctada imbricata. The sequence continues at coordinate 36,496,201 of VSWD01000013.1, forward strand.
TTAACTACCACTTATGGTGATTTACCATCCGAAACACTTTTCTGGTGCATTGTATTAGGTTTGAAATTTCTTCAAGAAGGAGGGTGAATTTCAGGGTTGCTGTTGAGATTATCGTCAGGATCTTTTTTAACTCATTGAATCTCAAGAAATTGTCTTTTTTCAAGGTCAGGGAATTGTCAGGGAATTTTAAGATTTGGTCAGTGAAAAATGAAATCCAAAAAGTCAGGGAAAAGTTAGCTGAAAACTTTATTATTTAGATTAAAAATTTTTGGCTATGACAGTCTTCAAGTATAAATTTGAAGTAATTAGACATAAATTATAAATGAAAAAGGAAGCAAAAGAATACTTTCATGTTGATTTATCAAAATATTGGAAATAAACATAAAACAATCAGACAAAAGAAAGAGGGATTGAATGGCTAATGGCGGTTGTGGTTAGTGAAAAACACGAATCGGTCAGTTAAAAGTCAGGGAACTTTGTTCACCAAGAGTGCTGGCAACCCTGATTAGTTGGATTCCATGACGTCACAGATTTCACTTGTTAACATGGAAAACAATATGGCGGTATTAATAAATATCCTGAGAATTTCCAGAAGACAAATTATTTCTCAGTATAGCGAGTTGAAAGAGGTTAAAGTATAAGCTAGATGTAAAGTTCCAGTCACAAATAATTCATATCCAGCTATCAGACAATAACAAGTAAGACACCTCTAGGATCTCAGATTTAACAAATACCGTTTAATCAGAAATTTTCGCTAGATACTTCGTTTTATTAATATATTCGCGAGTGATCTGGAATCGCGAAAAATCATACTTGCGAAAAATTGTGTTTGGTATTATGTAACAAAAATCAGTATATCAGCTAAATTTTGTTCTTCTCGTACATGTGTCATTCTTCACTTTTTCCCGATTAAATATGAAGAGAAGTGAATTGATTATATTCTTATGATAGAAATACCTAACACTTCAATAACAAAAAATACAAACACACCACTCATATGTATATATTTGTTTGTGATTTAGAAATCGCAAAAAAAGGTACTCGCGAAAATAAAGACACCATATATTACTATTAAATCGCGAAATTTGATACTCGCAAAATTTTCGGGTAATACGGTGACCAAAAAAAGGTAGCTCTGGGGTGTAAGGTCAGAAGAATAGAAATCTAGACCTGGACTATAAACTTATTTCTTTTTCAAGGGCATTCGGTTGACAGATATACGTGTTTTGCATCTGGTATTATTCAATAGAACTTTTCCACAGATTGGTGTTATCCATCAATGCCTGAAGTTATGGACGCTAGCATTATTGAAGACTACTTGATAGAAAATCTGGTAACTTTGACGTATGAATGTGATGATGCTCACTTAATGGAAGACCCTTCTCTAGCGAACGTCAGTTGTGGAATGGACCGTCAATGGTCCGAAAAGCCTACATGCATAGCCAGTTCGGGTATGTCGCTGTTAAAATCATTAGTTCAAATACAGCCTGCCTGTCTATTTTAATGAGGTATATGTAAATTTGATTCTGACAATCTAATATCATATGATATATCCTGACAGAGCTAGACTAATCCCTTATTATCGTATATTAGTATTCCATTTTTCAATTTGTTTTCAATTATCTGCAAATTGAATGAATTTAGTCATACATTGCAATCATGGCTAATCGATGTTAGTTACGCATATGTCTTACAGAATGGTGTTCTCCATCAATGCCTGACGTAATGAACGCTAGCATTATTGGGGACTACTTGGAAGACAATCTGGTAACTTTGACTTATGAATGTGATTATGCTCACTTAATGGAAGACCCCTCCCTAGCAAACGTCAGTTGTGGAATCGATCGCCAATGGTCAGAACTACCTACCTGCATAGCAAGTGAAGGTTTGTTTCCAGTTTGATCAGTTTGACTGTATGTCTAAAGAAGATAGAATTACTTGTTATTCATTTTCAAAAGATATTGTAAACAGGGAAGTCATAAATCAATCATTGTTAGTATTTCGAATCAGTCATTTGTCGTTAAATAACAATTCATTAAATTCCTCTCCCTTGCCCTTGGAAAAGTTACGTTCTGATGAGTACCCATTCCTTAAAACATAAAAATGGACTCTACTAAAATACATCCGGCCGCGTTTGTAAATCATATCGGCATTATTAACAACCACTGATGAAAATTTACCATCCCGAAACACTTGACTTGTGTATTAAATAGGTTTGAAATTTTCTTCAAGAAGGTGGGTGAAGTTCAGGGTTTCGAGCAATCTTGAAATCTCAAGGAAATTGTCTTTTTTCAAAGTCAGGCTATTGTCTGGGAATTTTAAGATTTGGTCAGGGAAAAATGAAAATCCATAAAGTCAGGGTAAAGTCATGGAAAAAATTATTTCAGAGCTGAAAAGAAAGAGAATCAAGATTTAAAATTTGAAGTCATTAGACATAAAATTTAAATGATATGTGCCTAATGAGAATAATTTCATGTTCATTTATCAAAATATTGGAAATAAACATAAAATAATCAGAAAAAAGAAGGACGGATTGGACGGCTAATGACATATTTAGTCAGTGAAAAACATGAATTGGTCAGTGAAAAGTCGGGGAAGTTTGTTCACCAATAGTGCTGAGAACCCTAATTAGTTTGATTCCATGACGTCACAGATTTCACTGGATGACAAGTACAACAATATGACGGTTTTCAAAAATGTCATGACAATTTGCAGAAGACAAATTATTTCTCAGTATAGCGAGTTGAAAGAGGTTAAAATATGAGCTAGATGTAAAGTTCCAGTCACAAATTCAGAACATCCAGCTATCAGACAATAACAAGTAAGACACCTCTAGAATCTCAGATTTAACAAATACGGTAAAACTAGAAAATTTCTCTAGATACTAAGTTTCGCTTTATTCGCGAGTGATCTGGAATCGCGAAAAATTATACTTGCGAAAAATTGTGTTTGGTATGGTGTATCATAAATAAGTATATCAGCCAAATTTTGTTCTTATCGTTCATGTTTCATTCTTCACTTTTTCCGATTAAACGTGAAGAGAAGTGAATTGATTATATTATTATGATAGAATTACCTATCACTTCAATAACAAAAGATACAATGACAAATGTGGATAATGACCATATCCCTGTATACAACTCAAAATCGATGATTCAGAAAATCAGAAACCGAAGGCATACACAATCAGGATAAAACAGAAACCAAAGCAAACAAACCAAAAAATCAACCACATGAAAAGAAGCGGACTCACTCATATATATATATATATATATATTTGTTTGTAATTTTAACAGGAATCACGAAAAATTGTACTAGCGAAAATAAAGACACCATATTTTACTATTAAATCGCGAAATCTTATACTCGCAAAAAGTTCTGGTTATTCGGTGACCAAAAAAGCTTGCTCTGGGGTGTAAGGACAGAAGGATAGAAATCTAGACCTGGGTTATTAACTTATTTCTTTTACGAGGGCATTCTGTTGACAGATATACGTGTTTTGCATCTGGTATTATTCAATAGAACTTTTCCACAGATTGGTGCTATCCAGCAATGCCTGAAATTATGGACGCTAGCATTATTGAGGACTACTTGATAGAAAATCTGGTAACTTTGACGTATGAATGTGATGATGCTCACTTAATTGAAGACCCTTCTCTAGCGAACGTCAGTTGTGGAATGGACCGTCAATGGTCCGAAAAGCCTACGTGCATAGCCAGTTCGGGTATTTCGCTGTTAAAATTATTAGTTCAAATACAGTCTGCCTGCTTTGTTTAATGAGGAATATATAAATTTGATTCTGACAATCTAATGTCATATGATATATCCTGACAGAGCTAGAATATTCCCTTACTATCGTATATTAGTATTCCATTTTTCAGTTTGTTTTCAATTATCTGCAAATTGAATGAATTTTAGTCATACATTGCAATCATGGCTAATCGATGTTAGTTACGCATATGTCTTACAGAATGGTGTTCTCCATCAATGCCTGAAGTAATGAACGCTAGCATTATTGGGGACTACTTGGAAGACAATCTGGTAACTTTGACTTATGAATGTGATTATGCTCACTTAATGGAAGACCCCTCCCTAGCAAACGTCAGTTGTGGAATCGATCGCCAATGGTCAGAACTACCTACCTGCATAGCAAGTGCAGGTTTGTTTCTATTTTAATCCGTTTGACTATATGTCCAGAGAAGATAGAATTACTTGTTGTTATTCATTTTCAAAAGATATTGTAAATAGGGAAGTCATAAATCAATCATTGTAAGTATTTCGAATCAGTCGTTTGTCGTTAAATAACAATTCATTAAATTCCTCTCCCTTGCCCTTGGAAAAGTTACGTTCTGAGGAGTACCCGTTCTTAAAACATAAAAATGGGCTCTACAAAACTACATCCGACCCTGTTTAAAAATCATATCGGCATTATTAAAAACCACTGATGAGGCTTTACCATCCGAAACACTTGTCTGGTGCATTAAAATAGAGTTGAAAGTTTCTTCAAGAAGGTGAGTAAAATTTAGGGATGCCAGCAGTCTTGAAATCGCAAAGAAATCGTCTTTTATCAAGGTCAGGGAATTGTCAGGGATTTTAAGATTTGGTCAGTGAAAAAGTCAGGGAAACAATATTTCATAGCTGAAAACTTTAGGATATATTATCAAGATTTAACATTTTTGGCTATGACAGTCTTCAAGTATAAAACTGAAGTAATTAAACATTAAACTTAAATGATATGTCCCTAATAAGAATACTTTCATGTTGATATATCAAAATATCGGAAATAAACATAAAACAATCAGAAAAAAGAAAAGGCGCATTGGACGGGTAATAGCTTTTTAGTCAGTGAAAAACATGAATTCGTCAGTGAAATGTCAGGGAATTTTGTTCACCAAGATTGCTGGCAACCCTGATTAATTGGATTCCATGACGTCACAGACTTCACTTGGTGACAAGGAGAACAATATGTCGGTATTCAAAAATGTCATGAGAATTTCCTGAATACAATTTTTTTCTCAATTTAGCGAGTTGAAAGAGGTTAAAGTATGAGCTAAATATAAAGTTCCAGTCACAAATAAAGCACACCCAGCTATCAGACAATAACAAGTAAGACACCTCTTGGATCTCAGATTTAATAGATACCGTATAACCAGATTTTGTGCTAGATACTAAGCTTCGCTATATTCGCGAGTGATCTAGAATCGCGAAAAATTACACTTGCGAAAAATTGATTTTGGTACGGTGTAACATAAATAATTATATCAGCTAAATTTTGTACTTATCGTACATGTGTCATTCTTCACTTTTTCCGATTAAACATGCAGATAAGTGAATTGAGTATGTTCTTATGATAGAAATACCTAACACTTCAATAACAAAAGATACAAAACACAACACTTAATGTATATATTTGTTTGCAATTAAGGAATCCCGAAAAATTGTACTCGCGAAAATAAAGACACCATATTTTACTATTATAGAAAAATTTTCTGGTTATACGGTGACCAAAAAAAGGTTGCTCTGGGGTGTAAGGACAGAAAATAGAAATCTAGACCTGGATTAAAAACTTATTTCTTTTTCAAGGGCATTCTGTTGACAAATATACGTGTTTTGTATCCGGTTTTATTCAATAGAACTTTTCCACAGATTGGTGCTATCCATCAATGCCTGAAGTTATGGACGCTAGCATTATTGAGGACTACTTGATAGAAAATCTGGTAACTTTGACTTATGAATGTGATGATGCTCACTTAATGGAAGACCCTTCTCTAGCAAACGTAAGCTGTGGAATGGACCGTCAATGGTCCAAAAAGCCTACATGCATAGCCAGTTCGGGTATGTCGCTGTTAAAATTATTAGTTCAAATACAGTCTGCCTGTCTTTTTTAATGAGGTATATGTAAATTTGATTCTGACAATCTAAAGCCGTATGATATATCCTGAAAGAGCTAGACTATTCCCTTACTATCGTATATAAGTATTCCATCTTTCAATTTGTTTTCAATTATCTGCAAATTGAATGAATTTTAGTCATACATTGCAATCATGGCTAATCGATGTTAGTTACGCATACGTCTTACAGAATGGTGTTCTCCATCAATGCCTGAAGTAATGAACGCTAGCATTATTGGGGACTACTTGGTAGACAATCTGGTAACTTTGACTTATGAATGTGATTATGCTCACTTAATGGAAGACCCCTCTCTAGCAAACGTCAGTTGTGGAATGGATCGTCAATGGTCAGAACTACCTACCTGCATAGCAAGTGCAGGTTTGTTTCCATTTTACTCACTTTGACTGTATGTCCAAAGAGGATATAATTACTTGTTAATATTCATTTTCAAAAAATATTGTAGACAGGGAAGTCACAAATCAATCTTTGTTACTATTTAGAATTAGTCATTTTTCGTTAGATAACAATTCATTTTATTCATCATCTCCCTTGCATTTTGAAAAGTAATGTTCTGATGAGTACCCGTTCCTAAGACATAAAAATGGGCTCTACTAAAATACACCCAGCCATGTTTGAAAATCATATCGGCATCACCAGCTACCAGTGATGGGGATATTCCATTCGAAACACTTGTATGGTGACTTAAAATAGCTTTGAAATTTTCTCTAAGAAGGTGAATAAAGTTCGGGGTTGCCTGCAGTCTTGAAATCTCAAGGAAATTGTCTTTTTTTCAACATTTTGTTCAAGGTCAGGGAATTGTCAGGGACTTTTAAGATTTGGTCAGTGAAAAATGAAAATCCATAAAGCCGGGGAAAAGTAAGAGAAACTTTATTTCATAGCTGATAGCTTTAAGATATATTACTAAGATTTACAATTTTTGGCTATGACAGTTTTTAAGTATAAATTTGAAGTAATTAGACATAAATTATAATTGATAAAGGCAGCATAAGAATACTTTCATGTTGATTTATCATAATATTGGAAATAAACATAAAACAATCAGAAAAAAGAAAGAGGAATTGAACTGCTAATTGCGGTTTTGGTCAGTGAAAAACACAAATCGGTCAAGTAAAAGTCAGGGAATTTTGTTAACAAAGAGTGCTGGCAACCCTGATTAGTTGGATACTATGACGTCACAGATTTCACTTGTTAAGAAGGAGAACAATATGGCGGTATTCAAAAATATCCTAAGAATTTTCAAAAGACAAATTATGTCTCAGTATATCGAGTTGGAAGAGGTTTAAGTATGAGCTATATGTAAAGTTCCAGTAACAAATAAATCATATCCAGCTATCAGACAATAACCAGTTAGACACCTCTAGGATCTCAGATTTAACAAATAACCAAATAAAGGTTGCTATGGGATGTAAGGAGAGAAGAATAGAAATATAAGTTTTGATTAGGAACTTATTTATTTTTCAAGGGCAATCTGTTGACAGATATACATATTTTGCATCTGGTATTATTCAATAGACTTTTTCCACAGATTGGTGCTATCCATCAATGCCTGAAGTTATGGACGCTAGCATTATTGAGGACTACTTGATAGAAAATCTGGTAACTTTGACTTATGAATGTGATGATGCTCACTTAATGGAAGACCCTTCTCTAGCAAACGTCAGTTGTGGAATGGACCGTCAATGGTCCGAAAAGCCTTCATGCATAGCCAGTTCGGGTATGTCGCTGTTACAATTATAAGTTAAAATACAGTCTGTATGTATCTTTTCATGAGGAATATGTAAATTTGATTTAAAACTTTTAAACTGACAATCTAATGCCATATGATATATCCTGACAGAGCTAGACTATTCCCTTACTATCGTATATTCCATTTTTCAATTTGTTTTCAATTATCTGCAAATTGAATGAATTTTAGTCATACATTGCAATCATGGCTAATCGATGTTAGTTACGCATATGTCTTACAGAATGGTGTTCTCCATCAATGCCTGAAGTAATGAACGCTAGCATTATTGGGGACTACTTGGTAGACAATCTGGTAACTTTGACTTATGAATGTGATTATGCTCACTTAATGGAAGACCCCTCTCTAGCAAACGTCAGTTGTGGAATGGATCGTCAATGGTCAGAACTACCTACCTGCATAGCAAGTGCAGGTTTGTTTCCATTTTACTCACTTTGACTATATGTCCAAAGAGGATATAATTACTTGTTAATATTCATTTTCAAAAAATATTGTAGACAGGGAAGTCACAAATCAATCTTTGTTACTATTTAGAATTAGTCATTTTTCGTTAGTTAACAATTCATTTTATTCATCATCTCCCTTGCATTTTGAAAAGTAATGTTCTGATGAGTACCCGTTCCTAAGACATAAAAATGGGCTCTACTAAAATACACCCAGCCATGTTTGAAAATCATATCGGCATCATTAGCTACCAGTGATGGGGATATTCCATTCGAAACACTTGTCTGGTGACTTAAAATAGCTTTGAAATTTTCTCTAAGAAGGTGAATAAAGTTCGGGGTTGCCTGCAGTCTTGAAATCTCAAGGAAATTGTCTTTTTTTTCAACATTTTGTTCAAGGTCAGGGAATTGTCAGGGACTTTTAAGATTTGGTCAGTGAAAAATGGAAATCCATAAAGCCGGGGAAAAGTAAGAGAAACTTTATTTCATAGCTGATAGCTTTAAGATATATTACTAAGATTTACAATTTTGGCTATGACAGTTTTTAAGTATAAATTTGAAGTAATTAGACATAAATTATAATTGATAAAGGCAGCATAAGAATACTTTCATGTTGTTTTATCATAATATTGGAAATAAACATAAAACAATCAGAAAAAAGAAAGAGGAATTGAACTGCTAATTGCGGTTTTGGTCAGTGAAGAACACAAATCGGTCAAGTAAAAGTCAGGGAATTTTGTTAACAAAGAGTGCTGGCAACCCTGATTAGTTGGATACTATGACGTCACAGATTTCACTTGTTAAGAAGGAGAACAATATGGCGGTATTCAAAAATATCCTAAGAATTTTCAAAAGACAAATTATGTCTCAGTATATCGAGTTGGAAGAGGTTTAAGTATGAGCTATATGTAAAGTTCCAGTAACAAATAAATCATATCCAGCTATCAGACAATAACCAGTTAGACACCTCTAGGATCTCAGATTTAACAAATAACCAAATAAAGGTTGCTATGGGATGTAAGGAGAGAAGAATAGAAATATAAGTTTTGATTAGGAACTTATTTATTTTTCAAGGGCAATCTGTTGACAGATATACATATTTTGCATCTGGTATTATTCAATAGACTTTTTCCACAGATTGGTGCTATCCATCAATGCCTGAAGTTATGGACGCTAGCATTATTGAGGACTACTTGATAGAAAATCTGGTAACTTTGACTTATGAATGTGATGATGCTCACTTAATGGAAGACCCTTCTCTAGCAAACGTCAGTTGTGGAATGGACCGTCAATGGTCCGAAAAGCCTTCATGCATAGCCAGTTCGGGTATGTCGCTGTTACAATTATAAGTTAAAATACAGTCTGTATGTATCTTTTCATGAGGAATATGTAAATTTGATTTAAAACTTTTAAACTGACAATCTAATGCCATATGATATATCCTGACAGAGCTAGACTATTCCCTTACTATCGTATATTCCATTTTTCAATTTGTTTTCAATTATCTGCAAATTGAATGAATTTTAGTCATACATTGCAATCATGGCTAATCGATGTTAGTTACGCATATGTCTTACAGAATGGTGTTCTCCATCAATGCCTGAAGTAATGAACGCTAGCATTATTGGGGACTACTTGGTAGACAATCTGGTAACTTTGACTTATGAATGTGATTATGCTCACTTAATGGAAGACCCCTCTCTAGCAAACGTCAGTTGTGGAATGGATCGTCAATGGTCAGAACTACCTACCTGCATAGCAAGTGCAGGTTTGTTTCCATTTTACTCACTTTGACTATATGTCCAAAGAGGATATAATTACTTGTTAATATTCATTTTCAAAAAATATTGTAGACAGGGAAGTCACAAATCAATCTTTGTTACTATTTAGAATTAGTCATTTTTCGTTAGATAACAATTCATTTTATTCATCATCTCCCTTGCATTTTGAAAAGTAATGTTCTGATGAGTACCCGTTCCTAAGACATAAAAATGGGCTCTACTAAAATACACCCAGCCATGTTTGAAAATCATATCGGCATCATTAGCTACCAGTGATGGGGATATTCCATTCGAAACACTTGTCTGGTGACTTAAAATAGCTTTGAAATTTTCTCTAAGAAGGTGAATAAAGTTCGGGGTTGCCTGCAGTCTTGAAATCTCAAGGAAATTGTCTTTTTTTCAACATTTTGTTCAAGGTCAGGGAATTGTCAGGGACTTTTAAGATTTGGTCAGTGAAAAATGAAAATCCATAAAGCCGGGGAAAAGTAAGAGAAACTTTATTTCATAGCTGATAGCTTTAAGATATATTACTAAGATTTACAATTTTTGGCTATGACAGTTTTCAAGTATAAATTTGAAGTAATTAGACATAAATTATAATTGATAAAGGCAGCATAAGAATACTTTCATGTTGTTTTATCATAATATTGGAAATAAACATAAAACAATCAGAAAAAGGAAAGAGGAATTGAACTGCTAATTGCGGTTTTGGTCAGTGAAGAACACAAATCGGTCAAGTAAAAGTCAGGGAATTTTGTTAACAAAGAGTGCTGGCAACCCTGATTAGTTGGATACTATGACGTCACAGATTTCACTTGTTAAGAAGGAGAACAATATGGCGGTATTCAAAAATATCCTAAGAATTTTCAAAAGACAAATTATGTCTCAGTATATCGAGTTGGAAGAGGTTTAAGTATGAGCTATATGTAAAGTTCCAGTAACAAATAAATCATATCCAGCTATCAGACAATAACCAGTTAGACACCTCTAGGATCTCAGATTTAACAAATAACCAAATAAAGGTTGCTATGGGATGTAAGGAGAGAAGAATAGAAATATAAGTTTTGATTAGGAACTTATTTATATTTCAAGGGCAATCTGTTGACAGATATACATATTTTGCATCTGGTATTATTCAATAGACTTTTTCCACAGATTGGTGCTATCCATCAATGCCTGAAGATATGGACGCTAGCATTATTGAGGACTACTTGATAGAAAATCTGGTAACTTTGACTTATGAATGTGATGATGCTCACTTAATGGAAGACCCTTCTCTAGCAAACGTCAGTTGTGGAATGGACCGTCAATGGTCCGGAAAAGCCTTCATGCATAGCCAGTTCGGGTATGTCGCTGTTACAATTATAAGTTAAAATACAGTCTGCATGTATCTTTTCATGAGGAATATGTAAATTTGATTTAAAACTTTTAAACTGACAATGTAATGCCATATGATATATCCTGACAGAGCTAGACTATTCCCTTACTATCGTCTATTCCATTTTTCAATTTGTTTTCAATTATCTGCAAATTGAATGAATTTTAGTCATACATTGCAATCATGGCTAATCGATGTTAGTTACGCATATGTCTTACAGAATGGTGTTCTCCATCAATGCCTGAAGTAATGAACGCTAGCATTATTGGGGACTACTTGGTAGACAATCTGGTAACTTTGACTTATGAATGTGATTATGCTCACTTAATGGAAGACCCCTCTCTAGCAAACGTCAGTTGTGGAATGGATCGTCAATGGTCAGAACTACCTACCTGCATAGCAAGTGCAGGTTTGTTTCCATTTTACTCACTTTGACTATATGTCCAAAGAGGATATAATTACTTGTTAATATTCATTTTCAAAAAATATTGTAGACAGGGAAGTCACAAATCAATCTTTGTTACTATTTAGAATTAGTCATTTTTCGTTAGATAACAATTCATTTTATTCATCATCTCCCTTGCATTTTGAAAAGTAATGTTCTGATGAGTACCCGTTCCTAAGACATAAAAATGGGCTCTACTAAAATACACCCAGCCATGTTTGAAAATCATATCGGCATCATTAGCCACCAGTGATGGGGATATTCCATTCGAAACACTTGTCTGGTGACTTAAAATAGCTTTGAAATTTTCTCTAAGAAGGTGAATAAAGTTCGGGGTTGCCTGCAGTCTTGAAATCTCAAGGAAATTGTCTTTTTTTCAACATTTTGTTCAAGGTCAGGGAATTGTCAGGGACTTTTAAGATTTGGTCAGTGAAAAATGAAAATCCATAAAGCCGGGGAAAAGTAAGAGAAACTTTATTTCATAGCTGATAGCTTTAAGATATATTACTAAGATTTACAATTTTTGGCTATGACAGTTTTCAAGTATAAATTTGAAGTAATTAGACATAAATTATAATTGATAAAGGCAGCATAAGAATACTTTCATGTTGATTTATCATAATATTGGAAATAAACATAAAACAATCAGAAAAAAGAAAGAGGAATTGAACTGCTAATTGCGGTTTTGGTCACTGAAAAACACAAATCGGTCAAGTAAAAGTCAGGGAATTTTGTTAACAAAGAGTGCTGGCAACCCTGATTAGTTGGATACTATGACGTCACAAATTTCACTTGTTAAGAAGGAGAACAATATGGCGGTATTCAAAAATATCCTAAGAATTTTCAAAAGACAAATTATGTCTCAGTATATCGAGTTGGAAGAGGTTTAAGTATGAGCTATATGTAAAGTTCCAGTAACAAATAAATCATATCCAGCTATCAGACAATAACCAGTTAGACACCTCTAGGATCTCAGATTTAACAAATAACCAAATAAAGGTTGCTATGGGATGTAAGGAGAGAAGAATAGAAATATAAGTTTTGATTAGGAACTTATATATATTTCAAGGGCAATCTGTTGACAGATATACATATTTTGCATCTGGTATTATTCAATAGACTTTTTCCACAGATTGGTGCTATCCATCAATGCCTGAAGTTATGGACGCTAGCATTATTGAGGACTACTTGATAGAAAATCTGGTAACTTTGACTTATGAATGTGATGATGCTCACTTAATGGAAGACCCTTCTCTAGCAAACGTCAGTTGTGGAATGGACCGTCAATGGTCGGAAAAGCCTTCATGCATAGCCAGTTCGGGTATGTCGCTGTTACAATTATAAGTTAAAATACAGTCTGCATGTATCTTTTCATGAGGAATATGTAAATTTGATTTAAAACTTTTAAACTGACAATCTAATGCCATATGATATATCCTGACAGAGCTAGACTATTCCCTTACTATCGTCTATTCCATTTTTCAATTTGTTTTCAATTATCTGCAAATTGAATGAATTTTAGTCATACATTGCAATCATGGCTAATCGATGTTAGTTACGCATATGTCTTACAGAATGGTGTTCTCCATCAATGCCTGAAGTAATGAACGCTAGCATTATTGGGGACTACTTGGTAGACAATCTGGTAACTTTGACTTATGAATGTGATTATGCTCACTTAATGGAAGACCCCTCTCTAGCAAACGTCAGTTGTGGAATGGATCGCCAATGGTCAGAACTACCTACCTGCATAGCAAGTGCAGGTTTGTTTCCATTTTAATCCGTTTGATTGTATGTCCAAAGAAGAAAGAATTACTTGTAGTTCATTTTCAAAAGATATTTCAAATAGGGAAGTTACAAATTAATCATTGTTAGTATTTCAAATCAGTTATATGTCGTTTGATAACAATTCATTAAATTTGTCTCCCTTGCCCTTGGAAAAGTAACGTTCTGATGAGTAACCATTCTTAAAACATAAAAATGGGCTCTACTTAAATACATCCGGCCATATTTGAAAATCATATCGGCATTATTTACCACCACTGATGAGGATTAACCATCCGAAACACTTGCCTGGTGCATTAAAATGGGTTTGATCACTGATGAGGGTTAAGTACCCGAAACGTTCATATCTGGTCTACATTGCCAATTTATTTGTTCTAAAATGATGCTATTCAATTTGAAGACGTTTACATTCAAATTGTAATTTTCTTAAAGAAGGTGAGTAAAGTTCAGGGTTTCGAGCAGTCATTAAAACTCAAGGAAATTGTCTTTTTTTAAGGTCAGGGAATTATGAGGGAATCTTAAGAATTGGTCAGTGAAAAATGAAAATCCATAAAGTCACTTAAAAATTATTTCAGAGATGAAGAGATATATGATCAATATTTTAAATTTTGGGCTTTGGCAGTCTTCAAGGATAAGATTGAAGTAATTAGACATAAAATTTAAATGATATGAGCCAAATAAGAATACTTTCATGTTGATTTATCAGAATATCGGAAATAAACATAAAACAATCAGAAAAAAGAAAAGGCGCATTGGATGGCTAATGGCATTTTAAGTCAGTTAAATATACATGAATTGGTCAGTGAAAAGTCAGGGAATTTTGTTTACCAAGAGTGCTGGCTACCCTGATTAATTGGATTCCATGACGTCACAGATTTCACTTGGTGACAAGGAGAACAATATGGCGGTATTAAAAAATTTCATGAGAATTTCCAGAAGACAAATTATTTCTCAATATAGCGAGTTGAAAGAGGTTAAAGTATGAGCTAAATATAAAGTTCCAGTCACAAATAAAGTACATTCAGCTATCAAATAATAACAAGTGAAACACCTCTGGGATCTCAGATTTAACAAATACCGTATAACCAGAATTTTTCACTAGATAGAAAGTTTCGCTATATTCGTGAGTGACCTGGAATCGCGAAAAAAATACACCTGCGAAAAATTGTGTCTGGTATGGTGTATCATAAATAAGAATATCAGCAAAATTTTGTTCTAATTGTTCATGTGTCATTTTTCACTTTTTCCGATTTAACATGAAGAGAAGTGAATTGATCATATTCTTATGTTTATACCGTGGATATGATCCCAATGTCACCAGACGGACACAAGGCTTGGTACTTGACCAATCTACAGTCTTGTACAAACGCATTCTTCAAACTTGCACTCTGACTGACTGTGACGACAGGACTCCATGACGAGCCCTGTCCAAACCTCTTTAGAGAAGACAGGGCCCCGACCACCTGTCCTCTCTGAATGTCAGTCGGACTCCTCGGGTGATAACATACATGAGCTCGCGGCGGCAGAGCACGGATTGTATTACGTACGCCCTCTTTTTATATCCATTTACATATTCATCTGTGTTATTTGGGCCCCTGCATTTTTGGTCTTGTTTGTGTGTGGTCATCTGACAGTGAGGAGGTTGTTTTACACCACAATTGTACGTTCTTCGAGACCTCCGGATAATCGGAAACGTGGGAGGGTTGTGCGCACGTAATCCAGGATAACCACACCTTCTGCTATTTCCGTGGCAGATGGCCGTCCTAAGTCGGCACCGATTGCCCATTGGCCTCGTTGGTTTATGTGTAGTCCTTTGTGTTTAATGTTTCTTTGTTGTGCGTTGACGTTCCTTGTCCCTTATGCGTCTCTTTCCGTGCTTGTCTGCTTTGTGTTTTTGCATTTGGTGTTTTGGGGTTTTGCTGTGGGTGCTACAACCGGGTGTTGTTGGATATCCCCTCCTTTGTTTTATGATTGAAAAACCTAAAACTTCAACAACAAAAGATAAAAAAAAACACACCACTCATATATATATTTTCATCTGTAAATAAGGAATCGCGAAAAATTGTACTCGGGAAAATAAGGACACCATATTTTATTATTAAATCGCGAAATTTGATACTCGCAAATTTTTCTGGTTATACGGTGACCAAAACAGGTTGCTCTGGGGTGTAAGGACAGAAGAATAGAAATCTAGCGCTGATTATAAACTTATTTCTTTTTCAAGGGCATTCGGTTTACAGATATACGTGTTTTGCATCTGGTATTATTCAATAGAACATTTCCACAGATTGGTGTTATCCATCGATGCCTGAAGTTATGGACGCTAGCATTGTTGAGGACTACTTGATAGAAAATCTGGTAACTTTGACTTATGAATGTGATGATGCTCACTTAATGGAAGACCCTTCTCTAGCAAACGTCAGTTGTGGAATGGACCGTCAATGGTCCGAAAAGCCTACATGCATAGCCAGTTCGGGTATGTCGCTGTTTAAATTATTAGTTCAAATACAGTCTGCCTGTCTTTTTAATGAGGAATATGTAAATTTGATTCTGACAATCTAATGTCATATGGTATAATCTGACAGAGCTAGACTATTCCCTTATTATGGTATATTAGTATTCTATTTTTCAATTCGTTTTCAATTATCTGCAAATTGAATGAATTATATTCATTCATTGCATTCATGGCTAATCGATGTTAGTTACGCATATGTCTTACAGAATGGTGTTCTCCATCAATGCCTGAAGTAATGAACGCTAGCTTTATTGGGGACTACTTGGTAGACAATCTGGTAACTTTGATATATGAATGTGATTATGCTCACTTAATGGAAGACCCCTCTCTAGCAAACGTTAGCTGTGGAATGGATCGCCAATGGTCAGAACTACCTACCTGCATAGCAAGTGCAGGTTTGTTTCCAGTTTAATCAGTTTGACTGTATGTCTAAAGAAGAAGGTTTGCTTTATTTTCGTAGATGTCTTAAAAATTGGAGATCTGTCGGAGAAGTTGTCTCGCTCTTTGCAAAGAAAATGCACAAACCTAAATTGAAAAGATTAAAACGAGAGGGCGCTACTTAGATACATTAGGCTTTGTTAGAAAACAACTTTGGCACCATATGACCACTGATGAGGACTGACTATCGACAACACGTATCTGGTGTATTAAGATTGCTTTGAAATTTTCTTCAAAATGAAAGAGGTGAAACACTTCCGTATTTCTATTTAAAACACTTTTCTTAAACACTATGGAGCAGATAAACTTATTTCCATTAATTGGGTGATAAGGCGTAATAATTGCATCCTTTCAGCTCTTTCGCCTGGAAGGAGCTTTGTTTTTGGACCTGTTTAAATTTGACATCATAATTTGTTTTTTTTTCTATTTCGGAAACTTGATAATTCTGCCAAACATACTTTCGATATTAAAGGCCCTCCAATGTTATTGTGGTAACATATTCTATTTAATTATACTACTGAATCGACCCAACACAAAATTTATAACTGCGTACTCTCTGCGAGGTAAATGTACAGATTTGAATTCAAAAAGTTAAAAGCAGAGTGCGCTACTTAAATACATTTGGCTGTGTCAGTAAATATCATTATAAACACTTATTTCCTTTTGCATATTTGACCAGATAAACATATTTCCCTTGACAGGATCGATGTTTATGTTGTAACGATTTCTTCTTTCCACTGCTTTCGAACCTTGTCGCCGAACGAAGCTTCCTCGCCTGCTCACGGTGTGTTCATATCTCAATTCTCAATACATATTTATGCCAGAGCAAGCGCTTGATATACAGATTTTGTACTGAATGCTAGGCGTCTTTCAGATAAGCTTCTCAGTCAGGGATACGTTCTATGGTCGATACGCAGAACTCGTCATACACTATGATGTCCCACCATCCTGAATGGTTGATGATATTCTGTCTTAGCGTTAGGGGTGTTGCATGCAAGCAAGAGATGTTGTCTCTTCCTGGGCACCTGGTCTCACTCCCATTTTGGGAGACCGCTTCTTTTTATGTGGTGGATGTTTTTGTGTGTTTGCTTTGGTTCATGTTTAATCCTGATAATGTATGCCTTTGGTTTATGATTTTCTGAATTATCGATTTTGTACTGTGTATGAGGACATGGTAATTACCCATATCTGTTATTTGTTTTGACCCTTTATCAATTTGACAGCATCGCTTACTTTGCTATTTCGGAAACGTGTAAATTCATCAAATACTATCATCGAAATAGAATTGGGATAACTTCTTAGCACAATCCCTCCATAGCTATTTTGGTTATAGATAACAAAAATGCGCATCTTAAAACACATAGTTGTTACATTTAAGAACAGACAAATTTGCAGCATCGATCAAACATACCTGTTTCGCATACTTAATCTTCGACAGTGATCCTCCATCTACACATTGAAATTCTATTGAAGATTGAAAGTTATGCCCAAGAAAATTGAAAAAAAAAACTTGAATCGACCCTACATAAAATTTGGAGCCTCGAACTCCTTGCAGAGCATAAATTTAAATTCAAAAAATTAAAGTCAGAGGGCTCTACTGAAATCAATTTGACTGTTTCAGAAAATCACTTTGGCATCTGATAAGTACCGCTGATGAGGATTTACTATCTGCAAATCGTGTCTGGTTTATTAAAATTGGCTATAAATTCTCTTTATGAAGGTATAGAGTTGGTACACTTCCGTTTTATATAAATACCACATATCGGTATTATGTCTTTTTGAGAAGCACATTTATGAATTATGCTTAGCAAAAAAAAAAAAAAAAAAAAAAAAAAAAAAACACTATAAAGATTGCTTATGTTTGCATCTCTCTTCAGAGTGGTGTTCTCCATCAGAGCCTGAAGTTATGTGGGCTAGTGTTACAGAATCCTATTTGTTCAACAACCTGGTAATGTTGACATATTCTTGTGATGAGGGTTACTTTATGGAAGACATAGACATCTCATTAGAAAACGTCACTTGCGGAATGGATCGTCAGTGGTCGGCACTTCCTACATGTTCAATAGGTAATTCAGATAAAGGAAAAAGGAGTGGATCTCCGATAACACTCGGTTGTAGCACCCACAGCAAAACTCCAAAACACCCAATGCAAAAAGAACAGAACAGACATCCAGAGAGAGAGAGAGAGAGAGAGAGAGAGACGCAAAAGGGAAAAGGAACACCAACTCACACCATAGGAACATGAAACACAAAAGACAACATATAAACTAACGAGACCAAAGGGCAACCGGTGCCGGCTTAGGACGGCCATCTTCCAAGGAAGTAAAACAGACGGTGTGGTTATCCTGGATTACGTCCACACAACCCTCCCACTGTTCCGATTACCCAGAGGTCTCGAAGAACGTACACTTGTGGTGTAAAATACCCTCCTCATTGTTAGATGATCACACACAAACAAGAGCGCAAAACGCAGGGGCCCAAGCAACATAAATGAATATGTAAATGGATATAAAAGTAATACAATCCGTTGTCTGCAGGCTGTAGCGAGATCATGTATTGGATCACCCGATGAGTCCGAATGACATTCAGAGAGGACAAGTGGTCGGGGCCCTGTCTTCTCTAAAGAGGTTTGGACAGAGCCCGTCATGGAGTCCCGTCGTCACAGTCAGTCCGTCCGAGTGCAAATCTTAAGAATGCGCTGGTACAAGACTGTAGATTGTTTAAGTACCTAACCTAGTATACGTCTGGTGACATTAGGATCATATCCACGGTATCTTTTCGATGGTTAATGCTGTCTACCTTTGATCCTTCTTATTTTATTAATCATGTCACCATAAAGTGCAGGTTGTGAAACACCCAAAGTAATATACTCTGTTGCTTGTATGGATCAGAATTTCATGAGAACTGGAAAATATTCTTATCAAATTTCCAGAAAGTATTTACTTGTTTGTGAAAGCGTAAATCTTGACCTAAAAGTTCCCTCGTAATTTGTAAATTTCTACTGTTAAAATCCAAAACATCAGATCTAGAGTTCTTTTTATTACAATTAAAAAGCCGATTTGATATATATATATATATAAAAAACTCACAGCAATTGCTGAAGTAACACCCAGTTGTTTTAAAAATATATTTTATTCAATTTATGTTTTTGAATATTATTCATCTGCCTCCTCAAGAAAATAAATAGTAAAACTTTTTGATCGAGTCTTGAAAAAATGTTCTTTGCTTAAAACTTTACCTATAAGAAATTAACTCAAACGTTGAAAAGGGCCAACTAGATATCCGAGAAAACACAGCCTTGAGAGGTTTGTCCGGTTGAATGAGAACAAAAGCATACAAGTGAAGATTTATAGAGGGGTAGCAATAGCATAAGTTGGTTGTCCATTCGAATTCATTTATTTTCACCTAGTGACATGTTCCCCAGAGCCGACTGTTGAAAATGCTGACGTAGATGGAACAGGAGACGAATTTGGAGACACACGTAATATTACATGTCAAACTGGCCATATACTATCTGGCGATGACGTAGTAACTTGCCAGGCAGATGGAGAGTGGTCAACACCACCAACTTGTGAACCAGGTATGTACTTATTTGAAAACTTTCTACTATAGGTAATATAAGAAGAGAATATTGATCTGGTAAATCATTGGATTTCTTTTGTTAAGGTGTTTTTAGACTGATATCAAGAAAATAAATCTAGTTTTATTTTTGAGATCCCATTTTTCCTCCATGTAAAACAACTGCATTCAAGTACACCGAAGAATACTTTAAAACTGTCTTTTATCGCAAGCCTTGCCTAAGGTATAACACAATACTAAAACGTTTAATTGATACATGTGGCATATTGAAGGACTACGAGAGTGTTAAACGTCTACAAATTCATTAGCATCATTTAAGAACAGATCAATTTGCAGCATGGACCAGACATGTACGTTTGGGTACTTAACCCTCGTCAGTGATCCTAAATTTCAACATTGTAATATGGCCAAAGAGTGTGGAAATTATTAAGTCCAAAAATGTACCAAAAAAAAAATGAAGCAGGATGGGTGGGCTATGATGCTACAGGACCCAAGTTTTGAAAATTTCAAGATTTTTTGATAACAGAAATTTTCGAATGCGTTGAAGGGACAGACGATCAACCGAAGTTGATCGATCTTGGCTACATGTGCCCTCGGGGACTCAATGTCAACCAGCAGTGACAGTCACCAAGTGGTTCAAATTTCAAACGTCTTCAAATTAAGAACAGATCAATTTGCAGCATCGACCAGGCATGCACGTTTCGGGTACTTAAGGTCAGGGTGTCGATTTTTATAGAAATGAGGTAGAAGAAAGATGGATAGGTTCATATGTAGAGGAACATATCCTCAAACTATTCAGACCAAAATCAAAATTTGCCAGTCTCGTGTTTTGGCTATAAACGACTATTTTTGGCCTATTTTAACATTTTTTGTCATTTTAGAGATTACCACATGCATGAAAATTAAAAAATTCATATAAATCCTTATTTTTCAAGACTCTTATAGCTTGAGGATGAATTAAACGCTATTTTGAGAAATTTTGATAAAATAATCAGTTCTAAGGAGAGTATTTTCTTATAAAAGATATGTTGCTGGTTGCCATGGCAACAATTCGTTATTTTTATTAATAGCTAGAAGGTCGCCAGCTACACAATTTTTTTCTACATGTATATCTATGGTATTGCTTAATATTAAAGCAGTCAAATCAATATGTATCCTATATAGCTAATTAGTTTTTGAGCAAAATGATTGTTTCTTTAAAGAGAACAATAATTTATGCAAAAAATCAACATTTTGGCCCGAAAACATAGAGTTTAACTTGAAGTTCGAATTTCTGATTATCTCACTTTTAATTAGTATAATGAATAGTAAATATTCTGATGTTTGAATCTGTGGTAGCAGAACTCGTGCGAGAATGACGATTTTTTCCTATTTACGGCGATTTTTCATTGAAAAATATTCATTTTCCCTCAAAATATCCACTCAGCAATGAAAGTTTCAAGGAGTATTATTTTTTTCTAAAATAATGTAACAATCTAAGCTTATACCATGTATCATTTATGTCGTTTTCAAATGTCATCTGAAATGGAAATAGAGTTATCTCCCTGTAGTTTTAATCCTAACCTTGACCCTCATCAGTGATCCTCAATCTAGACAATGTAATATGGCCAAAGAGTGTGAAAATTACTGTGTCAACAAATGTACCGAAAAATAAAGCAGGATGGGTGGGATATGATGCTACAGGACCCAAGTTTTGGAAATTTCAAGATTTTTTGATAACAGAAATTTTCGAATGCGTTGAAGGGACAGACGATCAACCGAAGTTGATCGATCTTAGCTATATGTGCCCTCGGAGACTCCTGGTCCACTAGCAGTGACAGTCACCAAGTGGTTCAAATCTTAAACGTCTTCAAATTCATTAGCTTCATTTAAGAACATATCAATTTGCAGGATTTACCATAATGTTTTTCCCTAAAATTATAACATTTAACATGACATGATGAAGTTCCTAATAATCAACATTGGATGTGTTCGTTTATATTGTGTTATTCAAACTGTAAGGGTTTTTTTTTTTTGGATAAGTGACATGTTCCCCGGAGCCGTCTGTAGAAAATGCCGATGTAGAGGGAACGGGAGACGTATTCAGAGACACACGTAATGTTACATGTCAGACTGGATATACCCTTTCCGGCAATGATTTAGTAACTTGCCAAGCAGATGGACAGTGGTCAACAACACCAACGTGTGAGATAGGTGTGTATTCCTTGGATTTCAGGAGTGAGAATTGTAGAAACACTTTCAATTTAAAGTTTTAAGGAATATTTTTCTATGTAAATGTATAAAACTAGCCTTCAAGTACCTGATTCCGATAATATTTAACCAACGCTTTAAAAGGACCCCCTGTCGCTGGAAAATCAACTTTAATAAAATATCCTAGATTTAAAAAAATACTCATATGAAACCAAGTTTGTTCAGTCTTTGCTCACCAAAGGAAAGAAATATTTTGCTCTCCAATTCAATTCTCCATTCAGATACATGAATATTTAATTATCTTACCTTAGCACAATCTATTAAGACAGCTTGGTCTTAAGTTGTTACAAAGCAAGATTGTCTTTCGTCACGCTCGACCTTTTTCCGAGGAGTTATGTCCCTTGATGGCTTGCAAAATTCATTTTTGTCAGTTTTCCGGACTTTTTTCTGTAACAGATAGAGATATTAAGGTGAAAATTAATGCACAGCTTGGCTTTGGATAGTTACAGAGCAATGTCAACTTCCGTCATGCTTGATCTAATAGGAGCTATGTCCCCTGATGACTTGTAAAATTCAGTTTTTCAGTTTTCCGGACGTTTTTTCCACACCGGGTAGAGATATCCAGGTGAAATGTGATACACAGCTTAATCTTGCATAGTTGGTTGCGAGTTTGACTGTCGTCACGCTTAACCTATTCTTTGAGGAATTATCCCCCTTGATGACTTGCCAAATTCAGTTTTAGTCAGTTTTCTGGACTTGCTTTGAAACAAATAGTGATATTCAGGAAAATTTTGAAACACAGCTTGGTTGTGTTTCAAACACACCTTGTAGCAAGTTTGACTTTTGGCACACTTGACCCTTTTTTTTATGGAGTTACGCCTCTTGATGACTTGCAAAATTCAGTTTTCCGAACCATTGTTCTGCAACAAATTAGATATTCCAGTGCAATTTGATACATACCTTGGTCTTGGATAGTTACATGCACCGAGTAAGTTTGATTTTGGGTCATGCATGGCCTTTTCCGAAGAGATGTGCCCCTTGATGCAAAAGGTCAGTTTCAACATTTTTTCTGGAACAAATAGAGTTTTCTAGATAGCTAGAAAAACTTGCTTAAGGACTTACATGTAAAACCTCCTTTTTCTTATTTCTGAAGTTATCTGCATGGACAATAACTTGAAATTCATGTTTAATTGAAGAGTTATAGGCTCAGCGATTAAAACTTTTTTGTTGTGAAAATATTTCCAAATAATACAAGGATCAAATGAGTTGCATTTTTCAACTTTAGTGTACATCTAATTTCTTCATCGAATTTATTCAGGGTTGCGCTTCTCGCATTTTTTTCTAGGTTACATACCATGACTAATAAGCGAAACTCACCCTTATTTTACGATAGAAAATGATATATAGAGAAATTGAAATAAGCTTCGAACTTTTTTGTTCTACTTACTAAGATATCATTATAATATGGAAGTGATCTAACTCTTGGATCATATATCTAACATGATTTACATGTATGTAATTTTTGAACATTTACAAAATGACCTCGCATAAGACGACCGTCTCGTTGTCAGATCCTATTGTATTACTTTGTAAAATAATTATATCATCTATGCAATTTTCTGAATAAAATACTGTTTAAACCAACTGTACATATTATCACACCACAACATTGTATTTCGTACTTTCATTGTACTCTGGAATTTGTTCTTCATGTTAAGTTGTCCTCCGTGTTTCTATCGTCCTGTGTTATTGTCTCCGTCTTGTTGTCCAATGTTCTTTTCTCGTTAGAAAGTTCTGTTTCTCTGTTGATTCTTTTTTTCAAGAATTTGTAAGTCTTTATAGCTTGTGAATATTCGAATCTAATTTTGGGGGTTTTTTTATTTGACATTAATTCACTGATTCCAAAGGACGAGAATTTAAAGATACTTTTTTTTGCTAGATATGTTTTCCTTGAATTCAAACTCTATACATTCTTGATGAAAATTTCAAACCAATTTATCATGCACCAGACGTTATAACAGGCGTTTTCATACATCTGTCGTTTAAAAATGTGGCATTTTTCTTCTAGTTACATGTTCCCCCGAGCCGTCTGCTGAAAATGCGGATGTGGAAGGAATGGGAGACGAATACGGGGACACGCGGAACTTTACATGTCAAACTGGGTATACGTTATCCGGTGATGATACAGTTACTTGCCAGGAAGATGGACAATGGTCAACAATACCCACCTGTCAAATAGGTGTGTATTTGTCTAAATTCCTATTCGATAAATGTCTCTTTCATTTAGTAAAATTAAAAAAAAAATAACTACATGTCAGACAGGTGTGTAATCCTTTGATACATATATTTTTCGATAAATGTTTCTTTTTTGTAAACAAAAACTGAACCTTGAAGTTTTGAGGATCTACTCATCGTACATGTACATAATCAAAACCATAAGAGTATGAAATATCCAATATTTCCTAGTTTTTAAACCAATATTATAAACATCAAGATGTACCCATAAGAATTTGTCTCAAAGTCGAGAAGTTAAAGCAAATTCACCTGAATTTCCATTGGAACAGTTGCGAACCCCGGAATAAACAACATTCCGAGGTTAGATCAGGTATCCGTCCCCTGTTTGCAAGCTACACTGTTTGAATGCAAACTAAACGTAAAAGATATTTAACATCTTCAAATTCATTAGCATCATTTTAGAGTAGATAAATTTACGGCATGGACCAGACGTGCACGTTTCGGGTAATAAACCCTCGTCAGTGATCCTCAATCTAAACAATGTAATATCACCAAAATCTGCGAAAATTGTGTCCTAAATATACCGAAAGACATAGCAAAATTGCTGGGATATGATGCTACAGGACTCAGGTTTTAGAAATTTGAGAAAATTTTGTAAACAGAAATTTTCAAATGCATTGAAGAAAATTAGTCCTTTACTGCTTGATGCATTAATTTGATCTCTTGACACAAGAGTTATAAAGAACACCATCCAAGATATTTTCGAAAGGATAATAGTTTAAATGTAAAGGTGATACGCTTAAAAACTCAATTCAATATTTTTTTTCTGCTAGAGATTATAATGATGTATATTTTATGAATTAATATAGCAAATTTCGAACATTTTTTCTGAGTGTTTCATACAATTTCACTTTATTGGTCTTAGTTACATGTTCCCCGGAGCCGTTTTTAGAAAATGCAGACATGGAAGGAATGGGAGACGAATACGGAGACACACGGAATTTCACATGTCAAACGGGTTATACACTATCTGGTAATGACGTAGTTATTTGCCAGGAGGATGGACAATGGTCATCAACACCAACGTGTCAGATAGGTGTGGATTCGTTAAAATGTTTTATTTTTCATTTAATTAGTTCAATCCTTCAAAAATATTTCGAAGTTTTAAGCATTTAAGTATCGTACATAATTCAAACAATCAAAGTATGAACTGTTAAGTTTTTCATAACTTCATATGCACAGCAAACCCAGCCTTCAAGAGATTTTGATTAAAGTATAGTTTCTCCTGTCACAACATCAATGTTAAACGTCTTTAAATTCAATAGCATCATTTAAAACCTGATAAATTTACAGCATGGACCAGACATGCACGTTTCGGGTACTAAACCCTCGTCAGTGATCCTCAGTCTAAACAATGTAATATGGCCAAAAAGCATGAACATTATTATGATGGTCCGAAAATGTACCAAAAGATGTAGCAGAATGGGTGGGATATGATGCTACAGGACCCACGTTTTAGAAATTTCAAGAAATTTTGTAACAGAAAATTTCAAATGCGTGAAAGAGACAGACGATCAACCGAAGTTGATCGAACTTGGCTACATGTGCCCTCGGGGACTCTTGGTCCACCAGCAGTGACACTCACCAAGTAGTTCAAATGTTAAACGTCTTTAAATTCAATAGCATCATTTAAAACCTGATAAATTTACAGCATGGACCAGACATGCACGTTTCGGGTACTAAACCCTCGTCAGTGATCCTCAGTCTAAACAATGTTATATGGCCAAAAAGCATGAACATTATTATGATGGTCCGAAAATGTACCAAAAGATGAAGCAGAATGGGTGGGATATGATGCTACAGGACCCACGTTTTAGAAATTTCAAGAAATTTTGTAACAGAAAATTTCAAATGTGTGAAAGAGACAGACGATCAACCGAAGTTGATCGAACTTGGCTACATGTGCCCTCGGGGACTCTTGGTCCACCAGCAGTGACACTCACCAAGTAGTTCAAATGTTAAACGTCTTTAAATTCAATAGCATCATTTAAAACCTGATAAATTTACAGCATGGACCTATTCTTGTATTATTTTTGGGTCCCTGTAAAGTGCGAAACGAAACAAAAACGAAACGAAACGAAACAAATCGAAACGAGACGAGACGAAACAAATCGAAACAAAACGAAACAGATCGAAACGAAACGAAACAAAACCAAACCAAACAGATCGAAACGAAACGAAACAAAACATAAAACTTAACGAAAATGAGAAAAAGAGGAAAAATCGCCGAAAACGAATATTTCAAGACAAGATCAGCATGTAATATTGCCTTAATCCAAGAATTCTACATTTGTAACTATAGCCGAGAGGGTTTCTTGAAAGAGTCAAAGTTGACATTTAAAAAAGTAAATGTCAAATGCCATTCATGTTTTTAAGAGGAATAAAAGGGAGGGGATAGGAAACCACGCTTTGACACCGTTATGAGATAATAAAACAGGGTGGGGGCACATTTCAGGAAAAAATCTTATCCTTTTTCAAACGAAATGTGCCCCCCAGTTTTTAATTGTTCTCATTTTTCTGATAAAATTTTCAAAAAGACATAACGGAACAGTTCCGTTTTCTCTGCGCTAGACTCCTCCCTGCTAAATAATATTTTCCCGTCTATGACGAGGTTATTCATCCCATTCACTCTCCTTTAAAATGCAATTGTGCTATATACCGTATAATATATATCATGTTTTAATCGTCAACTTTGATTCTTTAAAAAACCCTCCAGCCACAAGAACTAACGGTTGAAGGCAATAATAAGGGGGTGGACAGGGACTAAGGGAGGGGAGAGAAAGGGGGCGGGAGGAGGGAAGAAGGGGCGGGAGGAGAGGAAAGGGGGCGAGAGGAGTGACAAATGATTGGGAGGGTAACAGTAACCAAAAAAAATTAGGAAATTACTTTTAATATAAATAATCTTGCTCTTATGCGTTCATGTACATAATCTCAATTTTAAAAATTACCATGAAATTCATCTATATATACCTTAAAAATTTTTCCCGATCGCTTCGCTTGCCGCAATTTTCAATTCATTTTTCAAATACTTCAGGCTCGCTTCGCTCAACTTAGTTTTTCATCTAAACAGGTCTATTTGTTTTTGTCAAGGTTTAAAAAAAATAACTTCACTATTGCACCAATTTACACTTTAAAGTTAAAACATTTGTCTTGACCGCCCAAGCCCCCCTCCCCCCACGGGGAGGGGGGGGGGGCGGCAGGAGGAGAGTGGTACCCCTTGACCCTTCAATAAGATCTTGTCTTGGTTCGTTATCGGCGATTTTTCCTCTTTTTCTCATTTTCAAGTTTTATGTTTTGTTTCGTTTAGTTCCGATCTGTTTCGTTTCGTTTCGTTTCGATCTGTTTCGTCTGTTTTGTTTCGTTTCGTTTCGATCTGTTCCGTTTCGTTTCGTTTCGTTTCGTTTTATTTTTGTTTCGTTTCGCACTTTACAAGTCCCATTATATTTTTATCAAGAAGATAAAATTGAAAGACAATTTTTGCTAAAGATGTTTCCAGTATATTGTTGATTAATCATAAAAAATGTTTTACATGTATTTGTCAAATTTGTCGTGTATATTTTTTTACTTATTCGTCTAAGTTACATGTTCCCCGGATCCGACTGTTGAAAATGCGGACGTGGAAGGAATGGGAGACGAATACGGGGACACGCGGAATTTCACATGTCAAACTGGTTATACGTTATCTGGCAATGATGTAGTAACTTGTCGAGAGGATGGACAATGGTCATCAACACCAACATGTCAGATAGGTGTGTATTCGTGTAAAATACGCTTCGTTATGATTTTTGTCGTTGTAAGAAAAATCTGAACATGATAGAAATGCTTTGAACTTTAAAGCTTTAATTTATCAAACTGAGAATAATGTAACAATAAAGGTATGGAATTTCCAAAGTGCTACGTAATTCAACATTTTGAGCAACGCATTATTAATAGTATCTATTGTCACAAGAGATATACAGAAAAACCTTTCAAAGGCCTCGAAGATACGATTGAAAAATAATACTTCTTTTGCTACAGTTGTTGTTGTTATACATTCAATAAATTGTAGAAATAATTGCCATGCATTTGTAATAAATCATCTGACTTTTTTCGAAGTTACATGTTCCCCGGAGCCGACTGTTGAAAATGCAGACGTGGAAGGAATGGGAGACGAATACGGGGACACGCGGAACTTTACATGTCAAAATGGTTTTACGTTATCTGGCGATGAAATAGTTACTTGCCAGGAAGATGGACAATGGTCAACAAAACCAACATGTCAGATAGGTGTGTATTCGTTTTAAATACTCTTCGATATTATTTTATACCCCCCCCCAAACTTTATAAAGGAATCACCCTGTCTGTTCGTCTGTCCGTCTGTGCGTCTGACAGTTCATCACACCTTGTCCGGAACATAACTCCTCCCCTTTGGAGTGATTTCAGTAATATTTCACAGAAATGTTTCTTGGACCTAAGGGTGTGCCATGACCTTAAAACAAGTTCATAGGAGAAAGGTCAAGGTCACAAAAGACATTATTATAGAAACATTGTCCAGACCATAACTCTTCCAACTTTGGATGGATTTCACAGAAATATTTCTTAGGACCTAAGGGTGCGTCATGACTTTGAACCAAGGTCATAAGTCAAAGGTCATAATAAACATCATTAGTAAAACCTTGTCTGGAGCATAACTCCTCCCCCGTTGGATGGATTTCAATGACATTACACAAAAATGTTCTTTAGGACCAAAGGTTGTGCCATGACCTTAAAATAAGTTCATCGGAGAAAGGTCAAGGTCACAATAGACATCATTATTAAAACATTGTCCAGACCTTTACTCTTCTTCTTTGGATGGATTTCAATAACATTTCATAGAAATATTCCTTAGGACTACAGATACATAGACGATGTTTTGTCCATCAATAATTCAAAATTCGCGAATTACCTCAGCAGTATCTATCCTTCGGAGCTTGAAGTCAAAGAAAGTACAAAGACAAATAATTCAGCATCCTATTTGGACATAATGTTGTCCTTCGACAGTGATGGTTACTTGAACACCTCACTCCATGACAAACGTGACGACTTCAATTTCAGCATTACAAACATTCCTTTTCTAAGTAACAACATCCCTACATCGCCTGCCTATATGGCGTGTTAATATCTCAGTTGATACGCTATGTCAGAGCAAGTACCAAATATACGGAGTTTGGTCTGAGGGCTAGGCGTCTTTCAGATAAGCTTCTCAGTCAGGGATATGTTTGTGACCGACTTAAATCATCACTTAGGCAGTTCGACGGTCGATCCTTGTCAAGTGCAAAGGTGCATCCCCTGTGGATGGATTTCAATAATATTTCATAGAAATGTTCTTAAGAATCTATGGGTGTCACTGTCTGTTTGTCCGTACGTCCGACTGTATGTCTGTCTGTCCATCACACCTCGTCAGCATAACTCCTTCCCCTGTTGATGGATTTCAATAATATTTCACAGAAATGTTCCTTAAGACCCAAAGGTTTGTCATGACCTTGAACCAAGATCATATGTCAAAGGTCAAGGTCACAATAGACATAATAAGTAAAACCTTGTCCGGAGCATTACGCCTTACCCTGTGGATGGAGTTTTATGATATCTCACAGAAATGTTCCGTCAAACCTAAGGGTGTGTCATGACCTTGAACCAAGGTCATAAGTCAAAGGTCAAGGTCATAATAGACATCATTATTAAAACCTTGTCCGGGGCATTACTCCTCCTTCTTCGGATGGATTTCAATAACATTTCACAGAAATGTTCCTTAGGACCTAAGAGTGTGTCATGACCTTAAAACAAGTTCATAGATCAAAGCACAATGTCACAATCGACGTCATTAGTAAAACTTTGTCCAGAACATAACTCTTCCCCTTTGGATGGATTTCAATTATATTTCACAGAAATATTCCTTGGAACCTAAGCTGTGTCATGACCTTGAACCAAGTCCATACGGCATCAATGGTCAAGGTCATAATAATAATAGACATCATTAGTGAAACCTTTCCAGAACATAACTCCTCCCCGTGTGGATTGATTTCAATAATATTTTTCAGAAATGTACTTTAGAATATGAGAATATGTAATGAACTTCAAAAAAGGTCAATGAAGGTCACAAAAGACATCATTAGTAACATCTTGTCCAGAGCATTATCCTCCCCCGTTGATGGATTTCAATAATATATCACAAATGTACCTAAGATGATACGGGTGTATCATGACCTTGAACCAAGGTCAAAGGTCAAGAAAGGTACCATTGGTAGATCCTTGTCCAGAGCATAATTCCATCCGCCCTGTGGAATCGGATTTCAATAATATTTCACAGAAATGTACCTTAGAGGATAAAGGTGTGTCATTACCTTAAACCAAGTTCTAAGGTCAAGGTCATTAATAGACGCTAGAACTCTATGTATAATTTATTTCTATCTAATAACAGACTTCGAAATAATTAAAAGAAGTCGAAATAGCAATTTCTGCATGTTTTTACGTGTTTATCACCGTCGAGAAACGATGTAAACGCTCGATTGCATATATACGCAAAGGGAATCCCCAGTTACATGTACACATGTATTTATTAACAGACCATTGAAATGTGATGCGGCTTTGAGTGTCGAAACGCACATGCGTCAATGTTTTGCATTGGAAAATGTAAGCAAGAGCTCTGGTTACTTGTATTGAAGGAAACGAAGTTGAAGTGTAAATGTCAAATAAATTGTAGTGGTAGTTGTCATACATTTGTAACGAAAAGCTGACTTTATTTTTCTAAGTCACATGTTCCCCGGAGCCAACTGTTGAAAATGCGGATGTGGAAGGAATGGGAGACGAATACGGAGACACGCGGAACTTTACATGTCAAACTGGTTATACGTTATCTGGTGATGATGTAGTTACTTGCCAGGAAGATGGACAATGGTCAACAAAACCAACATGTCAGATAGGTGTGTATTTGCTTTAAATGTCGATAAAAAATTTTTAGTTAGAAAATCTTAATCGTGCAGGAATTCTTTGATTTTTTTAACAATGAATTATGATAATTGATATAAACAATTAGATTTTGAATTGTTCGATTTTTTCTTGCCTCATACAAAAGACAATACCAGCCTTCAAGTACCTGCACCTGGCACTTAAAAGATTTTTTATACCAATATTTCCATTCCATCTCCAGGCAAAAGAGATATAAAAATCAACATCAAAGTATCAATTGTGGTTGAGTTTGTAATACTGATTCTCTGTAAAGTCCAAATGTCAAAATGTTTTCCTTTTTTCTATCAGAAAATTGAGAGTCAATTGTAAAATGTAAGTTTTTGTCTTCTTATAAGTTTAAACTTTATAAACATAAATAATACGGAAGTGTACATGTTCCACTTCTACACCCTCTTTAAGAAAACTTCATACCAATTTTCATGCACCAGACACGTTTTTCTGATATTAAATCCTGATCAGTGATGCTTCCAGCCGAAGTGATTTTTAGATACAGCCAAACATCATTTTAGTAGCGCCATCATTATACCAAAACCGCAAATGGAACATTTACATATAAAACTATTGATCCTTGATCTTGAAGTAAATGACCTTGAAAAAAAATGTTAAGATTACGAGAAAAAAGGAAAGTATCGTTTCTGCTAATTTATAGAAATTCACTACTGTAAACCATAGCGTACAGACTCTTATAAAAGAGTAATACGGTTTGGTTTTCACATCAACATTTGCCATAGCAATCATCTAATTGGCACATTGCAGGAAATGGCTAATTTCTCATTCGAGTTGTCTTACTAATTTTGTTCATCAGATGATATTTATTTTATTTTAACAAATGAAATTATTTCATTAAGCCTATCTGCATAGTTATTTATAATTAACAAATGCTCAAAATTGCACTAAAAAGCAATTTGCTTTGATATACGCCTGTTTTTGACTGTTTTTATTTGCTGTTGTAGAAGAAATATCTTTAAAATGAATAGATTTTCTTAGAATAAAGTTAAAAGAGTCGTATATGTCTAAGTTGTTTCGCTATTATATTGGTTCACATGGTAACCTATTGTCCAAACAAAGCTTACTCCACAGTCTTGTGCGGACTAAAACAGATTTACCTTGTTTTCATGACAACCGTCAACTACATTGTCCGACAAAGGTTTTTTTTCTTGTCACTGTACCAAACGTACCATTTGTGGAGAAAATCAGTAAAGCCTATGACATGCCCTGGCCAGCCAGTTTTGGTCCTTACAGAGAATTGGTTCTAAGGTCTAAAAGGAAGGATTAAAGCAATCCCTCAATAATCATTTTACTGGATCTTTGATACAATTTACCAGAAAATTTCATACATATGTGAGATTTATCATATAAAATGTGGCTTTCTTCGCCTAAGTGACCTGTTCTCCGGAGCCTTCCGTTGAAAATGCCGATAAGGAAGGAACAGGAAACGAATACGGGGACACACGCAGTTTCACGTGCCAAACTGGCCACACCCTAACTGGCAATGAAGAAGTAACTTGCGAGGAGGATGGACTGTGGTCAGCAATACCAACGTGTGAAGCAGGTAATTATTCATATGAAATTGCAACAAATTTGTGCTGCTTTTGATAGCGAAATTTGAATCTCATGGAAGAGCAAAATACGCGGATTATCCCAGAAAAAAGGTAGACATTTACAATAATCATCTTAAATATTGAGGTACATGTATACACATAGGATTACCGCCAAATGATAAGTTACGTTGTAGATTTCGGCGACTACGGTTGAGAAATCGATTAGAGGCGGCAACGCTACATGGTCCGATAAGAGACATGGTGTCTATGTGACTCATACATGTATCTTTAGATTAATTGACAGAATTCTCTACACAGTAGATTCACTTACAATGTATCCGTGTCTTCTTTGTTCTTTCTCTTAGGAATTAACAACGGACTTAATCAATGACGTTCGTGACCGAATTTACAGTCTAACTATTTTCCTCCATCTTGCACCTCGTTCACTACTGTCTGTCCATCCGTCCGCAAATATTTTGTGCAACTTTGTACTTAAAAATGAGAATGACGCGTAATACATAAGGAATCAATTGAATATCTGTTAACTACTCTGTGTTCTCCTTACGTAAATATGACTGACACTTATATCTCCCCCCTTCTTTTTATAACAAAAGATCGCAGGGAACTCTTACATATAAAATTACAAATTAAAAACTCCATGACAATATATATGCATAGTCATTGTATTTCCTTGAGATGAAACTATTGGAGTGGTACGTATTGCATTTTTGCATGAAAACGTGACGTCAGAATTGACACAATTCATTAATTTTACAGAGACATGCCGCTACAGCTGTTCTTCCTTGACACCTGAAATTAATTTTAACGTTTCTCTTTACCTGACAATTCAATTTCAGATACAAAAAACAATGAAATGATAATTGTGGAAAACGTCGTCTAAAAATGCTGAAATGAATACATTAACTTTCCGCAAGGATTTATTTCTATTTCAAATTTTTAACGATCATAATTCACATCGTATTAATGCATTCTCTTAAAATTTACTGCAATGTTTCATAGACTATCAACAAAAAATCTTAAAATAAAAGGAACATGACATATATTTTTAAATTGAATAATAACTTTTACACTCTTTAGGTCATATCACATAGGGTTAAGTACCCGAAACGTGCATGTCTGGTCCATGCTGCAAATTGATCCTGTTCTTAAATGATGCTATTGAATTTGAAGACGTTTAACATTGTTTAGATTGAGAATCATTGACGAGGATTAAGTACCCGAAACGTGTAATTCTTGGTCCATGCTGTAAATTTATCTGTTCTTAAATGATGCTGTTAAATTTGAAGACGTGTAACATTTGTACCAATTGGTGAGTGTCACTGCTGGTGGACCAGGAGTCCCCCCGAGGGCACATGTAGCCAAGTTCGATAAACTTCGGTTGATCGTTTCTTCAACGCATTCGAAATTTCTGTGATCAAAATGTCTTGAAATTTCCTAATCGTTGGTTCTGTAGCATTATATTCCATCCATCCTGCTACCTTTTTCGGTACATTTTTTTGATGAAATACATGTAATTTTAAAACTCTTTGGCCATATTACTTTGTTTAGACTGAGGATCACTGCCAAGGGCTAAGTGCCCGAAAAGGGTATTTCTGGTCCATGCTGCTTTATCTGCACTTTTAAAAATCATGCTATTGAATTTGAAGACATTTAACATTTGTACCACTTGGTGAGTGTCATTGCTGGTTGACCAGGAGT
The DNA here is from genome assembly GCA_033119305.1 of Pinctada imbricata. Taxonomy (NCBI): domain Eukaryota; kingdom Metazoa; phylum Mollusca; class Bivalvia; order Pterioida; family Pteriidae; genus Pinctada; species Pinctada imbricata. The sequence goes on from VSWD01000013.1 coordinate 36,530,951, forward strand.
CCCCGAGGGCACATGTTTCCAAGTTTGATCATCGATCAACTTGGGTTGATCGTTTCTTCAACGCATTAGAAAATTTATGTTATCAAAATGTCTTGAAATTTCTAAAACGTGGGTCCTGCAGCATCGTATTCCACCCATCCTGCTACGTCATTCTGTACATTTTGGATATAATAATTCTCACACTACTTGGCCATATCACATTGTTTAGATTGAGGATCACTGACGATATGCTGCAAATGTATCTGCTCTCAAATAATGCTTTTGAATTTGAAGACGTCATCGGTTAACGTTGATAAAATCTTTATCTATCTTGTACTGAAGTTAATGTTCTTTAGCAGGAGAGGGGATATCTACAAGTATGTTGATATCGTCACATGCCTGCATATTAGAACTGTTTGACAAATTATTAAACAAACAAGTTGACAACACATGAAATATCATATCTTTAAAGTAACATGTTCCCCGGAGCCGTCGGTAGTAAATGCTGATGTAGAGGGAACGGGAGACGTATTCGGTGATACACGTAATTTCACATGTCAAACTGGTTTTACTTTATCCGGTGACGACGTAGTAACTTGCCAAGCAGATGGGCAGTGGTCAACAAAACCGACGTGTGACCAAGGTATGCTTACATGGAATACATTTTTTTATGATTGTGATGTACATCAATTATCAATTTTAATGGGATCAACTATATTTTGAACTTCTTCTTTAGAAAATAATTATGTAGAGGTATGTGTGACCTACGTGGCCATAACTCTGTGATAATTATTCGTTACCTCTCCGTAGTGACTTGCTCCCCTGAACCGTCTGTTGATAACGCAAATGTAGATGGGACAGGAGACGTATATGGTGATACACGTAATTTCTCATGTCAAGTTGGTTTTGTCATATCCGGCGATGATGTAGTAACTTGCCAAGCAAATGGACAGTGGTCACCAACACCAACATGTGAGGAGGGTATGTATTCAATATCTATGATATGAAAATCGAAGCTGACATGGATGCCATATACGGATCAATTGATACAAAAATGTATACATGTATTCACATTGTAGTTTACGTCGGTTTGGCGTCATCACCGCTTAATTTGTTACAATGATTATCATCGATAACCCCTTCCTTTCTTCTATGATAATGATATTTTTCCATTTTATGCTTTAACATTTACAATAATTTATGTGGAATTTCAAATTACAAATTTGATGAAAGTTAACATTTAATAAGTCCCCCACCGGCAACGCCGAATGGGACTCTTAGTTTCCTCTCGGTCTGTCTGTCTGTCCATCCGTCCATCTGTCCGTCTGTCCCATTTTCAGTTTTCTTGACTTTTTTTCGCTTTTGTTGCATATATTTAACTCATTTTTGGTATGTGGATATATCTCAATGTGATACAGATCAAGCTTGAGTTACCTTTTGATTTACCTATTTTTACAAAAGTTACATGTATTGCCCTTGGACTTGTCAAATTTTATGAAAATTCCAGTTTTCTAGACTTTCTTACGCCATTATTGCATAAATTGAACTCAATTTTGGTATGTGGATACATCTCATTGTGGTACAGATCAAGTTTGAGTTTGCTTTAGATTGACTTTTTTTACAAGAGTTATGGCCCTTGGACTTGGTAAATGTTATGAAATTTTCCGTTTTCCTGATTTTCTTCGGTTCTATTGCAAATAATGCATTGATTTTTGGTATATGAATGCATCTCAGTGTGTTACAGACCAAGTTTGAGTTTGTTTTCCACTGACCTATTTTTGTGCGAATAGCACATAGCGATTGCCTGATTTCTTCACTCATGGGAGCCCCGTCTACTGAGTATGTATAAACGATGTTAACTCTGTTTACATGTACCTTGGGACTGCGTCAGCGTCATGATCGGTATAAAGTCTGATCACTGTCTGAATCAATGAATTATATCTATATGAATCGAGCTGTCGTGTTATGTACATGCATGACCTAATGAAAAATTACATCTGTATATACTGAGATGAACACAAACTGTGTGTTGGAAACCCCTTTCCATTACCAGGTGATTATCTGTTTTAGTGAACAATATATAAATGAAACGGTGCTATCGATAAAGATATTAAGTTGAATCATTGAAACGTAAAACTAACTCCTAATAGGCTTATTTTTCCCGCTTCACAAAATAAAATCTGTATACGACGGAAAAATTAGGAACTTCCATCATGAAATATGCTATAAATGATTATGAAAAATAGAAGATCAAAACATTCCCGTTTAGGATATATCATGTTTTATATACTAAAAAAGAAGTGAATTTTCCTTCAAATTCTTAGCACACACCTAACATTGAACATGAAAAGTTAAAGAGAGAGTGGGGATCAAATTAGAAATTAAATAAGTTTCTTCTTCTTTCCTTGTATATGGAATCATCAATCGATAGTCATATTGGATTGTTGTATTTTTTTAGGGGGACGAGGGGTAGATTTAATGTGATGTTATTTAATTTTCATGTTCACTGTCAGACATCATCTTTCAATCTATTATGCATTCGCATTTTAGTTCTGTCTTTATACGTCCATAAACTGGCCAACGAAGGTGTTCGGGAACAAATATAACTTTGAAAACACAATATTTTGTCATACATTATAAGTGATATTATTCTGGCTATTCGCACTCAGTACCTTTAGTGCTTTGATTACAATAGTTATGGCCCTTGGTCGTAGCAAATTCCATGAAACTTTCAGTTTTCCGGACGTGTTCATGCCTGTTATTGCAGATAATGAACTGATTTATTTGTATGTGAATGCATTATAGTGTGATGCAGATCAAGTTCGAGTTCAATTTAGATTGACTTATTTTCACAAGAGTTATGACCCTTGGACTTAGAAAATTTCGTGAATTCTTTTCTTGGCTGTTGTTGCAGATAATGAACTGATGAACAATGATGCAGGACATACGTGTACATTTATGTCGCCGGTAGGGCACAGCGATTTTTTTCCGTATAGGATAAAGACGGAGTTGAGGTCTGTATGAAGCTAGATGCCCAAGGAGAGAACAGGGTGGTGTTTAAAGACCGAGGCCGAAGGCCGAGGTTTTTAAACACCACCCTGTTTTCTCCGAGGGCATCTTACCTTCATACAGACCTCAACGATGTCTTTATCCGACTTACAAACCGCAAATTTTCTTTAATTTTCAGAAAAATAACAATCTAGATATTTAATACACCCCTGCTTTTCAAAATGAAATAGACCATGCAAATTATCTGGACGAAATATGAAACGGTAACGATCAATAGGCCATAGAAGTTAAATAGTTTGTTATACATCACGATAATTTTCTGAAAGGTACCCTGTATTCGGTCAAAGAAGAAAAAAAAAAAACAGTGTAACAATGAGTAACAATGATTTCTATCTCCAATCGAGTTTTAATTTGGTGACTAAATTATTGCAAATAGAGATAAGGAAAGATTTTTTTTATCAAATGAGGATAATATTTCTATATTTTGTCCATCAAGTTCCTCAATGTACATGTATTTGAAGGGCATTTAGAATAACTGATCTTCCAAAATCGCTATAGGAATCTAGATTGATTTGAAATGGCATTGAGCCTCTCGGGATAGGGAAATCTATTCTTCTTCTATTAACATTTTTGATAAAAGGATGGCTTGAGCGGACTTAAAAAACAATATTTTCTATACTATGGCCGAATGATCATCATAATCAAAACAATTGACACCCGCGTCTGAAATAATTTTCTTTTCTCCGCCCCTCGTTGTATTTTATTGACCTCCACACTTCATAGAACATTCATAAAAGTGTTAACACTTATTCCATTCGTTTCTCTTCGAAAACTAGGTTTTATTAGGGTATCCATTTTACAAGCAATAATTTAGGATATTTCGGTTGTGAACGCATAAGTGATTGATGTAACCAGCTTGTTTCTAAAATTAAATATGCTAGACTCGCTTCCGGTATGAAAAAAATGACAAAATACTTTATCTATGGTTTGATCTTTATGAGACAATTTGTAACTTTAAAATGACAAATATGGATAATGACCATATCCCTGTATACAGCACAAAATCGATATATCAGAAAATCAGAAACCGAAGGCTTACAAAATCAGGACAAAACAGGAACCAAAGAAAACAAACAAAAACTTCCACCACATGAAAAGAAGCGAACTCCCGATATGGGAGTGAGTCAAAACAACACTACACATATAATAATACGGAAAGTTTCAAACTCTATACCCTGTTGAAGAAAATATCAAACCAATTTATTATGCACCAGACTCGTGTTATTAAATCCTCATCAGTAATGCTGCTTTTCAAAAGCCACCTAAATTCATTTTAGCAGCACCAAAGTGTATCAATTTGATGTGTTACTCGATTCTTTTCACTACTAATAACTTATCAGTACTATTCATATGTGAAGTGTTTTTCTTAGTTACATGTTCCCCAGAACCGTCTGTTGAAAATGCCAATGTAGCGGGAACTGGAGACTCAATTGGCGACACACGTACTTTCACATGTCAAAGCGGCTATACTATATCTGGCGATGATGAAGTAACATGCCAGAATGATGGGCAGTGGTCAACCCTACCAACATGCGGTATGTTTTTAGTATAATACAACTGTTAGATTGTTTTGGAGCTAAGATAAATTACTTCTTTGTATATTTTGCGTTTTGTTTCTACTAAATTACAAACGAATATCTTTATTCATATTTGACACTGCGTTTTATCTCACTCTTGTCTAAAAGGTACTGAGTCATGAAATTAAATTCAAAAACGCATTTTAATCTTTCTTTTACGCATTTTCCTTTTTTTGTTATTTTTTTCAAAGAAGTTGCTGCGTCTTTGATGCGGATCGTGTTGCAGACTGATTCATTGGAATGAAATCCCTTGTCCTTCTGGATATTGAATTATCTAGATAATACAATATTAAATAGTAGACAGTATGGTCTACATAAAGTCATTAACCAAACACAAGTATTCCTTTTCAACAGTTTCTGATTTCTTGTCTCAATCGGATGACTTGTTCTTTCAGTGGTATGTCCTACTGAACCTTCCGTTGAGAATGCTAACATTGAAGGCGAGGGAAGCCAAACCGGTGATACTCGAACCTTCACATGTCAAAGTGGTTACGATGTTATCGGTACTAGCACAGTAACCTGTCAGGCCGATGGTACATGGACCGAACTACCCATTTGCATTGAATGTGAGTAATTGTCAACATTCCTATAAGCCTTTTTCACATAACTGTGGTCCAGTTGTTTTGGACGGCAAAATAAGAACGGTTCCCGCAATATAACGTCAAGGACAATCAATTTTTAAGTGTGACGTCATGAAAGTCGGTACTTGCCGTCAACAAAATGCTAATAACGCAGTTATGTGTAAAGGGCTTATTGATTGAAGACACAAATGAACCTTTTCTACAGTATTTTAGTATAAGTCGAAATATCTTGGGATGTAGCGGAAGTCTGATCAGTTAAAATGATTAATTTCAAATGATTCAAAGATTTAATATTTTCTTTGCATGATATTTATAAAATGGAAAAATAATAAACTTGAATTTAAATGAAGAGCATATTTTCCCTTCGGGTTAAAGTTTCGGGGGAAATTTATCATGATTGTCTCTTTGGTCATTTTTTGTGTGTATGTTTTCCCCCAAAACCACTACTGTTTAAATTACCTAAATGCAATAAAGGTATGTCATAACGGTTGGAAGTGCCTATGCTTAGCTTTGTTTCGTTAATGTCACCTAATTCTGTAATAGTCAAACGTCTTCAAATTCAGTAACACAGGCTAGCCATCCTCATTTTCTAACGTTATACATGTAAGCGATACCTTTAATACATCTCCCCTTATTGTACACCTATAAAACCTATAGGTCTTTTAATCTGCAAAAATAAATGCTTGTTTAAAACATAAACTAAATTTTATCCGTTAACGTACGTGACAATGTTTATCATATGTTATAGCGACTCTTTGTACTGAAGAACCTTCAGTCACCAATGCTGATATAGAAGGAACAGGAAACTCTTTAGGAGACACAAGGACGGTCACATGCCAAACTGGGTATAATATAGATGGTGATGACGAAGTAACGTGTGAGGTTGATGGCTATTGGTCATTATTACCAACTTGTATTCCTGGTACGTATAATTTAACTAATTTTTCAAAATTATTTTCATTGCACGTCTAGAGTCAAAATACAGTTTATTATTGTTATTGGTTCTTATATAATCATTATTAAATATTAAGAATCTTAAATTTATAAATCATATCAAAAAATTGTAGCTGATTTATGCATACTCCAGATCGTTTTAACTTAACTACTTTGATCATCAATTAATTCAATATCGTTAACAAACCAACCCTTCACGTAGAAATTTACGATTAATTCTTGTTGGAAGATTCTTATTCATTTTGTCAATAATTTAATCTTCTGCACTTATACAACTCTGAAAAATTCTACTATAAAAACTGTTATGGCTTGAAACTTCGTTAATTCTTTCTTGTGATTATAGTCAAAATAAAATATACTTACTTTAAAGAAATCAATATGTTCAATTACTTGTACTCATTTCTGAAAACGTTAAACAATGGTATGGCTACCTCATGTGTGTTTTGAAATATCTCCCTTTGTCCTAACCAATCTATCGTCTTAAGCATGATCTTAGATTTCGAGTATTTCTCGATTTTCCTCACATCTCGAAGCACTGACGAAGGTTAAGTACCCGAAACGTGCATGTCTGGTCCATGTTGCCAATTTACCTATTCTTAAATGATGCTATTCAATATGAAGACGTTTACATTCATACCACTTGGTGAGTGTCACTGCTGGTGGACCAGGAGTCCCCGAGGGCACATGTAGCCAAGTTCGATCAATTTCGATTGATCGTTTCTTCAACGCATTCTTAAATTTCTGTTATCAAAATTTCTTGAAATTTCTAAAACGTGGGTCCTGTAGCATCATATCCCACCCATTCTGTTACGTCTTTCGGTACGCTTTTTCGACATAGTAACTTTCACACTTTTTTGGCTTATTACATTGTTTAGATTTGAGGATCACTGACGAGGGTTAAGTACCCGAAACGTGCATGTCTGGTCCACGTTGCCAATTTACCTGTTCTTAAATGATGCTATTCAATATGAAGACGTTTACATTGAACTGCAAGACACTTTTCAGAAATGAATGTGAAATATTTCTTTTCACGTCTATCGTTCCTCGGAAACATATAATCAATTTGCTGACGCTTTTCATTTGCTCTTTTATTTCTTACATTTTACATCTGAATCGAAGGGTTTCTTTTCCTCGACAGAGTACAAATCATACAAATCATGGACATGTAGTGACCTGTGTAATGCCTTGTCCTTCCTCTTGGACAATACTTATGAGGATCTATACAAGCAGGTTGTAGGAATTCCTATGGGTACTAACTGTGCGCCTCTTGTTGCAGATTTATTTTTATACACTTATGAAAAAGAATTTATTCAAAATCTTCAAAAGCAAAGAAAATTTGATGAGCTGAAATGTTTCAATAATACTTCTAGGTATCTGGATGATATTCTAACCATTGACAATCCTGCTTTTGAATTATATAAGAATGAAATTTATCCACAAGAATTAACCCTTAACAAGGCAAACCTTTCAAATACAGAAACACCCTTTTTGGACCTAAATATCAAAATTGTAAACGGAAAGATTCATACAAGTGTATATGACAAAAGGGATGATTTTGGATTCAACATTGTAAATTTCCCTTGGCTTGACGGTGATGTTCGAAGATTAACAAAATAAAAAGGATCAAAGGTAGGCAGCATAACCATCGAAAATACGTCAGAATCAACAAACGCCTTTTATACCGTGGGTATGATCCTAATGTCACCAGACGGACACTAGGCTTGGTACTTGACCAATCTACAGTCTTGTACAATTGCATCCTTGAGACTTGCACTCTGACTGACTGTGACGACGGGACTCCATGACGGGCCCTGTCCAAACCTCTTTAGAGAAGACAGGGCCCCGACCACCTGTCCTCTCTGAATGTCAGTCGGACTCCTCGGGTGATTATATACATGAGCTCGCTACAGCCGGCAGAGCACGGACTGTATTACGCATGCCCTCTTTTTATATCCATTTACATATTCATCTGTGTCTATGGGGCCTCTGCGTTTCGCGGTCGTGTTTGTGTGATGTTATCTTACAGTGAGGAGTTTGTTTTACACCACAATTGTACGTTCTTCGAGACCTCTGGGTAATTGGAGAATTGAGAGGGTTATGCGCACGTAATCCAGGATAACCACACCATTTGCTACTTGCGTGACAGATGGCCGTCCAAAGTCGGCATCGGTTACCCATTGGTCTCGTCGGTTTATGTATAGTCTTTTGTGTTTGATGTTTACATGTCGTGTGTCTCTTTCCCGTCTCATGCTGTACACGTCTTTTGTGTTTTTGCATCGGGTGTTTTGGTGTTTTACTGTTGATGTTGCAACGGGGTCTTGATGGAGATCTCCTCCCTTCTTTTTAACCATATTTTCCTTTTCATTATTGACAGATTACATAATGCATGCAAATATTTAAAATTAAAAAATAAAATCATTTCAGTTTTTCCTTCAATGTTCAATTTTCAATTTTTTTGCGCATGCCCGGGACCGGGACGGTCATAGAAATTTCTCGCTCTCCATAGTAATGTAATATTTGCTTGTTTCTACCAAAAGGAGAAGGACAAAATGTGAGTTTGTGAACATTATTGTAACTGTTCACATTCAATTAATTGAAGTTTGAATGTCCTGATGATGTTTGAAAAATCAAAGGGGTAGGTTCACTAACTGCCAAAATCGGCCCTACATTTTTGCGAAAAATAATTTTATGAAAATTATGGTTCAGTATCTCTTATATCTATCTCAAATACCTGCCGATATAGAAAGTAAATATTTATCATTGTCAAAACGTCACGTGCGTTAGTTATGACGTCACATTTTGACGTCATTTGCTCTGCAGGACGGAAAATGAAGGAAAATAGCCACATTTTTTGCATAAATCTTTAAAATTAGTATAGGCGCCAACCCTCACCCAACATAAATTTTATGTTGATCGAAAGATAGATTGCAAATCTAACTTTTTATATGAAAATTATTTTGGGTGAGGGGTGGCGCCCTACTTATTTTCATAAATTTTGACCAGAATTATGCCATTTTCTTACGATTTTGCAGCATATCACGACTTTAAGCTGATCTTGAAGCTTTATCTTTCGGTGTATTGCACGTAAATTAAAATATCTATTTGGTTTTTCAAACAACCACAGATTTAACTTCCTTGATACGAAATACAATCGAAATCTAAAACATTCTAAAATTAGGGCCTATTTTCCATGTTCCCGAACCTGCTCCTTTGTTACGATAACATTCATTTCTATTTTTTCGCTATTTTCCCCCATTTCGTCGTATTTAATTTGATTTGTATCCTCGAAGCATATATATTGTTGCTGTTGTAGCTCTTCTTTGTGTGCGCCAAGTCATGTGTGCCTGATCAAAGCTTTTTCATTGCTTTATCATTTACATTGTGTCACATATGATTATCTTTCAATATGCTTGATTACCTAGCATTTGGAGTTGTTCCTTCTTCGTTTCAAGAAAGGCTTGTGAAGGGACTAGATAAGTGAAATTCAAGCCATCTAACCCTTAATTTTTTTTATCTGACTTGCTTTTTCGTGTATATATTATTTTAACTAATACTGATAGCCATCTCTTAAATATAGTAACTTGCCCCTCGCCACCGACTGGTGTTGAGAATGGTGTTGTTACCGGATCAGGCACTTCTTTTGGCGATACGAGGACGGTGACGTGTGACAGTGGATACGCAGTCAGCGGTGCTTCAGAGACGGTAACATGTCAGGCAGATACAACCTGGTCAACCACACCAGCATGTTATTATGGTATGTCTTGATTTAATCAATCTCAGTCAATGAATTAGAAAAATTGAAGAGTTCCAACTCCTGTAGCCTTCTTAAATACCATTTCAAGCAATTCTGAATTTATATGACACATGTTTCGCCACTAACAATGACAAAAGCTAATGAAGGCGAAATATCCGAAACATACATGCAAAGTACAATGCAAGGGATTCTCTTATTACTGTGGGGCATTTCGCTTTCATTAGTAACATAAATGACAGAAAACTGTTCGTTGATGTTTATGTATTACCAAGTCAGTATTGTTTTTAAGAAAGGTTACAACAAATTATGCTCAAAAGTAAGTTATTTTGATGCAATGCAGCCACAATGTTATACACGAAGAACAAAATAAAGAACAAAATAAAGCTTAAAACTAGAAAACGCATGGCATGGGTATCTTTATGTTTGATTCATTTCAGATGACGATTTCTTTTGTAATTTTGAAGTCGACTTCTGTGGTCTTATTCAGCTTAGTGGCGATGACGATGATTATGATTGGTCACTTAATCAGGTAGGTTGATAAAATTTGCATGCATGGAGTATCATAAGTCTTGTGTCCAATGAGTTAAAGAAGATCCTGACGACAATCTCAACAGCATTCACAATAGAGCACAAAATTAAGCTTCGACGGACCCCTAGCAAGCTAGAGGTTGGACCAGGTGTCCGGGAGGAGTAAGCATCCCCTGTTGGCTAGCAGCACCCGCCGTCGATGTTTAAGCGCGAAAATGAAAACAATATATGAAATCCATGCACTGTCTGACGTTGTCTATATAGAAAGTGCTATGGCGACAATGTCAGGGAAATATATTCAAGACAAGTGTCAATAAGGAAATTCGCGATTCCAATTCTAAGGTATCAAATATAAGTAAAGTTAACCCTTGTTTATTATTCCTTCAATAGTTTCGATTTGACATCGATTTGCGTTAATGAACAGATTTTTGAAGTGTTTGAATCTCTCTCTTTTGATAAAATAATAAAAAAATTTGAAATGAAATAAGAGACAAAAAGATTGATTTTGGCTGCTCTGAATCAACGAGGTATTGAGAACCGCTTCTTTGGATTCAGTATCCAAAATACAAAGCGCACTTTATCAAAATTTAAGTAGGGACAATTTTTGTGTTGGCAGTTAAGCATAGCGACATTTAGGGATCACTCTGTCCGCCTGTCCGTCTCTCTGTAACATTTTGGGTTATACAACCTATAACTGATAATGGTTCATTTTTCACTGTATTCCTTGTGACAAGACCTTTCTACCAATGCCATTATTTTTTACCTAGTGACCTTGACCTTAGGGATCATTTTTCCATTGTTCGTGAGTCTCTCACACTTTGGGTGTCACACCCCATAAGTGATAGGACTTTGATATTCCCTGTGACAAGACCTTCCTACGCATATCATAATATTTTACCTTGATCTTGACCTTCATATTTTATCTTGTACCAAATGACCTTGACCTAGATGATTGACTTTCTTTTTGAAAAAATGATATTGTCCACATCTGTTTATTGGTAAGTAAGAGGTCTGATATTTCACATGTGAATTTCATTAAACAGGAATTTCCTACTGATATCAATAGCTTTGAACCAAGTGACATTGACATACAACTTTGATCAACTTGTTGAAAATAAGATGCTTCGCAGGCGACACAAACATTCCTTGGATTGCTATTTTTATCATAGTGGGAAACTTAAAAAGTGATGTAAAACCTCTCTTCTATGAATCTTGTTTCTATTTCTAAAGGTGTTCAAGCAAGAGAAAGTTAAGTTTTGCAAACTTTGAAATAAATGGAATTTCGATTATGAATTATGATATGATTTTGAGTTTTTGCAGCTTCCTTGATATTCTTTTCGGTTGCGCCGTCTAGAGCAAAATTAATTTTCATAAAGGTGATCTATGGAGATTGATCATTTATATTTATATTTAAATTGATCTTCAAGACCTCTGGGAAATCAGAAAAGTGGATGGGCTGTGCGCACGTAATCCAGGATACATGTAAGCACATGTTACCTGCGTAGCAGATGGCCGTCCTAAGTCTGCATCGGTTTCCCATTGGTCTCGTTGGATTATGTGTAGACTTTTGGGTTTATTTATTCTATGTCGCGTGTCTCGTTTTCTCTGTGATTTGACGTTCATTGTACTATTACATCTCTTTCTGTGCGTGTCCTCTTTGTGTTTTTACAATGGGTGATTTGGGGGTTGCTGTAGGTGCTGCAACTAGGTGTTGTTGGAAATGCCCTCCTTTCCTTTATGTTTCGGCTTCATTATTGAATATTTTGTCGTAAACTTTCACAGAGGTATAATTTTCATATTTGTTTAACCTCAGGCGGAGTGTAATACTTTAATTTGGACTTGGCATGCATACATGACCTAAGTCAATTTGTTTTGTCACATATATGTTGGAGATCACCTACTTTCATATATTTACATACTTTCCTTCATATGGCTTTTCAATATACAGAGTTATTTTCGTTATGGACGGTTTATGACGTAAATGCATTATTATTGAGTTTTGGGTACACATTCGAGCTTGTCTGTATAGAATATGATGATGTCAATAATGTTATACATCAAATAAAAAATATGTACCTCGAAAAGTCTTATTGTACAAAGGTGGCATATCTGTCTGCACGACATAGCGTATTATCAATAACATTTAATAAATCGTACAAAATTATAATACTTAAATTATTCTAACATGTCTTAAGCAACTGAAGACAATCTAAAGAAAAACAAAATGCATCTGATATTTTACATTTGGCTGTTGCTGAAAATCACGTCGGTATTTAATTCAGTACCACTGGTGATGATTTACTATCTGGTGCATAAAAATTGGTTTAAAATATTCTTCCTGAAGGCAAAGAGCTGGAACACTTCCATTATTATTTAGATTTAAATGAAAAATTGACCGTAATAATAATACTCATTCCTTGCAATCGCTTAAACATCTTACATATTCTTGGATATTTTATTCTTTTTAATGTTTCATTCAACTCGTCATGAAAATGTTTGGTCCCGAACATTGCCGAAGTCGTGTATCTTCGGCGAAGTTCGTGGTATTTGAATTTTCTGTTATCAAAACAACCGGAAGTACAGTATTTAATCCCTAATACCTTAATACAAATGTATTGTTGAACCATTACTATTTATTTTCAATTTTTTACACACAAAGGGTGTCAAGTAATATCTCATACAATGAAATGAAAGCAGTCCAAAAAGTAAAATGACCATCCAGGTACAGTGCTTGCAGTCCGTATGTATACATGGGATCACAAAGCCAGCGAGTTAGATAAGTAATTTTTCTGGAAAAATTTTATGATTAAGAAACCTTTGTTTTAGGGAGGTACTCCAAGTCGCTACACGGGACCTTCTTCAGCTGCAGAAGGAGTCCAATATGCTTATGCAGAGGCTACCGGTATAGATCCATATAAGAAGGCTGTTTTAGAAACCGTGTACAAATTTGCAGGTGAAATTTTAAAAATCATATATATCCCTTTAAGTATAACAATATTACGATATTCATTCTTTAAAAGAAATGTTTCAAAATCTAAAATAATGAAAGTTTTCTTTCACGTTCATGATTACTTTTTACACCAGAAAAAATGTATTGAGAAAGGATTTGAAAATGAATCGAATAAATGAGGCAGTTCACTCTAAGCTGCAATCACATTCTGATATGTCTGTGTACGAGTATATATGATTAACAATCTTACTTTAATGGCATTGAAAGACATTTTACTTTAATGGAGTCATTTGCCTATTCATACATGTTATGGTTTGTGTGGCTACTTTGCTCTGACAATATTGCTTTTTAAATGAGTTAAAGAAAATCCAGACAATAATCTCAACATCACTCACAATAGAGCACCAAACGGACCTCTAGCAATCTAGAGGTGCCCGGGAGGAGTTAGCATCCCCTGTTGGCTAGCCGCACCAGCCGTCGATCGATGCTCAAACACGAAAATGAAAACAATATCTAAAATTTATGCACTCTCTGAGGTTATGTGCTATGGTGACAATGACAAATATGGATAATGACATGGAAAAATATTGAAAGGAAGAATGTCTGAGCTTCCACTGCAAGAGAATAGCACCCACATGGGCATGGTCCTCTATAACGTGATATAATATCGTCTGCCACAAAAAAGTGGTGACACATACAGTACGTTGCTCTCTGAGCACTGAAACTCTCACAAACAATCTGCAATATCACCCGTCACGTCGTGTAATTCCAAAGTTTAATCAATATGAACATCAAATAATTACATAGCAGTTATTCAGTCTCAAAGTCGAGAAGGCAAGGCCAAATCGTGAGAATTCCCATCGGAACGGTTGCAAACCCCGGGATAAACAACATTCCGAAGTGAGACCAGGTGCCCGGAGAGTGTAAGCGTCTCCCGATTGCATGCAACACCCGTCGAAACAGCTCCATGGAAACCTGTCAAATTCAGTGATTGTCTCGATGTACATTTTGATGTACAGATCAGGTAATTATGTCTTGTCTGGTGATAACGACAGCCATTCAATCACAATGTAGAATGTCACTAATCATTCTGGAAAGGGGAACTGATATGCTTTTATCATATCCCCGTAGCGACCGAAAATTTCAGCCGCTGTGTGATATAACCCTGAAAAAGTAGCTTACTTGCAAGCCGTCTGGCTCTTATGATAGAATCATCATATTTGGAGCATGCCCTGGTGTACCGTAATCGAACAATGCAATAATTATCAGATCATGCAATTTTTAAAAAGGAAATTGATCAGTATACTATTAAAATCAGTTGGTAAACTGTACAGTACTTCTTTGATGTTTATTATTGAACATTCTTTCTAATAGTTCTTTGATTCTCTGTGTAAAAAGATGGTTTGAGGTCAATGACAAATGCGAGATCACAAGGACCACTGAGGTAGAAAATGATACATTTATTTCAATGTCCTTAATTTGGATAGATTTTTATTCGAAAAAAAAATTACGGATACAGAGTGTGCTTTCAAATGAATTCAGTTGCAGCATCCATTTAATAACAGTGAAACACTAAAATGCAAAATCACAGATGAACAAGCGCACACAAAAATGACACCAGAAATGACATCAGACCACTAAACACAAAAATGACACTAAAATAAAAAAAATGTGAATAAACCTTTGATACCTATGGGTGTTTTGTTCCGACTTTTAGAGTACGGCCAGCTGCTACACTGGTAACAAATCATATGTTTATCCGAATTTATTTTTGAAAGTTTATGCTCAGCAAATTACTGAAAACATTACTTTTTTGCCATTGTAATAAACACGAAGCAGTTTACTCATTTTAGTTTTTGGATCGTTACAATTTCTATTTTGTTGTTGTTAGTGCACCTAAGGCGAGGTCCACCGAGAGGTATACAGAATAAAAGTATGACATATGATTTAGAATAAGTGTAAAATACTTTGTAGTTCCGACAGGTATATATATGAAATACTGTTGTAAACATATGTAAAACGGTATAATTGCGTTTCCAACAGTATATCCAATACAGAACTGTCGTAACCGCAAAAATTATACGTTTATTCCCGAAATATTTTTCCCAAGAATGATATGTTTTACATAGGCGGAGATAGATGTATTTCTATGCAGCTCCATATGGAAGGGTACTTCTTTCAAATGGGCACATTTACAATAACGATTGGCGATGAAGATGGTGGTTTTTCATATGCCAGAGGACGACAAGGTTTTGTATCAAACAACTGGATTCTCTTTGATATTACGAAAGACCTTGAAGGGAAAAAGGTAAATGAAAGAACACTTCTGATAAATTGAAATTAAATGAAAAATGATTACAATTCACACACCAAAATTACATGTTATCAGGATATACGTCATGCATTTGGGCATCGTGTATCACTCCATATCTAGAACATCGATTTTTCATCAGTGAATGAAAGTAAAACACAAGTCTCATAAAATAGAATCCAAAAACCTTGTCAATCTGCATGCAAAATGGTATGGTATGGTTATTATGTTCAGACTACCCTGTATTGAGAACTATGGAACACAAAAAAGGATGCAACATTTGATGAATGGCAGAAAAAAATTATTTTATTTTAACATACTACAGCATACATTTATGATTAAATCCTCGAGTTCTAATCTAGTTTGCAAGTTTGCTCGTAAGTAGATAGTTCCTTTTATTCATTATGGACGCGCATTGCATGAAATATTATAGAAATATCAATTTACATTTTGTTTGAATTTAAGGTAAGACTTACATCTGTACGAGGGCCAGGTTACCAGAGCGATGTGGCTATAGACGATCTGAAAATCACCAAAGGAGCATGCCCTGCAGGTGGGTTCAAAATACATTCTTACGTCTAATAATCCTGGCATACTCCTCTCTTGGATTACGTTTGTATGTAGGCATAGAAACAACGCCGTTCGTCAGAATGTTTTGCGTCGCCATCGGAAGTTTAAGTTTGATGTTGTATGAATCTTGGAGTAAAAATGTTTTTACTTAGGGGTATTCTGCTGTGTTTGAGGTACAGAGTTTTGTCGAAATTCTATCTAGAATATATATTTTATTTGTACTTGTCAGAACTTATTCACTTATGGTTTATGATGTTAGAATGAATGCTTTTGGTGTTTAAGGTCACATATCGAAGTTCGTGGTTATTGTTAGAGATGGATAAAAATTCTTTGTGGATTTTGTAGAGGACACAATATAGTCTATCAAATCTGAATGAAATCAAAATTTGAATGCATTTTGATTTTGATAGGCCAAAGGTCATCTTCAGTGAAGAAAAGAATCAAAGCTTTCTATACAATGAAGTTTGCACATAGAATGTCATCGATCTTATTTTTATAATTGCAAAATGTATCTACAGGCTTTGATTTTGAAACATATCTGTAAACATTTTTAAGTGATCGCACATACTCTAGAGGACATATACATGTATACAGTTTTTTAAATCCGAGCTACAAAAATTTGATTTTACTTTTAAGCTCAGGATTTTATGTCAAGAATAGAAAATGATGAAGACTCTTCAATATCATTATAAGGGACAGAGCATCATAAAAAATGGATATATTTTGGTGATGGTTTTTTTTTTCATTCCACCTTCATGAAGTTGATTGTATCGTTGAGTTAATTAGCAAGAAGAAATTTATGGGTTTTTTATCGTGTCAAAGACCAAGGTCACAAAAAAAGAATTGATAAAATAAGATTATTCAAAATTAAAAATTTCAAAGAAAAAATACTTCCAATTTACATGAAATGTGATTGTTTTATTATATATCATGTCATAAATAAATTGAAAGAAACACATATATGTTTGTAGGAATCAATCGCAACTGAATATAAACGAAGAAAAAGAAAATTTCATATGATCTTCTATCCATTATTATTTTTTTTTATTGTTTCAGCCTGAGTAACGCTGTATATCTTCTTCAACACAGAGCATGGATAGTCACAATGCTATAAAACGAGCATCAGAAACTAATGAAAAAAGTTTGATTTGTAGATTATTATTTTATGAACATTGAAATTATATTTTTTCGACCAACATTACAATTTTGCTTGAATGTTACAATTCATAATATTGCATGTATGTTTTGTATAAAGTTATACTCTAGTAGAAAATAAGAACATATTTTCATACATTTGTAAATATTAATTGTACTTTGTCTGAGAACGATTACATTACGAGAAATGGTATTCTTTGATGTTCAGGATGTCTTAAATGGCAAATAAAAATGTTTTGAAATATCATTTTTCAAATTGCTTTGATATATTTTCGTCCGTAAAATTATTAGTCACGAACAATATTTCATCAATATTTTTAGAAGATAAAATACATGTTTACCTGAGGCATAACGCTTATGTAACGTAGTTTTATGTTACCTTACAAACAGTCCTGTCTCTCAATACATGTATAACTTGTATTGTCCAGGTGAACAAAAGTTGAGACAATTTGAAAACCATAAATTTGATTTTTTTCAGATTAGGCATTAACATTACTAAAAATAGTATATTTGTGACAATGTCTATCCATATATGTGTAGAATGTTGGTATATGTTATCTTAAACTTGAACATTGAAAAAGAAATGATCTTTTTTAGAGTATTTTTTATAGTGGAATATATTTCTATTTACACCATTTCAAGTTAAAGCTTGCGCTACTGAAGACCTTTTTTTTAAATGGAGCATATTTTTTTTTATTTTTAGCATACTTGAACTGAAGCCTCGAGATCAGCTATAGGCATAGCTTTTCGTCTGGCGTCCGTCCGTAAATTCTTATATATCTATATAAATTACTTCTCCGCATCACTGCTAAGAATCTTAATACATATGACTAATTTCTACGTATCACTGCTAAGAATCTAAATACATCTGACATTATTGACTTATCCGCGTCACTGCTAAGAATCTAAATACACATGACACTATTCGCATCACTGCTAAGAAACTCCATACATCTGCCATTATTGAAGTTTCGTCATCAATGCTAATAATTTCAATACACCAGACATTATTGACTTCTCTGCATCACTGCTAAGAAGCTCGAAACACCTGACATTATTGACTTCTCCGCATCACTACTAGGAATTTCAATACTCCTGACATTATGCTATTCAGTTTGAAGACGTTTACATTATTGAATTATCAGCATCACTGCTAAGAATCGCAATACACCTTACATTATTGACTTATCCATGTCACTGCTAGGAATTTCAAAGTCCTGACAAGAGGCATGTACTCAAGTAGTCGAAACTAAATTAATACTTTTCTTTAAATGTTGTTTTTTCATGCAGAAAGAGTTTCGATGACTTATTTTTTTTCTCGTATTCTCCTTCTGACTGAGACTGCTTGGCCTATTGTCTTCTCTTTTTCCTAATTCTATGTGTTAGTACTGCAATGACGTCATATATGGAATCCCCTTCTTCTTGTGATGAAGATGAAGACGATAAGGGGGCATATCTTTAAGGAGTTTCCAAAAAAGGAGACCAATTCGAATGTGCAATCTAACGCTGTCAACTCGAATAAATAGCCGACAGAGAAAACATTTTAGGAGAAACAATTTATTCTAGAAATTGTGGGGGAGGGAAACTTTGGCATTTAAGATTACATGAGAAGTACACAAACAAACAAGACCATCAAATTCCCCTTTTATTGTATTTTTCATTTCATTCATCTTTTCCGTTGTTGCTGTTCAGAAATCACAAAACCTTCCCGAAAGCGAGAACTCAAGGCCCTCTACCGACCTATCAGTCGACAAACTTGGACACTAAGGACCTTAATAAAATAGTGCATTTTGATTTCTTCTTTGCTTCCATTTCATATAATTTCATTAACTTGTTGGGAACTAGAAGTAAATGTTTTAAACTTTTTTCTTTATTCAGGAGCAAGTGTTTCCTACTTCCTTCCGATTAAAATATAGCTAAGATCTCTTGTTTTCGCATGTAAACAATTTGGCCTTCTTGAAGTTATTTTAAAAATGAGTCATTGACGTTCCTTTGCTTTCCTATGTATAGCTTTTGACCTTGAACTTTGATATCTACGTTATAAATATATATTGTTTGAACTAAACGGAAAGCGAGCATTTTTGTTTTTCCAATATGTAAAGCCTTGCGTGTTTTGTATATTTTGGTCTATTTTCACCTTTCCATCATTTGATTTTGATTGAAATTATCTATCAGTAAATTCAACAAAGAAAATGAAATGAAGTTATCTATTATCTATTATACGCAGATCAGAATTCAGTACCCATATTTACTATGACGCTTGATATCTTAATAAAAAGATAATTCATTTCAGATGTTATTATTTTCTTTAAGATGTGATTTCTGTTAGATGCCATCTATTTCTTAAATAGAGAATCTCAAATAATTTTTAATTTTATACAGTATTTATGAGACGAGATGTGTTATTTTTACATTCATTAGCCTTACTGAGGTGTCCGAAAAGAAAAACACAAGCAGGAGTCTGGTCCTCTGCTGTTAGATAATGCTAATGAATTTGAAGACGTTAAACAGTCAACAAACAATGGGCGGTATGCATATTGTTTAACCACAAAATTAAACTTAAACGTAAAGTAACACATGGATACGCAAATCAGCAAATGAAATTCAAAAACAAACCAAAGATCAAAAATCAAAATACATATTTCACAGAGGAGTTACGTGAATCTCAGATTAGATGAGGTGATACTCATGTAAGACATGGTCAATATAAACATCAAAGAAGTACCTATTAGATATTCAATCTCAAAGTAGAAAACGCAAGGCCAAATCATTAGAATTTCCATATGAACTGTTGCGAATCTCGGAATGAATAATATTTCGAAGTGAGACAAGGTGCTCGGGGAGAGTCAGCGTCTCCTGATTGCAATCAACATCCGTCGCAGCAGCTCAACGAAAACTTGTCAAGGAGAGGCCAAAGTCTTCTCCACAAGTCTCCTTGAAAGGAAAAAAACATACCAAGAAGACGGTCAAAGTATAGGAAATTTCTGGATAATGAGCGCGGATTTTCCAACTTTTCTTATATATATACGTCAAATAATCAGAATATTTATATAGTTACTTGTAAGTAATTGCTGTTTGAACGGAAAATTATCTTATGGGTCTTAAATACATTCAGATGGAACGTTTCACCAAATATCATCTAGCGTTTTAAAAAGCGCATATATTTCACTTAATTATTATGATAGATCACATATTTCAATAAGATAAATGAATTTGAAGACGCTTAACATGTATGCCAAAGAGTTAAAGAAGATCCTGACGATAATCTCAACAACACTCGCAATAAAGCACCAAATTGAGCATCGACGGACCCCAGCTAGCTAGAAGAGGGACCAGTTGTCCGGGGGAGTAAGCATCCCCTGTTGGCTAGCCGCACCCGCCGTCGATATTTATGCACGAAAATGATCACAATATATAAGATACATGCACTGTCTGAGTTTATGTCTATGTAGAAAGTGCTATGGCGACCATGTCAGGGAAAAAATATCAAAAACACTTACTGTCAATGTTACACGTCTTAAAATTCATAGCACCATATAACAGATAAATGCAGCATGGACCAGACATACACGATTTGGGTACTTAGTCACTTTTACCTGATTATACATCAATATGAACATCTAGACAATAATTAAGTTTGACACGTTTCCATGGAACTGTTGTGATGGGTGTTGCATGCAAACAGGAGACGATGGCATTCCCCGTGCACCGGGTCTCGCTTCGTTATATTGTTAATTCCGGGGTTCGCAACTGTTCCGAATGAAATTCTATTTTTGTTATTTTTTGCAATACTTTTCCGACTTTGAGACTCAACTTCTGATGGGTACATCTTCGATGTTTATTCATCTTTGAATTTATTCAAGATGGTGCCACTTACAATTTCGTAAGTGCGCGTTTTGTATTTGTAGTATTGAGATGTCAGGTGATATCTTCATCAAAAGTAATTATATTAGCCAGAGTTTACATTATAAACGTCTTCAAATTCAATAAGATCATTTGAGAACAGATAAATTGGATGCATGGATCAGACATGCACGTTTCGGGCACTTAACTTTCGTTAATGATCCTGAATCTAAACAATGTCATATGGCCAAAGGGTGAAAAAATTATTATGTCCAAAAATGTACCGAAAGACGTAACAGGATAGGTTGGATGAGATGGTTTGTGTGTGGTCCTTTGGGTTTGATGTTTCTGTGTTGTGCGTTGGTGTTCCTTGTCCCTTATGCGTCTCTTTCCGTGCTTGTCTGCTCTGTGTTTTTGCATCGGGTGTTTTGGGGTTTTGCTTTGGGTGCTGCGTCCTGGTGTTGTTGGAGATCCCCTCAAATGACCCACGATTTAGAATTTTCAAGATATTTTGATCAAATGCATTGAATGAGTTAAAGAAGATCCTGACGATAATCTCAACAACACTTACAATAGAGCACAAAATTGATCATCGACGGACCCCTAGCAAGCTAGAGGTGGGACCAGGTGCTCGGGAGGAGTAAGCATACCCTGTTGGCTAGTCGCACCCGCCTTCGATGTTTACGCACGAAAATGAAACAATATATAGAATACATGCACTGTCTGAGGCTATGTCTATATAGAAAGTGCTATGGCGACAATGTCAGGGAAAATATTCAAAACACTTTCTGTCAAACCCCTCGCGGGGAACTTTTTAACGAGCTCCACACGACAAAGGGCGTAAGTGTGACACAAATGAGTTAAAGAAGACCCTAAAGAGACGCAACCAAAGTTGATCGAACTTGGCTACATGTGCCGTTGTGGACTCCTGGTCCGAGTCTGGCATCATATATCCTCGCTTCCAAAATATGATAGATTATAAATTGGGTACCCTAATATAACCTAGTTTTCTCCGAAGAAGAACGGATGCGACCACGTGTAAATACAAATTTGCGTACGGCTAGCTAGCACCGTACATGTAGAAAAACAAAACAACATGTTTGACGGATAACACATGGGACGTCAGATTCTGAAAAAAGAGAAATATGATAAAAATGAAAAAGAAAAAGAAAATTAATATTAGATGGGCATTGGACAGATGGAGATCTTAGAGGACGACATTGAAACTGAAGTCGGACGAGAAATTAGCCAAAAAGGATCTACAGTTTCCAGATACATGTACTCGTTGCTATATTTATAAGATGTATAGATATCACTTTGATATATACATATATTCACAATTTCTATCAAACGTCTTCATTCAGGATTTAGTAAACAAACACACATGTGTAGCAGACTACACCTGCCTTCCATGCAACCGTCTTACACGATGTTAGTCATTTGAAAGTGTTCGATTTTCCACATTTGAACACAATATGTTACATACATACAAAATCCACCTTTTATTTACAATCTGATAGAATGTTAGTACGACTCCAAATAAGTTATATCTTTTTATAACGTGAGAATTTTAAACTAAAAGTTAACAAGTGGTTTACTACATGTTTCGTAGTAATCTCACAAAGTAAAGTTCATTCAAGCAATGGTCTGATCGCGGTAGAATCTTCACCCTGACTTGAATATGGATGTATTTCTACATACTGCATATGCAAATAGCAATTTCCGAAGTTTACCGAAATCGTGTGTACCCTAGAATAAAAACGTCTATAAAACAATGCTTCAAGAAGAAATTGATGCAAATAATATATAAGTATTCAAATGGTAGTATTTAAAACCTATTTACGTTAAAGTTTCGTTATCGGCAGATAAATCCCTGTGAAACCTTTGTAACTTTAAAGCAATCTTGCTACGTCTTTTGGTTTATTTATTTAGGATTTAATTTTCACAGATTTTTGTGATATAACGTTGTTTAGATTGAGGATCACTGACGAAGGTTAAATACACGAAAAGTGCATGTCTGGTCCATGCTGTAAATTTATCTGCTCTAAAATGATGCTAATGAATTTGAAGAACGTTCAACATTTAAAGTAACTTTAAACATTTCGATAAACTTCGGAAATTGTCATTTGCATATACAGTATATGTAGAAATATGTCACGTATACTAAGATCAGAATGAGCACGCTACCACGATCAACTAATCGTTTACATCGTGGAATTACTACGAAACATGTAGTAAACCACGTGTATACGTGTGAATTTGCTCATTCGCTGTCTTTTTGGTACTCTATTGTGAGTGTTGTTCAGATTGTTGTCAGGATCTCCTTTATCTCATTTGAAATTCTCACGAAAAAAAAAAAAACAACTAATATAATTTAGGTCGTACTAATATTTCCTTAATTGCAAATAGGTAGAACTCATGTATAGATAATACGTTGCGTTCAAATAACAAGGTTGAAAGTGGACAATCGAGTGCTTTCAAATGAATAGCAGCGTGTATGACGGCTTGAATGGAATGCAGGTGTAGTCTGCTATACACATGTGCGTTTGTTTGCTTAATTCTGGATAATGACTAGCCTTTATTTAGTTTTGATTTAAAATTCTTTCTTAATGAAGAATATATATACATTATACATACACATATCAAAACACTGTGGATATATATTAGAGCAGTTGCATTTATTTTACCTTACCACTACTTTTACCACAACTCTACGCCTCAGTGGTCACTGCGGTTAGGGGTTACAAAATCTTGTTCTCGACTTTTGACTACTGCAGTTAACTTTTAAAGCTGACCTTCCTGACGTTTTACGGGTGCATTTCAAATCAAAGACATAAAACCTATGGTTACATTTTATGTAAATTTCCCCTGTTCAGACGAAGAAACATTAAGCGTTGTAATTTTTGCTACATAAATAAATAATCTTTCCGTCTGCATGTCCGTCCGTCTGATGATTATACTTTCACATTTAAATGGTCAAAAACTGACAGGTCAGCTTTAAAAGATAACTTTAGTGTGATCGTCTCAGGACAGGATTATGTATTGAACAATGAAAAGCTATGGCTGTGAAATATTCTGTTTTACGTGTGCGGGCTGGTACCTTTTGAGAGAAAATACCAGATAAAAAAGCATAAACTCGCACACAGTTCGAAATTGACAAAGGTATCCTGGCTTACCGAAAAAAAAAGTTCCACTACGGCTCTACGAAATACGGCTCAAATGGATCTATTTTAACACCGCCATAGCTTTAAAAGCATTCCTGTGTAGGGATAATGTGCATTACTTACCGCATGTCAGAATAATACATCTTTTTGACAACAATACACCAAATTGTATGTTTGTTTTTGCCTAGCTGGAGGATGCCTTTTTTAAACACCTGGATGGAAAACAAATATTAAATACCACGGCCTAATCTCTAATCACAGTGACCACTGAAGCGTAGAGTTGTGGTAAAAGTAGTGGTAAAGTAAAATAAATGCAACTGCTCTATTCACATATATCTTATATCTATATATATCTCATAAATTAAAAAAGAGAACTATCGAGTGCATGTACACCCGTAGCTCCCTTTGGCTAATTTCTCGTCCGACTTCAATTTTCGATATTACGGTCGTCCTCTAAGGTCTCTATCTATCCAGTGCCAAGCCAATACTAGTTCTTTTCAGTTATCGTTTATTATATTCCTCAGATTTTGATTATAACGATTGTCGATTCCGTCATCCGTCTGCCATGTTCTTTTGTTTTACTACAATCCTTGCCTTTTGCAAATACGTGCTTACACGTGTTCGCATTCGATTTTCTATGGAAAAAAGTAGGTCATATTAAGGTTAACCATTTTATAAGCAAAAATTGATCATAGCTCGGTAGAGAGGGCGTATGTGACTGTTGTAAACAGCTAGTTTCAAATTTCTAAGCACGATGGACTCGCTTCCATTAAAAATTATACAAAAAAATTTATTCATGTTTTCATCTAGACGAGACCAAATGTACCTTTAATGAGATACTGCCGCTTATGCCTCACCGATAAAATTTGGTGAAGTTGCTGTGTATAGTCAGAATCAAGCTTATGTTTTAGTCCAAAAATAAGACAAAATATTCTTGAAGCAATAAGTATAATTAAGTAAGCTTTGGTACCTTTAATAAATAATTATTATCTCATTGTGTATCTATACTTTCAGTTAAGGCAAATTTCTTTTAAATAAAATAAGCAGAAACATTTTGAACTTTCAAACTAGGTGGACGATATCCCGAGGGACTTACACTATAAGTTAACCATGACAGAATAAGTACAGTTGTTAATAATACTTAAGGGTACTCGTTATGGATAGATAAAAAGTTATAAAACGACACCAAAAAGAAGTAAATAACGCTTAGCAGCTAATCAAATTTCTGATCAAACTGATAGACGCACGAAACATTTACCAAAGAGAATTTTCCAGTTCACTTGCATAACAAACAGATATTGAATCCACGAAGCGTATAGTCTATAATTATTTTGTTTACGAGAAAGGGATTGATTCTGACGCATGAACAATTTAATATCCATTAAATGAAAATAATTCCTAAAATTTGTTCTGTCTATTGCACAGTCTCCCCAAATATGGAACCTGATTTGATTTCTTCAGGAGTGTAAAAGTTTGTGCAACTTTATGAGCGTATCTCGAACTTTTTAATCAGTTAAAATATTTTTAGTAAATACCCTCATGTAGATACCACCTATGCGGCAATGTCGTAGATTTGGAAATCGTATTGGGGATTGCATGCACCCATGAGTTTACTACGGGCGGCAGAGCACAAACTAGGGTTTTTGTATGCCCTATGTTTTTATTTTCATTCACAAATTAATATGTGTGTTGGGCCTGTGCATTTTGCTGTCTTGTTTGCATGGACATTTAACAGTAGTAAGACTATGACAAATGTGGATAATGACCATATCTCCATACACAGTACAAAATCGATAATTCCGAAAATTATAATCCGAAGGCATATAAAATCAGAATAAAACAGGAACAAACCTAAACAAACAAGAACCTCTAACACATGAAAAGAAATACCAATATGGGAGTGAGAACATGCGCCCATGAAGAGTCATCAGCTCCTGCTTGCATGCAGTACCCGTCCCTACAATTCGGTAGAATTGTCACATCATGTTACTTTCATTTCGGAAGCTACACGCATATTCTATGGTTGGATGGTACAAATGATCTAAGACAGAATATCATCCACCATTCTGGTTAATGGGACATCGCAGTGTATGACGTGTTCCCTGTATCGACCGTAGAAATTACTCAGTGACGATATTGAGAAGCTTATCTGAAAGACGCATAGCTTTCAGAACAAAATCTGTGTATTTGGTACTTGCTCTAGCATTACGTATCAATTGAGTTATGGACACGCCATAAGCAGGTGATGAAGGTTTGTTGCTACTCAGAAAAAGACCGTTTGTGATGCTGAAATTGAAGTCGTCACGTTAGTCATACACTGAGGTGTTCAAGTGATCATCAGTGTCGTAAAACAGCATTATGTCGAAACAGAATGCTAATTATTTGTCTCTGTAGTTTCTTTGACTTCAAGCTCCGAAAGATATATTCTGCTAGGGTAATCCGCGAATTTTAGATTATTGATGGACAACACATCGTCTATATATATGTACATATAGTTAAAGTCAGAAGCTAAGACCCTTTCCCTTCGTAGACTAAAGATTGAATTTACTCAGCTTCGTACAAGTAAATTTGAATTTTATCAGACATTTTACATTATTTTTCTACATAATCCACTTCAGGATCTATACACTTTTGCCACCGGTGTTTGAGGGCCTCACTTCTAAAGAACGCCCTATCTTGACAGGCTCAGTCTGAAGCAATTTCTAGCTATATCAGCTTATTTGTTATTATTCATACATGTACGCATGAAGAAGGGGTCAGAAAGAGGAAGGGAGAAGGACGGTAGGGACAAGGGGGTGGCAGAACAGGGAGAGGGAAATCAAGGGATAGCGAGCTGGCCCTTGTCTACCCCCTTATAGAGAGTTAAATAATTGAGTAACTTTTAGTTAAAAATAGAAAATCACTAAAAGTAAGAAAGGAATTCCCCTCTGTAAAGTTTGTTTAAAGCTAGCATATGGTACACTCTGTAGTATACGCGAAGCATAGCATGTCAAATATGGATAATGACCATATCCATGTACACAGCACAAAATTGATAATTAGAAAATCAGAAACCGAAGGCATACGAAATCAGAATAAAACAGGAACCAAAGCAAACAAACAAAAACTCCACCATATGAAAAGAAACGAACTCCCGAAATGGGAGTGAGACCAGGTGCACAGGAAGAGTAAGCATCTCCTGCTTGCATGCAACACCCGCCACTTCAATTCGGTAGAACAGTCAATTCCGGTTACTTCGATTTCGGAAGACATAGAGTACAATCATTGGTTGGATGGTTCAAATGCTCTATGACAAAATACCATCCACCATTCTCGAGAGTGGGACATCATAGTGTATGGCGAGTTCCCCATATCGACCGTAGAACTTCCTCAGTGACGATGTTAGTCGGTCACATACATATCCCTGACTGAGAAGCTTATCTGAAAGACGCTAGGCTCTCAGAACAAAATCCGTATATTTGGTACTTGCTCTGGCATAGCATGGTGTACACTCTGTAGTTTACGCGAAGCATAGCATGGTGTACACCCTATAGTACAGGCTAAGTATAGCATGGTGAATACTCTGAAGTACACGCTAAGCATAGCTTGGAGTGCACCCTGTAGTACATGTTAAGGATAGCTTGGGGTACAATCTGTAATACAGGCTAAGCAAAATATGGTGTAAACTTTGTAGTATACGCTAAGCATAGCATGGGGTACACTCTGTAGTACATACTAAGCATATTATAGGGCACACTCAGTAGTACATGCTAAGGATAACATGTGGTTCACTTTGTAGTACACGCTTAGCATGACATGGGGTACACCCTGTAGAACACGCTAATTATAGCATGGTGTACTCTCTGTAGTACACGCTAAGTATAGCATGGTGTACTCTCTGTAGTACACGCTAAGCATAGCTTGGGGTACAATCTGTAGTACACGCTAAGCATAGCTTGGGGTACAATCTGTAGTACACGCTAAGTATAGCATGGTGTACACTCTGTAGTACACGCTAAGTATAGCTTGGGGTACAATCTGTAGAACTCACTAAGCATAGCATGGGGTACAATCTCTAAGCATTACATGGGGTAAACTCTGTAGTACTCACTAAGTATAGCATGGTGTACACTCTGTAGTACACGCTAAGTATAGCTTGGGGTACAATCCGTAGTACACGCTAAGTATAGCTTGGGGTACAATCTGTAGTACACGCTAAGTATAGCATGGTGTACACTCTGTAGTACACGCTAAGCATAGCTTGGGGTACAATCTGTAGTACACGCTAAGTATAGCATGGTGTACACTCTGTAGTACACGCTAAGCATAGCTTGGGGTACAATCTGTAGTACACGCTAAGCATAGCTTGGGGTACAATCTGTAGTACACGCTAAGTATAGCATGGTGTACACTCTGTAGTACACGCTAAGTATAGCTTGGGGTACAATCTGTAGAACTCACTAAGCATAGCATGGGGTACAATCTCTAAGCATTACATGGGGTAAACTCTGTAGTACTCACTAAGCATAGCATGGAGTACACCCTGTAGTACTCACTAAGCATAGCATGGAGTACACCCTGTATTACTCACTAAGCATAGCATGGAGTACACCCTGTAGTACTCACTAAGCATGGCTTGGGGTACACCCTGTAGTACTCACTAAGCATTACATGGAGTACACCCTGTAGTACTCACTAAGCATGGCTTGGGGTACACCCTGTAGTACTCACTAAGCATGGCATGAAGTACACCATGTAGTACTCACTAAGCATAGCATGGAGTACACCCTGTAGTACTTACTAAGCATAGCATGGAGTACACCCTGTAGTACTCACTAAGCATGGCTTGGGCTACACCCTGTAGTACCCACTAAGCATGGCTTGGAGTACACTCTGTAGTACGCGCTAAGCATCTATTAGCATTTTCGATAGGAATTCTCACGAGTTTGCCTTGCCTTTTCGACTTTGACTGAATAACAGTTAGGTACTTTGATGTTTATTGGGAGCACTCTGTAGTACACGCTTGGCATAATATGGGGTACACTCTGTAGCACATGCTAAGCACGCATCTAGTTGGATCAGTTGAACATTAATTCTCTCTTTCTGGTTTTTGTGGTATGTATGTCGTCTGATACCGATCATTGCCATAGCAGCGCTTAGATCAGACACGATTTGTATATAGAATTGTTTTTTTTTTATGTGAACGATTTGTTTATTACTATTGTCTGCATTTATTTAATTTAAAAAAATCGTTCTGATATCTATATAATTTTATAGATATTTCTGGATCCTCTAGATTCCGCACAAGTCATTCTTTAAAGTACCGGTATATTAGAATACTTCTAGGAGTGTCAGTCGTGTAAAATAATGTAAGTCTACATATGCGAAATTGGACGGACCGTAACGCATCGCCCTCTTTGATATTTGTAAAACAAAATTCACATTCTTCAACTCAATTATATCACATGTTAAACGTCTTCAAATTCAATAGCATCGTTTAAGACCTGATAAATTGACAGCATGGACCAGACGTGCACGTTTCGGGTACTAAACCCTCGTCAGTGATCCTCAGTCTAAACAATGTAAAATGGCCAAAAAGTATGAAAATTATTATGTCCATTAAAGTACCAAAAGACGTAGCAGAATGGGTGGGATATGATGCTACAGGACCCACTTTTTGAGAATTTCAAGACATTTTGTCAGCAGAAAATTTCAAATGCGTTAAAGAGACAGACGATCAACCAAAGTTGATCGAACTTGGCTACATGTGCCCTCGTGGACTCTTGGTCCACCTGCAGTGACACTCACCAAGTGTAGTTTAAATGTTAAACGTCTTCAAATTCAATGTAAGATTCAAAGAATGAAACCTGAAATCCTAATCTGAGCTTGACTAACCATTCAGAAATAATTTTGTAAATAAACTCCTGGAATAAGCGACCGTTCGGGAAGGGAGGGGATTGCATTCACAAGAAAGTTATTTTGAAAAAGACAATTTATCTCTCGGCACCGAATCTTCTGCTGATTTGCTTAAATTAAATCCCTGTTATAAACAAACTTTCGTTGTGTCCGAAAATCACTTCGGCATTTAATTAAGTTCTACTGATGATGATTATCTATCTAAGACTTCTGTCTGGTGCATTAAGATTGGTTTGATTTTTTCTCCAAGAAGTTGAAGAGTCGGCACACTTCCATGTGATTAATAATAATAATTCCTTTACGTCAAAAAGCATTCAAGGACACCACTACCAAGAAAACGTAACATATAGCCCGATTGGAGATGTTTATGGAAGAAAGGATATTTATGTTCTCAGCTCATGTTCACAAAATTAACATTGTTTGAAAAGACTTAATCATACTATCTGTCTCTAATTTTTCAGAATGTTTGCCTTAATTCATTAATACTATTTCCAGTTACTTATACTAGAGAAGAAAGTACAACCGGACGCAGTTGTAGCAAACTATAGAGGAAAGTACAACCAGAAGCAGTTGCAGCACCCACATCAACACACCTAAAGATGAAAACACAGGATGCACAAGTTTTTCAAGATAAACCAAAGGAGCAACTGGAGAAGACTGATCTAGATCGATCATGTAACATACACCTCTAAATCTAGATTAAGTTACACTGTATACGATACAAAAGAGGCAAGGATGAAAACTGACCTAAATACTGCACTTAACACATCTAAATCTAGTTAAAATCTAGATTAAGGTATATGATTATACTGAATATTGTTTATTTTACGATATTACCAATTTGCGTCAATTTCTTAGAAAATACCATTGTTAAGTAACCGAAAGGTGCATGTCTGGTCCATGCAGCAATTCATCTGTTCTTAAATGATGATATAAAATTTGAAGATGTTTAACATTAGTCAGTACGATATTGTCATCCAAAGGTCCCTAAAAATCGAAAACTATGCATTTCGATTTGCCGTCAGATCCGTCGAAAGGGCGTTTGCCATTGTTAGTTAATCAATTATCGGCAATCAAACATATATGTAAGATTTTGTATCGGTAAAGTATACGTCCCTGTCTGTATGTATCACCGAGGTCTGTTGTGATAACGCTTCATTGGGTAATTATACGTATATTTTATAAACCTTTTTTTCTAGAATATATTCAGTTTTTAGAATTTTTAGCTGAGCCTGCTTATGGCGTGTTCATACCTCAGTTGATACGTTATGCCAGAGCATGTACCAAATGTACAGATTTTAATCTGAGAGCTATGCGTCTTTCAGATAAGCTTCTCAGTCAGGGATACGTATGTGACCGACTTACATCGTCACTCAGGAAGTTCTACGGTTGATATGGGGAACGCGTCACACACTATGATGGTCCACTCTCCAGAATGGTGGATGATACTCTGTCATAGAACATTTGAACTATCCAATCAAAGATTATTCTCTATATCTTCCGAAATGGAAGTAGCCGGATGTGAAAATACTACCAAATTGAAGCAACATACTGACTCTTCCTGGGCACCTGGT
Organism: Pinctada imbricata; assembly: GCA_033119305.1. Classification (NCBI taxonomy): domain Eukaryota; kingdom Metazoa; phylum Mollusca; class Bivalvia; order Pterioida; family Pteriidae; genus Pinctada; species Pinctada imbricata. Next base: position 36,562,855 of record VSWD01000013.1, read on the forward strand.
CTCACTCCCATATCGGGAGTTCGCTTCTTTTCATACGGTGAAGGTTATTTTCTTTGTTTGCTTTGGTTCTTGTTTTATGCTCATTTTGTATGCCTTCGATTTATGATTTTCTGAATCATCGATTTTGCGCTGTATATAGGGATATGAACATTATCCATATTTGTCATTACCTCGTCATGTCATTCGAATAGCAGTTACATGTACTACATAAAGTCAATTTAAACTATATCAAGCCATATTTTCTCAAAACCGTACTACAATTTATTTTGTAAGGATTATTATTCTTCGTCAGTACTTAAATCATTCATTGAAAGCACTGCCGAAAATGACTAAAATTGGTATTTAACGGTTGAAAACAGAGGTCTACATATCTTGATTCAACACAACTGTTGAGAACTGCACCGATCAAACAAACTTATGAAACCAACAAAAAGAACTATTTTGAGAAACCTATTTTCAATGGAATGTTACAAAACATCTTCAATTTATAGCAAAGATCGTGCATAAAGGCAATAGATTATCCTTTAAAACCAAACTTTATATTCGTTTTTGTATGTCAAACTTTCAGAGAATCCACATATCAAGATTTTATTTCTTCTCTTGCCTATTTCTTCTTTTGTATAATTTTTTAGCTATGCAACAAATTATTCAATTCAAGGTTCTAAGTTGCAGGATAAAATTCAAAACATAAATCAAAGTGAATAAAGAAAACTTATATAGATAAATAAATTAATATCAAATCTATGTGAGGACCAAAAGAAGTTCAAAACCCATAGAATCGACATATCAACGATTTTGGAGAGCTTGGGAATGGAAGGTGTATTAATATCTCAAAGTCGAGAAGTCAAGGCAAAACCATTAGAATAATGCGGAAGGGTTTCAACTCTATACCCTCTTGAAGAAAATTTCAAGCCAATTTATTATGCTTTATTTATTATCCAAATGTTAAACAACTTCAAATTTAATAGCATCATTTAAGACCAGATAATTAAGATAAATAAGATCCTGACAGCAATCTCAACATCACTCACAATAGAGCACCACACTGAGCATTGACGGACCCCTAGCAAGCTATAGGTGGGACCAGGTGCCCGGGAGGAGTAAGCATCCCCTGTTTGGCTAGCCACACCCGCCGTCGATATTCATGCACGGAAATGAAAACAATATCGACAGGAACATCATGCACTGTCTGATGTCATATCTGTATAGAAAGTGCTATGGTGACCATGTCAGGGAAAAAATTCATAACCCTTACTGTCAAACTCCTCGCGGAGAACTTTTTTACGAGCTCCACAAGGCAAAGGGCATAAGTATGACACAAATGAGATAAAGAAGATCTTGACGACAATCTCAACATCACTCACAATAGAGCACCAAACTGAGCATCGACGGACCCCTAGCAAGCTAGAAGTGGGACCAGGTGCTCGGAAGGAGTAAGCATCCCCTGTTTGGCTAGCCACATCCGCCGTCGATATTCATGCATGGAAATGAAAACAATATCTACAGACCGTCTGAGGTCATATCTATATAGAAAGTGCTATGGCGACCATGTTAGGGAAAAAATTCATAACACTTACTGTCAGACCCCTCGCGGGGAACTTTTCTACGAGCTCCACACGGCAAAGGGCATAAACGAGAAACAAATGAGATATTCTCATCTATGATGCTTTCAGCCAAGGTGTTTTTCGCAAACCGCCCAAATTCATTTCTCTAGAATTTCCACTGGAACGCCTTTGAACCCTAGGAAAGAATCACATTCCGAAGTAAGACCAGGTGCCCGGAGAGAGTCAGCATCTCCTGATTGCATGCAACACCCGTCACAACAGCTCCATGAAAACTAGTCAAATTCGGTGATTGTCTCGATGTACATATTGATGTCATTAAACTATGTCTTGTTTGGTGTTGAAGACAGCCATTTCAATCGCAATACAGTATGTCACTGATCATTCTGGAAAGAGGGATCTGATATGCTTTCATTATATCCTCGTAACGACCGAAGAACGAAATAAAGTTGTCGTTGTAGATGCCTTGAAATTTAAAGTTTCTGGAGAAAACTCGAACCATTTTTGAAAGGCTCACAGTCTATCATCCATGTCATTTGAAGGCATTGAACAAATACATTTTAAACAATATAAGTTATTAAAAAATCACCATGAAACATCCAATGTCACAGAACCCGATGTCAAGGTCACGCTGCCTGCGATTAGCAAAATTTGGCAACATTCCGAGATGTTTCAAATAATGAGAATGCAGTTACTCAGAAATCACGTAATATTGTCATTATCTCTGTTTATTTTCTTTCCGTTTGAAAATGTTTTATGATTTTCTTTCGATTGCGGTATTTATATGTTAAAAAGTCTATAAAACAATTTGAGACTTGCAAGTTATATATAGATGTTAAAGAGGTAGCATTTGAAACAATTTTGTGCTAACATTTTGTTATGGATAATTTGATCCATTCAAGACTATAAGTAACTTCAAATTCATTAGCATCATTTTAGAGCAGATAAATTTACAGCATGGACCAGACATGCACGTTTCGAGTATTTAACCCTCATCAGTGATCCTCAATTATGTAATCAGCAGTAGTATCTTTTGCTTGTTACCTTACAGCCAGCCTAAGAGTATACGACAAAAAGTAGAGGATCTCAAACCAGACTTCGTTGCTGTCGTAGCAGTATGCAGAGCAAAGTATCAAAACACTCTATGACAAAATAGAGTAGACAAGCAGAGCAGGTGACGCAAAAGAGACACACGACATAGAAACATGAAACATAAAAGACTTTACATAAACCAACGAGACCAATGGGCAATTGGTGCCGACTTAGGTTGGCCATCTGCCACTCAAGTAGCAAATGGTGTGGTTAAACGGATTACGCGCGCATAACCTTATGTATACATGAAGAAAATAATTTTAAGTTCAACCGTAAACACTTTTTCCGTTGGTTTCTCGTCCTTAAAATAATTGAAAACTTCACCGAGTTTTGACGTTCAAAAGCACTTAAATTTATTATGACATGTGAATATCTGAAGTGTGTTTAATGGAATAAACTGTGTTATATTCAGCCAAAGGGAGAAATATATAGTTTTATCTCATCGACGGCATCGAATGCATGTGTCATAGAAAATATATTTAATTCATTTTTTGAAGCGTAAAGCGTATAATGAGTTTGCAATTGAGAGGTCTTTTTTCATCAAACATTTGATGTAGTTTAATTATAAAGATAGAGGTCTATTTTCCCTTTAAATCCCTATTTATTTTGTTCTGATTTACGACATCTTTCATAAGGTTATTTTCCGTATATTTAAAGTGCTTCGAAACTTAATTGTGTACCCGAAACGTGTAAGTCTGGTCTATGCAGTAAATTTATCTGTTCTGAAATGAAAAGCGGAGATCTCCAACAACACACGGTTCCACCCACAGCAAAACCTCAAAACAACCAATGCAAAAACACAGAGCAGACATACATGGAAAAAGACGCAAAAGGTAGAAGGAGCACCATATCACAAAGAAACATCAAACACGAATGACTACACATATATCAACGATACCAATGGGCAATCGATACCAACTAAGGACGGCCATCTGCCAAGAAAGTAGCAGACGGGATGGTTATCCGGATTACGTGTGCTATCCCTCGTACTTTTCTGATTACCAAGAGATCTCCAAGAACGCACAATTGGGTGGTAAACAACTTTCTCACTTTAGTAAGACGATATACAAACATATCTCATGATGCAGGGGACACAAGAAACACACAGATGGATATTTAAATAGATATATAGAAAAACAGAAGGCGCACGAAATACAGTCCGTGCTCTGTCGGCTGTAGCGAGTTCATGCATGTTATTTCCCTAGGAGTCCGACTGAGGTTCAGAGAGGCAGGTTGGCGGGGTTCTCTCTTCTCTAAAGAAATTTTGACAGGGTCCGTCATGGAGTCTTGTCGTCACAGTCAGAGTGAAATTCCAAAGAATGCGCTTGTACAAGGCTGTAGATTGGTCCCGTACGCAGCCAAGTGTCCGTCTGGTGACATGCATGGTATAAAAAGGCTTTTGATAATTCTAACCCAATTTCGATAGTAGGTCTGTCTACCTTTGATCCTTCTTATTATGTTTATTTTGTCACCATAAAAGGCAGGTTGTGAAAGTTATTTACTTTGTTGCTTGCATGGGTCCGAATTTCAAAAGAAGCTGACCATAATTTCTGTTAACTTTCTAGGAAGCCTTTATTATGTCTCCCCCCCAACGGGGAGGAGACATATTGGTTTTGCCTTCGTCGTTTGTCTGTCCGTCTGTCCGTCTGTCACACATCGTGTCCGGGCTATATCTCCTGAACCGTTTGCCCGATCACTTTCATATTTTAGTATGTTGTTGCTTATGACCCGAAGGTTTCACATCACCTTGACCCAAGGTCATGTGACCAAGGTCAAGGTCACTTAGTGCATTTTTAATGAAATACTGCATACATTCCTGTCCGGGCTATATCTCTTGAACCGTTTGCCCGATCACTTTCATATTTTAGTATGTTGTTGCTTATGACCCGAAGGTTTCACATCACCTTGACCCAAGGTCATGTGACCAAGGTCAAAGTCACTTAGTGCATTTTTAATGAAATTATGCATACATTACTGTCCGGGCTATATCTCTTGAACCGTTTGCCGGATAACTTTCATATTTTAGTATGTTGTTGCTTATGACCCGTAGGTTTCACATCACCTTGACCCAAGATCATGTGACCAAGGTCAAGGTCACTCAGTGCATTTTTAATGAAATTATGCATACATTCCTGTCCGGGCTATATCTCTTGAACCGTTTGCCCGATCACCTTCATATTTTAGTATGTTGTTGCTTAAGACCCGAAGGTTTCACATCACCTTGACCCAAGGTCATGTGACCAAGGTCAAGGTCACTTAGTGCATTTTTAATGAAATTATGCATACATTCCTGTCCGGGCTATATCTCTTGAACCGTTTGCATGATCACTTTCATATTTTAGTATGTTGTTGCTTATGACCCGAAGGTTTCAAATCTTCTTGACTTAAGGTCATGTTACCAAGGTCAAGGTCACTTAGTGTATTTTTAATGAAATTATGCATACATTCCTATCCGGGCTATATCTCTTGAACCGTTTGCCGGTTCACTTTCATATTTTAGTATGTTGTTGCTTATGACCCGAAGGTTTCACATCACCTTGACGCAAGGTCATGTGACCAAGGTCAAAGTCACTTAGTGCATTTTTAATGAAATTATGCATACATTACTGTCCGGGCTATATCTCTTGAACCGTTTGCCGGATAACTTTCATATTTTAGTATGTTGTTGCTTATGACCCGTAGGTTTCACATCACCTTAACCCAAGATCATGTGACCAAGGTCAAGGTCACTCAGTGCATTTTTAATGAAATTATGCATACATTCCTGTCCGGGCTATATCTCTTGAACCGTTTGCAGGATCACTTTCATATTTTAGTATGTTGTTGCTTATGACCCGTAGGTTTCATATCACCTTGACCCAAGGTCATGTGACCAAGGTCAAGGTCACTTTAGTGCATTTTTAATGAAACTTTACATACATTCTAGTCCGTGCTATATCCCTTGAACTGTTTGCCAGATAACTTTCATATTTTAGTATGTTGTTGCTTATGACCCGAAGGCTCCACATCACCTTGACCCAAGGCCAAGGTCACTTACTACATTTTTAATGAAATTGTAGATACATTCTTGTTTAGGCTTTATCCCTTGGACCGCATACTGGATTGCTTTCAAGTTTAAGAATGTATTTAGTCATGACCAAAAGGTTTCACCTGGACCCATGGTCATCTGATCAAGGTCAAAGTTACTAAGTACATTTTAATGAAATTGTACATGCTATCCCATTGGGGCTTTATCTCTTTTAACTATTTATCAGATCACCGTCATATTTTAGTATGGTGTTGCTTATCACGTAAAGGTTTCACATCACGTTGACTCAAGGTCATGTGACCAAAGTCAAGGTCAATTAGTATATTTTAAATGAAATTGTATTTGTTACATGTATTATGTCCAGGCTTAATCTTTTGAACCGTGATCGGATCACGTCATATTTTAGTATGATGGTGCTGAAGACCCAAAGGTTCCACACCTCCTTGATCCAAGGTCATATGACTAAGGTCAAGTATTACATTTTTTAATGAAATTGTAAATGCTATTGAGTCTGGGCTATATCTGTGGAATCATATACTGGATCACTCTTATACTATAGTATGCTGTTGCTCAGGATTGGAGGGTTTCTTATCATCTTGACCCAAGGTCATGTGCCCAAGGTCAAGATCATTTAGTTCTTTTTAATGAAATTGTACGTACTAATATTGTCTGGGCTATATCTCCTGAACCCCTCTTACAATTGTTTTCATATTTTAGTATGTTGTTTCTAAGGACTGAATGTTTTTTAGCTCACCTCGACGAAGTTGAGATGAGCTTATGCTATAACCCCGGTGTCCGCGTCCGCGTCCCCGTCCGCGTCCGCGTCCGGTTAAAGTTTTTGGATAACTCAGTATCTGACAAAGTATTGATGCTACAGTAACCAAACTTGCACAAGTGATTCATCTTTGGATGCTGAGGTGAACCCATGCATCAGATGCGGCATCTGACCTACATTTTCCGGTTGAATGACTTTGTCAATGTCTGGTTAAAGTTTTTGGGGTAGCTCAGTATCTGACAAAGTACTGATGCTACAGTAACCAAACTTGCACAAGTGATTCATCTTTGGATGCTGAGGTGAACCCATGCATCGGATGCTGCATCTGACCTACATTTTCCGGTTGAATGACTTTGTCAATGTCTGGTTAAAGTTTTTGGGGTAGCTCAGTATCTGACAAAGTACTGATGCTACAGTAACAAAACTTGCACAAGTGATTCATCTTTGAATGCTGAGGTGAACCCATGCATCGGATGCTGCATCTGACCTACATTTACCGGTTGAATGACATTGTCAATGTCTGGTTAAAGTTTTTGGGGTAGCTCAGTATCTGACAAAGTACCGATGCTACAGTAACCAAACTTGCACCAGTGATTCATCTTGGGATGCTGAGGTGAACCCATGCATCGGATGCAGCATCTGACCTACATTTTCCGGTTGAATGATTTTACCTTTAAAGGCCAATATTGAGCAAAGTATAAGTGCTACATAAACCAAACTTGCATATTAGATGTATGTTTGATCAAACTTTCAGAAAATGACCTTGACCTACTTTTTCCGCTTGAGTGATTTTGCCTTTAAAGGCTAATATTGTGCAAAGTATAAGTGCTACATGTACCAAACTTGCATATTGGATGTATCTTTGATCAAACTTTCATAAAATGACCTTGACCTACTTTTTCCGCTTGAGTGATTTTACCTTTAAAGTCCAATATTGACCAAAGTATAAGTGCTACATGTACCAAACTTGCATATTGGATGTATCTTTGATCAAACTTTCATAAAATGACCTTGACCTACTTTTTCCGCTTGAGTGATTTTACATTTAAAGTCCAATATTGAGCAAAGTATAAGTGCTACATGTACCAAACTTGCATATTGGGTGTATCTTTGATCAAACTTTTATAAAATGACCTTGACCTACTTTTTCCGCTTGAGTGATTTTGCCTTTAAAGGCTAATATTGAGCAAAGTATAAGTGCTACATGTACCAAACTTGCATATTGGATATATCTTTGATCAAACTTTCATAAAATGACCTTGACCTACTTTTTTCCACTTGAGCGATTTTTCTTTTAAAGCCAATATACATGTACCTAGAGATATGTTTTAACTGAATTTTGCTGCCGCGAGGTGAGTTTCGTAATCTTTGATTACACTATGCTTATCACATTGTCCCAAGGTCACATGGTTAAGGTAGCTTCTTACTTTGGTAATGAAATTGTATATGCGAAGCATGTCCAGGCAGAAATTGTCTATGCTAATAATGTTTAGGCTTTATATTTTGAACCGTGTATCCAATCACTAATTCAGTTTTTTGTTGCTCATGATCCATACAATGTTAAACGTCTTCAAATTCAATAGCATCATTTAAAAGCTGATAAGTTTGCAGCATGGAATAGACATGCATGTTTCGGGTACTTAACCCTCGTCAGTGAGTGTAGGTTTCAGATCACCTATATCCAAGGTCATGTGACCAAAGTCAATTTCTTTAAATATGCTTATAATGAAATTGTATATGCCAATCATGTTTGGGCTTTACCTCAAACAATGTAATGAATCACTTTCATGTTTTAGTATGATGTTGCCCATGACTCAAAGGTTTCACATCATTTTGCATTTTGGCCCAAGGTCAAAGTAACTTAGAGGGAGGGGGGAGACATCTGTTTTTTTTTATGAAAAATATTTTGTTTAATTAGTTTATGAAAGCGAAAACCTTGACCTAAAAGTTTCTTGGTTATTTTAAATATCTACTATGAAAATCCAAAACATCAGTACATGCTTTAGCGTGCTGGATGATCTGAAAAATGTGATGACCGTATGACGGCTTCATTATGTTGGATCTAAAATCATCTCTTTTGTCATACACTTGCATATATTTCCATTAAGCCCTGGTCACAACCTGCCGTGCGTGCTTTTAGGACGTGCGTGTTTGTGGAGGCTACGTATTTCTGAAGACGCAAGGAAGGAAGTGGCAAGAGTACGGAAGGAGTGCGTCACGCACGTCGCACGTACGATTATATGGATTGTTACATGCATCATATGTAGCGCAAAAAAGTAAGTGCGTTACACGTACTTACGACTTACGTGCAACATGCTAACAACGTACTCTCTCCGTACGTCTTCTACGTTATTGTAAGGATGTCGAATTGACACATACTGCTAACGCACGGAGTCCTCACTTCCTTGTGTCGAAGGTGCGTTACACGTACTTGCGACGTGCGTGTCGTACTTCTTGTTGAATCCTTAGACAGCACGCAGACAGGACGCAGCGAAAGTTCTGTATGCACTAAAACTGCTACGCCCTATCTTCGTGTTCCAAAACCCGCAAGGAGGACGTACGGGACATGAACTGATAACGCACGGACACCGTACGGATACCCAAGATTGCCTACGTTTTTGCACGCAGACAGCACGTACGTGCACGTACGGCGGGGTGTGACCACCGCTTTAACAATGTTGATATTTAGGTAAAATAAATGGTGTTTCTCTGTCCGTAACGTCTACTTTGTTTCGCGGCAAATCTTGTTGATATACTTGTCAAAATTTCTAACTTACCATTCTACGGGAATGGATTTTCGTTAATGTGGAATTCAAATTATTTTACGGATAATTGGATTTGATATACAACATTTCTCTCTTAACTTTAAAATCAAGAAAAACGAAATTTCTTTCAACGGAAACAGACCGTGACGAAATTTAAATTTTGAACACTTTTAATGAATTTCGCGTATTTTATCGGAAAATTACAATCAAACCACTTTTAAAGAATTGTTTGTACCAAGTTTGATCAGAAAAACATGAATTAAACGGAATGCATTTGTTACAAAAGCGATAATAAGCAAATAAAACTTAATGAATTTTCCATAAAATGGATGCGTGCGCATAACTCATGTGAGTGGTGAGTAAAATGTGCTTCCATTAATCAAACATCTTTTTCTATGCTTACTTTTCACGAAAAGTGGCTTAGCACAGGAAAAAAAATTAAAAATTGCGTTCGCAGGAAATTTTTCAACACAAAAATCCTTACCCGGTATATCAATGATACCGGAAGTGATATTGACTCGTAACGCATCACAAAATGTGTAAGCATATCATGACGAAATAACAGTTTCAATCGCCGATATTTCAAAATCCGAAAAACGAATCGCATGATAACCGTAAGAACTTTTCTATTGTAGCCTTTTTTCAGTCAAGAGACAAAGTTTTCTTACAAACCGGAAGCGGATTATTCTTTGCTAAAATGCTGTAGAATTTTAAGATACACATCGCAGGATGATCATTTATTCATTTACACTTAAAAAACTTTCGTTGTTATTATAAATATAGATAATAAATAATTGATTTCTACCAATCGTGATATTGAAGTAACTGGGAAAATGTAAGTTAGAAATTTTGACTAGTATATATGTCCTTTTCATATTTGTCAAAAAACAGGGTTCTTAATAGTAAGTATCATCCAGTTATCCAGAAGTACCAATGAAATATTTCAAATCATCATGTTTTCTTTGTTTTTGAAGATTTTGGATAAAATTATTTTTTCAGTAGAGTATAAAAAGAAATCTCTAACATGAGGCGCACAATTAGTACCCATAGAGTACCCATACCCTGCTTGTAGAGATTCTCACCAAATCTAACATAAATGTTGTCAAAGAGGAAGGACAAGGCATTACACAGGTTAATATATTTCCATGATTTGTATGATTTGTATTCTGCAGCGGAAAAGAAGCCCTTTGATTCAGATGCACGAATGTAGAATAGTTTTCCTCTCGCGATAAAATGATGCTATGAATCTGAAGATGTAACATTTGTACCACATGGTGAGTGTCACTGCTGGTGGACAAGGAGTCCCCGAGGGCAAGTCCGATCAACCTCGTTTCTTAAAACGACTGCGAAAATTTGTGTTAAATATCTTTTTCGAAATTTCTGAAAGTGTGTCATTTGTTCTTAATGAGATAAAGAAGACCCTGACGATAATCTCAACATCACTCACAATAGAGCACCAAATGGAGCATCGAAGGACCCCTAGCAAGCTAGAGATAGGACCAGGTACCCTGGAGGAGTAAGCATCCCCTGTTTGTTTAGCCGCACCCGCCGTCGATGTTCATGCACGAAAATGAAAACAATATCCAAAAACGTGCACTGTCTAAGGTAATGTCTATATAGAAAGTGCTATGGTGACCATGTTAGGGAAAAATATTTAAAACTCTTGCTGTCAAACTTCTCGTGGGAACCTGTTTTAAGAGCTCCACACGGTAATGGGCATAAGTGTGACTAAAATGAGATAAAGAAGACCCTGACGACAATCTCAACAGCACTCACAATAGAGCACCAAATGGAGCATCGACGAACCCCTAGCAAGCTAGAGATAGGACCAGGTGCCCGGGAGGAGTAAGCATCCCCTGTTTGGTTAGCCGCACCCGCCGTCGATGTTCATACACGAAAATGAAAACAATATCTAAAAACTTGCACTGTCTGGGGTAATGTCTATATAGAAAGTGCTATGACGACCACGTCAGGGAAAATATTTAAAACACTTACCTTCGATGGTGATAGGAATTTGAAGACATAACATTTGCTCATGTAAATGAATCTAAACAAATGAACATAGATATACAACATAAAGATGAAAATTATCTACTTCTTACTCACTGAATATCAGAAGGTTATTTTGGGGGGAGGGGGGCTGAACTTGAGGATGTCATAGGTAGTACCACTATAATTTCTATGTCTCTCTCGCACTCTCTCTCGTACTCTCTCTCGTACTCTCTCTCATTCGCACTCTCGAACACACACACACACTCTCTCTGGTCAAACCAAAATCGGGGAAAGCTTACTAACCTCTACGCAACTGCCTAAGAATGACATAAGTGAAGAGGAGGAGTGACAGAAAAATCTTTGAATCTAAGAAAACAAGACATTCCCCAACTGAAAGCAGTGACATGACTATATATTCTTGTAAATACTGAAAATCCGAGTAGTCAGCACCTTTCCTACGTGGATCTAGAAATTATTCATAGAACGAGAGGGGTGCAGGGCAAAAACATTTATATAAGATTATGATGAAAATGATAAATATCAAATAAACTTGAAACTAATTAACTGACGACAAGACTCCATGACGGGCCCTGTCCAAACATCTATAGAGAAGACAGGGCCTCGACCACCTGTCCTCTCTGAATGTCAGTCGGACTCCTCGGGTGATAACATATATGAGCTCGCTACAGCCGACAGAGGCACGGATTGCATTACGTACGACCACTTTTTATATCATTTACATATCATCTGTGTTGCTAGGGCCCTTGCGTTTTGCGGTCTTGTTTGTGTGCGGTCATCTGACAGGGAGAAGGTTGTTTAACACCACAATTGTCCGTTCTTCGAGAACTCTGGGTTATCGGAAAAGTGTGTGTAGGGGGATGCGCACGTAATCAAGGATAACTACACCTTCTTCTATTTTAACGACAGATGGCCGTCCTAAGTCGGCACCGGTTGCCCATTGGTCTCGTTGGTTTATGTGTGGTCCTTTGTGTTTGATGTGTCTGTATTGTGCGTTAACGTTTCTTTCCCTTTGTGTCTCTTTCTGTGTCTGTCTGCTCTGTGTTTTTGCACTGGGTGTTTTGGGTTTTGCTGTGGGTGCTGCAATCTGGTGTTGTTGGCGTTCCCTTCCTTCGTTTGGAAAACTGATAACCTAGACTGATAACTTTGAATAATACGGAAGAGTTTCAGCCTTCCAGAACAAAATTTGAAACCAATTTATTATGCACCAGACACGTGTGATGCTTCCATCTAAAGTGATTTTTAGGTACAGTCAAAATTCATTTTAATAGCGCCCTCTGGTTATATCTTTTTAATTAAATTTGTACAATTTGCAGAGAGTGCGCGGTTTCAAATTTCCTGTAGTTTCGATTCAGTAGCATCTCCATATGATCTCTATGTTCAAAAAGTATTTTAGGGATAGTGCTGAGATGTTAACCTCGTTTGATTTTGATGATATTTTTAAATGAAATTACAAGTTTCCGAAATAGGCAAATGGCATGTATGACGTCGAATTGATAAAGTGCCAAAACAAAGCTTCTTTCATGCGACAGAGCCGGAAAGAAGTAATTAATACACTTGACAAACATCCATGTAATGGGGAACGAGTTTAACTGCAACAGGAAATAAGTGTTTATTTTGATAATACGGAAGCGTTTCAACTCCAGAAGAAAATTTCAAACCAATTTTCATGCACTAGACATGTGTTTCGAATATTCACTTCCTCATCAGTGATGCTTCCAGCCAGAGCGCTTTTCATAAGTCGCCCACTCACAAGCGCCCTCTGGTTTTATTTTTAGTATTTAAAGGAGTAGGGCCACGAAGCCCGATAGTTGACCACTGTACTTCATAAAAGTTTTAACTGCGATTTGACATTTTGAAACGTTCTCTACTCAATCACGAATCTATCTTTTGTAAACATTGTGTTTATCAATAGCTTTTAGTCCAACAAAATAGGTCATATTCCGCAAAATTGATGCAAAAACCACATATTTCTATTAAAACAGCAATGGCCGCATGTATTAACAAAGATGAAAATTTTATATGTGAAAGATTATCATCATATCCTTGTGTCATAAACGTTTTATCTTAGTTTACGCATGCGGCCACATAATTCTTTAATAAAAGACAAAAAATCTAGCAATTTTCGATATATTCTGTCAATAACGTCACTTCATGACGTCATTATAATTAAATGGCACTTTGTTTGATGCTATTTTTCCTTTTTATTAAAAGCGGTAAACATCCGTGTGTTTTCATTAGAAATATTAAGTCTTTCTTATGAAATTTATTTCTAGAGAAAAATCGAGGGCCGATTTAGGGGTCGTGTTGCCCTACTCCTTTGTACATTTACTTTACAGAGAGTGCTCGGCTCCAAATTTCCTGTTGGGTCGATTCAATTGCATATTCACATTAAAACGTTCAAAATAACATTGGAGGAATTGTGCCAAGATGTTAACCTTCTTTAATTTCAAAAATATTTTTTCAATGAAATGGCAAGTTTCCGAATTAGTAAAAGAAACATATTTGTTTTCATATTGATAAAGAGCCAAAGCAAAGCTTATTTGAGGCTGACAGAGCTGGAAAAAAGTAATTAATACACTTGACAAACATCCATGTCGCGGGAAACGAGTTTAACTGCTCCACAATACAACAGGAAATAAGTGTTTATTCTAATATCAATCAGTATCCATCTTAATAGGGCCCCTGTTTATACATCTGTAGAATTATATTTGTGCAATTTGCAGAGAGTGCTCCAAATTTCCTGTAGGGTCGAAACAGTAGCATTTCCAAATAAAATGTATGTTCAATGTAAACGTCTTCAAATTGAATAGCATCATTTAAGAACAGATAAATTGGCATTCAAATTGAATGTTAGGTACTTGTTTGATGTTTCTATTGACCCTATTTGTGATGAGTAATACTGTTATATTGTGACTGAAGTTAATTTTGTCCTACTTAATTCGCGCATGCATGTTAGAGGTCGAATTTAAAAAAAATGTTTTTTTTTTTAAAGATTTATAGATATATTTGCCACCAGATAATACATAACAAGTATTATGCCACCTTTCGACAATTTTCTTGCAATCTAATTGGCTGAAAGAGGCAAGTATTGTTATGTATTAGCATACTGATAACCTAACGCAACTTGTAAGCATCGCCTCGCCAAATACAACTTTTTTATAAGCCTCAAATATATTTCTGTGTTCCACTGTGATACATCGGAGAATTTATAATGCTTTTTTTCTAGACAGACGGAGAAAAGGAAAAACATAAGTTCAATAGTTCACAGTAATGTACATTATATAAGATAAAATACAAATTGTTCCGCACAACAATGTGTACTTACTGATGATGTTTATAAATACATATGCAGTGACATTTGTAAAATGACCGATTTCCACTTTTTAGTTAAAAAATCGTTACATTTGCATATCTCATGGGCCTTTGAATTAAAACTCATGATGCATTAAAAAGTGAAAGGAAGAATTTATTTCCTTTTGATTGATATAGTTAATTCCATGCAGTATGGGTATATATGTTTTCACATGCATTTTTTGTTTCATAAACCTCAATTTATACTCTATACGTCACGACATTTCAATTTTATTACATGATTGTCTTGATTTGGAACGTAAAATGGCAAAAACTCCCACCATTGAACATTCAGTTGCGCAGTAGATGCACTTTAAGTAGATTTGGTTATAAAGATATGATCCGGATGCATATTTTTTATTAAGGTATTCAATGGGTTCAGTAATGAAGGAAACTATGCCAAAAACATAGAAGTTAATTCATTCATCTCTGAATATCTTTCTGTGCCATATGATATTTTAACAACTTTTGTTCTACCGTAGTAGATATCGAAATAAGAAATATTTTGAAAATGGTCATTTTAGGAGTCATCTCCCCTTATTTTAATTAATTGCAGAAAACTAATTAATGAACTTTTGGTTTTCGGCGAAATTTGATGCAATATATTTTTTATAGAATTTTTTACCAATAGATAAATTTCAGGACAAATAAACTTTTTCCCATAGAGTTCAATGTTAACTGTATGGTTCCGTAACTCTTAAAGTAACCAATTTTTCCAATATCTAAATTGGTCAAACATTTTCAATTAATTCTTACATCATAACTATGCTGTGATTTTAGGCCTCATGATTCCATAAATGGGTGTCCTCTCATTACCCATAGAATACCTATTTCTGTGTAATCACCCTCATTTATACTCGTAGCCTATCCTATAGCAAAGAAAAATATCAAAGTATTCTTATGTTGTTACCAGAAATAACCTTCCAGAATTGATTTGCTTTCAAAATGCGGTACTCTTAAGCACTCTCACCGACTGTCACGACAGGACTCCATGACGGGCCCTGCAATAACCTCTTTCGAGAAGACAGGGTCCCTATTACCTGTCCTCTCTGTATTTTAGTCGGACTTCTCGGATGTTCACATGTATGAACTCGCTACATCCAGCTGAGAACGGACTGTATTTCGTATACCTTTTTATATCCATTTGCATATCCATCTGTGTGTTTCTTAGGCCCCTACGTCACGCTGTCTGTTTGTATGTCCACCTTACAATGTGGAGTTATTTTACACCTGAATTGTGTGTTCTTCGATAACTCCGTGTGATCGGAGAAGTGAGAGGGTTATGCGCACGTAATTAGGTAAACTACACCGTCTGCTACTTGTGTGGCAGATAGCCGTCCTAAGTAGGTACCGGTTGCCCATTGGTCTCGTTTCTTTATGTGTGGTCGTTTTTGTTTCATGTTTCTGTGGTATGAGGTGCTCTTCCTTTTCCGTCTTTTTCTGTGGGTTTCTGCTCTGTGATTGTGCATTGGTAGCCTTTGAGTTTTGTTGTGGGTGCTGCAACCGAGTGTTGTTGGAGTTCCCCTCCTTTCTTAGTCTAGATGACCATTAATCAAAAAAATAATCCTAATCAGTACAGTAACTACTTTACCCTAGGTTTACACTATATTCTCGGCGACCATAGCAGTTACGGCGGTCCCAAACGCGGTACGCCTTGGGTTTTGGTCAGTTTTTATCTTGGTATTAAAAGAAGGGAGGGGATCTCCAACAGGAACCTGTTGCAGCACCAACAGCAAAACAGCAAAACATCCGATGCAAAAACACAAACGACGAGCATACTATGAGACGGAAAAGAGACATAAACATCAAACACAAAAGACTACACAACCTTCTTGAAAAAAAGTCCAAACCAATTTCCATGCACCTGACACGCGTTTTGGATATTAAATTCTCATCAGTGATGCTTCTGGCGGAGTCACCAAAACTCGTTTCAGTAGCGCCTTCTTTATCTTTTTTTTTGAATTTAGATTTGTACATTTACATTACAGAGAGTGCGCGGCTCCAAATGTCCTGTAGGGTCGATTCAGTAGCATATCCAAATAAACTCTATGTTCAAAATACATTTGGAGGGATGGTGCCAAGATATTAAACTCCTTTAATTACGATGATATTTATCGTTAAAATGGCTAGTTCCCGACATAGCAAAACATATATTTACGATGTCATATTGATAAAAGCCAAAACAAAACTTCTTTCAGGCGACAGAGCTGGAAAGAAGTAATTAATACACTTGACAAACATCAGGTCACGGAGAACGATTTTAACTGTTCAAAACTGCAACGTGAAATAAGTGTTTATATTAAAAATGTCGAAGGGTTCCAACTCTTTACCTTCTGGAAGAAAATTCCAAACCAATTTCCATGCACCAGACAGGTTTTTCGAATATTAAATTCTCATCAGTGATGCTTCTGGCGGAGCCACCAAAAATCGTTTCAGTAGCGCCCTCCTTAATTTTTTTGAATTTAGATTCGTACATTTACATTACAGAGAGTATGCGGCTCCAAATTTCCTGTAGGGTCGATTCAGAAGCATATACAAGAAATGCAAAAACTATTTGTCTGAGGCATAACCAAAATAAGATGCTATTAGAGAGGTTTAGTTACAAGTGCTTTCAATGTGTACGTATGACGAACAAGTAAACGTCACCGTTTGACGTCACAATCCGAAGACGTCGTTTATTTACACGTACGAACCATCGAGATTCCTAAAACCTCGACGTAAGGAAAGCTATCAACCTAGACATGCTTTATAACACCAAAAACTGGAAGTTCGATCATTGATTATTGTGGAAGTTTTCAAAGAAGTTACCCGTTCTGTCATTACGTGTAGTAAATCGTTTACACGTCCATAACATGTAGCTATACGTCAGGTCATGACGTCATTTGATCAAAGATCGCAGGAAGTGATGACGTCATACGTACATGTCGCGCTAAAACATGTAACTAATCTTTATTCATGTACTCCAAGTGACTTTATTGACCATCCTAAGTTGGCGCCGATTGCCAATTGATCTCAGTGGTTTATGTGTAGTCCTTTGTGTTTGATGGTTTGGTGTCGTGTCTGACAATTTTTTCCCTTTTTTATCATTATTTTAATTTCTTTTTTCATTTACATTTAATTATTCTTTTAGTACAAGTGTATTAATTTTCTTTGTCTTTTGATTTGGAATCTACTATCTGAACAGCTCAGATCAGAAATCAGAAATCAATCAATTCTTCTTTTTCCTTACTTTTCATTAAAATTTTGACATTCCTTTATAGATCTTAATTTCTAATATCCTATCATACTACGCTGTTTTGGTGTTTTGCTGTTGGTACTGCAACCGGGTCTGGTTGGAGATCCCCTCCCTTCTTCTAATCATCAAAAGCCCTACTTTATACTTGCCGTAGCTATGGATCCTTTTCTTTCTATGACGTCGGTGACTTTATGCAGAGGAAATTGTCGATCACCACTAATCAACCATAAAATGTTTCATCTTCTATCAAGTTATATTTATATAGCATGTGCATGCGTATGCTTAAGGCCTTGTTACACGACGCGATTAATCATTTGCAATTAGTTGCAAGCGAAAAATCGTGTCGAGTAACATAGCTTAAAACAATTCGCATGCAACTTTCAAAAGTCGACTGCAACTTTTTTTCAGATTAGAACATGTTCTATTCCTTGCGATTAATCGCATGCAACTTTTATTGTCAACCAATCAAAATGCCGGGTGTTCCGTATAATTTCAACCCTTATTCGGCGGATTTTGGTCATATCAATTACATGGACTATAGAATACACACCATGTAAGGTGTCCTGGCGACGAGTGATTTTTTGTGTTAATTGTCCTGGATTTTTCGTGTTTGTCCTGGATTATTTGTGTTTGTTTCGAGCGAAATCGGCAAAATTTCATATTCTTTAGACAATTAACGGACATGTAGACCATTGTGAGATACGTATCTTTGCATTAAACATTGTCAATTGCATTATAAGACTGAATCAATGCTTAGATATGTCTGCTTTTCATTAAATCAAGAGATTTCGACTTTTTTGATAAAAATCCACGTTCTCGTCGTTAAAACAGACTAGGTTCAAATATTTTAACGTGAATATCTTGTGCCGGTTCAACAGTGCTAACCATATTTTTTCTCGAGGAATAAAACGGCATTACAAGGCAGAAAACCAAAATTTAAAAAAAAGTTAGATGTCCTGACTTTTTTGTGTTTTGTCCTGGATTTTTTGTGTTTGCTGTCCTGGCTTTTGTATATTTCTTCAACAATCTAATAAACTTTAATTAATTTTTAGGGGATTATGCCATGGCAGTAGCTCCACTTTTATGTGAAATTTTATTTTGCAACCCTTGTTTGTTACAAAAATCACTGTGTATTAGTTCCGGTTTCTGTATTCAGATGAAATATGTCCTAATTTTTTAGGACATATAACTAGGTCATCATATAACATCTACTAAGTCACTAACATGTTCTTTGTATCGTTTCCTCAGAATGAAAAAAAAAAGTTATCTGTTCATGAATACATTCTAGACTAAAAGATACCAATATGTATCAGGTTACTAGTGGGTCGTGCTCACACATTCCGGAAAACACACCATTTGTTGTAAATAATGCAGCAGATGACTGTCCGAAGTTGCCAGGAGCGTTGCCAGAGCAATGCTGAAACGCAGACAGACCAAGATCAAGGTCTAGATCGAACTTGGCACATGTAGCCAAGTTCGATCAACTTCGGTTGATCGTTTGTCTCGTCAACGCATTTGAAATTTTCTGTTACAAAATTTCTTGAAATTTCTAAAACGTGGGTCCTGTAGCATCATATCCCACCCATTCTGCTACGTCTTTTGGTATATTTTTGGCCATAATAATTTTCATACTTTTTGACCATATTACATTGTTTAGACTTAGGATCACTGACGAGGGTTTAGTACCCGAAACGTGCATGTCTGGTCCATGCTGTAAATTTATCAGGTTTTAAATGATGCTATTGAATTTGAAGACGTTTAACATTGACAGGCTTCCCGTGTAATTGATCACGAGTGTATAGTCTACTAAGTCACTAACATGTTCTTTGTATCGTTTCCTCAGAATGAAAAAAAAAGTTATCTGTTCATGAATACATTCTAGACTAAAAGATACCAATATGTATCAGGTTACTAGTGGGTCGTGCTCACACATTCCGGAAAACACACCATTTGTTGTAAATAATGCAGCAGATGACTGTCCGAAGTTGCCAGGAGCGTTGCCAGAGCAATGCTGAAACGCAGACAGACCAAGATCAAGGTCTAGACCATCTTAAATCTATAGTGTGGACAGAGAACAAATGCTTTGTGCCTTTTTAAAAGTATGAAAAGAGTCTGAATGTATCGAGCAAATCATTTCCCCACATTCTTGATACAGTGGCGGATCCAGAAGGTCCATTGTCGGGGGGGGGGGTTAGGCGGGATTAAAGTCGAAGAGCGAAGTGCCGAGGGGGTAGATGGGGCCAGGGGGTGTACGGGGGGCCTCCCCGGAAAATTATGCGAATAATGGACGCAGATGGCGCAATCTGAGACCACTTTTGAACAACTTTGTTTGATCTTCGTTTTGTTTGATATTCAAGATTAACACGATTTCATACGTACAATGTTTACAAGTTTTAGCTTCTGACTTTAACTTCACTTACAGATACATAGACGATGTATTGTCCATCAATAATCCAAAATTCGCGGATTACCTGAGCAGTATCTATCCTTCGGAGCTTGAAGTCAAAGAAACCACATAGACAAATAATTCAGCATCCTATTTGGACATAATGTTGTCCTACGACACTGATGGTCACATGAACACCTCACTCTATGACAAACGTGACGACTTCAATTTCAGCATTACAAACCTTCCTATGCCAGAGCAAGTACCAAATATACGGATTTTGTTCTGAGAGCTAGGCGTCTTTCAGATAAGCTTCTTAGTCAGGGATATGTTTGTGACCGACTAACATCGTCACTGAGGAAGTTCTACGGTCGATATGGGGAACTCGTCATACACTATGATGTTCCACTCTCAAGAATGGTGGATGATATTCTGTCATAGACCATTTGAACCATCCAACCAAAGATTGTACTCTATATCTTCCAAAATGGAAGTAACCGGATGTGACAGTTCTACCGAATTGAAGCGACGGGTGTTGCATGCAAGCAGGAGATGCTTACTCTTCCTGGGCACCTGGTCTCACTCCCATATCGGGAGTTCGCTTCTTTTCATATGGTGGAGGGTTTTGTTTGTTTGCTTTGGTTCCTGTTTTGTCCTGATTTTGTATGCCTTCGGTTTCTGATTTTTGAATTATCGATTTTGTGCTGTATACAGGGATATGTTCATTATCCATATTTGTCATTTTATATGTAGATGAAACAAACATTTCAATGATTTTGTTTTATCACAGTTGTTTAGAATTCCCCTTTCTAAGTAAAATGTTGTAAATTTCCCCTCTCTGGGGCACGGGTACCAATACCCCAAATAGAGAGAATGTCCTATGAATACTCTGGTTTCAAGACTTGTTTGTTGTTGTTGTTGTTGAATCCCATATGGTTGATTCAAGGCATGAAGTGCCGAGTAGGGGATGATCAGGAGGCCTTCTGTTGTGCAGATTGTAGTCCGGGAGGACCTCCCTTTTTGAAAAAAAAAATGTTTAAAAAGGTGTAATATGGAGCATATTTCCACAGATATCAATTTCATTGAAATCCATTTGTTGGTAATGCCTAGAAGTTTATTGGCTGTAAAAATTACTAGACTTGAAAAACATAGTTTAAAAAATTTTTGGTCGCTATGCGAGGGGGGGGGGCCCTTCGCTCCCCCACCCCGTTAAATCCGCCACTGTGGCATTAGCCATAACGAAAATGTTTTGTATAAATTCAAAGAAAAATTAAGAAGGCTTCTGTTCAATGTCCTTCCACTATAAATTGCAAACTAATTATTGATAGTCGTCCTTTCGATCAAATAATTATGTAAAGATAACGAGGCGGCGAAACTAACCTCCCGTGATGGGGGTTTCGACAGGCATATTTTGAATTTGATCTGTGAGTTTTCTTTTACGTTTAATTACGTTTTCATTTTAATTCTTTTCTTAAAACGTTGCTAAATTGGCCCGACTGCAAAATTGATTATATATATTTTCAATTCCGAGTTTTGCTAACAGAGAACCCCCATTATAGTCTTACAGTTCAATGTTTTGAATAAGTGTTGGTTGCAAATTTAGAGGAGGAGGAGGAGGACAATTAGTGGGGCCGCCCTATCACCGTATTTAATATTTGATTACATGCTATCATGCTAACTTTGTTTATTTTTTCTTCGCTCTGCTTGAATGGATCACTAGCGAATCTAGAGGTGTCGCGCGGGTCCCTATTCCCTCCCATGGCGGTCAATTTTTCTTCAAATGTTCTGAATTTGCTATGAAAATTCTAAATAATCACGAATTTATCTGACAGTACATGTATTTGAAAAAAAATCATTTGCTCGCTGTTGCTCGCCTTTTTTCAAGACTTGAAATATGCATGGACTTTGAATTTTATGTTTGAGACTCAAAATACATTGATAGAGGATATAGATAGTAATTGTCTTTCATTTTCATTCTAACTCTGAAAAAAAAATTTCGCCAATCGTCTTTCAAGCATAGTAGAAGTAAGTTAAAAGTAATTAATTAAAGAACCCAGTGGGAGGAATTAGAATATAACTTCTATTTTCGCATGTTAGCTTTCTGTAAAAATTGTCGTTGAAACTGGACTCTGTCCTCCCCCGTCCCTTTCTGAAATCCTAGATCCGCCACTGGTCATCTACAATTTACAATTGTGTGTCATAATGTAATATTGGAAGTAATTTTGCTATCTTGTTTGCATGCAAAGGTATACCTCTGATGGAAATGGTAGGAGGGGAAATTTAATTTGACCAAAAACAAAACCACGAAAAAACAAAGAACAAAAACAAAAACGACCCCCCCCCCCCAAAAAAAAACAAAAACAGAAATTAACGAACAACAGAAAATCAATAAAAAGGATGTATGGCCATTCGTTCATCATTCTTTACAAAGTGTTCCTATATAAACGCCCTTGAATATATAGCGTATACATACAACCGTACAAAAAGAACTGGGTGAATGACCCCCACCCCTCTCCTTTTGTGCGTAATGTTTGATAATCTGAAGGAAAGAGAGCGGGTCGGGGTGGGGTTAGCAAGGCGCATAGCCAGGCGCAAAACGATATGAAAAACAAACCAACATGTCCGTTTAGAGGCACCTTAGTAAAGAAGGAGAAAAAACAAAACAAAACAAAACAAAAAGATGTCTGCATACAAAAACAAGCTAACTAAGGCATCGTGATGGGTCATTTTTATAAAAGTTAAGAGTTATATGAGCCGATGATATTAAAATATTCGCTTGCTTTTCAAACCTATTGACAATTATTCTAAAATCCTAAACTAGAAAATCCAGAACATCACACAGAAAATCCAGGACAAGGTACACAAAAAAGTCAGGACATACTCAACTCTTTTAAATCTAGTGATATTCGTATATTTTTAATTGCGGTCCCTAACAGATGACTTAGACATCATATATACATGAAAACAAACTGAAAAAAATTTCAAAGTGAGTATTTTATGGAGTTTCAATCAATTTTATAACACAAAAAATCCAGGACGTACACAAGAAATCCAGGACAAATAACACAAAAAATCATCCCTCGTCAGGACACGTTACATGGTGTGGAATAGCGATTTTTCAAACAAAGGACAACAGCACACTTACTGCGAGATTTTTTTAGTTCAAAAATTGATTTTCAGCTCTCTCTTCGTCGAGAAAGTTATGTGAATGTAACTGTAATGAAAACTGTAAATACATGCTGTATTGTCTATTGAAAACATAATTATTCGTAAACTTTAGGTAGAAAAGTGAAATCCACTCATTTTAGTAAAGTTCATTCGATCAAAGCCTTTGATTTTTCGACACTTTCACTTCAATTCCACATTCTAAATTGAAAGAAAGACTCGCAGAAATTATAAGTAATGCGTTTACAAGTAAGAACGGTAATTGCAAATACAAATTTATTGTTGTGAACTATGACAAAACCTACTTTGTAAAAGAAAAGTCCGATTCTGAAAATAAGTACACAGAAACAGATATTATTCAGATGTTAAACTTTTTGATCGACAACATTTTTGTGGTGTTTGGAGGAAAGGTATTCCAGCAAATTGTCGGAATTCCAATGGGGACCAATTGTGCCCCACTCCTTGCCGACATTTTCCTTTACTCGTACGAAGCTGAATTCATTCAATCTTTGGTCTCTGACGGGAAAAGATACTTAGCTTCTGACTATAACTTCACTTTCAGATACATAGACGATGTGTTGTCCATCAATAATCCAAAATTCGCGGATTACCTGAGCAGTATCTATCCTTCAGAGCTTGAAGTCAAAGAAACTACTGACACAAATAATTCAGCATCCTATTTGGACATAATGTTGTCCTACGACACTCATGGTCACATGAACACCTCACTCTATGACAAACGTGACGACTTCGATTTCAGCATTACAAACTTTTCTTTTCTGAGTAGCAACATCCCTTCATCACCAGCTTATGGCGTACTCATATCTCAATTAATACGCTATGCCAGAGCAAGTACCAAATATATGGAGAGATTGTTCTGAGAGCTAGGTGTCTTGCAGATAAGCTTCTCAGTCACGGATATGTTTGTGACCGACTAACATCGTCACTGAGGAAGTTCTACGGTCGATATGGGGAACTCGTCATACACTATGATGTCCCACTCTCCAGAATGGTGGATGATATTTTGTCATAGACCATTTGAACCATCCAACCAAAGATTGTACTCTATGTCTTCCGAAATGGAAGTAAACGGATGTGACAGCTCTACCGAATTGAAGCGGCGGGTGTTGCATGCAAGCAGGAGATGCTTACTCTTCCTGGGCACCTGGTCTCACTCCCATATCGGGAGTTCGCTTCTTTTCATATGGTGGAGGTTTTTGTTTGTTTGCTTTGGTTCCTGTTTTATCCTGATTTTGTAGGCCTTCGGTTTCTGATTATCTGAATTATCGATTTTACGCTGTATACAGGGATACGGTCATTATCAATATTTGTCATTACCACAAAATATTTGCAATGAGTTGTAACGTGTAACAGCGCGAGTCGCTGCAACTCTCTCGGACCAAAAAATCTCTGCAATTAGTTGCATGCAAGTAATCGCGTCTTGTAACAAGGCCTTTACGCGTATGAAAGTCAAACTTTTGCATGGGTGTTTTGGGATTTTGCTGTGGGTGCTGCAACCTAGTGTTGTTGGAGATCCCCTCCTTTCTTTTATATCTGATGAAACGAGAGCGAACAAGTTCTATTAAAATTAATTATATTTTATGAAAATGCTGACAAAATAGCAAATTTCCCATTCTGAAGTGAGCTACGATTTCAGTTACACGGATTGCAAAAATGTATAAATTTGCGCTACTCAGGTATGACGGACATGAATGTTTCAAGTAAAACTGAATAATTTCATGATTAAAAGGTCGAGTTCCGGACAAACAAATTTGTGAGATGCTAATATCAAACATCGCCGGTTCAATTGAAACTTACCCAAGCATTACAAATGTAACTTGCAAAAGAGAAAATACTTTTTTATCCATTTAAAGGGATTTTTTATATTTTTACGTCAGTCACGAAAGATCTCATTGGATTACACGCTTTAATGTACCACAGTCCCTCTCAACTTAATGGTCACCCTGTTTAATCCACACCCAATTCCTCCTATCTTTCCATCTGGGTACATCTCGTGATTTATCTCCCCTGGTACAATATTGAAAATTATCGGTTTCCAAAACAACTTAATTGTGTGTTTTTATGACGAGAATTTTCTATAAAAAAGAGATTTTTCTTAAATTTTGAGAAAACCTTTAGATATCATTAGAGATGATCCTACACGTTTGTTTCGTATTGTTTTTGGTACCTCTTATTTCAACAGAAAAGTCATTAACTCTGGTAAGTTAAATTTAACCTATTTTTTCCGCATGTTTTACCTATTTCTCATCTGAATGTTTGATTTCATTCCGTTCTTCGTATTGCTTTCACTGCGCTAGACATTATACAATGAATCGTTGGTTTGTTTTTGAATATAAGTTCATTTGATTCCTCTTAGTCTATATATTCAAAAACTTTGAACAACAATTCCTCTTCAAGTCTATATATTCAAAAAAGTTAAACAACAATGTCTTCATCTATTGGACTTTTTTGTTGTTGTTTTTTAATCATCTGTCAATGAATATACAGTTCTAAATATTTAACCAGAAAATAAACAAATGAATAAATAAAAAATGGATTTTTATGCTCTCTTTTACACTATCTTTGAATTCATACTCCATTTTGTGATATCTATTTTATTTACATAATACAATTATCTTTAAAAAACAATCAAGATATGTTAGGGAAATATTCACTATCTATTAAATTGATTTGGTAGTCTTTCGAATGCATTTAATCAAACTGGATTTGAAGAATCAAATGCAGGTCTTATCTTATTTAATATAAGATGACTTCCTCTATAGAAGAACAGAATAAATACTTTGTTTGTAGTATAAAGTGCATATTTTTCAACTTATTCCGAAAACAAATTCCAGACCTTTTGTGAAAAGGAGGCACAAAAACCTTTGAAATAAATAATGTTTATCTCTGTAAGTTTATCATAGATTTATTTTCAATATCTTTATTTAGAATAACACGGATGTGTTCAAGGTCTTTATCTTCTGGGAAGAAAATTTCAAACCAATTTTTATGCAGTAAAACGTATTTTCGTAGCATTTACTTTAAAATTCATTTTTTGAGTTTTAATTCTTTGACTTTGCGATGAATGTCCTGTAGGGTCGATTCAGTAAGAGTTGAATAAAATATATGTCAAAAATATCATTGGAGGGATGGTGTTAGTATATGAACCTCTTTTAATTTGATATTTTGGATGTAAAGATATTGAAATGACATGTTTACGAAAAGGCAAAAATTATATATGATGCCAATTTGAAAATTTGATAGAATGCGGTTTATGAGCCATCTTATTCCTTCATTGAACACATCAAACTTCATGACAGAACCTGAATGTCTTGCGATTAATTCTTTAGTGTATGTCCGCGTAAGAATCAGGCAGGGATGATACATCAACAAATTGTTATGCAAAACTTTTTTATTTCTATATTGCATATAATTGTGGTACAAATATAGGATCTCAAGTGAATATTTATTTCCTACGATGTATCATGAAAGAAGATGCGCAATTTACCCACGAGTCTAGGTAAGGAGATAAAAACCGCACAACGAGTTTCATAATACATCGTTTGAACATGTTGAAATGAAACATCATTTGAGAATCGTTTTATGAAAACGAGTGTACGTTTCTATTTACAAAGATAAGTGAAAGTTAGCTTTTTTCCATTGCCTTGTAGCTACACTAGTGTTATTCTCTTTAATCAGATTTCCAACGATTTCTACGGAATGCTGTTTCAGGTACTGAACGGCAGATTGAACGACGGAATATCATAACAAACTTTCAATATTGTAAAATAAATAACATTACTAGGTTAATTATACATAGCGACTCTCTGATCGGCTGATAACAACATCGGCGCTCCGTATATCAAGCTCTAAAATTAGACAGAAAGGACCAAACTACCAAAAATAAAATTTTTGCGAACGGCATCGAATTCTAATCGCTTTTAATTGTAATTGATAATTTTACTCTATTTGTTTATACTTTTACAACAGTAATCAATTTCGGTTGATCGTTTCTTCAACGCATTCTAAAATTTCTGTTATCAAAATTTCTTGAAATTTCTAAAAAGTGGGTCCTGCAGCATCATATCCAACCCATCATGCAACGTCTTTCGGTACGCTTTTTCGACATAGTAACTTTCATACTTTTTGACATATTACATTGTTTAGAATTGAGGATCACTGACGAGGGTTAAGTACCCGAAACGTGCATGTCTGGTCCATGCTGTCAATCTATCTGTTCTTAAATGATGCTATTCAAATTGAAGACGTTTAACATTTATACCACTTGGTGAGTGTCACTGCTGGTGGACCAGGAGTCCCCGAGGGCACATGTAGCCAAGTTCGATCAATTTCAGTTGATCGTTTCTTCAACGCATTCTAAAATTTCTGTGATCAAAATTTCTTGAAATTTCTAAAAAGTGGGTCTTGCAGCATCATATCCCACCCATCATGCAACGTCTTTCGGTACGTTTTTTCGACATAGTAACTTTCATACTTTTTGACATATTACATTGTTTAGAATTGAGGATCACTGACGAGAGTTAAGTACCCGAAACGTGCATGTCTGGTCCATGCTGTCAATCTATCTGTTCTTAAATGATGCTATTCAAATTGAAAACGTTAAACATCATATATTACAAAGTTAGTTGTCAATATTGAATTAATCTATGTTATAGAAATAATTCAAAGATAATAATGAAGGAACATGCGAATCTTCAGGTATTTCTGTTTACTGTGAATTATATCTGAAATTATAGAATATTTAACAGAGTATATATGTGCTCAACCTCTGTCAATATTTTCCTAATGAGTCAATATCACATGATAAATACTGAGAAAAAAAGTTCATTATTGGATAATATCCTATGTAAAAAAAAAATGTAAGTAACACAGTGTACTATTTACTTCGCTCACTTAGTTTTAGAGGGTAATTTGACGATAGAACAACCCAGACTCGTCTGTATTAAGAGTATCCGGATTGTTTGCTTTAATAAAAAGGCGATTCGTATTCTATTTTGCTACATTGGTTTCTGTAGTATGAGGATAAAATAATTCTCCAATAATCTGTTTTTCACGGCACGTGCAGAACTGATGAAATGCTATTTCTCGTTTCTTTACAATTTCATATATTTGAATGATAAACATGTAAGAAAACAGTGTGTATATTTTACAATTTTGTTGCCCTAGTTCTTTTACCGGAGCCAATGTGGAACCATTTTGTTTTAAAATAATACTTCAGAATGATCATTGATATTCTGGACTGTGGTTGAATGACTGTCATCATCACCAAACAAGAAATACTTACCCGATGTGTACATCAATATGTAAATCGAGGCAATCGCCGAATTTGACAAGTTTCAATGGAGCTGTTGCGACGGTGTGGCATGTAATCAGGAGACGCTGCCTCTCCCCGGACACCTGGTCTCAGTTCGGATTGTTATTCATTCCGAGGTTCGCAACCGCTCCTATTGAAATTCTAATGCTTACTCATCCTGGGCACCTGGTCCCACCTCTAGCTTGCTGGGGTTCCGTCGATGCTCAATTTTGTGCTCTATTGTGAGTGCTGTTGATATTATCGTCAGGATCTTCTTTAACTCAATCTTATGGTTTTGCCTTGCCTTAAAACTGTGATTTTTTTCAAATATGTAGACGATATGGATTGATTTAATTATCAGGCATCGCCCTTCTGCAACAGCTCATTAGTCTAAATGAAAAAAAAAAGAAATTGGTAAGGAATCACAAAAGCATACGTTCCGATTCCACGCAACATATACTGAACAAAAAAAGTTACGTCCTTCTTTTTGTATTGGTTTTACATGACTCGTGAAAACAAATTTAATTCAGAGGCGGTATTCTCGAAAAATATTTTTTTGAATTATTGTTCAACGGTATATCCATTCATTGTCCGATTCTGACAATGATCTTACTAAATTGATATAAATGTGACATCATAATCAAGGTTTTAACCACAGGGGTTTCACCTGTTTGATCCTCTCTGGTAAAGGCGTTTCTGAACCCTAAAGAATTTTACTTAACAAATCGATATCTGCACATCCTTCGATACACTTTCAATGTGTTTTTTTGGTATTTGACATAGCGCATGACCGACTGTGCACTTCCGGTGTCATTTAAGCTAAATTTTCTTGAATACGTCGGTTTTCAGATCCTGAATACGGACCGTTTGTATATGATTTTTAAACACGGATTTCAGGTCACGTGGTACAAAAGTGGGACTGTTTACATTTCGCAGTATGGCAAGTTGATGGGCCGCCTGTTTTGAATTGTAATAAATTTAAAAGTAAAAATATATGAACTTCCAGAACGAGCTTGCTGCCTTTCTGAATGTTACAAAAGTATGGATTGACACTTTATAAGCATTTACTTTAAGTTTTAGATTGAGATCAAGTGATTCGAAGTGAGCAGTACTTGATTACGGTCGATTTTCTATTTTCAAATTCTAATATCGGTGATTATTCATCATAAAATGATCTTCATATGCTGTAGAATTCTTTTAGTCTGATATCTTAATTCATTTGTACTGTTGGTATCACACGATTTTGTACTATTTGTGAAATTCCTTAGATATTACATTACGCACTAGCGACAGGTGTCCCACCTTTTGTCAATGGCGCACGTAAAAGTAGAAAAATTCCGGTCCGTAACAGGATCTCGAAACTCACGTATTACAAGCTATTTGACTGATATATGGATAATCGATATCACAATTTTTTTTCCGTTTTTCCATGGAGAAATCCCCTGTGCATATTTGTACACTCTTTTCTTTCGAAAGCAGTCAATCAGAACAAAGAAAGAGAGAAATTTTCCTTACAAGGTGAAAACGCTTTGTTTCTTCACGCTTCATTGCGTTCAATGTCTGAGTGATAAAAAGAAAATTTTGGAGTGTTTATTGGGTTACTTTTACTATTTCGAGGGTTATAACGTTTCATCTGTACAAGTGGTGACCTGCTATTTTTAGGGACATAACTTTTTTTGTTCAGTATATAAGCTCTTTGCTTCCTTTGCGGCCCTACTCACTAAGATAATTTAACTTCCATCAATTTTTTTTATCAAAATTCATGTGATATTTGATTGCATAAAAATCCTAAAGTGTTCCAACTCTTTACCTTCTTGAAGAAAATTTCAACCCAATTGTCATGCACCGGGCACGTGTCTCGAATATTAAATTCTCATTAGTGATGCTTCAAGCCAAAGTGTTTTTCATAAGCCGCTCAAATTCATTTCACAAGCGCCCCCTGGTTTTATTTTTTGTTTTTCTATTTAAATTTGTGCATTTACTTAAAAGAGAGAGCCCCAAATTTCATGTAGGGTCGATTAAGTAGCATATCCAAATAAGATCTATGTTCTAAATAACATTGGAGGGATGTTGCTAAGATTTTAACTTCCTTTAATTTCGCGGATATTTGTCTATGAATTGGTAAGATTCCGAAATAGCAAAAACATAATATTATTGATAAATGGCCAAAACAGAGCTTCTTTCGTGCGACAGAGCTAGGAAGAAGTACATGTGATTAATACACTTAACAAACATCAAGTCACGGGGAACGATTTGAACTGCTCCACACTGCAAAAAGCCTACTTTTTATCTTCTTTAAGAAAATTTCAAACTGATTTTCATGGACCAGACACATGTTTCGAAAATTAAATTCTCATCGATGATGCTTCCAGTCAAAGTGTTTTTCATAAGCCGCCAAAATTCATTTCACATGACCTCTTATCTTTGAAATTAAAACCAATGCTATTTTGAACATAGATTTTATTTGGATATTTTAAATGATGCTATTGAATTTAAAGACGTTTAACACATGATACTGAATCGACCCTACAGGTAATTTGAAGCCGCAGACTCTCTGTAATGTAAATGTAAAAATCGAACTTCAAAAATTTAAAGAGCGCGCTACTGAAACTATTTATGGTGGCGCCGCTGAAAGCATCACTGATGAGTATTTAATATTCGAAACACTTGTCTGGTGCATGTAAATTGATTTGGAATTTTCTTCAAGAAGGTAGAGAGTTGGAATCCTTCGACATTATTCACAAACGCCCTCTGGTGTTATCTTTAGAATTTTAATTTGTGCATTTACGTTACAGAGAGTGTGCGACTCCAAATTTCCTGTTTGGTACATGTATGTTTGAAGTTTTTGACTAAATGACAAATTAATACAGTGCGTTATCTAACAGTTTCACCAACAGTACATTCAGTACTTGTACTGGACTTAAAGTTTGACCATCAGACCAACTTACCCTTTGATTTTCTATGTTGATGCGTCACTGTCTCTGGTGTCTCTGTGTGACAGATTTTTCTTTCCTCTGACTTTTCTTTGCAATACTAGTTCCAATAATATTGTCTTATGTAAATACTCGTTTTCAATATTCTTCAGATACTTAGAATTTCAAACATGATTTATTTTGCAACGAAAACGTTAGCTTTACGAAGAAAATCAAATTTTGTCTACTCCTAAGTCACAACATCTCCAAAATTGACCAATTGCCTTTTCCCACTTGCCACTGACTTACTCTGGTGCGTAAAGAGAATTGGCAATCTAGGATAACCACACCATTTGCTACTTGCGTGACAAATGGCCGTCCAAAGTCGGCACCGGTTGCCCAT
Organism: Pinctada imbricata; assembly: GCA_033119305.1. Lineage (NCBI taxonomy): Eukaryota > Metazoa > Mollusca > Bivalvia > Pterioida > Pteriidae > Pinctada > Pinctada imbricata. The sequence goes on from VSWD01000013.1 coordinate 36,594,856, forward strand.
TGGTCTCGTCGGTTTATGTGTAGTCTTTTGAGTTTGATGTTTACATGTCGTGTGTCTCTTTTCCGTCTCGGGCTGTACTCGTCTTTTGTGTTTTTGCATCGGGATGTGTTTTGCTGTTTTGCTGTTGATGCTGCAACGGGGTCTTGTTGGTGATCTCCTCTCTTCTTTGGTAAACAATTTCAGAACGTTGAAGAATCAATAACGTATGTTTTTCTATAATTTTACAGCTCAATCCTCGTGATGGGATAATCAATAGGTTGAATATCAACCCCAGATTTGCCCACAGAATATCAAAGCGATCTACTGATGTCAGTGCTGCACAACAAAAGGCCTTGCTGGACGCCCACAACGAAGCTAGAAGTGAAGTATCGCCCTCAGCAACCAATATGAAGATCATGGTGGGTTCTTTAGATCTGAATTTCTGTAAAATTCCTAAAACGTGGGTCCTGTAGCATCATATCCCACCCATCCTGCTATGTCTTTCGGTATTTTTGAACAATACTTTCACAGTCTTTGACCATATTTCATTGTTTGGATTACGTATCACTGGCGAGGGTTAAGTACCCGAAACGTACATGTCTGATCCATGCTGCAAATTTATCTGTTCTTATATGATGCTATTGAACTTGAAGACGTTTAACATTTAAACCACTTGATGAGTGTCACTTCTGGTGGACCAGGAGTCCCCGAGGACACAAGTTACCAAGTTCGATCAACTTCCGTTGATAGTTTCTTTTTCAGACGCATTTAAAAATCTCTGATTTTGATTGCTAGTAATTATTCATGTTATTATCAATATTTTACATGAATATTCGTGTAAATTGATGTAACTGGCATAATGAACTTTTTTCAATTTTGTAATAGACCCTTTCACATTATCTGCGGTAATGAATTCGAAGGCAAGTTCCGGGGGACAAACAATAGATTGCGCATGCACCAGTGACGTAATTCGATTGTTCAAAGATGTTTTCCGCGGAACAAACGAAACATGATTCCGCGCTAAACGTCCTAGAACAATCAAATGACGTCACTGGTGCATGCGCAATCTATTCGTTGTCCCCCGGAACTGTCATTCAAATTTAGTACCGCAGATAATGTGAAAGGGTCTATATGTTCAAAGACAATTTGTTTTAATGGGTCCGATGTACAATAGGGCATTTTTCCATGCCTGGTAAGGTACCATAAACTTTATATTTTCTGAAAGGTTATAAAGCCACTTCTCAGAAATAATAATTTTGGGGTCCGAAAAACAAAGGGGGGTAACTTATGAAGCATTGAAATTGTCTATTTCCTGTATATAACATATGCAAAATAATAAAGTTGTACAAGATTTTTCCCCTTTGATTTTTAAGACCTGGGAGTCTTTAATCTGAACTCAGGGCATCATAACCTTTCAGAAAATATATAGTTTATAGTACCTTGCCAGGCATAAAATTTACCATTCTTTACAATGGATATTCTTAAAACGATATGTAAAATGACTCAATTGTACAACGGATACCTTAAGCGTATACGATTAGACTTTACATAATCTTGAAAATGTCTAAAAACTATCAAATTTGCATATCTAAATATTAATTTTAAATCCAACAGAGATTTAAAGTGTCTTTTAACACTTTTTACTAATTTATTTATAAATAAATATGTGCATACAAAAATATATCCATTCTTCTATTATTTTCTCGAATGTGGACGCTAATATAAATTACTTCAGGATAAGCAAACACTAAAAACTCTGGTCAAATATTTTTGTGCCTGTCTAAAAGCGTTCCTTCTGATTTAAATACAAATGAAACGCCTCAACCCCACAAAAAGTTAAACTTGTCCTATAGCCGAAAATTATGTAGTTTTACAAATCACCAGAATCTAGGGACGTGTTTTGCAAGCAGGCGACGATGCTTAAACTGGCCCATAGGAAACTGGAGTTTAATTTCGCCATTTTTCAGAATATTGCGGAATTTTTAGTAAATTTGGTTTTGCATTTTTCCAGGTTTTTTGGATTCTGATTTGAGTTTGGGTTTTGGTGTTTGTTTTATTCCTTTCAACGTTCAAACATATATACTCTCTGTCGTTTATCTCTGTTAGTTCTTATTGTAACTTACTTCAGTTTGACTTTTTGAATGAAATTAAGCGGTGCTATAGAAATATGACTTTGGTTATAACGAGATGTATTTTCAATCGGACAACCATACAGGTGAATGTATTTTTAGTCTTTTTTTCTCGTAAAAATTATGAATTTAGTTTAGTGGGCAGTATTTCAGGCATTCAGTCTTATAGTGAGAAAATCCAAAATCTTAATTCAACAGGTATAAAAAAGCAGATGCAAATCCTATAGTGTATCCATAAGTCGGGTGAGAGTAAATGCCAGGTAGGAGTAAGCAACTACTCCTTGAGAGTATAACACATTCTATAACATTGTACAATGCAAGGAATAATGTAAATCAATGTCCTCGATTATCAGGCCATAGAAATCATATATTTCGTTTTACGTACCTTTTTAAAGAATTGATAAGAAAAAACACACACAAACAGGTATTTTTCACATAAAAAAATCAGTAAATAATAATGAATTCCATAAAATGCCTATATCACAATTAATTTAGAGAGATAATTGTGATTTTTGTGAAAATATGTCAGCATTATCCATCTCAGTTGAAGAAAAACATTTTTCTTTCGTGTTTGCAGTCTTCCTCTCCAATTTTCTTCATATTGATCGTGTATTAGTGTGTTTTCATGCCTATAACATTTGTATTATTTTTATTTCAAGAAATGGGACGACGCCTTGGCAACATCATCGCAGACCTGGGCTGATGGCTGTAGTTTTGCACATAGTACAAGTGGCGAGAACCTAGCTATGAAGATCAGTACCGGTAAATTTATTTTTACTATCCTTATTTTCACGTGTCGATACAGTTAACATGTAGAAGTATTAACGGTGTTGTGAATAGGTTATTTATCGTCTTATTGCAATGGCACTCTTCAATAAATGAGTTTTGACTTTTTCAAATATGATTTTTTATTTTTCTTTTCTGTTTTTGGTTTGTTTGTTTTTTCTTGGTGGTGGTGGTGGTGTGTGTGTGTGTGTGTGTGGGGGGGGGGGGGTTATGGTATTTTTCGTTTTATTATTGTATTATTCTAAACCTGGTAAAGCATAAATATAGATGATTCAATTTTTAGCTCACCTGAGCCAAAGGCTCAAGTGAGCTATTGTCATAGTGTGGCGTCCGGCGTCCGTCCGTCGTCCGTCGTCCGTCCGTCCGTCGTAAACTTTTAACATTTTCAACTTCTTCTCAAGAACGGCTGAAGGGATTTTGATGAAACTTGGTATGCATGAAGTACTAAAGGTCCTCTACCAAGTTTGTTCATTTCGGCTCGATCCCTTCAGGGGTGGATCCAGGGCGGGGTCAAATAGGCCCCGGAGGGTACCCCTCTTCAAAAATCTTCTTCTCCAGTTCCACTGAATGGATTGAAAAACTAATTGTATCTATGTGATCTAGAAGGATGTATGATTCAAGTTTGTTCATTTCGTTAAAATCCGACAACTAATTTTTGACGCGTTTTTGACGTCTTTTCGGACTTAGTCAGAAATGCACATTTTTGCACTTTTTCTTTAAATAACTCAATAAGTGTATGATTTTACACACTCATTTACTACATATTTATCATATTTAACTTACTTAATGCTTTGATATGTATTTTATGCTTAAATTTTATTTTTTGATTTTTTATGAATTTTTTTCTTATGTAAAAAGGAAGGGGGGGGGGGTGATTTTCATACATTTTCTGCTTCTTTTCTATAACCACTCTTCAGATTGTCATGACAATTTGTAGGTATGAGGTACTCATGCATGGTACCCTACAAGTGAAAGAATTTTGTCCAGATATCCACTTTTGGATTTTTAAGGAATATTTTTTAAGATTGTACATAGGTATAATGTATGTTTTCCATGCCCAATGGACCCATGGGGAGTGGCTTCAAACCCCGGCGGGACCCCAACAAAATTTTTTTCCCCTTTTTATTAGCTCACCTGAGCCAAAGGCTCAAGTGAGCTATTGTCATAGTGTGGCGTCCGGCGTCCGTCGTCCGTCGTCCGTCGTCCGTCCGTCCGTCGTAAACTTTTAACATTTTCAACTTCTTCTCAAGAACGGCTGAAGGGATTTTGATGAAACTTGGTATGCATGAAGTACTAAAGGTCCTCTACCAAGTTTGTTCATTTCGGCTCGATCCCTTCAGGGGTGGATCCAGGGCGGGGTCAAATAGGCCCCGGAGGGTACCCCTCTTCAAAAATCTTCTTCTCCAGTTCCACTGAATGGATTGAAAAACTAATTGTATCTATGTGATCTAGAAGGATGTATGATTCAAGTTTGTTCATTTCGTTAAAATCCGACAACTAATTTTTGACGCGTTTTTGACGTCTTTTCGGACTTAGTCAGAAATGCACATTTTTGCACTTTTTCTTTAAATAACTCAATAAGTGTATGATTTTACACACTCATTTACTACATATTTATCATATTTAACTTACTTAATGCTTTGATATGTATTTTATGCTTAAATTTTATTTTTTTGATTTTTTATGAATTTTTTTCTTATGTAAAAAGGAAGGGGGGGGGGGGTGATTTTCATACATTTTCTGCTTCTTTTCTATAACCACTCTTCAGATTGTCATGACAATTTGTAGGTATGAGGTACTCATGCATGGTACCCTACAAGTGAAAGAATTTTGTCCAGATATCCACTTTTGGATTTTTAAGGAATATTTTTTAAGATTGTACATAGGTATAATGTATGTTTTCCATGCCCAATGGACCCATGGGGAGTGGCTTCAAACCCCGGCGGGACCCCAACAAAATTTTTTTCCCCTTTTTATTAGCTCACCTGAGCCAAAGGCTCAAGTGAGCTATTGTCATAGTGTGGCGTCCGGCGTCCGTCGTCCGTCGTCCGTCGTCCGTCCGTCGTAAACTTTTAACATTTTCAACTTCTTCTCAAGAACGGCTGAAGGGATTTTGATGAAACTTGGTATGCATGAAGTACTAAAGGTCCTCTACCAAGTTTGTTCATTTCGGCTCGATCCCTTCAGGGGTGGATCCAGGGCGGGGTCAAATAGGCCCCGGAGGGTACCCCTCTTCAAAAATCTTCTTCTCCAGTTCCACTGAATGGATTGAAAAACTAATTGTATCTATGTGATCTAGAAGGATGTATGATTCAAGTTTGTTCATTTCGTTAAAATCCGACAACTAATTTTTGACGCGTTTTTGACGTCTTTTCGGACTTAGTCAGAAATGCACATTTTTGCACTTTTTCTTTAAATAACTCAATAAGTGTATGATTTTACACACTCATTTACTACATATTTATCATATTTAACTTACTTAATGCTTTGATATGTATTTTATGCTTAAATTTTATTTTTTTGATTTTTTATGAATTTTTTTCTTATGTAAAAAGGAAGGGGGGGGGGGGTGATTTTCATACATTTTCTGCTTCTTTTCTATAACCACTCTTCAGATTGTCATGACAATTTGTAGGTATGAGGTACTCATGCATGGTACCCTACAAGTGAAAGAATTTTGTCCAGATATCCACTTTTGGATTTTTAAGGAATATTTTTTAAGATTGTACATAGGTATAATGTATGTTTTCCATGCCCAATGGACCCATGGGGAGTGGCTTCAAACCCCGGCGGGACCCCAACAAAATTTTTTCCCCTTTTTATTAGCTCACCTGAGCCAAAGGCTCAAGTGAGCTATTGTCATAGTGTGGCGTCCGGCGTCCGTCGTCCGTCGTCCGTCGTCCGTCCGTCGTAAACTTTTAACATTTTCAACTTCTTCTCAAGAACGGCTGAAGGGATTTTGATGAAACTTGGTATGCATGAAGTACTAAAGGTCCTCTACCAAGTTTGTTCATTTCGGCTCGATCCCTTCAGGGGTGGATCCAGGGCGGGGTCAAATAGGCCCCGGAGGGTACCCCTCTTCAAAAATCTTCTTCTCCAGTTCCACTGAATGGATTGAAAAACTAATTGTATCTATGTGATCTAGAAGGATGTATGATTCAAGTTTGTTCATTTCGTTAAAATCCGACAACTAATTTTTGACGCGTTTTTGACGTCTTTTCGGACTTAGTCAGAAATGCACATTTTTGCACTTTTTCTTTAAATAACTCAATAAGTGTATGATTTTACACACTCATTTACTACATATTTATCATATTTAACTTACTTAATGCTTTGATATGTATTTTATGCTTAAATTTTATTTTTTTGATTTTTTATGAATTTTTTTCTTATGTAAAAAGGAAGGGGGGGGGGGTGATTTTCATACATTTTCTGCTTCTTTTCTATAACCACTCTTCAGATTGTCATGACAATTTGTAGGTATGAGGTACTCATGCATGGTACCCTACAAGTGAAAGAATTTTGTCCAGATATCCACTTTTGGATTTTTAAGGAATATTTTTTAAGATTGTACATAGGTATAATGTATGTTTTCCATGCCCAATGGACCCATGGGGAGTGGCTTCAAACCCCGGCGGGACCCCAACAAAATTTTTTCCCCTTTTTATTAGCTCACCTGAGCCAAAGGCTCAAGTGAGCTATTGTCATAGTGTGGCGTCCGGCGTCCGTCGTCCGTCGTCCGTCGTCCGTCGTCCGTCCGTCGTAAACTTTTAACATTTTCAACTTCTTCTCAAGAACGGCTGAAGGGATTTTGATGAAACTTGGTATGCATGAAGTACTAAAGGTCCTCTACCAAGTTTGTTCATTTCGGCTCGATCCCTTCAGGGGTGGATCCAGGGCGGGGTCAAATAGGCCCCGGAGGGTACCCCTCTTCAAAAATCTTCTTCTCCAGTTCCACTGAATGGATTGAAAAACTAATTGTATCTATGTGATCTAGAAGGATGTATGATTCAAGTTTGTTCATTTCGTTAAAATCCGACAACTAATTTTTGACGCGTTTTTGACGTCTTTTCGGACTTAGTCAGAAATGCACATTTTTGCACTTTTTCTTTAAATAACTCAATAAGTGTATGATTTTACACACTCATTTACTACATATTTATCATATTTAACTTACTTAATGCTTTGATATGTATTTTATGCTTAAATTTTATTTTTTTGATTTTTTATGAATTTTTTTCTTATGTAAAAAGGAAGGGGGGGGGGGTGATTTTCATACATTTTCTGCTTCTTTTCTATAACCACTCTTCAGATTGTCATGACAATTTGTAGGTATGAGGTACTCATGCATGGTACCCTACAAGTGAAAGAATTTTGTCCAGATATCCACTTTTGGATTTTTAAGGAATATTTTTTAAGATTGTACATAGGTATAATGTATGTTTTCCATGCCCAATGGACCCATGGGGAGTGGCTTCAAACCCCGGCGGGACCCCAACAAAATTTTTTCCCCTTTTTATTAGCTCACCTGAGCCAAAGGCTCAAGTGAGCTATTGTCATAGTGTGGCGTCCGGCGTCCGTCGTCCGTCGTCCGTCGTCCGTCCGTCGTAAACTTTTAACATTTTCAACTTCTTCTCAAGAACGGCTGAAGGGATTTTGATGAAACTTGGTATGCATGAAGTACTAAAGGTCCTCTACCAAGTTTGTTCATTTCGGCTCGATCCCTTCAGGGGTGGATCCAGGGCGGGGTCAAATAGGCCCCGGAGGGTACCCCTCTTCAAAAATCTTCTTCTCCAGTTCCACTGAATGGATTGAAAAACTAATTGTATCTATGTGATCTAGAAGGATGTATGATTCAAGTTTGTTCATTTCGTTAAAATCCGACAACTAATTTTTGACGCGTTTTTGACGTCTTTTCGGACTTAGTCAGAAATGCACATTTTTGCACTTTTTCTTTAAATAACTCAATAAGTGTATGATTTTACACACTCATTTACTACATATTTATCATATTTAACTTACTTAATGCTTTGATATGTATTTTATGCTTAAATTTTATTTTTTTGATTTTTTATGAATTTTTTTCTTATGTAAAAAGGAAGGGGGGGGGGGTGATTTTCATACATTTTCTGCTTCTTTTCTATAACCACTCTTCAGATTGTCATGACAATTTGTAGGTATGAGGTACTCATGCATGGTACCCTACAAGTGAAAGAATTTTGTCCAGATATCCACTTTTGGATTTTTAAGGAATATTTTTTAAGATTGTACATAGGTATAATGTATGTTTTCCATGCCCAATGGACCCATGGGGAGTGGCTTCAAACCCCGGCGGGACCCCAACAAAATTTTTTTCCCTTTTTATTAGCTCACCTGAGCCAAAGGCTCAAGTGAGCTATTGTCATAGTGTGGCGTCCGGCGTCCGTCGTCCGTCGTCCGTCGTCCGTCCGTCGTAAACTTTTAACATTTTCAACTTCTTCTCAAGAACGGCTGAAGGGATTTTGATGAAACTTGGTATGCATGAAGTACTAAAGGTCCTCTACCAAGTTTGTTCATTTCGGCTCGATCCCTTCAGGGGTGGATCCAGGGCGGGGTCAAATAGGCCCCGGAGGGTACCCCTCTTCAAAAATCTTCTTCTCCAGTTCCACTGAATGGATTGAAAAACTAATTGTATCTATGTGATCTAGAAGGATGTATGATTCAAGTTTGTTCATTTCGTTAAAATCCGACAACTAATTTTTGACGCGTTTTTGACGTCTTTTCGGACTTAGTCAGAAATGCACATTTTTGCACTTTTTCTTTAAATAACTCAATAAGTGTATGATTTTACACACTCATTTACTACATATTTATCATATTTAACTTACTTAATGCTTTGATATGTATTTTATGCTTAAATTTTATTTTTTTGATTTTTTATGAATTTTTTTCTTATGTAAAAAGGAAGGGGGGGGGGGGTGATTTTCATACATTTTCTGCTTCTTTTCTATAACCACTCTTCAGATTGTCATGACAATTTGTAGGTATGAGGTACTCATGCATGGTACCCTACAAGTGAAAGAATTTTGTCCAGATATCCACTTTTGGATTTTTAAGGAATATTTTTAAGATTGTACATAGGTATAATGTATGTTTTCCATGCCCAATGGACCCATGGGGAGTGGCTTCAAACCCCGGCGGGACCCCAACAAAATTTTTTTCCCCTTTTTATTAGCTCACCTGAGCCAAAGGCTCAAGTGAGCTATTGTCATAGTGTGGCGTCCGGCGTCCGTCGTCCGTCGTCCGTCGTCCGTCCGTCGTAAACTTTTAACATTTTCAACTTCTTCTCAAGAACGGCTGAAGGGATTTTGATGAAACTTGGTATGCATGAAGTACTAAAGGTCCTCTACCAAGTTTGTTCATTTCGGCTCGATCCCTTCAGGGGTGGATCCAGGGCGGGGTCAAATAGGCCCCGGAGGGTACCCCTCTTCAAAAATCTTCTTCTCCAGTTCCACTGAATGGATTGAAAAACTAATTGTATCTATGTGATCTAGAAGGATGTATGATTCAAGTTTGTTCATTTCGTTAAAATCCGACAACTAATTTTTGACGCGTTTTTGACGTCTTTTCGGACTTAGTCAGAAATGCACATTTTTGCACTTTTTCTTTAAATAACTCAATAAGTGTATGATTTTACACACTCATTTACTACATATTTATCATATTTAACTTACTTAATGCTTTGATATGTATTTTATGCTTAAATTTTATTTTTTTGATTTTTTATGAATTTTTTTCTTATGTAAAAAGGAAGGGGGGGGGGGTGATTTTCATACATTTTCTGCTTCTTTTCTATAACCACTCTTCAGATTGTCATGACAATTTGTAGGTATGAGGTACTCATGCATGGTACCCTACAAGTGAAAGAATTTTGTCCAGATATCCACTTTTGGATTTTTAAGGAATATTTTTTAAGATTGTACATAGGTATAATGTATGTTTTCCATGCCCAATGGACCCATGGGGAGTGGCTTCAAACCCCGGCGGGACCCCAACAAAATTTTTTCCCCTTTTTATTAGCTCACCTGAGCCAAAGGCTCAAGTGAGCTATTGTCATAGTGTGGCGTCCGGCGTCCGTCGTCCGTCGTCCGTCGTCCGTCGTCCGTCCGTCGTAAACTTTTAACATTTTCAACTTCTTCTCAAGAACGGCTGAAGGGATTTTGATGAAACTTGGTATGCATGAAGTACTAAAGGTCCTCTACCAAGTTTGTTCATTTCGGCTCGATCCCTTCAGGGGTGGATCCAGGGCGGGGTCAAATAGGCCCCGGAGGGTACCCCTCTTCAAAAATCTTCTTCTCCAGTTCCACTGAATGGATTGAAAAACTAATTGTATCTATGTGATCTAGAAGGATGTATGATTCAAGTTTGTTCATTTCGTTAAAATCCGACAACTAATTTTTGACGCGTTTTTGACGTCTTTTCGGACTTAGTCAGAAATGCACATTTTTGCACTTTTTCTTTAAATAACTCAATAAGTGTATGATTTTACACACTCATTTACTACATATTTATCATATTTAACTTACTTAATGCTTTGATATGTATTTTATGCTTAAATTTTATTTTTTTGATTTTTTATGAATTTTTTTCTTATGTAAAAAGGAAGGGGGGGGGGGTGATTTTCATACATTTTCTGCTTCTTTTCTATAACCACTCTTCAGATTGTCATGACAATTTGTAGGTATGAGGTACTCATGCATGGTACCCTACAAGTGAAAGAATTTTGTCCAGATATCCACTTTTGGATTTTTAAGGAATATTTTTTAAGATTGTACATAGGTATAATGTATGTTTTCCATGCCCAATGGACCCATGGGGAGTGGCTTCAAACCCCGGCGGGACCCCAACAAAATTTTTTTCCCCTTTTTATTAGCTCACCTGAGCCAAAGGCTCAAGTGAGCTATTGTCATAGTGTGGCGTCCGGCGTCCGTCGTCCGTCGTCCGTCGTCCGTCCGTCGTAAACTTTTAACATTTTCAACTTCTTCTCAAGAACGGCTGAAGGGATTTTGATGAAACTTGGTATGCATGAAGTACTAAAGGTCCTCTACCAAGTTTGTTCATTTCGGCTCGATCCCTTCAGGGGTGGATCCAGGGCGGGGTCAAATAGGCCCCGGAGGGTACCCCTCTTCAAAAATCTTCTTCTCCAGTTCCACTGAATGGATTGAAAAACTAATTGTATCTATGTGATCTAGAAGGATGTATGATTCAAGTTTGTTCATTTCGTTAAAATCCGACAACTAATTTTTGACGCGTTTTTGACGTCTTTTCGGACTTAGTCAGAAATGCACATTTTTGCACTTTTTCTTTAAATAACTCAATAAGTGTATGATTTTACACACTCATTTACTACATATTTATCATATTTAACTTACTTAATGCTTTGATATGTATTTTATGCTTAAATTTTATTTTTTTGATTTTTTATGAATTTTTTTCTTATGTAAAAAGGAAGGGGGGGGGGGGTGATTTTCATACATTTTCTGCTTCTTTTCTATAACCACTCTTCAGATTGTCATGACAATTTGTAGGTATGAGGTACTCATGCATGGTACCCTACAAGTGAAAGAATTTTGTCCAGATATCCACTTTTGGATTTTTAAGGAATATTTTTTAAGATTGTACATAGGTATAATGTATGTTTTCCATGCCCAATGGACCCATGGGGAGTGGCTTCAAACCCCGGCGGGACCCCAACAAAATTTTTTTCCCTTTTTATTAGCTCACCTGAGCCAAAGGCTCAAGTGAGCTATTGTCATAGTGTGGCGTCCGGCGTCCGTCGTCCGTCGTCCGTCGTCCGTCGTCCGTCCGTCGTAAACTTTTAACATTTTCAACTTCTTCTCAAGAACGGCTGAAGGGATTTTGATGAAACTTGGTATGCATGAAGTACTAAAGGTCCTCTACCAAGTTTGTTCATTTCGGCTCGATCCCTTCAGGGGTGGATCCAGGGCGGGGTCAAATAGGCCCCGGAGGGTACCCCTCTTCAAAAATCTTCTTCTCCAGTTCCACTGAATGGATTGAAAAACTAATTGTATCTATGTGATCTAGAAGGATGTATGATTCAAGTTTGTTCATTTCGTTAAAATCCGACAACTAATTTTTGACGCGTTTTTGACGTCTTTTCGGACTTAGTCAGAAATGCACATTTTTGCACTTTTTCTTTAAATAACTCAATAAGTGTATGATTTTACACACTCATTTACTACATATTTATCATATTTAACTTACTTAATGCTTTGATATGTATTTTATGCTTAAATTTTATTTTTTTGATTTTTTATGAATTTTTTTCTTATGTAAAAAGGAAGGGGGGGGGGGGTGATTTTCATACATTTTCTGCTTCTTTTCTATAACCACTCTTCAGATTGTCATGACAATTTGTAGGTATGAGGTACTCATGCATGGTACCCTACAAGTGAAAGAATTTTGTCCAGATATCCACTTTTGGATTTTTAAGGAATATTTTTTAAGATTGTACATAGGTATAATGTATGTTTTCTTACCAAAAAAGAAAAGAAATTCTCAAATCGCACCGGGTTATACACATTGATACTACTTTTGAATGAAGAAATTTTATTTGAATCACAAAAAAAAAATGCCGTAAAGATTAAAAGTACACAACTTTTTTAATATTTTTTCAAAGCCATGCACCTGGTTCCGGACCGGAATTATTCGAATTTTATGATCTGAGGACCCATTTTCACACGTATTCTTCCACACATGTAGATTGTAAACAAAGACGCCATGTTTCTTGTGTTACAAATTTGATTGGTTCAATACCTCCCCGCCCCCTTTCACACGTATTCTTCCACACATGTAGATGCCTCACACACTTTAAAACTATATTCAAAATTTTATTTCATCTATCTAGTAAACAATCACGGGAAGACAATTCAAGATAAACATTGTGTGTATTTTCCACCAATTGTTGAAAATAATACGAAAATAATCGGAACTATTTGACCAATTGTTGAAAATAATAAGAAAATAATCGGAACTATTTGACCAATTGTTGAAAATAATAAGAAAATAATCGGAACTATTTGACAGGACAATGACCTAGATATGCATTAATTCATCTTCGTCCCCAAGGCGCATCGTATTCCGCTAGGCGCTTCATTGCAATACAAACCGCAAAGCAGTACTGCGATATATTTCAGGAGATACAGTGCAAACGGAATAGATTTTTATACTTGGAACACTTTCATAATCTGTATCTGTATCTGTATGGGTACGTTGAATTACCAATACTGGCTTGTGATCAACGGAATGAGAGAGCGCATAAACTTACTTAATCGCGCTTCAGGCTGAATCTAAAGCCTTCCACAGTCCTTGACAGCACTTGATGGTTATCCAGTTCGTTCCACTCTGTGACTGTACGTATGAAGAATGAGTTCTTCCTGATGACGGAATTACATGTAGGTATGTTAAAGCAGCGAGTATGGTTTGAGCTATGAACAACGTTCATAATGGTTATCATTCATGTACTTGGAACACTTGCATATACTTGTTATCATGTATAAAGTTTGCTCGAATTTCCTCTGTCTTAGACTCTCTTAGATGAAGTAATTTACGGACTGATTTCTTGAAGAAACGTCTAATGAGTAATCTCTTCCTCTGGATTTTGAGAATGCATAGGACATTTAATATCTGAAATTCTTGAAAATAAATAATTCCGTTCAGAGTTCCTGAAATCTTCCAATGAAATGTTGGACCACAGAAGCTGTTGTTTTAATAGAGAAAATAAATTATTATTCACAACCTTAAGCCATTTTGTTTTGCCTCGGACTAGTTTGACCCAATGGGAATGCTTGAATTTGGTCATGTGACTGCCCGACAAATTCTTGTGGAAAGTCAGTTTCAAAAATTTGTAAGGCAATGGCCGACAATTAGCAAAACTGGGTAAAACTTTACAGCACTATTGCTTGGTAAAGCAGGAGGACAGTAGGAATCACCATGTCAAAATGGTCCTCGACAAAACAAATCAGTTATTAGGTTTGTTACTGACCTTACACGGAAATCTGTCGGGTTGATAAAGCCCATAGAAGGCGAGGCGCTTGCGCCGAGCCTTCTATGGGCTTTATCAACCCGACAGATTTCCGTGTAAGGTCAGTAACAAACCTAATAACTAATAGTGTTCGTCATCTTGTATGTATAATATTTCCAAGAGGAACACAGAGGCCTGAGGTTGTGAATAATAAAACATTTTCTCTCATAAAACGACAGGATCCTGTGTTAAGACATTTGGGAATTTTTATCTGTTCAAATAATAGATACATAATGAGTTTTTATCAGACCAAATAACTTCTTGTCGGCAAATCCAATGCAACCGATACATTTCATGAACTCTCTCCGCTAACAACTTGCCCGTGTAACAGACCTATGATGAGGTAAAACAATTAGTTAACAGTAAATAACGATGTCGTAGGTCTGCTAGTTGGACAAGCTTAACAATTTCATGGGCCTTTTAATTTGTTTCAAACTGCGAAACCTTAGAGAAACCACTTGAGTTGTTGAACAGCGTATGCTGAAATGCGACGCTCCTTCTCGCCTGTTGAAATATGCATAGGCAAGAAGCGTCGCATTTCAGCATATTTACTTAAAATTATTTGTTCAAGTGGCTTCACTGGGTCATGAGGTTTGATACAACATACACTGCTTTTTTGGAAAACAAACAAACTGGCACAATTTCTGCACAACTCACTTGAATTGATGAATATTGGATCAAAACGATTTTAACTGTACGTTTCATGTATTTGAGATGAAATCAATACTATTCAAAAGCATAATTCATAGATTTCAGTGAATAAAGGCAAAACCGAAAAATCTTTGTTTTTTATGCCCCTGGAATAATAGATTCGGGAACATAAAGTTTTTGGCCTGTCCGTCTGTCTGTTTGTCTGTCTGTTTTCCAAAAAACTTTAACATTGGGCATAACTTTTGAATGGAAGCTGGTGATAGAGGTTTCATATTTCACATGTGTATTTACCAAAATTTTTGACCTCATGACCATAACCTTGACCTTTCACGTACTTCTCAAAACTTTAACATTGGGCATAACTATTGAATGGTTATAGTGATAGGGCTTTCATATTGTACATGTGTGTTCCTTGTGACAAGATCTTTCCATTGATACCAATATTACGCTGACCCTGACCTCTCACATACTTAACAGAAAATGGTGTTTATACTAACAAAGATGCCGCCGGGGGCATTCTCGTTTCACAAACACAGGCTTTATAATTTCTGGCATGCTAGCTATCAATACTGAAAGGTTTTGTGTTCAATTTTAAATAAACTTAATTTGTGAAATCATTTCATTGTTTTATTCTTTTTCTGCTGCACATTTATGTGGAATTTTACAATAGGATTTTATTTTTGATGTTGCATAATTGAACTATACTAGCTGGGCATATGACGTTGGACCACTTTATCCGTTTTTTTTTTCAAATCAGTAAAAAAGTTATTGTTTTGAAATGTGACTATTTTTTTCTTTTTTGTACCTTTAAAGGTTGTCTGG
This sequence comes from Pinctada imbricata, assembly GCA_033119305.1. Lineage (NCBI taxonomy): Eukaryota > Metazoa > Mollusca > Bivalvia > Pterioida > Pteriidae > Pinctada > Pinctada imbricata. Next base: position 36,610,306 of record VSWD01000013.1, read on the forward strand.
AAAAAAACACTTCTCTGCATCCGGCAAAAATCTTTTTAGAAAGGTTGTGGGCTAAAATCCTGGTACTGGCACTATTAGTATTCAATGTCAGTATGTCAGTTAGAGCGTGCATGGGTATCAGGTGAGCGTTGTGCCCCCTGGGGCTCTTGTTGCTAAAAATGTTCTAATAATACACGATAAATTACAAGTTGTAATGCCTTCATGAAGGGGTATACTAACTGTCTCAATATGTTTTAACTGGTGCATTCAAGATATATTCACAAAAAAATCCTGCAGGATTTTTAACTTTCCTATGCGAATAATCAACATTCAAATATATGTTTTATTGTTATGATATAGTTCAACATATGCGCATTTCAATAAGCTACGAACTTCAGTGATGCACGAGGACGATAGAGAGGAATTCAAAAAGTAAATGTATGAAAAGCTCAAGTCCGAGAATGATTTAGAATTTATGCATAAGACTTTTAACTTCTGAATTTTTGAAAGTGCATTCATAATTTAGTAAAACATAAACGATTATAATGATTTTGCTCGCTGTTATTTATGTAAGAAACTCTTATTTAGAAATGTCCTGAAATTTCGATGTTATTTATGTTAGAAACTCTATTTAGAAATGTTCTGAAATTTCAAAAACCTTGGTCCTGTAGCATCATATCCCAGCCATGCTGTCTTTAGGTATATTTAGGACATAATTTTCAAAGATTTTAAGAAAGGTTTAGTATCCGAAACGTGCATGTCTGGTCAATGCTGTAAATTTATCTGCTTTAAAATGATGCTAATGAATTTGAAGACGTTAAACACTCACTTGATTTTCATAAAAAATCAAAGAAACATGAACCCATTGAAAACATAGGGTAAATAATGATCATATTGCTCGCCGAAGAAGTTTTTACTAATATCAAATAAATTTTAGTTTCTGAAAAGTACTGTCATGAGGAGTCTATGCTTGTCATTAGTCCTTAGTCCTGTCCTTTAGAGAGATAAATGTTGAACACATTCAAATTTATCGGCATCATTTAAAAAGGAGATAAAGGACTAGGTGCGCTAACCCCTTATATCGGCGATAATTGCTTTTGATAAATGAACTCTTAATTATCACTTTTTGCAATGTTGAATGTTTGAGAAAATACCGCGTCATATTTTGTAGCCCTCGTAACGGCAAGCGAGTGATGTATGACGTCATGTTCAGACGTCATTTGCCCTGAATGACGTAAAACAAAGGAAAATTATCGTATTTTACATACAAATCTTCAAGATTCATCTATGATCCAGGCCTCGACCACGATATTTTTAATACAAATTTAAAGGCCGATCAAAAATCCATCGATTGGATCAAAAATAATCATGGGCAAGGCCTGGATCGATACTGAATTTCATAAACTTCTATCGAAATTTCGCTCACTTATTGGTATTTTCAATCAGTTCAACGTTTTTAGACGTTCTTAGCGACGTATTATTCAGTATAGGACTGTGAAATCAAAGTAAGCTTTTGACATTTTAAAAACTAGAATATTATGGCTATATGAATAACTTTGATAATAGGGCCGATATGGCAGGTCTCCGCACCTACTTCTTTACAGCATTGACCAGACATGCACGTTCCGGGAATTTAATCATCGTCAGTGATCGCCAATCTAAAAAATGAAATATGGTCAAAATATGGGGAAATTATGTTCAAAATATATCGAAAGACGTAGCAAGATAGCTGGGATATTATGCTACAGGACACAGGTTTCAGAAATTTGAGAAAATTTTGTGAACAGAAATTTTCGAATCAAAAGTAACAGACAGAGAATGAGTAATTGAAATGTAGTCGAACGATGAAGTTAGGGGTCATAATGGTCTTGGTAATAATAAATCCCTGCATGACACATTTAAGTGCTTTCCTTTATCATGTTTATACATGTAGTTGAAGACATTGAAACCACACATATTTTTCATAGGTAAGTCAAAAGTCAAAGTAATCAAGTCTAAAATCAAAGATCTCGTCGTTAGGAATCTACATGTGAAATACCAAAGTCCTACCGCTTACATTTCAAGAGATATAGCCCGGGTTTGAGTTTTTGAAAAGTAGGTTTAAGTCAAGGTCAAATGTTATGATTTCACGGTTTATGGCATAAGGTCTCTGGATTTTCGTCCATACTAAAATATCAGTAAATAGAAATACATGTCTTATTTATGTTTCCACCATTTCTTCTACAAATGACGTCATCAAATCATTTCAATTCAATAAAGAACAAAACTGATTGATTGATTCATTCCAATTTATGAAATCATTATATATATTTAAAGTCGTAATTCGGTCAAAATTTGCTGAACTTTATGAAAATACTAATATTGTACTATATACTATTGGATGAAATCTTTAGATTGACAAGATCTGCCGGCATAATAGGTAGGTTCTGTAGAATGTTTTAGAAAGAAGTCAACCTGACGGTTGAAACTTCAAAACGGGGAGGGGTGCAAACATTAGATATTTCTAAGTTATTTTAGAAACATATCTCATGTTCTCTCTTGATTTAGAATAATGATACAATGTTGCAATTATATGCATTGTAAGTCGTATTTATTTATCATTTGAATAACTTCATTCAACTGTTTTATGAGGATGGGAGTTTTAGACATCGAATAATCAAAAAGAAAAATAATAAAATGTGTTCTTATTATATGTGTAATTGTAAAGATCGTCTTGAATCAATACCATGGCTTTACAAAAAAAAATGTTAACTTCTTCAAATGCAATAGAATCATTTAAGAACAAATCAATTTGCAGCATGGACCAGACATGCACGTTTCGGGTACTTAACTTTCGTCAGTGATCCTTAATCTAAACAATGTAATATTGCAAAGGAGTGTGTAAGTAATTATGTCCCAAAAATGACATACGTAGCAGGATAGGTGGGATATTATGATACAGGACCCACGTTTTAGAAATTTCAACTTGTTTTGATAAGAGAAATTTTCCAATTAGTTGAAGAAACCATTTACCAGAATTGATCGAACTTGGCTACATATGCGCTACGGGTTTCCTGGTCCACCAGCATTTACACTCACCAAGTGATACAAACGTTACACGTTTTCAATCCAATAGCATCATTTAAGAACAGATAAACCTGCAGCACGGACCAGCCATGCACGTTTCGCGTACTTATCCCTCATTAGTCATCCTCAATAAAAACAACGTAACATGGCCAAAGAGTGTGAAAGTTATTATGTCCGAAAATACAAAAGGAAAGACGTAGCAGGATGGGTGCGATAGGATGCTACAGGACCAACGTTTTAGAAATTTCATGACATTTTGATAATAGAAAATTTCGAATTCGTTGAAGAAACCATCAATCAGAATTGATCGAACTTGACATTGTCACTGCTGCTGGACCAGGAGTCCCCGAGGACACATGTAGCCAAGTTCGATCAATTTCGGTTGGTCGTTTCTTCAACTCTTTCTAAAATTTCTGTTATGAAAATTTCTTGAAATTTCTAAAACGTGGATCCTTGAGCATCATATTCCACCCATCCTGCTACGTCTTTCGGTACGCTTTTTCTGACTAGGGTTTATGTTTTAGAACTCTTATTACCAAACTATCTAGAATCTATGCCTTTTATCATGATCTACGAATTGAATATTTCTGCAGTTAGATTCTGACCTCAGATATGTAAAAGAATTCACTAGATTGTTCATTAAAAATGTGATGTTGCATCATGGCAAATGTGGTCAATACAGGGTAGTCTTCCACAGTCGACATTACATATCTCGGTAGAATACTGATAATGTCACTCACCGATTAATATAGACATGCATCTAAAAATTAGGAACCTCCAACATATCGATTACAGTATTTTTTAGAATCAGTGTTACGGAATATTAGCTGATTAGAGTAGTAGACATTAGATAGTTATATCCTATATTCAACAGCCAATGCTTTTACAAATGAATATCATAATCTTTATCTTTTTATTTCATTTGTACTTTTATTTCTTATCAGCTTTTAATGTGATATCTCTTGCTATAATTATAGGGTCTTTGGCGGAGGATGTTTATGATATATCCGAAATGGTAAAAAGTGACAATGCCAATGACACAAACTGGGTGAACGAAAAATTTTTCTACACGTACAGTGATACGAATTGCCCTTCGAACGATGTATGTGGTACTTGTCAGGCAGGTGAACAATGTGGACACTATACTCAGGTGAGATCTTTCTCTATATATGTTGCCAAATGTCATACGTCTTCAAATTCATTAGCATTATTTAAAAGCAGATGAATTTACAGCAAGGACCAGACATGCGCGCTTCGGGTATCTAACCCAAGTCAGTGTTCCTCAACCGAAAAAAAATGAAATATGGCCAAAATGATGTGAAAAGTATGTCCAAATTATACCGAACAACAGAGAAAGATGGCTGGAATATGATGCTACAGGACCCAGGTTTAAGACATTTAACAACAATTCTTTGTAATAATGGCGAAGGTTTCCAACTCTATACCCTCTTGACGAAAATTCCAAACCAATTTCCATACACCAGAGACCTGTTTCATCAGTGATGCTTCCAGCGGAGCCACTAAAAATCATTTCAGTAGAGCGCCCTCTTTTTTTTTTGGAATTTAGATTTGTACATTTACATCACAGAGAGTGCGCGGCACCAAATTCCCTGTAGGGTCGATTCAGTAGCAATCAAGAACCAAAGAATTTCATTGGCATGGCATGTCATGGATTTTTGAGTTTTTTTGGTATGGAAGTTCAATACGAAGTACTAGTATGTAAATCAATCCAAGTTAAAGGTTGTCATGGTAACCGTGTCTGAAGTTTTAAAAATCGGGAAAATTTATAGGACGAGGCATATTTGTAGGCCTCGTTACAATGGAAGCAGGTACTTTTTTCATCTGAAATCACTTTGATTATTTTCTTTCAATCCTCACCATTATACATATTTGTAAAGTTTTTTACATGAATCTCGGATGCCTTTTGTATTGATTAAAAAATTGACCAACACAGGGAATCAGAAGGCTCTGTTTTGGGCACTTAAAGACCCTTTTTTGCATGTTTTTACTGTTTAACAAGGTTGAAAATTTCATAAAAACACCAGTTTTTGAAGTTCATCTTTGAAATATAAATTAAAATAAAATTTGTCCTTTTATTTCAAAGGAGCATCAGATTTATTTGATATGGCTACAATCAGCAGAAAGGTTGCCATGCGATGACTTTAAACACAATCTCTATTAAGCTATCCTCGAATGATAATGCAACAGAATATACATCAGGTATACATCTATCAAAGACGTTTTATATAACGATGACCTTGAAAACATTTCAAGATCACACATTGCATTTCCAAGGTCATTAAACTTTCAGTCACAAGATATGACGAAAAATCCTGATTTTTTATAAAATGAAGGTGCCATTTTTTTAGAAACCTTGATATATTGATCTAAACAGTCACATGCCATAAAATGATTAATATAACACTAATTCCTAGAACTACATGTATTGATCAAGTTTCTTCACATCTTTGAATTTTTGAATTGATGACTATTATGATAATAGGAACAAAACCCATATTTTCTTGTTTTTTTGACAGAAAAAAAAATCCAACTTAATTATTACAGTTCAGCCAATTCCAAGATGTATGGAAACCTGTTTTTTCGTCCTGTGTAAGATTTTTCTTTCTTACATACACGAGCTTTTATAATAATTATGACTTATGAGAATATGCAAATAGAATTGATAACTAAAACTTGAAAATTTCAATAGTTTGTTTATTTGAGTCGCAAAGTGAAAATGACATTGAACATAAAGTCAATGACCCTGAACATTTTATTTTTTATTAGGTCAAAGTATTTTAAAGTCATATCTATTCATGTATACATTTTGACAATTATACGTAACTCTAAAGAGGAATAAAGTCAATTTCATAGATAATATGAAACAAGCAAAAATTTCTAATGTCGCCATAGCAACGGTTCTTGACGACAGAACTCTTAAATAGCCCACTCCATTTTTTTTGTTCATTTTGTTTTTCAATTAAGTACATTTAATTTGATGAAAATCACTGTATTCCTGTTAGTGCATTTTGTAATATTTAAGATTGAAAATGGTAAAAAACATACCAAATAAGCCCTTATTTTCACTTCTTCTATTTTTCACTTCATTTTAAATGATTATGGATTAATGCAATAAGCTTCCTGTAATATATATCACATAACTAAGTGTACTAAGTAAGAATGGAAGTATTGAAGAACACATTATTTAAAAATGAACAAGATGTTAAAGTGGTATCTATAGTAACGCAGTATCCAAAGCTGGCTTATTTCATAGTCTCAAAAGTGATATAGATAGGGTGGCCTCGTTACCATGGCAACCACAGGTCTCATTAGTTGAAAAGTGATATTTTCATCGTCACTACTAAATATATAACCATTACAAGAAAAATCGTTAAAATCCATGACATGCCGTGCCAAACTGTTTTGGTTCTTACATAGAATGGCTATAAAGAGTAATTTGTAAACAGAAATTTTCGAATGCGTTTGAAGAAACGACGAACCGAAATTGATCGAAGTTGGTCCACCAGCAGTGACACTCATCAAGTGGTGTAAAGTTACATTCCTTTTAATGCTCCAGTATGGAAGGTAGATATATTTTGTTCTTCTGTTCTCTTTGTTTGTTTGCTTTTCAAATCCCTCGTCAGAGGAGAACGGAACAAGGCCATCCGTCCGGCCATACCGATCGGACTCATCATTACTGGAGATAACATGCATGAACTCGCTTCAGGTGGCAGAACATGACCTGTACCTTTTTCAAGGATATGGCCATTGAAATGAAAAAAAGATGTAAAAAAAGTAGTCCATGCTCTACCAGTCCATGCATGTAAGAAGGGAGGTAATCTCCAACAAGACCTGATTGCAGTACCAACAACAAACACCAAAATACCCGAAGTGCAAACACAGAGAAGACGAGTACAGCAAAAGACGAAAAAGACACATGACACTTCTTTGTGTTTTTACAGTCACTGTGGGTGTTTTTGGGTTTTGCTGTTGGTGCTAAAACTAGGTGTTGTTGGAGATCCCCTCCTTTTTTATACTGCATGAATACCAAATTAGCTAATTAAAGTATGTTAAAAACATTTGAAAAAGCATACTAACCAGGTAACTAAAACACAAAAAGAAAATGGTATTTAAGCGAGAAAATTTGAACTCCTCAAGTGCCAATGTGACAAGGAAAGAGGGAGTCAAGAAGTACCCTCAGCAAAACAATCAAACACACCATGCCTAAACGCAGAGTATAAACGCACAACGAGATACGCAAAAGGGACAAGGAACACCAAACACAACATAGAAACATTCAGACCGATGGAAAAACGATGACGACTAAGGACATAGTAGTGCAAGTAGCAAATGGTGTTGTTATCCGGTTTACGTGTAAACATCCCTGTATTTCCGGATACCATGAGTTTACTGTTATAACTGAAGTTATTGCACCTAAAAGTATAATTGATGTTTTTTCTGTAAGGGACTTCCTCATTTCCTTATTTGCCATAGGACAGACAGTCAAAAAACAAAAAAAAAATTAAGATGAAAATAAATCGGCTCTTTAATCGGTAAGAATTAGTTCAAAGCATCTAAAAAAGCTGATCTGTCATCTTTTCAATTTGTTTAACCCCAATCAGGAATTTTTAACAAAAGAGGACTCTTAAAAAGAATACAAGTTATATTTGTCGTTATTTGCGATGTAGATATATTCCAGTTATCGATACTTTATCCAAAGAAGTAGCACTTAACGCAGAATGTTTGCTGTTGTACGTTGAACTTTGTTGTGCTTTGTACCTGCCTTTTATGGTGATATGACAAACAAAATAAGATGGATCAAAGGTAAACAGCATAACCATCGAAAATGCGTCAGAATCATAAAACGCCTTTTATACCGTGCTTATGATACTAATGTATTCAGAAGGACACCAGGCTTGGTACTTGACAAATCTACAGTCTTGTATCAGCGCATTCTTAAGACTTGCACTCTGACTGACAATGACGACGGGACTCCATGACGGGCACTGTCCAAACCTATTTAGAGAAGACAGGGCCCCGACCACCTATCCTCTTTGAATATCAGTCGCCCCTTTTTTTATATCCATTTACATATTCATCTGCGTTACATGGGCCCATGCGTTTTGCGTTCTTGTTTGTGTGTGGTCATCTAACAGTGAGGAGGTTGTTTTACACACAATTGTACGTTCTTCGAGACCTAGGTAATTGGAGAAGTGAGAGGGTTGTGCGTATGTAATCCAGGATAACCACACCATCTCTTAGTATGCTAGTCTTTGTGTTTTTGCATCGGATGTTTTGGTGTTTTGCTGCTGGTGCTGCAACCTGGTCTTGTTGGAGATCTCCTCCCTTCTTTTAAATTATTGACATCCTCTGCAAAAGGCTTTAAGGAATGTTTATGTATTTTGTTGTGGTGCTGACACCGCGTCCCGCTGGAAATCCATTCCTTTTTCATATATATACACTTATATCGAGTTGAAGTATGAACTTTTTTATACTGCGACTATATGTTATAATGTATAATTGACCTGACAGTGCTTTAGTATCTTCTAGGCAGAACTCCAATTCGCCTTTGTTATATCATTTCATATCTCTGTGCTATCTTCGAGACGTCTGGGTAATCGGAAAAGTGGGAACATTGTGTGCATGTAAACTCCGGATAATGACACTGTGTAACTGGACTGGCAGATGACCGTCCTTATTCGGCACCGATTACCCATTTGTCTCAACCGTTTATGCGTATCCATTTGTGTTTAATGTTTTCATGATGTGATTTGGTGTGTCTAGTCTCTTTCTATGAGTGTCGACTTTGTTTTTTGGGGTTTTTTGCTGAGGGTGCTGCAACCGAATGTGGTTGAAGATCCCCTCCTTTCCTTCGCATAGGGTGTTTTGATTTTGGGCTGCGGGTGCTGCAACCGAGCCTATCTGGACATCCCTCCTTTCTTGAAAATACATCTGTATTGATATTGAAGGATGTCTGGTCCGTGCTGTAAATATATCTGCTCTAAAATGATGCTAATGAATTTGAAGACGTTATAATTTTATGAAAACGAAATCAATGAAGACAATTAGGATTAATATACCTTTTCCTCGGTACAGGTGATTTGTTTTTTCTTCGGTAAAGCTATAAAGTGAAATTGATTTAACAGAAATCGATTAATTTACAGGTCGTTTGGGCTAATAGTGAGTTTGTTGGATGTGGTGTCAGCTACGGATGTACCAGTACACAGTTGGGAGTGACAGATCCTAGATTTACAAACGCCAACACAGTGTATCTGGTCTGTCAGTATAGTCCAAGGTAAGTACAGCACAAAAAAGATATAGTCTCCAACACTGCTGCATAGTGTCATATATCAAAACCACAATCCCTCTCTTCTTAAGGTCTTGAATTTGGAATCGCAATTATAGAAACATTTAATTTATAGATGAATACATCTTGATTTGATGTTGGTTTTCGCTAGCAATGTATACATATGGTCTCAAATGAATTTTCATTTCATGCGATATATTATGAAACAAGTTGTGTGTTTTATATCACCGAGCACAACGATTTTCATAAAACATCGTATGAAATGAAAAGTCGTTTGAGATTCTTTGCATCACATAATATTGAATGAACTTTTTTTGAGAATTAGAGGCGAACCACGCCGTGACCTACAGGTCGTCTGCTATCCCATTAGAATTAGGTCCCCATCGTATAGATATATTTTGTGCGTAAGAGAAAATATTTCAAATTTGTTTAGTATTTTAATGAAATAATTAATTCTACAACAATTTCAATCATTGGTATTGAATCTGTGTCTAAATTGAACAATTAACCGATATTTGAAAGGTCGCACTTGTCAAAGTTTATGTGATTAGGTTCCAAACGTGCCCAATCACATTGATGAAGATCGATATGTAAGGTGTTATCATACCGGTATCATATATTTATGAAATGTCTTTATGACACTGTATAAAGGGTGTATCATGTTATAATAACTGCTATCCGATGTTTCGAATGATGAATTCTCAAAAGTGGAACTTAAGGTAAGGGCTGCGACAACATAGAATGTTTCTATGGTGTAAGTTGGTGTTCCTTGTCCCTTTTGCGTCTCTTTCTGTGGGTGTATGTTCTGTGTTCTTTGCATTTGGTGTTTTGGGGTTTTGCTATAGTGCTGAAACCTAGTGTTGTAGGATATCCCCTCATTTCTTTTATAGAGAGGACTCTATTTTCTTGTCACGTTATATTTGTAACCAACTTAAAACATGATTATGACGTCATACCATTGTTTAAACAGTTCTTTCTATGTGATATTGTCTCAACATGATCCTTTTTTGTCCAAAAGTTCACCTGTACCTGTCCATTTAGTTTGCCAAAACTGTCCATTATAAAAAATAATGGACAGTTAAAGGTAACTTAATGGACAGTCACAGGTGAATTTTCGGACAAAGGAATCCTGATTATGATGGCATAATATCACACAAAAGAACTGTATATCCCAACGAAAATTCTTTTCCAAGTTTCTTTGATAATTCCGATTTCAAATTCCATATCCATTAATATTCCTCTTCTTGGGTAAAACATGTTCCTCTATTAATAAACGAAAGAATCCATCGATGCGCTGATTTCCTAATTTTTACGGGGAAATATTTCAAGCTCGTAGGTCCGAAACTACATATAAAATGAAATAGAAGTAAATCAAATACATGTAAAATAAAGTAAGTAAAACTATAAAATGTTGAAATCTAACGAATACAACCTTCATTTTTGTATGTTTCGCGTTGTCTTTAGAAAAATACTTAAAAAACACCGCGACAGTCTATATCCAAAACATGACGCTTCAATACTAAAAGTTATCAATTAGGTTTATAAAAGCATTAATTTGATAAAAATAAAACGATGTCCATACGAAAAAAACGATGTATATCACAAGCGTGGCTACACCGAAATGAATTATTTTCTCAACAACTCAGTGATTGACCTTGACATGAAAGTGTCCGTTATTAAGACAAAAGAAATCCATCGGTTGACTGGCTAGGGATTCAAGCTACGTGCACCTGATCATCATCGCTTTGCCAATACGGTTCTTGATTTTGAATTGTCCAAATTCTGCGAAAGGATATACCTGTGATTGTCCATTATTAAAACAAAAGATGTCATGTTTTAAGTGGGAGAAAAGCCTCAAACTATCCATTATGTCAGAGAAAGAACTGTTCTCGGCCTTGACGGGCCTCGATCAGTACTTTCTCTGACATAATGGATATTTTTCGGCTTTTCTCCCTAACATAAACAATGAATAACACGACCGCAGTCTGTTACATTATTTCAGAAACAAATGATACTCCTTGCATTTTCTATCGTCGAATATGTAAAACAAATGTCTTTTCATAAAATTTGGAGCCGCGCACTCTCTGTAATGTTAAAATCTAACATTAAAAAATTAAAGAGGGCGCTAGTGAAACTATTTTTGGTGGCTCCGCTGAAAGCATCACTGATGAGAATTTAATATTCGAAACATGTGTCTGGTGTATGTAAATTGGTTTTGAATTTTCTTCAAGAAGTTATAGAGTTAGAACCATTCGACATTATTCAATGCAAAATAGCAGAAATTAGAGAAAAGATATATTTCCGTATGAGTTCTACATGTAATATCAAAAACAAAAAATAAGAAAAACGCTTTTTATCATACGTTTGAAAAATAGATAATTCAGAATTCGAACTTTAAGCAAAATTCTACATTTTTGATTCAGAACGTTGATTCTTTCTAAAATTATTGTGCTTTTTATAGAAACAGTCATTTTGCTCAAAATTAATTCGAGTGCATTGGTTTGACTGCTTACGTAAAAATTAGCACCAAAGCTCTATACATAAAAGATATGCAATTATGGACCTTCAAACCATTAATCAAAATTACCAGTTGTTGCAGTGGTATTCTGCAAGATAGCATTTGTAAGAAAATACTGTCTTATGAAATTGATTTTATTAAGATTTTTTTTCGAAAGAGCCGATAAGTCATACATAAGCTATAATAAGCGAATTCTTGAAATTTCAAGCATTACAGAGTATGTTAAGATATGTTAAATTTTCAAAAAAGACGAAAATGTTTAAATATAATTCTTTTGCAAAAAGAAGAGCGAAAATTTCTCCAAAAGGGCAAATTTTGGGGTTTTGTTGGGGTTTGGGGGTCTGAATAGTACGAGGCTGATGGATGTGAACATATCTATCTTTCTTCTACTTCAAGTCAATTAATGTAGTAGCCCTGAACTTAACATAAAGCCATAATTAGTTCTAAACGCCTGGAGAGCGAACACTTACGAAATTTTTGAAAGGGTCTTATCAGGAGAATATGAACTAAATGCAAGGAAGGGATGGTTCAACAGTGCTAACCCCTTTATTTTTATTATAATTAAGAGCAAATATATTATTCTGTAGACAATTCTCCTGAATTGACAGCGTGCAGTGAGGAGAAAAGTATCTACCAAAGTTAACAGTGGTATTTATGACCTATGGTAATGAAAATCTTCGTAATCTCATTATTATTGATAGTATTTTGGTATTATGGAAATCGGCGTATGCATTTGTATTCGTTTTAGAAAGGGCAGCAAAAATCTTTCTTTTCAATCACCAGAGGCTCCGCAACGCCGGACAAATTATTTTAACGTCATATAAAGTCCACCAAAATATATAGGCAGTTGTTTGAATTTAATTGTACGTGGGCTCATCCGATGCAGCGGACCAGCTGATTCCCATATAGGTGCAGATATTTTATAAAAAGTTCGTGGACTCCATATATATACGGCGGCTTCGCCTAGCATACAAAGCAGGCTTATCATACCGCAATGACACGGTGACGACCTTATCGATAGCAGGGTTGTCACCGTGGCGTTGCGGTATGTGCGGCCTACTTTGTATGCTAGGCGAAGAATATTTCGAAGTTATACTTGATAAACAATATAACCCACTTAACCATATACATAAGATATGAAAATAGGGAGGCCTTAAGTAAAATTGAGCTTGTTTGCTGATTACCGACCGATCCAAGGAAATTTCCGCGTCTGCCATTTAGATTCTGAAAATCCTTTTATTGATTATTTTCTCTTCGAGATCTTTTAGACTTTTCTATTTTAATCTTCCATATTGAGATAAAGTAATTTAAAACGAAAAAAAAAGGAATCCCCTTAAAAAGCAATTTCAGTACGCAAAAGAAAGGGAATGATCTTCAGCATGACCACCCTGCACTCACCCAGCGAAACAAACCCACAAGAAAGTGATACGTAAATGATATCGGACAAAACTACAAACCGCAAATATTTATTAGAACATCATACAAAACAATCGTAACAGACGTACAGAAACATCAAACATTGATGACAACACATAAAAGGAAGGAGACCAATGTGCACCCGGCGACGACTTTGGACGGTCATCTGCTATTAGCACAAGTTGTAATTATCCGGATTACGTGCGCACAACCCTCCCACTTATCCGGATACACAGCGGTCTCCATAGACACACAATTGTTGTATAAACATAAAACTTCTCACTGTAAGGTGACATTACATACAAGATAGTTAAACGCAGCGGCCTCAATGTGAGTAATTGTTTATGTTAGTTTTAAATATTACGCGATGTGTAAAGGAGTTATCTCCCTGTAATCGCAACTATAACCTTAATTGGCCGGGTTTGAGAGGTTCTGCATACGCACCTATACGCCCCTTCTAAATTCGCCAATGTTTCTAATTGTTTGAAATATTGTGGTCACTTTAGAAAAATATCATTGTCTTTCTTAAGAAGAAAATTGGAGAAAAATACAGAGGGGCACAGGCAAATTATCACACAAGTTAATATGGATATGAAAGCTTTCAGCGCCAAATGGATACATGATGCAACCGGATCAACTTACCACTACCACCTCTTCGAACTCGGTGTCCGCTCTTTTTTACAACATCTGAAATCCACTCATTTTAATAGAGTCCATTCGATCAAAGCCTTTGAAAGAAAGACTCGCAAAAATCAAAAGTAATACGTTTACAAGCAAGAACGGCAATCGCAAGTACAAATTTATTGTTGTTAAATATGACAAAACCTGCTTTGTAAAAGAAAACTCCGATTCTGAAAATAAGTACACTGAAACAGATATTATCCAGATGTTAAACTTTATGATCGACAGCATTTTTGTGGTGTTTGGAGGAAAGGTCTTCCAGCAAATTGTCGGAATTCCAATGGGGACAAATTGTGCCCCACTCCTTGCCGTCATTTTCCTTTACTCGTACGAAGCTGAATTAATTCAATCTTTGGTCTCTGAAGGGAAATACTTAGCCTCTGACTTCAACTTCACTTACAGATACATAGACGATGTGTTGTCCATCAATAATCCAAAATTCGCGGATTACCTCAGCAGTATCTATCCTTCGGAGCTTGAAGTCAAAGAAAACACAGAGACAAATAATTCAGCAGCCTATTTGGACATAATGTTGTCACAAGACACTGATGGTCACATGAACACCTCACTCTATGACAAACGTGACGACTTCAATTTCAGTATTACAAACTTTCCTTATCTGAGTAGCAACATCCCTTCATCGCCTGCTTATGGCGTGTTCATATCTCAGTTGATACGGTATGCCAGAGCAAGTACCAAATTTACGGATTTTGTTCTGAGAGCTAGGCGTCTTTCAGATAAGCTTCACAGTCAGAGATATGTTTGTGACCAACTAACATCGTCACTGAGGAATTTCTACGGTCGATATTGGGAACTCGTCATACACTATGATGTCCCACTCTCCAGAATGGTGGATGATATTCTGTCATAGACCATTTGAACCATCCAACCAAAAATTCTACTCTATGTCTTCCGAAATGGAAGTAACCGGATGTGACAGTTCTACCGAATTGAAGCGGCGGGTGTTGCATGCAAGCAGGAGATACTAACTCTCCTGGGCACCTGGTCTCACTCCCATATCGGGAGCTCGCTTCATTTCATATGGTGGAGGTTTTAGTTTGTTTGCTTTGGTTCCTTTTTTTATTCTGATTTTCTATACCTTCGGTTTTCGATTTTCTGAATTAGCGATTTTGTGTTGTATACAGGGATATGGTCATTATCCATATTTGTCATTTGTTTAGCTTTTTTGTAATTGTTTTATTTTGTTACGTTGAATTTTTTTTTCGAAGTTGTCCGCGTACACTTTTACACGCAGTTGAGGGTTAAGTACCCGAAACGAACATTTCTGATCCATGCTGCA
Organism: Pinctada imbricata; assembly: GCA_033119305.1. Taxonomy (NCBI): domain Eukaryota; kingdom Metazoa; phylum Mollusca; class Bivalvia; order Pterioida; family Pteriidae; genus Pinctada; species Pinctada imbricata. The sequence goes on from VSWD01000013.1 coordinate 36,625,573, forward strand.
AATAAATCTGTTCTTTATTGATACTATTAAATTTGAAGACGTTTAACATTTGTATCCTTCTGATTCTTTGATTAAATTGTGAAATTTAGTAATTTTTTTTACCTAGCTTGGCTGCAAAAAACTATTCCGTTTGTTGAATATTCATGGTGTTTTAGATGAATCTTTTTCTCAGTCCTTTATTCTGAAAATAATGATTGATTTTCGGTTCGAACAACTTCGGTTGATCGTCTGCCTCTTCAATGCATTCGAAAATTTCTGTTATCAAAAAATCTTGAAATTTCTAAAACATCGGTGCTGTAGCATCATATCCCAACTATCCTACAACGTTTTTCGGTACATGTTTGGACATAATTACTGTCACACTCTTTGGTCAAATTAAATTGTATAGATTGAGGACGACTTACGTGGGTTAAGTACTCGAAAAGTGTATGTCTCGTCCATGCTGCAAATTGATATGTTCTTAAATGATGTTATTGAATTTGAAGACGATTAACATTCCTTTCACCTGGTTTGAAGGGACCTCATTCGTTAACTATGCGGTCCTCAAGCGCCACAAATAATGCAATATAGATAAATGACAATGTCTTGTAACAACACATTCTTGAGACTTGCACTCTGACTGACTGTGACGACGGGACTTCATGACGGGCCCTATCCAAACCTCTTTAGAGAAGACAGGGCCCCGACCAACTGTCCTCTCTGAATGTCAGTCGGACTTCTCGGGTGATAACATACATGAGCTCGCTACAGCCGGCAGAGCACGGACTGTATTACGTATGCCCTCTTTTTGTATCCATTTACATATTTATCTGTGTTGTTGGGCCCGTGCGTTTTGCGGTCTTGTTTGTGTGTGGTCATCTAACAGTGAGGATGTTGTTTTACACCACACTTGTACATTCGTCGTCACCTCTGGGTAATTGGAGAAGTAAGAGAGTTGTGTGCACGTAATCCAGAATAACCACTTTATTTGCTACTTGCGTGGCAAATGGCCGTCCAAAGTCGGCACCGGTTGCCCATTGGTCACGTTGGTTTATGTGTAGTCTTTTGTGTATCATGTTTATATGTATGGCGTCTCTTTTCCGCCTCTTGGTATGCTCGTCTTCAGTGTTTTCGGATCGGGTGTTTTTTCGTGTTTTGCTGTTGATGCTGTAACAGGGTCTTGTTGGAGATCCCTCCCTTCTTTTATATTTAAGGTGCTATTTCATTTTCTGGGCATAGTCCAATATGTCAATACGGTCACTTCATACGCGCAATATGGCTGGTTATTGTAGTTATCTCTCTTTTAATAGCATACATTTAGAGTGTAAATCAGTCTCCTGAGCATGGAGATAATGAAATTGCAAACTGGTTTTTTTTTTTTTTTTTTTTTTTTTTTTAGTAATTTTCCTATTTACATTGGGAATAAGTTTGTGTATATTTTCGGTATGCAACACACACTTTGCAGGTAAGAACAGCCGTCGTGACATGATCATGATTATATCTTATGTATTTTGACGTCATGAGAGTTTACATGAGAAATACAATACGTACCTTATAATAGTTTTATTTCATGGAATCACAGGGTGCGACTGTTGACAGGAAAATCCAACCCAACCAAACTGTCCGGTATTTCCTTGTACCATGACAAAGCTTGCCGAGTCATGGACAAAAACAAACCATGGACCCTAGAGTTAGATTTCCTTGTCAATTGTCATACACGGTGATGAATTATTTTTCTTCCATTGCCGAAAATCCTCCAAAATGATGATTCCTGTACGCATTTCGCCATTATATGATCTAAGTTTTAATTAAAGAGTATTAATCCGTTATGTTTAAAGCAAGAGGTCATATCAAACTTGACTCTAGTCACAGAGAGGGGCAACTTTGTATAGGTACTATGTGTTGTCTGAGATTCTTCCTTAATTGTGAAAATGGGAAGCGAAATATGGAATATATTCCATACGAATTGACCCTTCTGAGCGCGGGAAAAATTTGAGAAATTCCATGACGTCACAATGCAATTTCGATGTTTGACCGAGGTTCAAAGCTCGTTTGTCCGAGGTAAACACATGGATAAAGCATTGTGACGTCACGAATTTTTTTCCCGCGATCGGAAGGGTCAATTGATGTGTTATCAGCGAGGCTAATTCCAATATAATAAACTTAATGAGGGTCAATCATATTTGATTCGACATGATGCTTCACCTGCTATTTTATCTGATCTGTTTAATGACAAATATGGATAATGACTATATCCCTGTAATTTCGTAAATACCATGAAAAAAAGGCAATGGATACTCTTTAATGAATTATCTTAGTCCTACATTATTCTAACTTGCTATTATGTTTGTGATAAGAATGACATAATATGTACATGATTTTAGTCGCAATTTTTTTCTTTTCGTTAAATAATGTGTTTCATTTCAGTGGTAATTTCATTGGACAAGCTCCATATGAACAAGGGGCGTCATGCAGTAATTGTCCAAGCACCCATTCCGTTTGTAATAATACCCTGTGTACAGGTATAATCGATTGTTTCATAACTTATATTGAGAGATATACTACTAATATACTAGTAAGATTTATTGAAGATAATTCTTAACACTATCAACTTCAAATTTCTTATAAAGAGGTCTAAGGATACTAAGCTGAAGGAAAGTATAAATTGCCTATATAGATCATATTTTCTGAGCGTCATTCAATAAACCTCATTTTGTCCTTTGGTATCTAACCTTTATAGTAAAAAAAAATCAATCAACACCCTTAACACATGACTAAATTTAATATTATTGGTCATCAGATTTGAACATGTCGTAAAAATATTGCATGGTCAGAATTTCAGAGAAAAACGGAAAACTTATTAAATTAATAATGATAAATCGTTGAATAAAAACTATTTCAATTTAATAAATGGATAGTCGAGGTGACAGAAATGAATGTCATAATGCTTGTTGAAGTTGAGTAAAAAAAAATTGAGATCAAATTGATTTTTTCTTATTTTAAACTTCATGGATGGATGATCACACCTTCTTAAATAAATAGGTAGAATGGCAAATATCGATGTTTTTACTTCATTTTTTCTTAAAATGTTCATTCCAAATAATAATCAATGAAAGGAAACAATAATTTGATATATGAATGCCTGTTTTGGAAAGTTTGATAGAGATCAATTGAACCCCCCCCCCCCCCCCCGAACTTTGTTATTAGCAATTTACTGAAATATATAATAGGAAAAGTTTCCTTGATACTGCGGAGTTAAACACTATAAAATAACAGCTTAGTAAAATTTTGAAATATGAATATGAAATAAAAATTGCAAGTTACTTTTCAAATAAGAAATAATTCATTTCCTACAAATGATGAAAAGGAATGAAGACCTTTGATCGACTTTGCTAAAACTGTACAAGTACACATTTTTGCGTTATTCATCATACCGTTAAAGGAAGCAGTTCCATTGTTATGTAAAAATCGAATGAGCGCACAAATATACTACATAATCGAGATCTTCATCAAAAAGATATAGAAAATTAATATAGTAATATATCCCAACAATAAAATATACATATCAACGGACATAATCATGAAAATCGAAATATGATAAAATGTAAACGTCTTCAAATTGAATAGCATCATTTAAGAACAGATAAATTGGCAACGTGGATCATAAAATCGGAAAAGATAGTAATTTTAAAAACCTTAAATACACCATCAGTTGATACATTTCGTCACTTTTAAATGGAAGTTTCACTTTACAGATAGTTCTCCAACTTCATGTGATTCTGCCCCAATAGTTGAAAATGCAGAGGTTACTGGAACTGGAGTATCGATTGGTGACACACGTAGTTACACGTGTGATTCTGGATTTACATTGAATGGTGCGTCAGAAATATCATGTGGAGATGATGGAACATGGTCAGCAGCCCCAACATGCGTTGAAGGTTCGTTTCTTGATGTAGCATTATGATCATATTGTTTCAATCTTACAAGTTACTTTCTAAGGAATATCATTTCATTTCTTCCATATTACGTTGGGTATTTCACAACCTGTATTTCATGGTGACATAGTTAACAAAATAAGAATCAGAAAATCAGATTAGGCAGCATAACCTTCGAATTTGCGTCAGAATCATCAAACGCCTTTTATACCATGGATATGATCCTTATGTCACCAGACGGACAATAGGCTTTGTCTTTGATGAATCTATAGTCTTGTACGAGCGCATTCATAAAACTTGCACTCTGACTGACTGAGACGACAGGGTTCCATGACGGGCCCTGCCCAATCCTCTTTAGAGAAGACAGGGTCCCGACCACCTGTCCTCTCTGAATGTCTGAATGACTCCTCGGGCGATGACATAAATGAGTTCGCTACAGCCGGCAGAGCACAGACTGTATTACGCACGTCCTCTTTTTAAATCCATTTGAATATTCATCTGTGTTGCTGGGGCCTCAGCGTTTTACTGTCTTGTTTGTGTGTGATAATCTAACAGTGAGGAGGTTGTTTAACACAACAATGTACGTTCTTGGAGACCTCTGGGTAATCGGAGAAGTGGAAGGGTTGTGCGCACGTAATCCAGGATAACCACGCCGTCAACTACTAACGTGGCATATGGCCGTCCAAAGTCGACACTGGTTGCCCATTGGTCTCGTTGGTTTATGTGTTGTCTTTTATTTTTCATGTTTCTATGGTGTGTGTTGGTATTCCTTGTCCCTTTTGCTTCTCTTTCTTTGACTGTCTTCTCTGTGTTTTTTGCGAATTTGGTATTTTGAAGTTTTGCTGTGGGTGCTGCAATTATGTATTGTTGGAGATCCCCTCCTTTGTTCGAAACAATGAAAAGGAATGTAGACCTTTGTCCGACCTTATAAAATAGCTAAAATATACATTTGTACCAGTAAATATTTCTGCGTAATATTTCATAATGTAAAAGGGAGCAGTTCTATTGTTATTTAAGTATCAAAAGAGCGCACAAATATTCTACGTCGCCGAAATCTTCATAATCGAGATATAGAAAATTATTGCACCTCAGACTAGTTTTTTTCCCCAATAGGATTGCGTAAATCACGTCACGTGATTGCCTCGTATCAGGTCAAAGCATACCCCCTCATCCTGATTGAAGGCAATGGCGGCCTAATTCGAGGCGAGGTACTAAGAGGCGAGGAAAACAAGATGGCTACCTTTTACATAAAATAGACAACAAATCAGATCGTTTTAGCCACAAACACAAACAAGAAGACACTCATTTACCTAAATCAATGGTTTTAGAATTACATCTTCCTTTCTGAATTGAAAACAATACAACCAATGCTTCATATCTCATCGTACATCTTTTCCTTTATCAAATTGTTGTTCCTGTATAATGTTACGTTTCGATGGTCAAATGTAGACGTCACTGATGAAGCAATGAAGTCGGAGGCAAGCAACTACGCGCCAAATGACAAGATGAGCTGATCATGTACCCGAAACGTGCATGTCTAGTCCACGTTGCCTATGTATCTGTTCTTAAATGATGCTATTCATTTTGAAGACGTTTACTTTTATCTATTGAAATAATCTTTCAGTTTTTCTTTTATTTGTAAATAGAAATTTAAAGTGTCCTCGATACAATAGATTCCTTACTAGATTTATGACCTGCTATGGAAGTATAGGGGTAATCTGTGATCATAGAGGGCTCGGCTTCGTCTTACCGCACCATGATTACAGCTTACCCCTATATTCCCATAGCTGGTCAGTTATAAGATATATAATGAATAATAGTAATATATCCCAACAATCAAATATGTATATCAACGGACACGATCGATATGTGAACCTTAAACACAACATCAATTGATACATTTCGTTACTTTTAAATGGAAGTTTCACTTTGCAGATACTTCTCCAACTTCGTGTGATTCTGCCCCAATAGTTGAAAATGCACAAGTTACTGGAACTGGAGTATCGATTGGTGACACACGTAGTTACACATGTGATTCTGGATTTACATTGAATGGTGCGTCAGAAATATCATGTGGAGCTGATGGAACATGGTCAGCAGCCCCAACATGCGTTGAAGGTTCGTTTCTTGAAGTAGCATTATGATCATATTATTTCAATGACAAATATGGATAATGACCATATCCCTGTATACAGCACAAAATCGATAATTCAGAAAGTCAGAAACCGAAGGCATACAAAATCAGGATAAATCATGAACAAAAGCAAACAAACTAAAAAGTCCACCATATAAAATGAAGCGAAAACCCGATATGGGATGAGACCAGGTACCCAGGAAGAGTAAGCATCTCCTGCTTGCATGCAACACTCGTCGCTTCAATTCGGTAGAACTGTGACATCCGGTTACTTCAATCTCTGAAAGACATAGAGTACAATCTTTGGTTGGATGGTTCAAATGGGCTATGACAGAATATCATCCATAATGCTTGAGAGTGGGACATCATAGTGTAGGACGAGTTCCCCATATCGCGATCGACCGTAGAACTTCCTCAATGACGATGTTAGTCGGTCACAAACATATCCCTGACTGAGAAGCTGATCTGAAAGACGCCTTGCTCTCAGAACAAAATCCGTATATTTGGCAAAGCTCTGGCATATCGTATCAACTGAGATAAGAACACGTCATAAGCAGGCGATGAAGGGATGTTGCTACTCCGAAAAGGAAAGTTTGTAATGCTGAAATTGAAGTCGTCACGTTTGTCAAAGAGTGAGGTATTCATGTGACTATCAGTGTTGTAGGACAACATTATGTCCAAATAGGATACTGAATTATTTGTGTCTGAAGTTTATTCGATTTCACGCTCCGAAGGATAGATACTGCTCAGGTAATCCGCGAATTTTGGATTATTGATGGACAACACATCGTCTATGTATCTGTAAATGAAGTTTAAGTCAGAGACTAAGTATCTTCTCCCTTCCGAGACCAAAGATTGAATGAATTCACCTTTGTACGAGTAAAGGAAAATGTCGGCAAGGAGTGGGCACAATTGGTCCCCATTGGAATTCCGACAATTTGCTGGAAGACCTTTCCTCCAAAAGAAAGGAGGAGATCTCCAACAACACTAGGTTGCAGCACCCACAGCAAAATCCCAAAACACCCATGCAAAAAACACAGAACAGATACCCACAGAAAGAGACGCAAAAGGGACAAGGAACACCAACTTACAACATAGAAACATGAAACACAAAAGACTACACATAAACCAACGAGACCAATGGGCAACCGGTGCCGACTTAGGACGGCCATCTGCCACGTAAATAGCAGACGGTGTGGTTATCCTGGATTACGTGCGCACAACCCTCCCACTATTCCGATTTCCCAGAGGTCTCGAAGAACGCACAATTATGGTGTAAAACAACCTCCTCACTGTTAGGTGACCACACACAAACAAGACCGTAAAACACAGGGGTCCAAGCAACACAGATGAATATGTAAATGGATATAAAAAGAGGACGTACGTAATACAGTCCGTGCTCTGCCGGCTGTAGCGAGCTCATATATGTTATCACCCGAGGAGTCCGACTGACATTCAGAGAGGACAGGTGGTCGGGGCCCTGTCTTCTCTAAAGAGGTTTGGACAGGGCCCGTCATGGAGTCCCGTCGTCACAGTCAGTCAGAGTGCAAGTCTTAAGAATGCGCTCGTACAAGACTGTATATTGGTCAAGTACCAAGCTTAGTGTCCGTCTGGTGACATTAGGATCATATCCACGGTATAAAAGGCGTTTGATGACTCTGACGCATTTTCGATACATATGCTGTCTACCTTTGATCCTTCTTATTTTGTTAATTAAGTCACCATAAAATGCAGGTTGTGAAATACCCAAAGTAATATACTCCGTTGCTTGTATTGGTCCGAATTTCAAAAGAAGTTGATCATAATTTTTGTAAAATTTCCAGAAAGTCTTTACTAGTTTATGAAAGCGAAAACCTTGACCTAAAAGTTTCTTTGTAATTTGTAGATTTCTATTATGAAAATCCAAAACATCAGTACATGCTCTAGCATACCGGATGAGCTGTGAAATGTAGATACCGTATGACGGTAATCTAGGAACATCACCGTCAAGCCAGGGAAAATTTACTATTTTGAATCCAAAATCATCTCGTTTGTCATATACACTTGTATGAATTTCTCCATTGACAATTTTGATATTTAGGTCCAAAAATGGTGTTTCAGTGTCTGTAAAGTTTGCCTTGTTTAGAGTCAATTCTTGTGGATAAATAACATCTTTATACTTTTCAAAAACAGGATTATCGATAGTAAGAATATCATCCAGGTACCTAGAAGTACCAGTGAAGCATTTCACATCATCATGTTTTCTTTGCTTTTGAAGATTTTGAATAAATTCCTTTTCATATGTGTATAAAAATAAATCTGCAACAAGAGGCGCACAATTTGTACCCATAGGAATCCCTACAACCTGCTTGTAGAGATTCTCACCAAATCTTACATAAATGTTGTCCAAGAGGAAGGACAAGGCACTACACAGGTCGCTACATGACCATGATTTGTATGATTTGTATTCTGTAGCGGAAAAGAAACCCTTTGATTCAGATGTACAAATATAAATTTTCCCCTCTCGATTATAGCACCATTTAATGAGTTTGGACAATTGATCATTGATCTTGTCGTGAGGAAGCGTGGTGTACATATTTGAAAAATCGTATGAAGCAATCGTATTGGCTTGAAAATTTCTAGATTTTATCTTGTCAATCACATCCCCGGAATTTTTTATAGACCAAAATAAATTTACATCATTCCTGTTAAGAACAGTTTCACAATATTTTGCAACGTGTTCCTTTACCGCCGTGAGGGCTGACGTCAGATGTCTAGACAAACTTGTAGTTGAGCAGTTGCTAGAATTAGCAATGTATCTAAATTTGTAAGGAGATTTGTGCAGTTTTGGTATGCAGTATATTGTAGGAAGATCCAATTTAGAAATAGGGATGTTGAATGAAGAAATTTCACTGCTATGTTTGCTCAAAATGTTAGGGACACTTTCATTGCTTTTGATATAAGTATTTGTAGACGAAAGTTCCGAAACTAAAGTTGATATATAGTAAAGTTTTCATATGATTATGGTGTTGTTGGCTGCTTTATCTGCAGGAGCGAAGACAAATTTTTCATGTAAATTACGTAATTTGGATTTAAAATATCTTTCAGATCTAGAACTTGGATTTTCAAAAAGATGAGGATTTTTGTGGAAGTTGTCTATTCGAATGTCAGTAATGTCCAAAATGAGGTTTTTCCAGTCATTCAGAGAATGCGATTCGACTCCTTCCGATTTACACCATCGTTTGGTATAGTTATCTAAGGCTTCCTTTAGTACTTCGCGACATTTAATAAAATCTATCTTGGATGGGATTCTATACTTAGGTCCTTTTTTGAGAAGACCACGGAGCTGCCTGTCTTTGATAATTGAAAAGTCACCTGTAATAATATGACCAGCTGGTTTATATAGATATTCAGATGTTGCACATTCTCAAGAAGCAGGACATGATTCAAGTATTTTAGGATCTGATGTAACTTTGTTGTAGTTAAAAACGAAATTTCGAATAGGTCTCTTATATTTGTAACAAATAAGAGGAGGTTCTAAATTTTCAAAATATTGAGGAATAGCACTTTGTACACGATGATCCCGAAAAATATTAGAGATGTTAAGAAGATCGAATCCTTTGTTAATAAATGAAATTTTTAAGAATCGTTTTTAGGTGGGATGTTTTTAACAACTGGATAAAGTTTATTCTGTGCGAATGCAACAATGATATTAAGTCTGAATCAATCAGTATTTCTTAAGAATGCAACCAGTGCTTCATCCAAGATAGATTTCAATTGAACTGCTGGAATTGATGAGAGAGCATGAAGCAGTTCATGTCTGCCGCCGTTGCGAGCAATGATCAGAAGATCGTTGAGGGTACGGTGTAATCTAGATCTTATTCTGAGTTTTCGGTTTCTTCGTCTTCCGTGAGACCTATGCTTCCGTTTAGTGTTTGGGCGGATTGAAAATACATTAATATTAGTTGACGTCGAGGAAATATTTCCTTGTCCATAAATTTGATCGTTTAGACCAAGGGGGTACGCAGTTTGGAGTTTTGTGATCCAGGCAAGTTCAGCTTGTAGTCGGCGTTTTTTAATTTCCGTTTTACTAAGATTTTTAAGTTTAGAAAAAGACTGAACCGGTGTAATAGTTATATCCGAAATGGAATGATTGTATTTAACGAAGTGATTATAAAGGAAATTTCTTTGTTTTTTGTAATGTGAGTTTCTTATCTGATACGAATGACTTGTAAAACGAGATTTTAAGGCCTGACCTGTTTCTCCAACATATTGGGCGCCACATCCCCTAGCGTTTCATGTTATAACATAAATGACAAACACCACAAAAAGGTTGTCGATCAGAAAGTTTAGCATCGAATAATATCTGTTTCAGTGTACATATTTTCAGAATCGGACTTTTCTTTTACAAAGTAGGTTTTGTCATAGTTAACAACAATAAATTTGTACTTGCGATTGCCGTTCTTGCTTGTAGACGCATTACTTATAATTTGTGCGAGTCTTTCTTTCAGTTTAGAATGTGGGATATTAGTGTAAAGAGTCGAAAAATCAAAGGCTTTTGATTGAATGGACTCTATTAAAATGAGTGGATTTCAGATGTTCTAAAATGTCCTTCGAATTCTTTAAAATACACATTTGGTAGATACCACTGCGAGAATATACTGTCGAACAATATTTTTGAAGCCCAGATTTGATTTCAGATAAAACATTGGTAGTAAGATCGATATAGATTTGGTAGAACATTTTGAGGAACCAGCGATGAAACGTTGTTTGTACGAATCTTACAAGTTACTGTCCAAAGAATATATTTTCATTTCTTCCATATTACTTTGGGTAGTTCACAGTTTGCATTTAATGGTGGCATAACTAACAAAATAAAAAGGATCAAAGGTAGACAGCATAACCATCGACAATGCGTGAGAATCATCAATCCCTTTTTATACCGTGATGATCCTAATGTCACCAGACGGAAACTAACCTTAGCATCATATCCCAGCCATTTTGTTATGTCTTTCGGTATATTTAGGACATACTTTTCACATATTTTGGTCATATTACATTGTTTATATTTAGGATCACTGACGAGGGTTTATCACCCGAAACATACATGTCTGGTCCATGCTATAAATTTATCTTCTCTACAATGATGCTAATTAATTTTAAGTCGTTTAACATTTGTAGCCCTTGGTGAGTGTCACTGCTGATGGAACAAGAGTCCCCGAGGGCACATGTAGCCAAGTGACATGAATTTCGGATGGTCATTTCTTCAAACGCATTTGAAAATTTCTGTTCACAAACTTTTCTCCAATTTCTAAAACCTGGGTCCTGTAGCGTCATGTCCCAGCCATTTTTCTATGTCTTTCGGTATATTTAGGACATATTTTTTTTTTTACAAATATTGGTCATATTACATTGTTTAGATTGAGGATCACTGACGAGGGTTTATTAACCGAAACGTTCATGTCTGGTCCGTGCTGTAAATTTATCTGCTCTACAATGATGCTAATGAATTTAAAGACGTTAAACATTGGTACTTGGCGAATCTACAGTCTTGTACGAGCGCATTCTTACGACTTGACGACAGGACTCCATGACGGGCTCTGTCCAAACCTCTTTAGGTTACAATAGCATAAATTTTTGACCTCAAAAACTCGTGTTCTACACCCACAAGCTGACGTCATTTTCTGACTAAATATAAATGGCTTATATACAAAGTGATATATATATATATATATATAAAATATTTCCTGTATATTTCATTGGTACTAAATGGTATATACCTTTCCAATACCATTGTCACTCTGAAATCGAAAGTGAAAGTGAAAATAGGGAAATTTTGACATGTCATTCAGATGGACTTTGGTCCCATTTTGACCATTGCTCCAAATAATTTCTTGAAATAAAACTTATGCTGATTTGAAGGCAATATCTGTCTAAATAATATATGACATTTATTTCGGGATTCGCCGCTCTTCACAAGTCCCCATTCTGAGCCCCTCGCCGGAAATCACCTCTACGTTGTGACTCATTCCAGTTTTATTTTCATATGCATATCCAAAAATTGAAGCCATGAAAACCGTACAAAAACTTTACAGAATCTAATGATACCTTAAATCTAGCCTTAGTCATTTTACTAATCATACAACTCTAGCGAGATCAATTTCAGACTCTTTGTATAAAGAAAAGTGACCGGGTCCAAATTAACTTCGAGGCTATATGATTTATGCTGTTAAAAAACCTTAGAGAAAACAGGACCCCCCCCCCCCGCACCTGACCTCTCTGAATGTCAGGCTGACTCCTCGGGTGATACATGATGAGCACGCTACGTCCGGAGAGAGCACGGACTGTATTACACACGTCCTCTTTTTATATCCATTTATATATTCATCTGTGTTGCCGGGGCCTCTGCATTTTACGGTCTTGTTTGTGTTTGGTCATCTAATAGTGAGGAGGTTGTATTACACCATAATTGTACGTTCTTGGAGACCTCTGGGAAATCGGAAAAGTGGGAGGGTTCTGCGCACGTAATCCAGGATAACCACACCGTCTGCTACTTACGTGGCAGATGGCCGTCCAAAGTCGGCACCGGTTGCCCATTGGTCTCGTTGGTTTATGTATGGTTTTTTATGTTTCATGTTTCTATGGTGTGTGTTGGTGTTACTTGTCCCTTTTGCGTCTCTTTCTGTGGATGTCTCCTCTGTGTATTTTGCATTGGGTGGTAGCCACAAACACAAACAAGAAGACGCTCATTTACCAAAATGTATGGTTTTAAAATAACATCTTCCTTTCTTAATTGAAAATAATACAACCAATGCTTCATTTCTCATCGTACATCTTTTCCTTTATCGACGTGTTTTTCGTGTATAATGTTAAGCTTCCATGGTCAAATGTTGAGGTTACTGATGTAGCAATGAAGACAGAGACAAGCAAATACGCCCCAAATGACAAGATGAGCTTTTATCTTTTGAAGTAATCTTTCGGTTTTATTAGCTCACCTGAGCCATAGGCTCAAGTGAGCTATTGACATAGTGTTGCGTCTGTCGTCCGTCGTCGTCGTCGTCGTCGTCGTCGTCGTCCGTCGTCGTCCGTCGTCGTAAACTTTTCACATTTTAAACTTCTTCTCCAGAACGGCTGAAGGGATTTTGATGAAACTTGGTAGGTATGAAGTACTCATGGTCCCCTACAAGTGTTGTTGTTTTTCGTCCGGATCTGTCAACAGGTGGCGCCACCACAGCCAAAAGTTGATCAGGGGGGGTACCCTCCTTTGACAAACTTCTTCTTCAGAACCGAAGCATGTATCGACAAACCGAAAGCATCAGGATGATCTAGAGAGATGTCTTAAGAAGTGTTGTTATTTTTGGTTCCACTTCGAAGTCAAATTTTTGACGCGTTTTTGACGTCTTTTTGGACTTAGTCAGAAATGCACATTTTTGCACTATTTCTTTAAATAACTCAATATGTGTATGAGTTTACACACTCATTTACTACATATTTATCATATTTAACTTACTTAATGCTTTGATATGTATTTTATGCTTAAATTTTATTTTTTTGATTTTTTATGAATTTTTTTCTTATGTAAAAAGGAAGGGGGGGGGTGATTTTCATACATTTTCTGCTTCTTTTCTATAACCACTCTTCAGATTGTCATGACAATTTGTAGGTATGAGGTACTCATGCATGGTACCCTACAAGTGAAAGAATTTTGTCAAGATATCCACTTTTGGATTTTTAAGGAATATTTTTTAAGATTGTACATAGGTATAATGTATGTTTTCCATGCCCAATGGACCCATGGGGAGTTGCTTCAAACCCCGGCGGGACCCCAACAAATTTTTTCCCCTTTTTAGCTCACCTGAGCCATAGGTTACAGCTGATAATTCAACAAGTGACACATGCTCCAATGTCTTATTGATTGACCTTTCATGTGATATGATTCAATTATTAAAATTCTTTATACTTGTTTAGAATTTTATTTTTAAAGTCGGGAACAAGCCATTTTTTGCCGTGTAGGATCCAGATCCCAGTTATTTTTCAAGTACTTTCTTACCAAAAATAGGAGAAAAATTCTCAATTCGCACCGGCTTAAACACATTGACACTACTTTTGAATGTTTAGAAATTTCATTTGAATTACATAGAAAAAAATGCCGTAAAGATTAAAAGTACACAACTTTTTAAATATTTTTTCAAAGCCATGCACCTGGTTCCGGACCGGAATTATTCGAATTTTATGATCTGGATCTGAGGACCCATTTTTCACACGTATTCTTCCACACATGTAGATGCCTCACACACTTTAAACTATATTCAAAATTTTATTTCATCTATATCTAGTAAACAATCACGGGAAGATAATTCAAGATAAACATTGTGTGTATTTTCCACCAATTGTTGAAAATTATAAGAAAATAATCGGAACTATTTGACAGGACAATGACCTAGATAATAACCTGGACAATGACCTAGATAATGACCTAGCTATGCATATCTGTAGCCTGTACCCGAAGGGGATTCCCCATGTAATAATGTGATACCTTTAGTACTGCGATACATTTCAGGAGATACAGTGCAAACGGAAAAGATTTTTATACTTGGAAGTCACTTTCGTAATGGTTACATTTTTGTATCAATCATGTACTTGGAACACTTGCATGTACTTGTAATCATATAATATGAATTATGGCAAAGCCATAGTGAGGACGCAGGGTGAAATTGAAAAAAAAATTACTACTGACCTCAAAAATTGAAAATGTAAATTTTTTTATTTAGAAATAGAAGATAAATGAGCATGTAAATATAATACTAGTGACAGATAAACAAATAAATTTGAAAATACATGTAAATGAATAAATGAAAACGAAATAAAAAAGAGAAATAAAAAAATCCTACTCCAAGAAGAGAATATGGTGTATTATAATAAACGTGAATTTCAATGTATATTTCTTCAGGAATTATGGGATGAGGGAGTTCCTTTTACCTTCTCTACATAAAATTTCAGTATTTTTCACATATGTTTGCTCCCTCAACTTCACCCCAGCGGCAACCCCCCCCCCTAAAAAAACCAACCAAACAAAAATCAAACAAATAAAACAAAATAAAACCAAATTAAAAAAAAAAACCGCCTCTAGTCATGCTAGTTATTTAGCTACAACTGAGAGAGACCTCGGTGCAGAATCGGTCTGACAGTGACAGTTTCTTGAAAATTTAAACAATTCTGCACACACACATATATGCAGATAGCTTCAATAATTCGCCCGTCCCACACGTTTTTCCACATACAACCCCCCCCCCCCCAACAAAAGCCAACGGAATAGAAACAACGTGATGGTCGGGCGAAATATTTAGCTAATGTACAGATAGTCCGCGAAACAATGTTTTTTCCTGCTACATGATGACGTTGCATTCTGACGTAATAATGACGTTGCATAATGACGTCATGACGTATTAGTCGTAACTTGTTGAAGATGGCAGTAAGATGAAACGGTTTCAAATCACATATAATCAAGTAAGTAAAGCATGATTCAATGGATTTAATTAAATTGTTGACTTCGTATATACCGCTGAAAACAGGTTGTCCAATAATCCTCCGTCCATGTAGACCGGAAGTCAGCCGTGATGATTCCGAATATACATGGGTTGAGTAGTAAGCCCCGAGACTCTGGCGAAACCGCACGGCTGAGTTTGTAGGTTATACAGAATTTGTACAGAATTAACATTGGAAACCAGTATTTTTCCTATTTATTTACACGTGTTATCTTCAAGAGGACTACGTCCGCGCCTGCGGCGCGGACTGCGTCCTCTATAAAGTTTGCTTGAATTTCCTCTGTCTTAGACTCTCTTAGATGAAGTAATTTACGGACTGATTTCTTGAAGAAACGTCTAATGAGTAATCTCTTCCTCTGGATTTTGAGAATGCATAGGACATTTAATATCTGAAATTCTTGAAAATAAATAATTCAGTTCAGACTTCCTGAAATCTTCCAAGAAGTGCAGCATTTCAGCATATTTTACTGAAAATTATTTGTTCAAGTGGCTTCACTGGGTCATGAGGTTTGATACAACACACACTGCTTTTTTGGAAAACAAACTGGCCCAATTTCTGCACAACTCACTTGAATTGATAAATATTGGATCAAAATGATTTTAACTGTACGTTTCATGTATTTGAGATGAAATCAATACTATTCAAAAGCATAATTCATAGATTTCAGTGAATAAAGGCAAAACCGAAAAATCTTTGTTTTTTATGCCCCTGGAATAAAAGATTCGGGAGCATACAGTTTTTGGCCTGTCCGTCTGTCTGTTTGTCTGTCTGTTTTCCGAAAAACTTTAACATTGGGCATAACTTTTGAATGGAAGCTGGTGATAGAGGCTTCATATTTCACATGTGTATTCCTTGTGACAATACCTTTCCATTGATACCAAAATTTTTGACCTCATGACCATAACCTTGACCTTTCACGTACTTCTCAAAAACTTTAACATTGGGCATAACTTTTGAATGGTTAGTGATAGGGCTTTCATATTGTACATGTGTATTCCTTGTGACAAGATCTTTCCATTGATACCAATATTACGCTGACCCTGACCTCTCACATACTTAACAGAAAATGGCGTTTATACTAACAAAGATGCCGCTGGGGGCATTCTCGTTTCACAAACACAGGCTTTATAATTTCTGGCATGCTAGCTATCAATAATGAAAGGTTTTGTGTTCAATTTTAAATACACTTAATTTATGAAATCATTTCATTGTTTTATTCTTTTTCTGTTGCACATTAATGTGGAAATTTACAATATGATTTTATTTTTGATGTTGCATAATTGAACTATACTAGCTGGGCATATGACGTTGGACCACTTTATCCGTCTTTTCAAATCAGTAAAAAAGTTATTGTTTTGAAATGTGACTATTTTTTCTTTTTTGTACTTTTAAAGGTTGTCTGAAAAAAAAACTTCTCTGCATCCAGCAAAAATCTTTTTAGAAAGGTTTTGGGCTAAAATCCTGGTACTGGCACTATCAGTATTCAATGTCAGTATGTCAATTAGAGCTTGCATGGGTATCAGGTGAGCGTTGTGCCCCTTGGGGCTCTTGTTTCATTTGTAAATAGAAAGTGTCCTCGATTCAATAATGACAAATATGGATAATGACCATATCCCTGTATACAGCACAAAATCGATAATTCAGAAAGTCAGAAACCGAAGGCATACAAAATCAGGATAAAATAGGAACCAAAGAAAACAAACAAAACCTCCACCACATGAAAAGAAGCGAACTCCCGATATGGGAGTGAGACCAGGTACCCAGGAAGAGTAAGCATCTCCTGCTTGCATGCAACACCCGCCGCTTCAATTCCGGTTACTTCCATTTCGGAAGACATAGAGTACACTCTTTGGTTGGATGGTTCAATGACAGAACATCATCCACCATTCTGGAGAGTGGGACAACATAGTGTATGACGAGTTCCCCATATCGACAGTTCCCAAAATTCCGATTATTTAGTACTTGCTCATCAACTGAGATATGAACACGTCATAAGCTGGCGATGAAGGAATGTTGCTACTCAGAAAAGGAAAGTTTGTAATGCTGAAATTGAAGTCGTCACGTTTGTCATAGAGTGAGGTGTTCATGTGACCATCAGTGCCGTACGACAACATTGTGTCCATATAGGATGCTGAATTATTTGTCTCTGTAGTTTCTTTGACTACAAGCTCTGAAGGATATATACTGCTGAGGTAATCCGCGAATTTTTTATTATTGATGGACAACACATCGTCTATGTATCTGTTAGTGAAGTTGAAGTCAGAAGCAAAGTAACTTTCCCTTCCGAGACCAAAGATTGAATGAATTCAGCTTCGTACGAGTAAATGAAAATATCGGCAAGGATTTGGGCAAAATTGGTCCCCATTGGAATTCCGACAATTTGCTGGAGGACCTTTCCTTCAAACAGCACAAAAATGTTGTCGATCAAAAAGATTAACATCTGAATAATATCTGTTTCAGTGTACTAATTTCCAGAATCGAACTTTTCTTTTACAAAGAATGTTTTGTCATAGTTTAGAACAATAAATTTGTATAATTTGCTATTACCGTTCTTACTTGTAAACGCATTACTTATAATTTTTGCGAGTCTTTCTTTCAATTTAGAATGTGGAATTGTACTGTAAAGTGACGAAAAATTAAAGGCTTTGATCGAATGGACTTTACTAAAATGGGTGGATTTCAGATGTTCTAAAAGTTGTTTCGAATTCCTTAAAATCCACATTTGGTTGATACCACTGCGAGAATATACTGTCGAACAATATTTTTGAAGCCCAAATTTGATTTCAGATAAAACTTTGTTGAGTAAGATAAATACAGATTTGTTAGAACATTTTGAGGAACCAGCGATGAAACTTTGTTTGTACGGATCCTTATGCATTTTAGGTATGCAGTATAAGTATGGTAAATCTAAATCTAAATTTTTAGTGTGGAAGCCAAAGGAAGCAAGAGGAGATTTGTGGTTATCTATTATTTCAGAGGCAGAAAGGATTGTTGGGGTGTAAGTGGGATTTCCAGGTGTCTAATTTAAACCCAAATCATTAACTTGACTGTCGAAATAGTACTTTTCGCAAGTAAATGTGTAATTATTCAAGGCTTTGTCCGCTGGTGTGATGATTCACAGTAAATTCGTTATTAGGTTTATAATTGACTAACTATGGAAATATAGGGAGTAATCTGTGATCTTAGTGGGTCTCGGTTTCGTCTTACCGCACCATGATTACAGCTTACCCCTCTATTCCATTAGTAGTTCAGTTATAAACCTAATAACTAATAATAGTAATATATCCCAACAATGAAATAGGTTTATCAACGGACACGATCGAAATGTAATAAAACAAAGTTATTCTGAAAACCTTCAATACACCATCGATTGATACATTTCGTTACTTTTAAATGGAAGTTTCACTTTACAGATAGTTCTCCAACTTCGTGTGATTCTGCCCCAATAGTTGAAAATGCAGAGGTTACTGGAACTGGAGTATCGATTGGTGACACACGTAGTTACACATGTGATTCTGGATTTACATTGAATGGTGCGTCAGAAATATCATGTGGAGCTGATGGAACATGGTCAGCAGCCCCAACATGCGTTGAAGGTTCGTTTCTTGAAGTAGCATTATGACCATATTTTTTCAATCTTACAAGTTACGTTCTAAAGAATATGGTGACATAATTAGCAAAGTAAGAAGGATCAAAGGTAGGCAGCATAACCATCGACAATGCATCAGAATCATCAATCGCCTTTTATACCGTGGATATGATTGGTATCTGACGAATCTACAGTCTTGTACGAGCGCATTCGTAAGACTTTCACTCTGACTGACTGTGACGACAGGACTCTATGACGGGCCCTGTCAAAACCTCTTTAGAGAAGACAGGGCCCCGGCCACCTGACCTCTCTGAATGTCAGTCGGCCTCCTCGGGTGATAACATATATGAGCAGAGCACGAACTGTATTACGCACGTCCTCTTTTTATATCAATTTATATATTCATCTGTTGTACTGGGGCCTCTGCGTTTTACGGTCTTGTTTGTTTGTGGCCATCTAACAGTGAGGAGATTGTTTTTCACCATGATTGTACGGTCTTCGAGACATCTGGGTAATCGGAATAGTGGGAGAGTTGTGCTCACGTAATCCAGGATAACCACACCGTCTGCTACTTACGTGGCAGATGGCCGTCCAAAGTCGGCACCGGTTGCCCATTTGTCTCGTTGGTTTATGTGTGGTCTTTTATGTTTCATGTTTCTATGGTGTGTGTTGGTGTTCCTTGTCCCTTTTACGTCTCTTTCTGAGGATGTCTGCTCTGTTGTTTTTTTTTTTCTTTTGCATTGGGTGTTATGATATTTTGCTGTTGGTGATGCAACCGAGTATTGTTGCAGATTCTCTCTTTTATTTTAAACAATGAAAATGAATGTAGACCTTTGACCGACCATATAATATAGCTAAAAGGTACATTTGTACGAGTGAATATTTTTGCGTTATTTTTCAAATGTCAGAAGAAGCAGTTCTATCAGAAATTTATTGAACCTCAGACTAGTTTTTTATCCAACAGGATTGCGAAAATCACGTCACGTGATTGCCTCCTATGAGGCAACAGCATACCCCCTCATCCTGATTGAAGGCAATGACAGCCTAATTCGAGGCGAGGTACTTCGAGGCGAGGAAAACAAGATGGCTAACTTTTACATAAAATAGACAACAAATGAGATCGTGTTAGCCACAAACACAAACAAGAGGACGCTCATTTACCTAAATCAATGGTTTTAGAATTATTACATCTTCCTTTCTGAATTGAAAATAAAACAACCAATGCTTCATTTCTCATCGTACATCTTTTCCTTTATCGAAGTGTTGTTCGTGTATAATGTTACGTTTACATGGTCAAATGTTGACGTCACTGATGTAGAAATGAAGTTGGAGGCGAGCAACTACGCGCCAAATGACAAGATGGGCGTTTATCTTTTGAAATAACCTTTCAGTTTTATTTTATTTCTAAATAGAAATTTAAAGTGTCCTCGGTACAATAGATTCGTTATCATGTTTATGACCTGCTATGGAAATATAGGGGTAATCTGTGATCACAGTGGGGCTTGGCTTTGTCTTACCCAACCGTGATTACAGCTTACCCCTACATTCCCATAGTATGTCAGTTATAAACGAAATAACTAATAATAGTAACATATACAATACAATACAATACAGTCATTTATAAAGCGCCCTTTACTATATATACATACTCTAAGGCGCTTTACAATTATGAAAAAGGCATTTAGTCTTTAAAATAATTTGAGTTCTAAGAATAGGAAAAATAAAAAGAATTCAAAAATAGCAGAGAAACAATGTCCTATTTTTAAATATAAAAAGCTTTTTTGAACAAGAATGTTTTAAGATTTCTTTTAAAAGCTGGAAGCAAAGAGTTCCATAATACATCTGCCGACCTATCAAATCTTCGTTCTCCATACGTTTTCGTGTGCATGGACGGGATTTCTAGGAGAAGCATTTCCCAACAATGAAATATGTATATCAACGGACACGAAGGAAATATAATAAAAAATAAGAAATTCTGAAAACCTTAAATACACCATCAATTGATACATTTCGTTACTTTTAAATGGAAGTTTCACTTTACAGATAGTTCTCCAACTTCGTGTGATTCTGCCCCAATAGTTGAAAATGCAGAGGTTACTGGAACTGGAGTATCGATTGGTGACACACGTAGTTACACATGTGATTCTGGATTTACATTGAATGGTGCGTCAGAAATATCATGTGGAGCTGATGGAACATGGTCAGCAGCCCCAACATGCGTTGAAGGTTCGTTTCTTGAAGTAGCATTATGATCATATTATTTCAATGACAAATATGGATAATTATCATATCCCTGTATACAGCACAAAATCGATAATTCAGAAAGTCAGAAACCTTAGGCATACAAAATTAGGAAAAAGCAGGAACCAAAGCAAACAAACTAAAACCTCCACCATATGAAAAAAAAAGCGAACTCCCGATATGGGAGTGAGACCAGGTACCCAGGAAGAGTAAGCATCTCCTGCTTGCATCCAACACCCGCCGCTTCGATTCGGTAGAACTGTCACATCCGGTAACTTCCATCTCGGAAGACATAGTGTAGAATCTTTGGTTGGATGGTTCAAATAGGCTATGACGGAATATGAGCCACCATTCTAGAGGGTGGGACATCATAGTGTATGACGAGTTCCCAATATCGACCGTACAACTTCATCAATGACGATGTTAGTCGGTCACAAACATATCCCTGACTGTGAAGCTTACCTGAAAGACGCCTCGTTCTTCGAACAAAATCCGTATATTTGTTACTTGCGCTGGCATAGCGTATCAACTGAAATATGAACACGCAAAAGCAGAAGATGAAGATATGTTGCTACTCAGAAAAGTAAGTTTGTAATGCTGAAATTGAAGTCGTCACGTTTGTTAAGAGTGAGGTATTCATGTGGCAATCAGTGTCGAAGGACAACATTATTTCCAAATAGGATACTGATTTAATTTGCTGTGAAGTTCCTTTGACTTCAAACTCCGAAGGATATATACTGCTGAGGTAATCCGCGAATTTGGATTATTCATGGACAACACATCGTCTATGTATCTGTAAGTGAAGTTGAGATCAGAAGCTAAGTATCTTTTCCATTCAGAGACAAAAGATTGAATGAATTCAGCTTCTTACGAGTAAAGGAAAATGTTGGCAAGGAGTGAGAACAATTGGTCCCCATTGGAATTCCGACAATTTGCTGAAAGACCTTTCCTCCAAATAGCACAAAAATGTTGTCGATCAGAAAGTTAAACATCGAATAATATCTGTTTCAGTGTACTTATTTTCAGAATCGAACTTTTCTTTTACAAAGAATGTTTTGTCATAGTTTAGAACAATGAATTTGTATAATTTGCGATTACCGTTCTTACTTGTAAACGCATTACTTATAATTTTTGCGAGTCTTTCTTTCAATTTAGAATGTGGAATTGTACTGTAAAGTGACGAAAAATTAAAGGCTTTGATCGAATGGACTTTACTAAAATGGGTGGATTTCAGATGTTCTAAAAGTTGTTTCGAATTCCTTAAAATCCACATTTGGTTGATACCACTGCGAGAATATACTGTCGAACAATATTTTTGAAGCCCAAATTTGATTTCAGATAAAACTTTGTTGAGTAAGATAAATACAGATTTGTTAGAACATTTTGAGGAACCAGCGATGAAACTTTGTTTGTACGGATCCTTATGCATTTTAGGTATGCAGTATAAGTATGGTAAATCTAAATCTAAATTTTTAGTGTGGAAGCCAAAGGAAGCAAGAGGAGATTTGTGGTTATCTATTATTTCAGAGGCAGAAAGGATTGTTGGGGTGTAAGTGGGATTTCCAGGTGTCTAAT
Source organism: Pinctada imbricata (assembly GCA_033119305.1). Taxonomy (NCBI): domain Eukaryota; kingdom Metazoa; phylum Mollusca; class Bivalvia; order Pterioida; family Pteriidae; genus Pinctada; species Pinctada imbricata. The sequence goes on from VSWD01000013.1 coordinate 36,648,551, forward strand.
TTAAACCCAAATCTTTAACTTGACTGTCGAAATAGTACTTTTCGCAAGTAAATGTGTAATTATTCAAGGCTTTGTCCGCTGGTGTGATGATTCACAGTAAATTCGTTATTAGGTTTATAATTGACTAACTATGGAAATATAGGGAGTAATCTGTGATCTTAGTGGGTCTCGGTTTCGTCTTACCGCACCATGATTACAGCTTACCCCTCTATTCCATTAGTAGTTCAGTTATAAACCTAATAACTAATAATAGTAATATATCCCAACAATGAAATAGGTTTATCAACGGACACGATCGAAATGTAATAAAACAAAGTTATTCTGAAAACCTTCAATACACCATCGATTGATACATTTCGTTACTTTTAAATGGAAGTTTCACTTTACAGATAGTTCTCCAACTTCGTGTGATTCTGCCCCAATAGTTGAAAGTGCAGAGGTTACTGGAACTGGAGTATCGATTGGTGACACACGTAGTTACACATGTGATTCTGGATTTACATTGAATGGTGCGTCAGAAATATCATGTGGAGCTGATGGAACATGGTCAGCAGCCCCAACATGCGTTGAAGGTTCGTTTCTTGAAGTAGCATTATGACCATATTTTTTCAATCTTACAAGTTACGTTCTAAAGAATATGGTGACATAATTAGCAAAGTAAGAAGGATCAAAGGTAGACAGCATAACCATCGACAATGCATCAGAATCATCAATCGCCTTTTATACCGTGGATATGATTGGTATCTGACGAATCTACAGTCTTGTACGAGCGCATTCGTAAGACTTTCATTCTGACTGACTGTGACGACAGGACTCTATGACGGGCCCTGTCAAAACCTCTTTAGAGAAGACAGGGCCCCGGCCACCTGACCTCTCTGAATGTCAGTCGGCCTCCTTGGGTGATAACATAATTATATGAGCTCGCTACAGCCGGCAGAGCACGAACTGTATTACGCACGTCCTCTTTTTATATCCATTTATATATTCATCTGTTGTGCTGGGGCCTCTGCGTTTTACGGTCTTGTTTGTTTGTGGCCATCTAACAGTGAGGAGATTGTTTTTCACCATGATTGTACGTTCTTCGAGACATCTGGGTAATCGGAATAGTGGGAGAGTTGTGCTCACGTAATCCAGGATAACCACACCGTCTGCTACTTACGTGGCAGATGGCCGTCCAAAGTCGGCACCGGTTGCCCATTTGTCTCGTTGGTTTATGTGTGGTCTTTTATGTTTCATGTTTCTATGGTGTGTGTTGGTGTTCCTTGTCCCTTTTACGTCTCTTTCTGAGGATGTCTGCTCTGTTGTTTTTTTTTTTCTTTTGCATTGGGTGTTATGATATTTTGCTGTTGGTGATGCAACCGAGTATTGTTGCAGATTCTCTCTTTTATTTTAAACAATGAAAATGAATGTAGACCTTTGACCGACCATATAATATAGCTAAAAGGTACATTTGTACGAGTGAATATTTTTGCGTTATTTTTCAAATGTCAGAAGAAGCAGTTCTATCAGAAATTTATTGAACCTCAGACTAGTTTTTTATCCAACAGGATTGCGAAAATCACGTCACGTGATTGCCTCCTATGAGGCAACAGCATACCCCCTCATCCTGATTGAAGGCAATGACAGCCTAATTCGAGGCGAGGTACTTCGAGGCGAGGAAAACAAGATGGCTAACTTTTACATAAAATAGACAACAAATGAGATCGTGTTAGCCACAAACACAAACAAGAGGACGCTCATTTACCTAAATCAATGGTTTTAGAATTACATCTTCCTTTCTGAATTGAAAATAAAACAACCAATGCTTCATTTCTCATCGTACATCGTTTCCTTTATCGAAGTGTTGTTCGTGTATAATGTTACGTTTCCATGGTCAAATGTTGACGTCACTGAAGTAGAAATGAAGTTGGAGGCGAGCAACTACGCGCCAAATGACAAGATGGGCGTTTATCTTTTGAAATAACCTTTCAGTTTTATTTTATTTCTAAATAGAAATTTAAAGTGTCCTCGGTACAATAGATTCGTTATCATGTTTATGACCTGCTATGGAAATATAGGGGTAATCTGTGATCACAGTGGGGCTTGGCTTTGTCTTACCCAACCATGATTACAGCTTACCCCTACATTCCCATAGTATGTCAGTTATAAACGAAATAACTAATAATAGTAACATATACAATACAACACAATACAGTCATTTATAAAGCGCCCTTTACTATATATACATACTCTAAGGCGCTTTACAATTATGAAAAAGGCATTTAGTCTTTAAAATAATTTGAGTTCTAAGAATAGGAAAAATAAAAAGAATTCAAAAATAGCAAATAAACAATGTCCTATTTTTAAATATAAAAAGCTTTTTTGAACAAGAATGTTTTAAGATTTCTTTTAAAAGCTGGAAGCAAAGAGTTCCATAATACATCTGCCGACCTATCAAATCTTCGTTCTCCATACGTTTTCGTGCGCATGGACGGGATTTCTAGGAGAAGCATATCCCAACAATGAAATATGTATATCAACGGACACGAAGGAAATATAATAAAAAATAAGAAATTCTGAAAACCTTAAATACACCATCAATTGATACATTTCGTTACTTTTAAATGGAAGTTTCACTTTACAGATAGTTCTCCAACTTCGTGTGATTCTGCCCCAATAGTTGAAAATGCAGAGGTTACTGGAACTGGAGTATCGATTGGTGACACACGTAGTTACACATGTGATTCTGGATTTACATTGAATGGTGCGTCAGAAATATCATGTGGAGCTGATGGAACATGGTCAGCAGCCCCAACATGCGTTGAAGGTTCGTTTCTTGAAGTAGCATTATGATCATATTATTTCAATGACAAATATGGATAATTATCATATCCCTGTATACAGCACAAAATCGATAATTCAGAAAGTCAGAAACCTTAGGCATACAAAATTAGGAAAAATCAGGAACCAAAGCAAACAAACTAAAACCTCCACCATATGAAAAAAAGCGAACTCCCGATATGGGAGTGAGACCAGGTACCCAGGAAGAGTAAGCATCTCCTGCTTGCATGCAACACCCGCCGCTTCAATTCGGTAGAACTGTCACATCCGGTAACTTCCATCTCGGAAGACATAGTGTAGAATCTTTGGTTGGATGGTTCAAATAGGCTATGACGGAATATGAGCCACCATTCTAGAGGGTGGGACATCATAGTGTATGACGAGTTCCCAATATCGACCGTACAACTTCATCAATGACGATGTTAGTCGGTCACAAACATATCCCTGACTGTGAAGCTTACCTGAAAGACGCCTCGTTCTTCGAACAAAATCCGTATATTTGTTACTTGCGCTGGCATAGCGTATCAACTGAAATATGAACACGCAAAAGCAGAAGATGACGATATGTTGCTACTCAGAAAAGTAAGTTTGTAATGCTGAAATTGAAGTCGTCACGTTTGTTAAGAGTGAGGTATTCATGTGGCAATCAGTGTCGAAGGACAACATTATTTCCAAATAGGATACTGATTTAATTTGCTGTGAAGTTCCTTTGACTTCAAACTCCGAAGGATATATACTGCTGAGGTAATCCGCGAATTTGGATTATTCATGGACAACACATCGTCTATAAATCTGTAAGTGAAGTTGAAATCAGAAGCTAAGTATCTTTTCCATTCAGAGACTAAAGATTGAATGAATTCAGCTTCTTACGAGTAAAGGAAAATGTTGGCAAGGAGTGGGAACAATTGGTCCCCATTGGAATTCCGACAATTTGCTGGAAGACCTTTCCTCAAAACAGCACAAAAATGTTGTCGATCAGAAAGTTAAACATCGAATAATATCTGTTTCAGTGTACTTATTTTCAGAATCGGACTTTTCTTTAAAAAGTAGGTTTTGTCATAGTTATGTACTTCCGATTGCCGTTCTTGCTTGTAAACGCATTACTTATAATTTTTGCTAGTCTTTCTTACAATTTAGAATATGGGGTTGTAGTGTAAAGAGTCGAAAAATGAAAGGCTTTGATCGAATGGACTCTATTAAAATGAGTGGATTTCAGATGTTCAAAAATTTCATCGAATTCTTTAAAATCCAAATCTGGTTGATACCACTGCGAGAATATACCGTCGAACAATATTTTTGAAGCCCAGACTTGATTTTAGATAAAACATTGGTAGTAAGATCAATACAGATTTGGTAGAACATTTTGAGGAACCAGTGATGAAACGTTGTTTCTACGGATCTTACAAGTTACTGTCTAAAGAATATAATTTCATTTCTTCCATATTACTTTGGGTATTTCACAACTTGCATTTTATTGCAAGTTGCAATGGGGCGCAGGCGCCCTCCTCAACTTGCATTGAGGAGGGCGCTTTTTTTTGGTGGCTCCGCTGAAGGCATCGCTGGTGGGAGTTTGATGTTCGAAACACGAGTCTGGTCCATGGATATTGGTTTGGGGTTTTCTTCGGGAAGGTGTGGAGTTTAAACCCTTCGATATTATTTATGGTGGCATAACTAACAAAATAAGAAGGATCAAAGGTAGACAGCATAACCATTGACAATGCGTTAGGCACGGTCCATTTGATATTCTGGGGGGGGGGGGGCTTGGGTTTTTTTTCGAAAAAAAATAATTTTGCTCTGAATTTTGATGAATATATCAATTTCCTTATGGTGTGACAGAAAAAAATTATCTTGCTCTTACAAGTGATCTAAACTTGAAGAATTACCATAAAATTTCGCTTAAAAATCCTGAATTTTTTTTCGGCTCGCTTCGCTCGCCGCAGTTTTCAATTCATATTACAAAATGTTTGGCTCGCTTCGCTCTCCATAGTTTCTATCAAAACATATTCCTATATGAAAATATCAAAAGAATGCCTGTTAAATGATAAAAGGGTCTTCCTAAAGGCTTAAATATGTTATCAATATAATGTATTCACTATTAATAGATGCATGTATCATAATAGAGTCAAATTGTATATGCAAATTTGGAAAGAGAACTTCGGTTTTTCACCAATTTACAATTCTAAATTTGAAAATTTGTCTGGAAGAACCTCTTACTCAGACCTAGGCTTACTTGAACCCTATATAATTTTTTTTTACTGAGGATTATATTGTAAAATTCTTTGATCTCTCTGTTTAGATGTGAATTAAATTTGTGCATAAAAATGAAGTCATATTTTAGAGTTGTCAGTCAAAGTAAAAAATTTCTATTAATAAAACATAAACATTCTTAATATATCGCACATCACTAATGTTAGAAAAAAAATTTCTTCCTCCAACTTTGCAAGAAAAAAATTAATTTGCTCCGGTCTGGGGCGAAAAAACTAATCTTGCTCCGACAAAAAACCCAAGCCCCCCCCCCCAGAATATTAAATGGACCGTGCCTTAGAATCATCAATCTCCTTTTATACCGTGATTATCCTAATGTCACCAGGCGGACACTAGCCTTAGCATAATATCCGAGCCATTTTGCTATGTCTTTCGGTATATTAAGGACATAATTTTCACAGATTTTGGTCATATTACACTGTTTAGATTGAAGATCGCTGACGAGGGTTCATTACCCGAAATGTACATGTCTGGTCCATGCTATCAATCTATCTGCTCTACAATGAAGCTAATGAATTTGAAGACGTTAAATATTTGTACCACTTGGTGAGTGTCACTCCTGGTGGACAAAGAGTCTCCGAGGGCACATGTAGCCAAGTTTCATCAATTTCGGTTGGTCGTTTCTTCAAAAGCATTTGAAAATTTCTGTCTATCGGTATATTTTAGGACATAATTTTCAAAGATTTTGGTCATCTTACATTCTTTGGATTGAGGATCACCGACGAATAAAAGTAATAATTCTGAAAACCTTCAATACACCATCAACTGATACATTTCGTTACTTTTAAGAGTTTCACTTTACAGATAGTTCTCCAACTTCGTGTGATTCTGCGCCAATAGTTGAAAATGCAGAGGTTACTGGAACTGGAGTATCGATTGGTGACACACGTAGTTACACATGTGATTCTGGATTTACATTGAATGGTGCGTCAGAAATATCATGTGGAGCTGATGGAACATGGTCAGCAGCCCCAACATGCGTTGAAGGTTCGTCTCTTGAAGTAGCATTATGATCATATTAATTCAATGACAAAAATGGATAATTACCATATCCCTGTATACAGCACAAAATCGATAATTCAGAAAGTCAGAAACCTTAGGCATACAAAATCAAGATAAAGCAGGAACCAAAGCAAACAAACTAAAACCTCCACCATATGATGAAAAGCGAACTCCCGATATGAGAGTGAGACCAGGTACCCAGGAAGAGTAAGCATCTCCTGCTTGCATGCAACACCCGCCGCTTCAATTCGGTAGAACTGTCACATCCGGTAACTTCCATCTCGGAAGACATAGAGTACAATCTTTGGTTGGATGGTTCAAATTGGCCATGACAGAATATCATCCACCATTCTGGAGAGTAGGACATCATAGTGTATGACGACCGTAGAACTTCCTCAATGACGATGTTAGTCGGTCACAAACAAATCCCTGACTGAAAAGCTTATCTGAAAGACGCCTAGTGCTCAGAACAAAATCTGTATATTTGGTACTTGCTCTGGCATAGCGTATCAACTGAAATACCCCTAACGAAAAAGTACTATAGTATGTAAACGTCTTCAAATTGAATAGCATCATTTAAGAACAAATAAATTGGCAACGTGGACCAGACATGCACGTTTCGGGTACTTAACCCTCATCAGTGATCCTTAATCCTAAATCTAAACAATGTAATATGCCAAAAAGTATGAAAGTTACTATGTCGAAAAAGGGTACCGAAAGACGTAGCAGGATGGGTGGGATATGATGCTACAGGACCCACTTTTTAGAAATTTCAAGAAATTTTGATAACAGAAATTTAGATTGCGTTGAAGAAACGATCAACCGAAATTGATCGAACTTGGCTACATGTGCCCTCGGGGACTCCTGGTCCACCAGCAGTGACACTCACCAAGTGGTATAAATGTAAACGTCTTCAAATTGAATAGCATCATTTAAGAACAAATAAATTGGCAACGTGGACCAGACATGCACGTTTCGGGTACTTAACCATCATCAGTGATCCTTAATCCTAAATCTAAACAATGTAATATGCCAAAAGGTATGAAAGTTACTATGTCGAAAAAGGGTACCGAAAGACGTAGCAGGATGGGTGGGATATGATGCTACAGGACCCAGTTTTTAGAAATTTCAAGAAATTTTGATAACAGAAATTTAGATTGCGTTGAAGAAACGATCAACCGAAATTAATCGAACTTGGCTACATGTGCCCTCGGGGACTCCTGGTCCACGAGCAGTGACACTCACCAAGTGGTATAAATGTAAACGTCTTCAAATTGAATAGCATCATTTAAGAACAAATAAATTGGCAACGTGGACCAGACATGCACGTTTCGGGTACTTAACCCTCATCAGTGATCCTTAATCCTAAATCTAAACAATGTAATATGCCAAAAAGTATGAAAGTTACTATGTCGAAAAAGGGTACCGAAAGACGTAGCAGGATGGGTGGGATATGATGCTACAGGACCCACTATAGTATACTTTACTACACGAAACTTTACTATACTTTACTATACAAAACTTTACTATACTACACAAAACTTACTATACTACACTATACTTCACGAAACTTTACTATACTACGCGAAACATTACTATACTACATGAAACGTTACTATACTACACAAAACTTTACTATACTACTCAAAACTTTACTACACAAAACTTTACTACACAAAACTTAGCTACACTATACTACATGAAACTTTACTATACTGCACGAATCTCTACTATATTTCACGAAACTCTACTACACGAAACTCTACTATACTAAACAAAACTTTATGAAACTTAGCTATACTTCACAAAACTTTATGAAACTTAATAACACTACGGGAAACTTTATAACATAAAATGTAACGGAATGGACAATCAGGGTGTATTTTTATAATACCTTGTTCACACGAATGCGCTTTAGATCTTTGTACATTTGCACTGATAGTCATATATAGATATAACAAAAAAGAATAGAATTAATATTTATGCCCAATTATTGTATTTCTAATAAGTTTCGTCTAGGCTTTGAGAATTTTCAGAGAGGCTGATACAAATCTTGGCATGACATCATTACGAGATAAAAATGATGTCATAGTACAACGTTACTTAAGTCAAGAGGTACTGTGCAGTGCACATTAAATAAGATAGCGTATTTGGCTTCGTATTATATGATTTGAGGTCCAAGGGTTTTTAATGATATCAAAGTATGGTATATACTCACTGTAGAATCAATATATATATATCATATATGCATGTGCCAGATTTAATGCAAAAAAGTTTCGCTTTGCGTTCGCTCGACAAAATCTAATGCGTAGTTGAACTGCGCAAAACTTCACAGAAATGTGTCTTAAGGCTGTACCTTCATTCCAAATCTGCAGTATATGGGGGATTATTACATGATCAATATTTTTTTATTATGCAACATCTTTGTAGTACATTTTTTGTGTCTGAAATCAGACAATGATTTAAAAAGGACAGGTAGAATTTTGTCCCAATGCACTATTGATAGTACATGTAGCATTTATATCATTGAACTGCAACTGATGCAACCCCCCCCCCCCCCCTGGTTTCTGAGAATAAATTACTTTCAAATAAATATGCTTAAGTTTCTAAGATTGAAAATAAATTCAGAAAGTGGAATACATTTGAATTATGTAACTCAAAAGATAGCTATAAGGCTTTGTTTACATCATGATCATGATGATATACCACAATACAATCTGATTAAAACCAGATCTCCACATGCTCCCGATTTTATTATGTCGCGTAGAGCCTCTACGCGACATAACAAAATCGGGAGCATGTAGAGATATGGTTTTAATCAGATTGTATCACAATATTCAATAACAGTCAGAGACAATTCGAGTTACAAAACGTTTACATTACCACGAGAATATCTGAAACGAAGCTTTCTGCCATCAATCATATTCCATATCAAATTCTTGTAAAATATGATTGTGAGTACTCAGTATACCTTGCTTTTTTAGCTCACCTGAGCCATAGGCTCAAGTGAGCTATTGTCATAGTGTTGCGTCTGTCGTCCGTCGTCCGTCGTCGTCGTCGTCGTCGTCCGTCGTCGTCCGTCGTCGTAAACTTTTCACATTTTAAACTTCTTCTCCAGAATGGCTGAAGGGATTTTGATGAAACTTGGTAGGTATGAAGTACTCATGGTCCCCTACAAGTGTTGTTGTTTTTCGTCCGAATCTGTCAACAGGTGGCGCCACCACAGCCAAAAGTAGGTCACGGGGGGTACCCTCCTTTGACAAACTTCTTCTTCAGAACCGAAGCATGTATCGACAAACCGAAAGCATCAGGATGATCTAGAGAGATGTCTTAAGAAGTGTTGTTATTTTTGGTTCCACTTCGAAGTCAAATTTTTGACGCGTTTTTGACGTCTTTTCGGACTTAGTCAGAAATGCACATTTTTGCACTATTTCTTTAAATAACTCAATAAGTGTATGATTTTACACACTCATTTACTACATATTTATCATATTTAACTTACTTAATGCTTTGATATGTATTTTATGCTTAAATTTTATTTTTTTGATTTTTTATGAATTTTTTCCTTATGTAAAAAGGAAGGGGGGGGGGTGATTTTCATACATTTTCTGCTTCTTTTCTATAACCACTCTTCAGATTGTCATGACAATTTGTAGGTATGAGGTACTCATGCATGGTACCCTACAAGTGAAAGAATTTTGTCAAGATATCCACTTTTGGATTTTTAAGGAATATTTTTTTAAGATTGTACATAGGTATAATGTATGTTTTCCATGCCCAATGGACCCATGGGGAGTGGCTTCAAACCCCGGCGGGACCCCAACAAAAATTTTTTCCCCTTTTTAGCTCACCTGAGCCATAGGTTACAGCTGATAATTCAACAAGTGACACATGCTCCAATGTCTTATTGATTGACCTTTCATGTGATATGATTCAATTATTTAAATTCTTTATACTTGTTTAGAATTTTATTTTTAAAGTCGGGAACAAGCCATTTTTTGCCGTGTAGGATCCAGATCCCAGTTATTTTTCAAGTACTTTCTTACCAAAAATAGGAGAAAAACTCTCAATTCGCACCGGCTTAAACACATTGACACTACTTTTGAATGTTTAGAAATTTTATTTGAATTACATAGAAAAAAATGCCGTAAAGATTAAAAGTACACAACTTTTTTAATATTTTTTCAAAGCCATGCACCTGGTTCTGGACCGGAATTATTCGAATTTTATGATCTGGATCTGAGGACCTATTTTCACACGTATTCTTCCACACATGTAGATGTCTCACACACTTTTAACTATATTCAAAATTTTATTTCATCTATCTAGTAAACAATCACGGGAAGACAATTCAAGATAAACATTGTGTGTATTTTCCACCAATTGTTGAAAATAATAAGAAAATAATCGGAACTATTTGACAGGACAATGACCTAGATAATGACCTGGACAATGACCTAGATAATGACCTAGCTATGCACCCGAAGGGGATTCCCCATGTACTAATGTGATACCTTTAGTACTGCGATACATTTCAGGAGATACAGTGCAAACGGAAAAGATTTTTATACTTGGAACACTTTCGTAATGGTTATCATTCATGTACTTGGAAAACTTGCATGTACTTGTTATCATATATAAAGTTTGCTCGAATTTCCTCTGTCTTAGACTCTCTTAGATGAAGTAATTTACGGACTGATTTCTTGAAGAAACGTCTAATGAGTAATCTCTTCCTCTGGATTTTGAGAATGCATAGGACATTTAATATCTGAAATTCTTGAAAATAAATAATTCAGTTCAGACTTCCTGAAATCCTCCAATGAAATGTTGGACCACAGAAAGCTGTTATTTTATTAGAGAAAATAAATTATTATTCACAACCTTAAGCCACTGTGTTCGTCATCTTGTATGTATAATATTTCTAAGAGGAACACAGAGGCCTGAGGTTGTGAATAATAAAACATTTTCTCTCATAAAACGACAGGTTCCTGTGTTAAGACATTTGGGAATTTTTATCTGTTCAAATAATAGATACATTATGAGTTTTTATCGGACCAAATAATTTTTTTGTCGGCAAATCCGCTGCAACTGATACATTTCATGAACTCTCTCCGCTAACAACTTGTCCGTGTAACAGACCTATGATGAGGTAAAACTATTAGTTAACAGTAAATAACGATGTCGTAGGTCTGCTAGTTGGACAAGCTTAACAATTTCATGGGCCTTTTAATTTGTTTCAAACTGCGAAACCTAGAGAAACCACTTGAGTTGTTGAACAGCATATGCTGAAATACAACGCTCCTTCTCGCCTGTTGAAATATGCATAGGCAAGAAGCGCCGCATTTCAGCATATTTTACTGAAAATTATTTGTTCAAGTGGCTTCACTGGGTCATGAGGTTTGATACAACATACACTGCTTTTTTGGAAAACAAACTGGCCCAATTTCTGCACAACTCACTTGAATTGATAAATATTGGATCAAAATGATTTTAACTGTACGTTTCATGTATTTGAGATGAAATCAATACTATTCAAAAGCATAATTAATAGATTTCAGTGAGTAAAGGCAAAACCGAAAAATCTTTGTTTTTTATGCCCCTGGAATAAAAGATTCGGGAGCATATAGTTTTTGGCCTGTCCGTCTGTCTGTTTGTCTGTCTGTTTTCCGAAAAACTTTAACATTGGGCATAACTTTTGAATGGAAGCTGGTGATAGAGGTTTCATATTTCACATGTGTATTCCTTGTGACAATACCTTTCCATTGATACCAAAATTTTTGACCTCATGACCATAACCTTGACCTTTCACGTACTTCTCAAAAACTTTAACATTGGGCATAACTTTTGAATGGTTAGTGATAGGGCTTTCATATTGTACATGTGTATTCCTTGTGACAAAATCTTTCCATTGATACCAATATTACGCTGACCCTGACCTCTCACATACTTAACAGAAAATGGCGTTTATACTAACAAAGATGCCGCTGGGGGCATTCTCGTTTCACAAACACAGGATTTATAATTTCTGGCATGCTAGCTATCAATAATGAAAGGTTTTGTGTTCAATTTTAAATAAACTTAATTTATGAAATCATTTCATTGTTTTATTCTTTTTCTGCTGCACACTAATGTGGAATGTTACAATATGATTTTATTTTTGATGTTGCATAATTGAACTATACTAGCTGGGCATATGACGTTGGACCACTTTATCCGTCTTTTCAAATCAGTAAAAAAGTTATAGTTATTGTTTTGAAATGTGACTATTTTTTTCTTTTTTGTACTTTTAAAGGTTGTCTGAAAAAAAATAACTTCTCTGCATCCGGCAAAAATCTTTTTAGAAAGGTTGTGGGCTAAAATCCTGGTACTGGCACTATCAGTATTCAATGTCAGTATGTCAATTAGAGCGTGCATGGGTATCAGGTGAGCGTTGTGCCCCCTGGGGCTCTTGTTCTCACTTTTATCCAATTTCTAGTCAATGTCCTTCTCAAGTGTATATATAGAAGAAGTCCAAGACACTCCATATCAACCGGTATGTTAGGAGTACTGGGTGGGCAAGACCAGAGCATATTTTCAAGAGTCCCGGGGAAGGGGGGTTACAGCGAAAGCGATGAAAAGGAGCGGGTCAAGGGTTACAAGCATATAGGAGGTATCCCCAAAACCGGATCCCTAAAAAATATTAGGGCCGAGTATCGAGCGGGAGGGAAGGGGGGTGGGAGTAACGCCCAATTCTGTAGGTAGGGATTTGGGGGCCTTTCACAGGAAAGTGTTGTTCAGAGGACGAAGAGGCACGCATGGTGGCGGTGGTTCAAATGAAATCATAATATCATGTCTGATTTAAAATTAGAACAAATGTGTACTATACATTCAAAGCATTCATGTATACATGCAAATCTAATTTTTTCAGAGTAACATTCATTTGTCGATCATCAACTGCCTAGAGGAGGTTGTATTGATGTACTAATTATACGTTAGAGAGAGAGAGAGAGAGAGAGAGAGAGAGAGAGAGAGAGAGGGTAACTTAGATTCGAGGCGAATAAAGATTAAAAGCAATAAAGAATAAAAACAAGACTATACAAGGACTTTGAAGTATAAACATGTATTCCACTGAGTCCGGCGTGGGAGAGGGGGTTCATTATATAATTTTAGAAAATATATATATACAAAGATAAGCTTCGATGATATTTTCAAATCCAAGGAATAGTGGGGGTGTCCAACATACCTCCTCTAGAGCCGCGCTTACATTCGATGAAAGGGGTCTTACATACCCCCTCTAGATCCGCGCTTACATTCGCGATGAATGGTAAATGTATCGATCTCTTTTACTTACCCCGTTGTCTATCCGAAAGGTATTCCGTACATGTACGATTAATGCTTTCGAATTATCGTTATCTTCACGGTCACATAAACTGTTAATCTTTCACCGCATATACACAATAATCCACAATTCATTGATATTATTAATATATGTATTATTATTATAATTTTAAGTAAGGTGATTAAATAGAAAATGTTAACATATTGTGTTTTTTTTTTCATAAAATATTAAAAGTATTTTAATAAAATCAATTACTCATCTATTTAAGATTTTTCGAAGGATAAGTTGTTGACATGGGCGGATATGTACGTCCCTGGGCGGATCTAGATTTTGTTTCAAGGGGGTGCAACCCGGGTCAGGGGATCCAGAGTATAGTATATTCATGTACTTTAGAAAACGGGTATGGTATGGTATGGTTTATTTGCAAACAGCCATTAAGACCAAAAAGCATACAAACAGTTACAATGTAATAAAGCGTATTTGAAACACTGTGAGTAGCCATCATAATAAATATGTATGAGAAAAAAATGGAGAGAAAAAGTTATTTCTTATGAATGAAGAAAACAGTAAAAGGAAAATAATTCTTATAAAATGTTCTTGTACAAGTGGTGGAGGAAGAATGACATTGGCCATATTGTGTATATGCAAACAAGCATCACAAGATATATAAAACAATAAATGGCGATATCTTTATAAACATAAATTAAGAATTATAAAAATTTAAGAAAATAAAACGGGTAAACATGAGGATTTTTGGGGGCAAATTCCTGTTCCAGGTAACTGAGCTGCGTTTGTAGGTGTAGAGAATGTCAAAGAATTATATTGTACATCGTTTGCTAAAACTGAATCATGTTCGAATACTCTCAAGAGGAATCTATTTGTCAATGCATTTTTTTCAATTTCTCGGAAGGCCCGGATTCCAATCGATAGGAGGAACAGCTATATAGCCTCCCATATCCTCCGGCCTCACAATTTTCAATAGCAAAGTATATGTGCCCAATCCCCCCCCCCCCACCCCCCACCCCCACGGTCGTCGGTAGTTGATGTTCTCATGTTTATTTTTTATATTAAAAAAGAACAAACCCATCCGTGATATATGAAATGACACATCGATAGTTAACAATTAAACATTTTATCTGAAATTCTATTTTCATCTATCTTGAACTCCCTCCGCTTACTCGATACATGTATTTCCATGATCTTCCACAGCACGAACATTCGAGTTTCCATATTTTGGAAACCACATAGAAACTGTATAGAAATCGGAGGTTGACAGTTTCCCAGTGGTTTCCAAGGCATGGAAATCCGGATCAGGTTTCAACGTATAGTTTAATTCCACCAAGATTCCATTTTTGAAACTTGGTTGAGTGGTTTCCATAAGGTTTCCATTTTGTAAAATACTAGTCAAACTTTAACACAGAGTGAAGAAAACTTTATTTATTTCTACTTCGATTTGGAGGAGGTGGACTTTTGTCGACTAGCGGACGCCATTCCATACGGCGACTCTGCCTAGCATTCATGCCATAGCGGCAAGGTGATTTATTTATTTATTTATCTTTTTAGTTTTTTTGGTTCTCTTATACGTATATTTTAAAAGAAACAAATAGATAACTGAAATATGCAACAATATACATTTTGTCAATACCAATTAAAACAGACTTTTAGTTGTTGGTGTAACGTGAACTTCGAGCGAAAAGTATTATCTACGGGGTTCGCCTCTGATTTACACAGAGATACGTGTATAATATCTATATATTGAATTTTCCTTATGACTGTCTGTCAATATGTGATTATATATGTTGAATCAAAATGTACATGAAATGATTTATTGAACAACAAAATGAATTAACTAAATGGTTTGCCAATATGAATTGTGGCGTGCCAAAATGTATGTACCGTCCTACCACCTATGTGACGTACCCTAACTTGTTTGACCTACCACACGATGTGACCTGCCAAACGATATGACCTGCCAAACTGTGGTACGTACAAACGTACTGGCTAACTAATGCACTTGACGTGCCAATGCTTTTACTAAGCAACCTAGACTTTATGTCTACCTAGCCAGTCACTCTAATACGGTAAATTAGCTCTGTTCGGGCTATGGCTCTATTCGGGCCTTTACCGTATTGAGTAAACAAAATTAATACCGTACCGATCAGATCTTCTTCTTCCAAGTTGACAGCGATAGTAACACAACCGAAGTGAAGTGAGAAATGAAGGAACTTGGCTTATATATAAGGACGGGTCCAAGTAAAATAGGGGTGATAGGGATATCTGGACGATTCCAAATTATAACTAATGTCAGATGAACGTTTACATCAATCACATGGTATTTACAAGCATTTCTGTGAGTAAGACTGATTTTGTTACACTACCCACGCCTCCGATTACATTCGCCCCCGAATGTCAAAAACTTAAAGGAAAAAAATCTTTTTTTTTTTTCACTGCCATCTTTTCCTCTTTTTTTTTATAATAATAACAACAATATGCAGTATCAACAAATTAAATACAAAGTATAAAAATGTTTAACAACAAATGAAAAGTTCTAACAAAAATGATTGTCACTTAGAAACAGGATGTTTGTCACTGCTTAATCACAAAAATCGTGTCATCATGTGAGGTAATGTCATTTACATATTAAAGAATTCCTCCACCTCCTTTATAACTTCTACAGAACGTCCGCCCTCCGTATATTTCGTGACAGTCACCTCCTTCATACGTTTCCTGTACTTATTACACTGTACACCCACACTTTTTGTCTGCACAATGTCTGACTGGGTGGCAACACTCTCATGATCAGACGCGATCTGCACACCAAAGTCACACAATTTAGCCTGCTTAGGCGGAGGTGCAACCACTGGCACATCTGGAGCACGTCTGACAACAGTTCGGCCAGATGCAACAGGTGATGGTGTTGTCGCCTTGCGCACAACACGGCCAACAATCAAATCAGCAGCACCTTCATCATCTCTGTCACTATCATCACTGGAAGAGTCAGATCCCTCGTCAGCTGACGAGTCATTAGCATGATCAAGAAGTTCTCCAGAATCTTGTGTATGCCAGTCGGATTCTTCTCCAGTCTTCTCTGTAGAGGTGCTGGGGACATCCTTCTTTCCGAGAGGAGTAAGATGCGGAATAAGTCCTTTGTGGGCACGATTCTTATGTCTCTTAACATTTGAGGGTTTATTGGACTTAAAGTCACATACATTACATGCATATTCAGTCAATTTACGTGTTTTTATACCTCTGTCTGACTTAGTAAAACTGCCGATTGGTTCTATCATACCAACACCTATATTTGGTAATACCGGTATCAGACCAGATTTGTCATGGACTGAACAAAGTGCTAAGACCTCATTTTTAGCAGGTACATGTAATGACTCGTCTAAATAAACTCTATAACAACCAACGTTACCTTCCATGAATAAGTCGATGCAATGATTAAATTTTATGGTTTTGTGTGCTATGTCAACTGAACAATCATGATTCTTCATGAAGTCAAGTCCCAATATACCGTCTATCTCTATATCTGCTACAATAAACTTCTGAGTCATTGAAAAACTACCTATCTTTATAGGCAAAATGGTCGTCCCAAGTACTGACAGTGCTGAACCATCAGCAATGAGGATATCAGCATTCAATGATTCCAATGGCACATCACCAACATGTCTAGGTGCAATAAGACTAACTGTTGCCCCTGTGTCAACCAG
Organism: Pinctada imbricata; assembly: GCA_033119305.1. Classification (NCBI taxonomy): domain Eukaryota; kingdom Metazoa; phylum Mollusca; class Bivalvia; order Pterioida; family Pteriidae; genus Pinctada; species Pinctada imbricata. The sequence continues at coordinate 36,665,669 of VSWD01000013.1, forward strand.
TAGTTTAATACTTGTGCCATTTATGTCAGCATGTAGATAGAGACCCGATTGTCCGACCTTACTGGCTATGTCCATAGACCCGACACACAACTTATTTCGTTCACCCTTTGAATTGTTCGTACCTGTATTGGTCTTGCCTTGATTTTGTTGGTTCTCAAGAGCAAGGAATTTACGACATTTCCTTTTGATATGCCCGTCCTTCCCACAGAAATGGCACTTAAATCTAGGTTTAACCACTTGAGAAGGCAATGTCTGACCACCTGTTTGTTGACCTAACTTTTGATTGTCTTTAATTTCTTTGATTTCCCAGCGCATTTCGCTTAAGGCCTTGTTGGTATCCTCAAGCATTTTACGTACTAATGAGTTCTCGCATGGTGCGTCGGCATCCGTACGCAGAACAAAGCCACCAACTTCCTCTCGTTTCTTATCTGCTTTATTAAAAGCATCAAGTTCTACAGCTAAACATATAGCTTCATTTAAGTTCTTAGGCCTTGACTGTTTAATGCGTAGTCTCATGTCAGAGCTATGTAGGGAGTCTATGAAATATTCAGTAGCTAATGTTTCTCTGACATCATTAGGGGCCTTGGCGTATGCCAGGTTGGTAAGCCTTCGTATGTCCTGACCTAATTCGGGTATGGACTCTGAGGCTTTTTGCTTTCTTTCCTTAAGTTGCGCCCTATAGAGATCCATTTGATTGGAAGGCGCATATCTGTCTTCAAGGGCCTTAGATAAGTCATTGTAATTTTTACGGGACTGAACTGGTAAATTACCCAAAACAGCTTGTGCCCCCTCCCTTAGAGCGACTGCCAAATATAGACCTTTCTCATCCTCTGACCACTCATTTAATTGCGCACAAATATCAAAGTGCGACTTGAAGTCAATCCAAGATGACTTGCCATTGTACGTGGCAGGTTTTACAATATTTTTGCGATACCTGCTATACGTGGTGTCTGCACTATTTGACAATAATTGACCCTGTGACTGTGTACTATGTTGAGATGCGCCATGTGCGTTCCCAAGTCCGTCACTTGAATTTACATTGGTCCGTCTATTACTTGTATTTGGATCCCTACTGTTTGGCCCGACTTGTCCCGTACCCGTACTAAATGTAACACGCCTATTCTGTGGAGATATATTTCTCCGTCGTGAGGTCGTACTTTGGCTTGTACTTTGTCGACTAATAATGGGTGTTGATTGTCGTGATATTTGATTTGCTAAACATGCCAAGTCGTACTCTAATTGTGTAATCTCGGTCGTCAAGTCATGTATCCTATCCATTTTGAACTAAATATTTAAATTAATACACGTATATATAAAAGAAAGAACCACCGCTTGCCACCAAAATATGTAACGTGAACTTCGAGCGAAAAGTATTATCTACGGGGTTCGCCTCTGATTTACACAGAGATACGTGTATAATATCTATATATTGAATTTTCCTTATGACTGTCTGTCAATATGTGATTATATATGTTGAATCAAAATGTACATGAAATGATTTATTGAACAACAAAATGAATTAACTAAATGGTTTGCCAATATGAATTGTGGCGTGCCAAAATGTATGTACCGTCCTACCACCTATGTGACGTACCCTAACTTGTTTGACCTACCACACGATGTGACCTGCCAAACGATATGACCTGCCAAACTGTGGTACGTACAAACGTACTGGCTAACTAATGCACTTGACGTGCCGATGCTTTTACTAAGCAACCTAGACTTTATGTCTACCTAGCCAGTCACTCTAATACGGTAAATTAGCTCTGTTCGGGCTATGGCTCTATTCGGGCCTTTACCGTATTGAGTAAACAAAATTAATACCGTACCGATCAGATCTTCTTCTTCCAAGTTGACAGCGATAGTAACACAACCGAAGTGAAGTGAGAAATGAAGGAACTTGGCTTATATATAAGGACGGGTCCAAGTAAAATAGGGGTGATAGGGATATCTGGACGATTCCAAATTATAACTAATGTCAGATGAACGTTTACATCAATCACATGGTATTTACAAGCATTTCTGTGAGTAAGACTGATTTTGTTACATTGGGGAAACGGATGGAGATATTAAAAAAAATGTAGTTCCTACCTCAATTTGTGCATAAATGTCATATTTTTCCTATTCCTTTTCTATATCAGAGACAAAATATATTTTCGCAGGTATTTATTTTAGTTTTCTAGTCATATTTCTGAAAATTTGACTATGAATCGTCTTGTACATCAGTAGCAAATTTAGGGGTGTGGAGAGGGGCTGCCGTCCCCCTCTTTTCTTCCCAAGCATTATATTTTAGGAATAGCAAATTTTCCTCTTGAACCTTCTCCTCCTCCTCAAAGGTAGATGACTCTACATATATAATTACGGTATCATTCTAATTTATGTATTTTACCAATAACATGGACTTATAAACACTTTAAAAGTCAACACGATTCAGCATTAATGTTTGTTAAGACATTTCTATAAAAAATCTCTAAAAATTAATACATGCACGCAAAAACTAATTCAATAGAGCTAGCATTAGCGAATGCTATGTATACCTTTTGAAAAGGTCACAAATACCAGTTACGTAACGATTGACCCCATGTAAATTGCATGTTAATTGGAGTCGGGGGAGGTGCGGGGGAGGTGTGGGGGAGGTGTGGGGGAGGTGCGGCCGCGTACTTAGTTTGTTTTGACAAGTACACAATCACTGATGCATGCAATTGTGTAACGCCATGCAGGGTCTATCAGAGAGAGAGAGGGGGGTCAAGTCTGAGTTTTTTTATATTCAGCGCCAAACCGATAGAAAATGACTCGGCAAGTAAAGAAAAAGTCCAATTAAAACATCCTATCTCAGAAAATAAATGGCTCTAAATTCTTGCAGTACCTCATGAATTGAATGAGACTGAGCTTATGAATAAATAAAACGAAATAAAACAGTCATCCCTTTCCTTAATCGTAAATCTTCATAAACATTATTCAAATCTTGAAAGCGGATCTAGAAAATAGGTTGAAAGCGGATTCCGGACTTTGTGAAGAGGAATATAAAAACAAAACCATAAACTATAAATAAAATAAAAAACCTGTTGAAGCCTTTTTATGATTTATATATATGTACAACTGGCAAGCGACAGCACAGGTCACCGAAAATTGGAAGACTGTAAGGAGATACTATTTCTATGCTCCATACCGTCCTACAGTAACCCCTACATTTATTCAATGGGGAGGGTGGGCTGCATGATGTCAGTCATAAAAGGTGGCGAGTAAAATAGAAAGCGTGAAATTTTACTTCAAAAATATTGTCAAACAAACAAAATAGAAGAAGGAAAGAAAAAAAGGAAAAAAGGAATATATGGTAAATTAAAGAAAGAAATCGGACAAATTCATGATATTTTGAAGTAAAAGGTGACCGCATACACCCCCCACCACCACCACCCCACACACACACACAAACAAGCACAAGAGTCCATTCCCTACATTCATATGTGATCTTATAGTTCGTAAGATCAAAATCCTAGAAATGAAAAAAAAAAAACTCTCCAAGTCTTTTTCTTTAATTTACAATATACGTCATTTAAATCTTACAAAGTCGATAAAACCGATCAGATTCAGAATATATAAAAGGCTAGTTTTATAAATAGCAATTTTTCATTATCATGGTTATTTTCAAGTATCTCATTCAAATATACTAGAAAGTAAACCCCCCCCCCCCAATTTACCTTATTAATCATATTTGTACTGAGAATCCGATATAAGACGTAAAATAATAATAATAAAACTAGATGGCTACTGTTGCAAGCAACAGACGGATTCCTCCTTTATAAGACCTTCCTCGGACCTGAAGTGTTAAAATCCGAATAAAGAAGATGAAAAAAAAGAGTTGCTTTAATACCTTATTCACTTCAGCAAATGATTCAAAGAGCTTATGTCTAACTTGGGACTCTTATTTATTTATCGACAAAATAGAAGAAAAATATGTTAAATACCTTTCACGAAATCTTTACACTCCATGATCCTTCCATCTTAAATCCTTTAAAATTACTATCTCAAAGCAGAATTACACAATGATTTTCCAATGAGAAAATTTCTATGAATAGAAAATGACAACAGCTTGAAAGTACAGACAATTAATGCTACTAAGAAAAAAAAAAAGGAAACTGAGAACAAGAATAAAAGAGTTATCTTTCTTTTACAATGTTAAGTCCAAATAAGAAGGACTACATGTATGAAGAATATTTAGTATAGAACAAAAAACTGTGAATTCTAAAAAAGTAAATGTTTGTTATGACCTTGAAAATGATTTCTTTACCTTGAACCAAGGTCATGGATAAAAGATAAGTATTGGATGTTATTTTAATCAAGATTGATCTTAATCTGATCAAAGTTCAATATTTTATCAACAAAAGTCTGCTGTGATATTGAAATCGAACAAATGACCTTGGGTCAAGGTCAAGGTGAGAGGGCTCGATGCAAGGAATAGTTGTATTAAGTTTGAACTCTCAAGGTCAAACAGTCTTTCTTTTATAGGCAGAAGTTTGTTGTGACCTTGGGAATGAGAATTTGACCTTGGGTCAAGGTCATTATGAAAGGGCCTTGCTCAACGATTACATATATGAAGTTTGAACTCTGAAGGTCAATCAGTCTTTGTTCTATAGGCAAAAGTTTGTTGTGACCTTGAGAATGGGAATTTGACCTTGAAACTAGGTCAGCATTAATTGGCTACCTCTAAGTAACCTACAATTCAACAAAATCTCAAAAAGTGTAGAAATTGGCACTGTGCCAATTCAAGGTTTCATTTTCAACTTGAAATAGCGCGTAAACCGTAAATATTTTATCCAACATGTAAATGTACGAAAATTTGCAATTTTTCCAAAGAATAAAATAAAACAAATTTCGTTCAAATCGTACGATTACTTTAAGAGTTATAAGAGTCTAAAGATTTGATTTTTGATGACCTCTAGCGGGGACATTTGTGAACTCATCGACAAGAAAAAAATTTTGAATTGAGATCTTTATATGCTCTTTCACATGGTATTTTCCACTATATCATATATTGCGGTCCTTTTTTGTAAAGTGTCTGGAACGGTCGGGGGTAAGAATAATAATAAGAATAATAAGAATAAAGAAAAGACAATAGAATAACAGAAAGGATTCCGACGGAAGTCGGAATCCTTAAATATCAGAGAGACCTACGGTCAAATACTCGGGATTCACCACACTCGGTCCCGGCCAGCATATTTTCTAAGGCCAAAAGACAGAGATCAGATTTTGGAAATATATACATGTACATGAATTCGTAAATTATGTGAAAAACTCCCCAATTGAGATCCCATCAGGAAGGAAATTGTTTCAGTGGCGATCTCTGGTAGAGGATTGGACATTGTCACAGCCTGTCGGAAAGAGGGGATGGGGGTGGTAGGTGGGTTTTGATTCCAGCCTGTTTAAGAAAAAAAACGTAACGGGATTAACTTTTGGGAAAATTGTAAATATGTCTCCCACTTTTAGAAAATCTGCCCAGAGTAGAAAACACTGGCGGATCCAGCGCCCCCTGTGCCCGGGGGGGGGGTCATGGGGCGAATTTTGCCGATTTTAACTGGAAATGGGCAAAAATATACCTGTTTGTTTTAAATTTGGGGTTGGTGTTGGGGGGGGGGGCGCCCCCTCCGCACTCCCTGAATCCACCACTGGAAAATGATAATCGTACATGATACCTAGAGTTGATACAGTCTTTTTGTGTCGAGCCCCCCGCATTTATTTATACCTTGTACAGGTCTAGGCTTCTCACGTTCTCTCTCTTATCCATGCGGACCTTAAGTCCCGAGGCGGGGATGGGGTAGATACAAAGGATTGGGTATCGAGGTGAATTTCTCTTAATTTTGACATATCATTTCCCATTGTACTCCAAATAGCAGAGGGAAATACTAGTAATAAATAGAAGAGTGAGATGACATTTTGGAACGAATTGTACGATGACGAAGTCGAATAATATAAAGCACGAGGGGGAGCTATTTATGCAATATGAGAAAGATGAGATATTACCAAACACAAGATAATACTTCATTCACATATAATAATGATGATTGAATTATTGATTTATATATATTATATAAATTACATAGCTCCCTGAGCAGTGTCCCTTGGTGCCTTCTGCTGTTTGCTGACACGTACTTTATCTATATAGTTACCACACATTTACGGTGAACTTTTAAAGTGGAACTGATTGTTTCATTAGTTTAGATCTTCTTAACCATGTATATTGTTGCCTACTTGTCATCCTATCAAAAGAGCGAAGTCATAATTATATTGGTGTTAGGTGTATTCTTGTCAGCCATGAGATTTAGCAACCAAAGGAATCTTGGTCTTCAACAGTGGGCACGAGGGGGGACTAATTGAAACATAAGAAAAAGTAATATATATTACAATATATACTAATTACAAACTTAAGAGAGAGAGGAACAAAAAAAAACAGACTATCAGTGGCAGTGGCTTGATATTATAGTTCCCTAACCAAAGTACCTTGGTGCCCACTGTTGTTGACTGACATAATTACATACATGTACATGTATGCAGAAATTTCTGTTGTTATACATTGTTGTTCTGTAGTAATATCTTCTGACATGTATGCCTCTCGGGGCCGAATTTTTTGGCAATAAAAGAAAGGAGGGGATCTCCAACAACACCTAGTTGCAGCATCAACAGCAACCTCCCAAAACACCCACTGTAAAACACAAAAATGACACGCACAGAAAGAGACGCAGTAGTACAATGAACGTCAAATCACAGAAAAAACATAAAACACAAATGACTACACATAAACCAACGAGACCAATGGGCAAACGGTGCCGACTTAGGACGGCCATCTGCCTCGTCAGTAGCAGACGGTGTGGTTATCCTGGATTACGTGCGCACAACCCTCCCACTATTCCGATTACCTAGAGGTCTCGAAGAACGTACAATTGTGGTGTAAAACAACCTCCTCACTGTCAGATGACCACACACAAACAAGACCGCAAGACGCAGGGGCCCAAGCAACACAGATGAATATGTAAATTGATATAAAAAGAGGGCATGCGTAATACGACCTGCGCTCTGCCGGCTGTAGCGAGCTAATGTATGTTATCACCCGAGGAGTCCGACTGACATTCAGAGAGGACAGGTGGTCGGGGCCCTGTCTTCTCTAAAGAGGTTTGGACAGGGCCCGTCATGGAGTCCCGTCGTCACAGTCAGTCAGCGTGCAAGTATTAAGGATGCGCTGGTACAAGACTGTAGATTGGTCAAGTACCAAGCCTAGTGTCCGTCTGGTGACATTAGGATCATATCCACGATATAAGAGGCGTTTGATGATTCTGACGCATTTTCGATAGTAATTCTGTCTACCTTTGATCCTTCTAATTTTGTTGATCATGTCACCATAAAATGCAGGTTGCGAAATACCCAAAGTAATATACTCTGTTGCTTGTATGGGTCCGAATTTCAAAAGTAGTTGACAATAATTTTTGTAAAATTTCCAGAATGTCTTGACAAGTTTGTGAAAGCGAAAACCTTGACCTAAAAGTTTCTTTGTTATTTGTAAATTTCTATCATGAAAATCCAAAACATCAGTACATGCTCTAGCATACCGGATGAGCTGCGAAATGTAGATACCATAAGACGGTAATCTAGGAACATCACCGTCAAGCCAGGGAAAATTTACTATATTGAATCCAAAGTCATCTCTTTTGTCATACACCCTTGTATGAATCTCTCCATTAATAATTTTGATATTCAGGTCCAAAAATGCTGTTTCTGTGTTTGTGACGTTCGCCTTGTTTAGAGTCAGTTCCTGTGGATAAATGACATTTTTATACTTTTCAAAAACAGGATTGTCGATAGTAAGGATATCATCCAAGTACCTAGAAGTACCATTGAAACATTTCACATCATCATGTTTTCTTTGTTTTTGAAGATTTTGGATAAATTCTTTTTCATACGTGAATAAAAATAATTCTGCAACAAGAGGCGCACAATTAGTACCCATAGGGATCCCTACAACCTGCTTGTAGAGATTCTCACCAAATCTTACATAAATGTTGTCCAAAAGAAAGGACAAGGCAATACAAAGGTCACTACATGTCCATGATTTATATGATTTGTATTCTGTATTGGAAAAGAAACCCTTTGATTCAGATGTACAAATATAAGTTTTACCCTCTCGGTTAAAGCACCATTTAATGAGTTTGGACAATTGATCATTAATCTTATTGTGAGGAAGCGTGGTGTACATATTTGAAAAGTCGTACGCAGAAATCGAATTGGCTTGAAAATTTCTCGATTTCATTTTGTCAATCACATCCCCTGAATTTTTAATAGACCAAAATAAGTTTACATCATTCCTGTTTAGAACAGTTTCACAATATTTTGCAACGTGTTCCTTTATCACCGTGAGTGCTGACGTCAGATTTCTAGACAAAATTGTAGTTGAGCAGTTGCTAGAATTAGCAATGTATCGAAATTTGTAAGGAGACTTGTGCAATTTTGGTATGCAGTATAATGTAGGAAGCTCCAGTTTAGAAATAGGGATATTGAATGAAGAAATTTCACTGTTGTGTTTGTTCAAAATGTTAGGAACACTTTCATTGCTTTTGATATAAGTGTTTGTAGACGAAAGTTCCGAAACCAAAGTTGATATGTAGTAACGTTTTCAAATGATTATGGTGTTGTTGGCTGCTTTGTCTGCAGGAGCGAAGACATATTTTTCGTGTAAATTGCGTAATTTGGATTTGAAATATCTTTCAGATTTAGAACTTGGATTTTCGAAAAGATGAGGATTTTTGTGGAAGTTATCTATTCGAATATCGGTAATATCCAATATGAGGTTCTTCCAGTCATTCAGAGAATGTGATTCGACCCCTTCCGATTTACACCATCTTCTTGTGTAGTTATCTAAGGCTTCCTTTAGTTCTTCGCGACATTTGATAAAATCTATCTTGGATGGAATTCTGTACTTAGGTCCTTTCTTGAGAAGATTGCGGAGCTGCCTGTCCTGGATAATTGAAAAGTCACCTGTTACAATATGGCCAGCTGGTTTATAAAGGTATTCAGAAGTTGCACATTCTCAAGAAGTAGGACTTGATTCAAGAATTTTAGGATCTGATGTTACTTTATTGTAGTTAAATACGAAATTTCGAATAGGTTTTTTATACTTGTAACAAATAAGAGGAGGTTCAAAATTCTCAAAATATTGAGGAATAGCACTTTGGACGCGATGATCCCGAAAAATATTAGAGATGTTAAGAAGATCGAAACCTTTGTTAATAAATGGAATTTTTATGAATCGTCTTCTAAGGGGAATGTTTTTAATGACAGGAAAAAGTTTATTCTGTGCGAATGCAACAATGATATTAAGTTTGAATCAATCAGTATTTCTTAAGAATGCAACCTCTGCTTCATCAAAGATAGATTTCAATTGAACTGCTGGTATTGATGAGAGAGCATGAAGCAGTTCATGTCTGCCGCCATTTCGTGCAATTATAAGTAGATCTCTGAGGGTACGATGTATTCTAGCTCTGTTTCTAAGGTTTCTGTTTCGCCTTTTTCCGTGTGACCTAAACTTTCGTTTAGCGTCAGGGCGGATTGAAAAGACATTGATCTTTGTCGAGGTCGAGGAAATATTTCCTTGTCCGTAAATTTGATCGTTTAAACCAAGGGGGTACGCAGTTTGTAATTTAGTGATCCAGGCAAGTTCAGCTTGTAGTCGGCGTTTTTTAATTTCAGTTTTACTTAGATTTTTGAAAAAAAGTATTAAAGTGTATTGTATTGTATAAAAGAAGAAAGAAGATTAGCCAAGCCTGTTGGTATGCTTGATCTGGAATTATACTAACTGACCATCGTATTTTTAATAGACCCAGTTATGAATACGATTGCCGAGTAATTGCTGCGGTTTTTTACAGTTGCATAGACAACATAGGTAGCTCGAATTTCCTTTTACATACGACACATAGCACAGTAGTTGTTTCACATGTTTTATGTGTGCATTTAGGTGTCACATTTTTGTCAAATTTGACAATAATGTAGCAAATTATGAATGAATGGGTATTCATATTGTTACCTTGAAGTTCATTACTTATTTAGTCCTCGCACAAATAAGCTGAGAGCCTACCTGCAGGCTACAAAGTTCTCTTGTTCCACTCTCGACATATTAGGGCTGTAACAAATTTAAGCTATACACTATACTCACGGTACGATGTATTCTTTGATTTCTTACTATAAAGGTGAAATCACACTTAAAGATGTGTTTTGAGCACTCTTTTATTGGATTTTCTACTGGTATAAAAGAATAATCCCAATAAGAGAGCAATACTACGACGTGTCAATCACCTTAATATATCTTGAATTACTTTAATATCTTTAATGTACGTGTTTTTCAAATGAATCGAAAAAGCTCAATATGGAGACAGTGGGGTACTGTGAATCAAACCGTTAACAAGAACTGTGGTTAATTGAAAACCATGGTGAATATTTGCAGCACTACAACATATACATTATACTTTTATAATATCACAGTACAGTTATTACTATGTTGTAGACAAACAGGATATATTTTGGTGTACAGATCAGTTTGTATATAGATCTACAAGCATTGTGTCTTCCCATTTTGAAGTCATACTTCTATTCCAACTGAATCTTGCCTCTCAATAGTTGAAATGTCTAAACATGAAAATTCAATCTTAAACCATTTTGCTTTATAATCAATTATCATGAATATTGAGAGTCATATCATGATTATTGAGAGTCATAATCTATTATCGGAATCGAAAGCAATGATTGAGCAATAATCGATTATTAGCGATGATTCTAGTAGTACACCAATAATAAATACCAAATAGTACTATTGTTCATACAGAAAAAACAAATGTATTCATGACAAACATGGATAATGACCATATCCCTGCCCACAGTACAAAATCGATAATTCAGAAAATCAGAAACCGAAGGCATACAAAATCAGGACAAAACAGGAACCAAAGCAAACAAAAACAAAAACCTCCACCATATGAAAAGAAGCGAACTCCCGATATGAGAGTGAGACCAGGTGCCCAGGAAGAGTAAGCATCTCCTGCTTGCATGCAACACCCGTCGCTTCAATTCGGTAGAACTGTCACATCCGGTTACTTCCATTTTGGAAGATATAGAGTACAATCTTTGGTTGGATGGTTCAAATGGTCTACGACAGAATACCATCCACCATTCTGGATAGTGGGACATCATAGTGTATGACGAGTTCCCCATATCGACCGTAGAACTTCCTCAGTGACGATGTTAGTCGGTCACAAACATATCCCTGACTGAGAAGCTTATCTGAAAGACGCCTAGCTCTCAGAACAAAATCCGTATATTTGGTACTTGCTCTGGCATAGCGTATCAACTGAGATATGAACACGCCATAAGCAGGCGATGAAGGGATGTTGCTACTCAGAAAAGGAAAGTTCGTAATGCTGAAATTGAAGTCGTCACGTTTGTCATAGAGTGAGGTGTTCATGTGACCATCAGTGTCGTAGGACAACATTATGTCCAAATAGGATGCTGAATTATTTGTCTCTGTAGTTTCTTTGACTTCAAGCTCCGAAGGATAGATACTGCTCAGGTAATCCGCGAATTTTGGATTATTGATGGACAACACATCGTCTATGTATCTGTAAGTGAAGTTGAAATCAGAAGCTAAGTATCTTTTCCCTTCAGAGACCAAAGATTGAATGAATTCAGCTTCGTACGAGTAAAGGAAAATGTCGGCAAGGAGTGGGGCACAATTGGTACCCATTGGAATTCCGACAATTTGCTGGAAGACCTTTCCTCCAAACACCACAAAAATGTTGTCGATCAGAAAGTTTAACATCTGAATAATGTCTGTTTCAGTGTACTTATTTTCAGAATCTGACTTTTCTTTTACAAAGTAGGTTTTGTCATAGTTAACAACAATAAATTTGTATTTGCGATTACCGTTCTTACTTGTAAACGCATTACTTATAATTTTTGCGAGTCTTTCTTTCAATTTAGAATGTGGAATTGTAGTGTAAAGTGTCGAAAAATCAAAGGCTTTGATCGAATGGACTCTACTAAAATGAGTGGATTTCAGATCTTCTAAAAGTTCCTTCGAATTCTTTAAAATCCACATCTGGTTGATACCACTGCGAGAATATACGGTCGAACAATATTTTTGTAGCCCAGATTTGATTTCAGATAAAACTTTGGTGAGTAAGATCGATACAGATTTGGTAGAACATTTTGAGGAACCAGCGATGAAACGTTGTTTGTACGGATTCTTGTGCATTTTAGGTATGCAGTATAAGTATGGTAAATCTAAATCTAAATTGGTAGTGTCGAAGCCATATCTTTGTTTCATGGACTATTTCTTAAGTGTCACTTTGAAATTTTCACTTTAAATTTTATTTGAAATAAAACAAAACACTAAATGATACTGTAATATACTTTTAAATGACTACATGATACTTTATGATACTAAACTACACTATACTACACAATACTTTTCTATACTACATAAAACTTTACTTTACTACACATTTACTATACTACACTATACTATACAAAACTTTACTATACTACACAAAACTTTACTATACTACACGAAACTACTATACGACACGAAACTTTACATTACTACACAAAACTTTACCATACTACCCAAAACTGTACTAAACTACACAAAACTTTACTATACTACACTATACTACACGAAACTTTACTATTCTACACAAAACTTTACTATACTACACGAAACTTTACTTTATTACACATGTAGTATAGTGTAGTAAAGTATACTATAGTTTACTATAGTATACTATAGTACTTTTTCGAAAGGGATTTACACGCCATAAGCAGACGATGAAGGGATGTTGCTACTCAGAAAAGTAAGATTTTAAATGCTGAAATTGAAGTCGTCACGTTTGTTAAGAGTGAGGTATTCATGTGGCCATCAGTGTCGTAGGACAACATTATGTCCAAATAGGATACTGAATTATTTGTCTCTGAAGTTTCTTTGACTTCAAACTCCGGAGGATAGATACTGCTGAGGTAATCCGCGGTTATCAGCGAATTTTGGATTATTGATGGACAACACATCGTCTATGTATTTGTAAGTGAAGTTGAAGTCAGAAGCTAAGTATCTTTTCCATTCAGAGACCAAAGATTGAATGAATTGAGCTTCATACGAGTAAAGGAAAATGTCGGCAAGGAGTGGTGCACAATTGGCCCCCATTAGAATTCCGACAATTTGCTGGAAGACCTTATCTCCAAACACCACAAAAATGTTGTTGATCAGAAAGTTTAACATCGAATAATATCTCTTTCAGTGTACTTATTTTTAGAATCGGACTTTTCTTTTACAAAGTAGGTTTTGTAATAGTTAACAACAAGAAATTTGTCCGTGTGGATTTCGTAAAAAAGTTCCCCGCGAGGGGTTTGACAGTAAGTGTTTTGATTATATTTCCCTGACATTGTCGCCATGGCACTTTCTATATAGACATAACATCAGATAGTGCATGAATTTTAGATGTTGTTTTCATTTTCGTGCTTAAACATCGACGGCGGGTGCGGCTAGCCAACAGGGGATGCTTACTCCTCCCGGGCACCTGGTCCCACCTCTAGCTTGCTAGTGGTCCGTCGATGCTTAATTTTGTGCTCTATTGTGAGTGCTGTTAAGATTATCGTCAGGATCTTCTTTAACTCATTTGCGATTGCCGTCCTTCGCTTGTAAACGCATTACTTATAATTTTTGCTAGTCTTTCTTTCAATTTAGAAAGTGGGAGTGTAGTGTAAACAGTCGAAAAATCAAAAGCTTTGATCGAATGGACTCTATTAAAATGAGTGCATTTCAGATATTCAAAGATTTCTTCGAATTCTTTAAAATCCACATCTGGTTGATACCACTGCGAGAATATACTGTCGAACAATATTTTTGAAGCCCAGATTTGATTTCAGATAAAACATTGGTAGTAAGATCGATACAGATTTGGTAGAACATTTTGAGGAACCAGTGTTGAAACGTTGTTTGTACGGATCTCACAAGTTACTGTCTAAAGAATATAATTTCATTTCTTCCATATTACTTTGGGTATTTCACAACTTGCATTTTATTGCAAGTTGCATTGGTGCGAAGCGCCCTCCTCATCTTGCATTGGGGAGGGCGCTGCTGGGATTATTTTTGGTGGCTCCGTAGAAGGCATCGCTGGTGTGAGTTTGATGTTCGAAACACGAGTCTGGTCCATGGAGATTGGTTGGGGTTTTCTTCGGGAAGGTGTGGAGTTGGAACCCTTCGACATTATTTATGGTGGCATAAGTAACAAAATAAGAAGGATCAAAGGTACACAGCATAACCATCGAAAATGCGTCAGAATCATCAATCCCCTTTTATACCGTGATGATCCTAATGTCACCAGACGGACACTAGCCTTAGCATCATATCCCAGCCATTTTGCTATGTCTTTCGGTATATTAAGGACATAATTTTCACAGATTATGATCATATTACGCTGTTAAGATTGAGGATCACTGACGAGGGTTTATTACCCGAAACGAGCATGTCTAGGACCTAATTTTAACAGATTTTGGTCATATTACATTGTTTGGATTGAGGATCACTGACGAATAAAAAATAATAATTCTGAAAACCTTCAATACACCATCAATTGGTACATTTCGGTACTTTTAAATGGAAGTTTCACTTTACAGATAGTTCTCCAACTTCGTGTGATTCTGCCCCAATAGTAGAAAATGCAGAGGTTACTGGAACTGGAGTATCGATTGGTGACACACGTAGTTACACATGTGATTCTGGATTTACATTGAATGGTGCGTCAGAAATATCATGTGGAGCTGATGGAACATGGTCAGAAGCCCCAACATGCGTTGAAGGTTCGTCTCTTGAAGTAGCATTATGATAATATTATTTCAATGACAAATCCCTGTATATAACACAAAATCGATAATTCAGAAAGTCAGAAACCTTAGGCATACAAAATCAGGATAAAGCAGGAACCAAAGCAAACAAACTAAAACCTCAACCATATGAAGAGAAGCGAACTCCCGATATGGGAGTGAGACCAGCTACCCAGGAAGACTTAGCATCTCCTGCTTGCATGCAACACCCGCCGCTTCAATTCGGTAGAACTGTCACATCCGGTTACTTCAATCTCGGAAGACAAGAGTACAATCTTTGGTTGGATGGTTCAAGTGGGCTATGACGAGTTCCCGATATCGACCGCAGAACTTCCTCAATGACGATGTTATTCGGTCACAAACATATCCCTGACTGAGAAGCTTATCTGAAAGACGCCTAGATCTCAGAACAAAATCCGTATATTTGGTACTTGCTCTGGCATAGCGTATCAACTGAAATATGTACACGCCATAAGCAGGCGATGAGAAGATGTTGCTTCTCAGAAAAGTAAAATTTGTAATGCTGAAATTGAAGTCGTCACGTTTGTTAAGATTGGGGTATGCATGTGGCCATCAGTGTCTTAGGACAACATTATGTCCAAATAGGAAACTGAATTATTTGTCTCTGAAGTTTCTTTGACTTCAAGCTCTGAAGGATAGATACTGCTGAGATAATACGCGAATTTTGGATTATTGATGGACAACACATCATCTATGTATCTGTAAGTGAAGTTGAAGTCAGAAGCTAAATATCTTTTCCATTCGGACCGAAAGATTGAATGAATTGAAGGAATGGGGCACAATTGGTCCCCATTGGAATTCCGACTATTTGCTGGAAGACCATTCCTCCACACAGCACAAAAATGTTGTCGATCAGAAAGTTTAACATCGAATAATATCTGTTTCAGTGTACTTATTTTCAGAATCGGACTTTTCTTTTACAAAGTAGGTTTTGTCATAGTTAACAACAATAAATTTGTTCTTGCGATTGCCGTTCTTGCTTGTAAAATCATTACTTATATTTTTTGCGAGTCTTTCTTTCAATTTAGAATATGGGATTTTAGTGTAAAGAGTCGAAAAATCAAAGGCTTTGATCGAATGGACTCTATTAAAATGAGTTGATTTCAGATTTTCTAAATGTTCCTTCGAATTTTTCGGACACTATCCTTAGCATCATATCACAGCCATTGTGGTATGTCTTTCGGTATATTTAGGACATAATTTTCACAGATTTTGGTCATATTACATTGTTTAGATTGAGGATCACTGACGAGGGTTGATTACCCGAAACGTGCATGTCTAGTCCATGCTGTAAATTTATCTGCTCTACAATGATGCTAATTAATTTGAAGACGTTAAACATTTGTCCCACTTGGTGAGTGTCACTGCTGGTGGACCAAGAGTCCCCGAGGGCACATGGAGCCAAGTTCCATCAATTTCGATTGGTCGTTTCTTCAAATGCATTCGAAAATTTCTGTTCACAAAAATTTCTCAAATTTCTAAAATCTGGGTCCTGTAGCATCATATCCCAGCCATTTTGCTATGTCTTTCGGTATATTTAGGCCATAATTTTCACAGAATTTGGTCACATTACATTGTTTAGACTGAGGATCACTGACGAGGGTTAATACCCGAAACGAGCATGTCTGGTCCGTGCTGTAAATTTATCTGCTCTACAATGATGCTAATGAACTTGAAGACGTTAAACATAGGTACTTGACGAATCTACAGTCTTGTACGAGAGCATTCTTAAGACTCGACGACAGGACTCCATGACGGACTCTGTCCAAACCTCTTTAGGTTACAATAGCATGAATCTTTGACCTCAAAAACTCGTGTTCTACACCCAAAAGCTGACGTCATTTACTGACTAAATATAAATGGCTTATATAAAAAGTGATATATAAAAATAATCATTTCCTGTAGATTTCATTGGTACTAAATGATATATACCTTTCCAATACCATTGTCACTCTGAAAACGAAATTGAAAGTGAAAATAGTTAAATTTTGACATGTCATTCAGATGGACTTTGGTCCCATTTTGACCATTTCTCCTAATTATTTCTCAAAATTAAAATTATGCTGATTTGAAGGCAATATCTGTATAAATAATATATGTAATTCATTTCGTTTGAACTTGGGTGAATTAGAAATGAATTATTTTCTCCTGGTTAGAGAAACTGAAGGTGGCGCTTTTTCGCGCCTTTTTTGTTGGGCATTATGGGTGGAAAGTGAGTGTTCGGCCATTCGACGAGTTAGCGCTCAACCATCAACATCTAAATTTTCTGTTGGTGTAATAAATTTTATTCATATTTTTTTTGAGAAGTTAGGGACTGGGGGCTTCGTTTCTATGCCTGCCTTTCAGATTTTGTCCTAAAAAATCTATTGTTGTGAATTATGTAGATAAATGAAATGATGTTTTGATTATTTTTGACATTACATGTCAATCAGCATCAAGTATTAGTTTTGATAACACTCTGAGATCATCTTATGATGAAATGTTTTGATTTTATTATTACGTTCTGATCTGATTTGATGAGATGATTTGAATTTATTTGAAGTTTTTGATTTTGATGATGTAGAATTGGATGAAATATGAATTAAATGTGAGCGCTAACCGCGTCACCATATGTGAGCGCTAACCGCGTCACCATCCACTTTATTTATGTATTTATTCATTTATTATGAAGTTTCGGTTGTTGTTCAGAAGAAATGAAATTTATTTGGGGATTCGCCACTCCGTTTTTCAGAAATCCGCAATACACCACGAAGAAACGGAATTTCCCCATTTTTAGCCCCTCGCCGGAAATCACCTCTACGTTGTGACTCATTCCAGTTTTATTTTTATATGCATATCCAAAAATAGAACCCATGAAAACCGTACAACAATCTTATTGAATCATTATCATACACACTATAGCGATATCAGTCTCTGACTTTTTGTATAAAGAAAAGCGACCGGGGTCAAATTAACTTCGAGGCTAGGCTATATGATTAATGTTATTTAAAAACCTTAGAGAAACAGGGCCCCGATCACCTGACCTCTCTGAATGTCAGGCGGACTCCTCGGGTGATACATGTACATGTAACATATATGAGCTCGCTACCTCCGGAAAGAGCACGGACTGTATTACACATGTACACGTCCTCTTTTTATATCCATTTATATATTCATCTGTGTTGCCGGGGCCTTTGCATTTACGGTCTTGTTTGTGTGTGGCCATCTACCAGTGAGGGGGTTGTTTTACTCCTTACAAACCTTCAAATGCGATTCTTTTGTTATTCGTCGGTCATTTTATTTCACAAAGACCGCGGACGATTCTAAATGTACTCGGAGAGATCAGGGTTATGTTTAAAGACCTCAGCCTTCGGCCTCGGTCTTTAAACAGCACCATGTTCTCTCCTTGGGCCTCTAACCTTCATACATACCTAAATGAGGTCTTTATCCTATATATAATTGTACGTTCTTCGAGACCTTTGGGTAATCGGAAAAGTGGGAGGGTTGTGCGTATGTAATCCAGGATAACCAAACCGTCTAATACTTACGTGGCAGATGGTCGTCTTAAGTCGGCACCGGTTGCCCATTTGTCTCCTTGGTTTATGTATGGTCTTTTATGTGTCATGTTTCTATGGTGAGTGTGTTGGTGTTCTTTGTCCCTTTTGCGTCTCTTTCTGTGGATGTGTACTCTATGTATTTTCCATTGGATGTTAGCCACAAACACAAACAAGAAGACGCTCATTTACCAAAATTTATGGTTTTAAAAATACATCTCCCTTTCTTAATTGAAAATAATACAACCAATGTTTCATTTCTAATCGTACATCTTTTCCTATATCGACATGTTGTTCGTGTATAATGTTACGCTTCCATGGTCAAATGTTGACGTCACTGATGTAGCAATGAAGTCGGAGACAAGCAACTACGCGCCAAATGACACGATGAGCTTTTATCTTTTGAAATAATCTTTCAGTTTTATTTTATTTGTAAACAAAAGTGTCCTCGATGCAATAAATTCGTTATTAGGTTTATAACTGACTTACTATGGAAATATAGGGAGTAATCTGTGATCTTAGTGGGTCACGGCTTCGTCTTACAGCTTACCCCTATATTCCCAAAGAAGTTCAGTTATAAGCCTAAGAACTAATAATAATAATATATCCCAACAATGAAATATGTATATCAACGGACACGATCGAAATGTAATAAAACATGATAATTCTGAAAACCTTAAATACACCATCAAATGATACATTTCGTTGCTTTTAAATGGAAGTTTCACTTTACAGATAGTTCTCCAACTTCGTGTGATTCTGCCCCAATAGTTGAAAATGCAGAGGTTACTGGAACTGGAGTATCGATTGGTGACACACGTAGTTACACATGTGATTCTGGATTTACTTTGAATGGTGCGTCAGAAATATCATGTGGAGCTGATGGAACATGGTCAGCAGCCCCAACATGCGTTGAAGGTTCGTCTCTTGAAGTAGCATTATGATAATATTATTTCAATGACAAATATGGATAATGACCATATCCCTGTATACAGCACAAAATCGATAATTCAGAAAGTCAGAAACCGACGGCATAGAAAATCCAGATTAAGCAGGAACCAAAGCAAACAAACTAAAACCTCCACCATATGAAGAGAAGCGAACTCCCGATATGGGAGTGAGACCAGGTACCCAGGAAGACTAAGCATCTCCTGCTTGCATGCAACACCCGCCGCTTCAATTCGGTAGAACTGTCACATCCGATTATTTCCATCTCGGAAGACAGAGTAAAATCTTTGGTTGGATGGTTCAAACGGGCTATGACAGAATATCATCCACCATTCTGGAGAGTGGGAAATCATAGTGTGTGACGAGTTCCCCATATCGACCGTAGAACTTCCTCAATGACGATGTTAGTCGGTCACAAACAGATCCCTGATTGAGAAGCTTGTCTGAAAGACGACTAGTTCTCAGAACAAAATCCGTATATTTGGTACTTGCTCTGGAATAGCGTATTAACGGAAATATATACACGCGATAAGCAGGCGATGAGAAGATGTTGCTTCTCAGAAAAGTAAAATTTGTAATGCTGAAATTGAAGTCGTCACGTTTGTTAAGATTGGGGTATGCATGTGGCCATCAGTGTCGTAGGACAACATTATGTCCAAATAGGAAAGTGAATTATTCGTCTCTGAAGTTTCTTTGACTTCAAGCTCCGAAGGATAGATACTGCTGAGGTAATCCGCGAATTTTGGATTATTGGTGGACAACACATCGTCTATGTATCTGTTAGTGAAGTTGAAATCAGAAGCGAAATATCTTTTCCATTCAGACCCAAAGATTGAATGAATTGAGCTTCGTATGAGTAAAGGAAAATGTCGGCAAGGAGTGGGGCCCAATTAGAGATTTTTACCTAAAGTCTAGGCTAACAATTGACACTGTACGCCGACGATTTGGGGGAGTTCTCAAAATATTTTTTTTCAAGTTTAAGTGAAAATATCTGTCTGCCTACCTGATAATTCAAATCATATTTGAGCAGTTTTGTTGGTGTTTTATATTCTTTGTTCCAGGAAATTTATTCCTTTTCACTAGTTCGTCTTTCTAACAAAATTTTATTTTTTAAAGACAAACACATAATTAGTTTTTTTTTTCACATTCGAAAGCATAGATTTTCAGGCTTAGGAAGTCTATGACGTACATGTATTGTCTTCTGAAAAAACTTTCCCCCTCCCCCCTCCCGAGTATAAATAGTACAACTTTTTGGTGCCCCAAAATAAACATTCTTTGTTATATCTTGTGTACTGATTTTTTTCCGTAATACAACCCGACAATCCTCTTCCAAACCCACGCACTTTCTGAAGAATTTATGTTAAAAAGTTGCTCACAGTTAATGACTTTATATAAAAAAAACAACTAAAAGATATAAAGAGGAAATTCAATGATATGAAATTGTAAAATTTGGGGGGAAAAATAAAAACACCATTATACCAATATTTACTGGAAAATAATTGATTCGACAAGTCTTGAACTCTGGAATTAGTTAAAATTCATATTAATTAGTGTCTGACCCCCCCCCCCCCCCCCATTTATAGTCGTCACTCAATGTAAACAAAGTGTATTTTAGAGCAAACACTTGAAAGATGAAAATTTAGCTAAAATATATAAATTTTTACAAATATTCAAGATTGACTTTTTTTTTCGAGTAGTAATGATTTTATTCCACAAACTTCTAGAATCATTTGGCAAGGGCATATATCTTAGATAATATTATAAATAACGAACAATTGTAGATGTCGCCACAATCCGTTGGTATATTTATTTCTTATCTCGAACGATTCAAAGCGGGTCCAGGGTAGAACCCGCTTTCAATAGGATAAACATCCTGAACAACCCCCCCCCCCAATAAAAATCCGCATTAGTTATTTTGAATGGAAAATTAGCACCAGTATAGCAGTTTCAATGAACTATCTATTTAAGAACAGCGATTGCCAGGGTTATAATTTGATCATGTAACACTAACTTGCTAACTTGGCAATTTTTAAAGAGGACATACGTCACTACACCCATAGCCGCCCCCCTCCTCTCAACCTCTTAATTTGCCAATGTCTTAACTTAATCATCATACAAAAACATGTTTGTATAGATGTTCATATAACCTTGCCCTTTGTGCCTCCTTGCCCAATGTGCCACAAGGCATAACAATGACTAAGTAAGTAACATACAACTGGAGAAAAAGAGGAGAAAGACGAGCACAAGCAGGTCATCGTTTCGAAATAAAAAGGATGGATGGTGCTTAATTCGCTCCTCATCTCAAAGTTTTGAGTAACAGCATATCCAACACAAATATGTTCTCGAAATTCAATTCTACTTACAACAAGTTTTATTTATATGAATGTCTATGTACAGCGCCAAACAAAAGACACATACAAATGATAAATGTACATGTATTTTACAGTATTATAAAACTCAGCAAATGCTGCCCCCCCTCTCTGACCCAATCCTGGGTTTCTTTCAAAGCGTCTTGTCTCTCAGTGCGGAGGGCAGTGGCGGATTCAAAGGGGAAGGGCCCCCCAAAGCAAATCATCGGTAAAACGAAAATTTTCAATCTAAAAAAAGTAAATATGAGTAAATATAATATATTTCATTCCCGAAAACGAGTCCTAACGAAAAGGATGAAATGCTGGTCCCCCTACCAGGGCTCTGCCTTGGACCCCGCTGACGACCAAGGCGGTCCCCAGACCCCTCGTCAATCCCCCTCCTCAACTAAAAAGCTGGATCCGCCACTGGAGGGGATGGGAAGTATTCAAGCCTGAAAAATATTCTACGCATAGATCTCAGCATGTTTGGCAAATTCCATGCGGTGGTAGTTACTGACTTGCCCGTCCCCTCTCCTCCCCTCTAACCTCTCTCTCTCTTGATAATCGTCCAAACACATTGTCTTCGTTTCTTGATATGAGGTTATATTCATTTTCGATTTCTTGTTTTGAAATCACCCCTACAAGTAAAGTCATCGTCCGATCTCAATCGTCAGCGTAGACTTTAAGTAAAAATCTCTATTGGTCCCTATTGGAATTCCGACAATTTCCTGGAAGACCTTTCCTCCAAACAGCACAAAAATGTTGTCGATCAGAAAGTTTAACATCGAATAATATCTGTTTCAGTGTACTTATTTTCAGAATCAGACTTTTCTTTTACAAAGTAGGTTTTGTCATAGTTGACAACAATAAATTTGTACTTGCGATTGCCGTTCTTGCTTGTAAATTCATAACTTATAATTTTTACGAGTCTTTCTTTCAATTTAGAATGTGGGAGTGTAGTGTAAAGAGTCGAAAAATCAAAGGCTTTGATCTAATGGACTCTATTTAAATGAGTGGATTTCAGATTTTCTAAAATGAGTCAAAGAAGAGTTAAAAAAGTTCCTTCGAATTCTTCAGACACTAGCCTTAGCATCATATCCCAGTCATTTAGCTCTGTCTTTCGGTATATTTAGGACATAATTTTCACAGATTTTGGTCATATTACATTGCTTAGATTGAGGATCACTGACGAGGGTTTATTACTCGAAACATGCATGTCTGGTCCGTGCTGTAAATTTCTCTGCTCTACAATGATGCTAATGAACTTGAAGACGTTAAACATAGGTACTTGACGAATCTACAGTCTTGAATGAGAGTATTCTTAAGACTCGACGACAGGACTCCATGACGGACTCTGTCCAAACCTCTTTAGGTTACAATAGCATAAATCTTTGACCTCAAAAACTCGTGTTCTACACCCAAAAGCTGACGTCATTTACTGACTAAATATAAATGGCTTATATATAAAGTGATATATAAAAATAATCATTTCCTGTAGATTTCATTGGTACTAGATGATAAATAACTTTCAAATACCATTGTCACTCTGAAACGAAATTGAAAGTGAAAATAGTGAAATTTTGACATGTCAGTCAGATGGACTTTGGTCCCATTTTGACCATTGCTCCAAATTATTTCTCAAAATTAAAATTATGCTGATTTGAAGGCAATATCTGTCTAAATAATATATGAAATTTATTAAGGGGTTCGCCACACCGTTTTTCAGAAATCCGCAATACACCACGAAGAAACGGAATTTCACAAGTCCCCATTTTGAGCTCCTCACCGGAAATCACCTCTACGTTGTGACTCATTCCAGTTTTATTTCTATATGCATATCCAAAAATAGAACCCATGAAAACCGTAAAACAATCTTATTCAATCTGGTGTAACCTTAAAACCTGACTTCATTTTAATTATCATACTCAGTATAGCAATATCAGTCTCTGACTCTTTGTATAAAGAAAAGCGATCGGGGTCAAATTAACTTCGAGGCTAGGCTATATGATTTATGTTATTAAAACCTTAGAGAAACAGGGCCCCTGCCACCTGACCTCTCTGAATGTCAGGCGTACTCCTCGGGTGATACATGTACATGTAACATATATGAGCTCGCTACGTCCGGAAAGAGCACTGACTGTATTACACATGTACACGTCCTTTTTTTATTTTTTTATATCTATTCATATATTCATATGTGTTGCCGGGGCCTTTGCATTTACGGTCTTGTTTTTGTGTGGCCATCTACCAGTGAGGAGGTTGTTTTACACCTTACAAACCTTCAAATGCGATTCTTTTGTTATTCATCGGTCATTTTATTTCATAATGACCGCGTACGATTCTAAATGTACTCTGAGAGATCAGGGTTGTGTTTAAAGACCTCAGCGTCGGTCTTTAAACAGCACCATGTTCTCTCCTTGGGCATCTAACCTTTATACATACCTAAATGAGGTCTTTATCCTATACATAATTGTACGTTCTTCGAGACCTCTGGGTAATCGGAAAAGTGGGAGGGTTTTGTGCATGTAATCCAGGATAACCAAACCGTCTAATACTTACGTGGCAGATGGTCGTCTTAAGTCGGCACCGGTTGCCCATTTGTCTCCTTGGTTTATGTGTGGTCTTTTATGTTTCATGTTTCTATGGTGAGTGTGTTGGTGTTCTTTGTCCCTTTTGCGTCTCTTTCTGTGGATGTGTACTCTTTGTATTTTCCATTGGATGTTAGCCACAAACACAAACAAGAAGACGCTCATTTACCAAAATTTATGGTTTTAAAAATACATCTTCCTTTCTTAATTGAAAATAATACAACCAATGTTTCATTTCTAATCGTACATCTTTTCCTATATCGACATGTTGTTCGTGTATAATGTTACGCTTCCATGGTCAAATGTTGACGTCACTGATGTAGCAATGAAGTCGGAGACAAGCAACTACGCGCCAAATGACAAGATGAGCTTTTATCTTTTGAAATATTCTTTCAGTTTTATTTTATTTGTAAACAAAAGTGTCCTCGATGCAATAAATTCGTTATTAGGTTTATAACTGACTTACTATGGAAATATAGGGAGTAATCTGTGATCTTAGTGGGTCAAGGCTTCTTCTTACAGCTTACCCCTATATTCCCAAAGAAGTTCAGTTATAAGCCTAAGAACTAATAATGATAATATATCCCAACAATGAAATATGTATATCAATGGACACGATCGAAATGTTATAAAACATGATAATTCTGAAACCTTAAATACACCATCAATTGATACATTTCGTTGCTTTTAAATGGAAGTTTCACTTTACAGATAGTTCTCCAACTTCGTGTGATTCTGCCCCAATAGTTGAAAATGCAGAGGTTACTGGAACTGGAGTATCGATTGGTGACACACGTAGTTACACATGTGATTCTGGATTTACATTGAATGGTGCGTCAGAAATATCATGTGAAGCTGATGGAACATGGTCAGCAGCCCCAACATGCGTTGAAGGTTCGTTTCTTGAAGTATCATTATGATCATATTATTACAATGACAAATATGGATAATGACCCTATCCCTGTATACAGCACACAATCGATAATTCAGAAAATCAGAAACCTTAGGCATACAAAATCTGGATAAAGCAGGAACCAAAGCAAACAAACTAAAACCTCCACCATATGAAGAGAAGCGAACTCCCGATATGGGAGTGAGACCAGGTACCCAGGAAGACTAAGCATCTCCTGCTTGCATGCAACACCCGCCGCTTCAATTCGGTAGAACTGCCACATCCGGATACTTCCATCTCGGAAGACATAGAGTAAAATCTTTGGTTGGATGGTTCAAATGGGCTATGACAGAATATCATCCACCATTCTGGAGAGTTGGAAATCATAGTATATGACGAGTTCCCCATCTCGACCTTAGAACTTCCTCAATGACGATGTTAGTCGGTCACAAACATATCCCTGACTGAGAAGCTTATCTGAAAGACGCCTATTTCTCAGAACAAATTCCGTATATTTGGTACTTGCTCTGGCATAGCGTATCAACTGAAATATGTACACGCCATAAGCAGGCGATGAGAAGATGTTGCTACTCAGAAGAGTAAAATTTGTAATGCTGAAATTGAAGTCGTCACGTTTGTTAAGATTGGGGTATGCATGTGGCCATCAGTGTCGTAGGACAACATTATGTCCAAATAGGAAAGTGAATTATTCGTCTCTGAAGTTTCTTTGACTTCAAGCTCCGAAGGATAGATACTGCTGAGGTAATCCGCGAATTTTGGATTATTGGTGGACAACACATCGTCTATGTATCTGTAAGTGAAGTTGAAATCAGAAGCGAAATATCTTTTCCATTCAGACCCAAAGATTGAATGAATTGAGCTTCGTATGAGTAAAGGAAAATGTCGGCAAGGAGTGGGGCCCAATTGGTCCCTATT
The DNA here is from genome assembly GCA_033119305.1 of Pinctada imbricata. NCBI lineage: Eukaryota > Metazoa > Mollusca > Bivalvia > Pterioida > Pteriidae > Pinctada > Pinctada imbricata. The sequence continues at coordinate 36,691,845 of VSWD01000013.1, forward strand.
GGAATTCCGACAATTTCCTGGAAGACCTTTCCTCCAAACAGCACAAAAATGTTGTCGATCAGAAAGTTTAACATCGAATAATATCTGTTTCAGTGTACTTATTTTCAGAATCGGACTTTTCTTTTACAAAGTAGGTTTTGTCATAGTTAACAACAATAAATTTGTACTTGCGATTGCCGTTCTTGCTTGTAAAATTATTACTTATATTTTTTTTTGCGAGTCTTTCTTTCAATTTAGAATGTGGGATTTTAGTGTAAGGAGTCGAAAAATCAAAGGCTTTGATCGAATGGACTCTATTAAAATGAATGGATTTCAGATTTTCTATAAGTTCCTTCGAATTCTTCGGACACCAGCCTTAGCACCATATCCCAGCCATTTTGCTATGTCTTTCGGTATATTTTGGACATAATTTTCACAGATTTTGGTCATATTACATTGTTTAGATTGATTATCACTGACGAGGGTTGATTACCCGAAGCGTGCATGTCTGGTCCATGATGTAAATTTATCTGCTCTACAATGATGCTAATGATTTGAAGACGTTAAACATTTGTCCTACTTGGTTAGTGTTACTGCTGGTGGACCAAGAGTCCCCGAGGGCACATGCAACCAACGTTCATCAATTTCGGTGTGTCGTTTTTTCAAACGCATTCGAAAATTTCTGTTCACGAAATTTTCTCAAATTTCTAAAACCTGGTTCATGTAGCATCATATTCCAGCCATTTTGCTATGTCTTTCGGTATATTTAGGACACAATTTTCACAGATTTTGGTCATATTACATTGTTCAAATTGAGGATCACTGACGAGGGTTTATTAGCCGAAACATGCATGTTTGGTCAGTGCTGTACTACAATGATGCTAATGAATTTGAAGACGTTAAACATAGGTACTTGACGAATCTACAGTCTTGTACGAGGGCATTCTTAAGACTGGACGACAGGACTCCATGACGGGTTCTGTCCAAAACTCTTTAGCTTACAATAGCATAAATCTTTGACCTCAAAAACTCGTGTTCTACACCCAAAAGCTGACGTCATTTACTGACTAAATATAAATGGCTTATAAAGAAAGTGATATATAAAAATAATGATTTCCTGTAGATTTCATTGGTACTAGATGATATATACTTTTCAAATACCATTGTCACTCTGAAAACGAAATTGAAAGTGAAAAGAGTGAAATTTTGACATGTCATTCAGATGGACTTTGGTCCCATTTTGACCATTGCTCCAAATTATTTCTCAAAATTAGAATTATGCTGATTTGAAGGCAATATCTGTCTAAATAATATATGAAATTTATTTAGGGAATCGCTACTCCGTTTTTCAGAAATCCGCAATACACCACGAAGAAACGAATTTCACAAGTCCCCATTTTGAGCCCCTCGCCGGAAATCACCTCTACGCTGTGACTCATTCCAGTTTTATTATCATATGCATATCTAAAAATAGAACCCATGAAAACCGTACAACAATTTTAATGAATGTGATTATACCTTAAGACTTCCCACTATTTTAATTATCATACCCACTATAGCGATATCAGTCTCTGACTATTAGTATAAAGAAAAGGGACCGGGGTCAAATTGACTTTGAGTCTAGGCTATATGATTTATGCTATTAAAACCTTAGAGAAACAGGGCCCCGATCACCTGACCTCTCTGAATGTTAGGCGGACTCCTCGGGTGATACATGTACATGTAACATATATGAGCTTGCTACATCCGGAAAGAGCACGGACTGTATTACACATGTACACGTCCTCTTTTTATATCCATTTATATATTCATCTGTGTTGCCGGTGCCTTTGCATTTACGGTCTTGTTTGTGTGTGGCCATCTACCAGTGAGGAGGTTGTTTTACTCCTTACAAACCTTCAAATGCGATTCTTTTGTTATTCATTGGTCATTTATTTCACAAAGACCGCGGACGATTCTAAATGTACTCGGAGAGATCAGGTTGTCTTTAAAGACCTCGGCCTTCGACCTCGGTCTTTAAACAGCACCATGTTCTCTCCTTGGGCATCTAACCTTCATACATACCTAAATGAGGTCTTTATCCTATATATAATTGTGCGTTCTTCGAGACCTCTGGGTAATCGGAAAAGTGGGAGGGTTGTGCGCATGTAATCCAGGATAACCAAACCGTCTGTTACTTACGTGGCAGATGGTCGTTTTTAGTCGGCACCGGTTGCCCATTCGTCTCCTTTGTTTATGTGTGGTCTTTTATGTTTCATGTTTCAGTGGTGTGTTGGTGTTCTTTGTCCTTTTGCGTCTCTTTCTGTGGATACGTGCTCTGTGTATTTTCCATTGGATGTTAGCCACAAACACAAACAAGAAGACGCTCATTTACCAAAATTTATGGTTCTAAAAATACATCTTCCTTTCTTAATTGAAAATAATACAATCAATGTTTCATTTCTAATCGTACATCTTTTCCTATATCGACATGTTGTTCGTGTATAATGTTACGCTTCCATGGTCAAATGTTGACGTCACTGATGTAGCAATGAAGTCGGAGGCAAGCAGCTACGCGCCAAATGACAAGATGAACTTTTATCTTTTGAAATAATCTTTCAGTTTTATTTTATTTGTAAATAAAAAGTGTCCTCGATACAATAAATTCGTTATTAGGTTTATAACTGACTTACTATGGAAATATGGGGAGTAATCTGTGATCTTAGTGGGTCAAGGCTTCGTCTTACAGCTTACCCCTATATTCCCAAAGAAGTTCAGTTATTAGCCTAAGAAATAATAATAGTAATATATCCCAACAATGAAATACGTATATCAACGGACACGAAGGAAATATAATAAAAATTAATAATTCTGAAAACCTTCAATACACCATCAATTGATACGTTTCGTTACTTTTAAATGGAAGTTTCACTTTACAGATAGTTCTCCAACTTCGTGTGATTCTGCCCCAATAGTTGAAAATGCAGAGGTTACTGGAACTGGAGTATCGATTGGTGACACACGTAGTTACACATGTGATTCTGGATTTACATTGAATGGTGCATCAGAAATATCATGTGGAGCTGATGTAACATGGTCAGCAGCCCCAACATGCGTTGAAGGTTCGTCTCTTAAAGTAGAATTTATGATCATATTATTTCAATGACAAATATGGATAATGACCCTATCCCTGTATACAGCACAAAATCGATTATTCAGAAAGTCAGAAACCGACGGCATAGAAAATCAGGGTAAAGCAGGAACCAGAGCAAACAAACTAAAACCTCCACCACATGAAGAGAAGCGAACTCCCGATATAGGAATGAGACCAGGTACCAAGGACGAGTAAGCATCTCCTGCTTGAATGCAACACCCGCCGCTTCAATTCGGTAGAACTGTCACATCATGTTAATTCCATCTCGGAAGACATAGAGTACAATCTTGGTTGGATGGTTCAGTTGGGCTATGACAGAATATCATCCACCATTCTAGTGAGTGGGAAATCATAGTGTATGACGAGTTCCCCATATCGACCGTAGAACTTCCTCAATGACGATGTTAGTCGGTCACAAGCATATCCCTGACTGAGAAGCTTATCTGAAAGACGCCTAGCTCTCAGAACAAAATCCGTATATTTGGTACTTGCTCTGGCATAGCGTATCAACTGAAATATGTATACGCCATAAGCAGGCGATGACAATATGTTGCTACTCAGATAAGTAAAATTTGTAATGCTGAAATTGAAGTCGTCACGTTTGTTAAGAGTGAGGTATGCATGTGGCCATCAGTGTCGTAGGACAACATTACGTCCTAATACTGGCAAATAGGATACTGAATTATTCGTCTCTGAAGTTTCTTTGACTTCAAGCTCAGAAGGATAGATACTGCTGAGGTAATCCGCGAATTTTGGATTGTTGATAAACAACACATCGTCTATGTATCTGTAAGTGAAGTTGAAGTCAGAAGGTAAGTATCTTTTCCATTCAGATACCAAAGATTGAATGAATTCAGCTTCGTACGAGTAAAGGAAAATGTCGGCAAGGAGTCGGGCACAATTGATCCCCATTGGATTTCCGACAATTTGTTGGAAAACTTTTCCTCCAAACAGCACAAAAATGTTGTCGATCAGAAAGTTAAACATCGAATACTATCTGTTTCAGTGTACTTATTTTCAGAATCGGAATTTTCTTTTACAAAGTAGGTTTTGTCATAGTTAACAACAATAAATTTGTACTTGCGATTGCCGTTCTTGCTTGTAAACGCATTACTTATGATTTTTGCGAGTCTTTCTTTCAATTTAGAATGTGGGAGTGTAGTGTAAAGAGTCGAAAAATCAAAGTCTTTGATCGAATGGACTCTATTAAAATGAGTGCATTTCAGATGATCACAAATTTCTTCGAATTCTTTAAAATCCACAACTGGTTGATACCACTGCGAGAATATACTGTCGAACCATACTTTTGAAGCCCAGATTTGATTTCAGATAAAACATTGGTAGTAAGATCGACACAGATTTGGTAGAACATTTTGAGGAACCAGTGATGAAACGTTGTCTGTACGGATCTTACAAGTTACTGTCTAAAGAATATAATTTCATTTCTTCCATATTACTTTGGGTATTTCACAACTTGCATTTTATTGCAAGTTGCAATGGGGCACAGCGCCCTCCTTATCTTGCATTGGGAAGGGCGCTACTGGGGTTATTTTTGGTGGTTCCGTAGAAGGCATCGCTGGTGGGAGTTTGATGTTCGAAACAGGAAGTCTGGTCCATGGAGATTGGTTTGGGGTTTTCTTCGGGAAGGTGTGGAGTTGGAACCCTTCGACATTATTTAGGGTGGCACAACTAACAAAATAAGAAGGATCAAAGGTAGACAACATAACCATCGACAATGCGACAGAATAATAAATCCCCTTTTATACCGTGATGATCCAAATGTTACCAGACGGACACTAGCCTTAGCATCATATCCCAGTCATTTTGCTATGTCTTTCGGTATAGTAAGGACATAATTTTCACAGATTTTGGTCATATTACATTGTTTAGATTGAGGATCACTGACGAGGGTTTATTTCCCGAAGCGCGCATGTCTGGTCCATGCTATAAATGTATCTGCTCTACAATGATGCTAATGAATTTGAAGACGTTAAACATTTGTACCACTTGGTGAGTGTCACTGCTGGTGGACCAAGAGTCCACGAAGGCACATGTAGCCAAGTTCGATCAATTTGGGTTGGTAGTTTCTTCAAACGCATTTGAAGATTTCTGTTCACAAATTTTTTCTCAAATTTCTAAAACCTGGGTCCTGTAGCATCATATCCGAGTCATTTTACTATGTCTTTTGGTATATTTAGGACCTAATTTTCACAGATTTTGGACATATTACACTGTTTAGATTGAGGATCACTAACAAATAAAAATAATAATTCTGAAAACCTTCAATACACCATCAACTGATACTTTTCGTTACTTTTAAATGGAAGTTTCACTTTACAGATAGTTCTCCAACTTCGTGTGATTCTGCCCCAATAGTTGAAAATGCAGAGGTTACTGGAACTGGAGTATCGATTGGTGACACACGTAGTTACACATGTGATTCTGGATTTACATTGAATGGTGCGTCAGAAATATCATGTGGAGCTGATGGAACATGGTCAGCAGCCCCAACATGCGTTGAAGGTTCGTTTCTTGAAGTAGCATTATGATCATATTATTTCAATCACAAATATGGATAATTTCCATATCCCTGTATATAGCACATAATCGATAATTCAGAAAGTCAGAAACCTGAGGCATAGAAAATCAGGGTAAAGCAGGAACCAAAGCAAACAAACTAAAACCTCCACCATATGAAGAGAAGTGAACTCCCGATATAGGAGTGAGACCAGGTACCTAGGAAAAGTAAGCATCTCCTGCTTGCATGCAACACCCGCCGCTTCAATTCGGTAGAACTGTCACATCATGTTACTTCCATCTCGGAAGACATAGAGTACAATCTTTGGTTGGATGGTTCAATTGGGCTATGACAGAATATCATCCACCATTCTGGAGAGTGGGACATCATAGTGTATGACGAGTTCCCCATATCGACCGTAGAACTTCCTCAATGACGATGTTAGTCGGTCACAAACATATCCCTGACTGAGAAGTTTATCTGAAAGACGCATAATTCTCAGAATAAAATCCGTATATTTGGCACTTGCTCTGGCATAGCGTATTCTCTGAAATATGTACACGCCATAAGCGGGCGATGAGAAGATGTTGCTACTCAGAAAAGTCAAATTTGTAATGCTGAAATTGAAGTCGTCACGTTTGTTAAGAGTTAGGTATGCATGTGGCCATCAGTGTCGTAGGACAACATTATGTCCAAATAGGATACTTAAATATTTGTCTCTGAAGTTTCTTTGACTTCAAGCTCCGAAGGATAGATACTGCTGAGGTAATCCGCGAATTTTGGATTATTGACGAACAACACATCGTCTATGTATCTGTAAGTGAAGTTGAAGTCAGAAGCTAATTACCTTTTCATTCAGAGACCAAAGATTAAATGAATTCAGCTTCGTAAGAGTAAAGGAAAATGTCGACAAGGAGTGGGCACAATTGGTCCCATTGAAATTCCGAAAATTTGCTGGAAGACCTTTCCTCCACACAGCACAAAAATGTTGTGGATCAGAAATTTTAACATCGAATAATATCTGTTTCAGTGTACTTATTTTCAGAATCGGAATTTTCTTTTACAAAGTAGGTTTTGTCATAGTTAAGAACAATAAATTTGTACTTGCGATTGTCGTTCTTGCTTGTAAACGCATTACTTATAATTTTTGCGAGTCTTTCGTTCAATTTAGACTGTGGGAGTGTAGTGTAAAGAGTCAAAAATCAAAGGCTTTGATCGAATGGACTCTATTAAAATGAGTGCATTTCAGATGTTCTAAAAGTTCCTTCGAATTCTTTAAAATCCACATCTGGTTGATACCACTGCGAGAATATACTGTCGAACAATATTTTTGAAGCCCAGATTTGATTTTAGATAAAACATTGGTAGTAAAAAGAAGGGAGGAGATCTCGAACAAGACCCCATTGCAGATCGATACAGATTCGGTTGAACATTTTGAGGAACCAGTGATGAAACGTTGTTTGTACGGATCTTACAAGTTACTGCCTAAAGAATATAATTTCATTTCTTCCATATTACTTTTGGTATTTCACAACTTGCATTTTATTGCAAGTTGCATTGGGGCGCAGCGCCCTCCTCATCTTGCATTGGGGAGGGCACTGCTTGGTTTATTTTTGGTGGCTCCGTAGAAGGCATCGCTGGTGGGAGTTTGATGTTCGAAACACGAGTCTGGTCCATGGAGATTGGTTGGGGTTTTCTTCGGGAAGGTGTGGAGTTGGAACCTTTCGACATTATTTATGGTGGCATAACTAACAAAGTAAGAAGGACCAAAGGTAGACAGCTTAACAATCGACAATGCTTCAGAATTATCAATCCCCTTTTATACCGTGATGATCCTAATGTCACCAGACGGACACTAGCTTTAGCATCATATCCCAGCCATTTTGCTATGTCTTTCGGTATATTTAGGACCTAATTTTCACAGATTTTGGTCATATTACATTGTTTAGATTGAGGATCACTGACGAGGGTTTATTTCCCGAAGCGTGTATGTCTGGTCCATGCTATGAATTTATCTGCTCTACATTGATGCTAATGAATTTGATTTGTACCACTTGGTGAGTGTCACTCCTGGTGGACCAAGAGTCCCCGAGGCACATGTAGTCAAGTTCGATCAATTTGGGCTGGTAGTTTCTTCAAACGCATTTGAAGGTTTCTGTTCAAAACATTTTCTCATATTTCTAAAACCTGGGTCCTGTAGCATCATATCCGAGTCATTTTGCTATGTCTTTCGGTATATTTAGGACCTAATTTTCGCAGATTTTGGACATATTACATTGTTTAGATTGATGATCACTGACAAATAAAAATAATAACTCTGAAAACCTTCAATACACCATCAATTGATGCATTTCGTTACTTTTAAATGGAAGTTTCACTTTATAGACAGTTCTCCAACTTCGTGTGATTCTGCCCCAATAGTTGAAAATGCAGAGGTTACTGGAACTGGAGTATCGATTGGAGACACACGTAGTTACACATGTGATTCTGGATTTACATTGAATGGTGCGTCAGAAATATCATGTGGAGCTGATGGAACATGGTCAGCAGCCCCAACATGCGTTGAAGGTACGTTTCTTGAAAAAGCATTATAATCATATTATTTCAATGACAAATATGGATAATGACCATATCCCTGTATACAGCACAAAATCGATAAGTCAGAAAATCAGAAACCTGAGGCATACAAAATCAGGGTAAAGCAGGAACCAAATCGAACAAACTAAAACCTCCACCATGTGAAGAGAAGCAAACTCCCGATATAGGAGTGAGACCAGGTACCCAGGAAGAGTAAGCATCTCCTGCTTGCATGCAACACCCGCCGCTTCAATTCGGAAGAACTGTCACATCATGTTACTTCCATCTCGGAAGACATAGAGTACAATCTTTGGTTGGATGGTTCAATTGGGCTATGACAGAATATCATCCACCATTCTGGAGAGTGGGACATCATAGTGTATGACGAGTTCCCCATATCGACCGTAGAACTTCCTCAATGACGATGTCACAAACATATCCCTGATTGAGAAGCTTATCTGAAAGACGCCTAGTTCTCAGAACAAAATCCGTATGTTTGGTACTTGCTCTGGCATAGCGTATCAACTGAAATATGTACACGCCATAAGCAGGCGATGAGAAAATGTTGCTACTCAGATAAGTAAAATTTGTAATGCTGAAATTGAAGTCGTCACGTTTGTTAAGAGTGAGGTATGCATGTGGCCATCAGTGTCGTAGGACAACATTTTGTCCAAATAGGATACTGAATTATTTGTCTCTGAAGTTTCTTTGACTTCAAGGTCCGAAGGATAGATACTGCTGAGGTAATCTGCGAATTTTGGATTATTGATGAACAACACATCGTCTATATATCTGTAAGTGAAGTTGAAGTCAGAAGCTAAGTATCTTTTCCATTCAGAGACCAAAGATTGAATGAATTCAGCTTCGTAGGAGTAAAGGAAAATGTCGGCAAGGAGTCGGGCACAATTTGTCCCCATTGGAATTCCGAAAATCTGCTGGAAGACCTTTCCTCCAAACAGCACAAAAATGTTGTCGAACAGAAAGTTTAACATCGAATACTATCTGTTCCAGTGTACTTATTTTCAGAATCGGATTTTCTTTTACAAAGTAGGTTTTGTCATAGTTAGCAACAATAAATTTGTACTTGCGATTGCCGTTCTTGCTTGTAAACGCATTACTTATAATTTTTGCGAGTCTTTCGTTCAATTTAGAATGTGGGAGTGTAGTGTAAGGAGTCGAAAAATCAAAGGCTTTGATCGAATGGACTTTCCTAAAATGAGTGGATTTCAGATGTTCTAAAAGTTCCTTCGAATTCTTTAAAATTAACATCTCGTTGATACCACTGCGAGAATATACTGTCGAACAATATTGTTGAAGCCCAGATTTGATTTCAGATAAAAGTTTGGTTAGTAAGATCGATACAGATTTGGTAGAACATCTTGAGGAACCAGCGATGAAACGTTGTTTGTACGCATTGCATTTGGCCGCAGCGCCCTCTTCATCTTGCATTGGGGAGGGCACTGCTTTGGTTATTTTTGGTGGCTCCGTAGAAGCCATCGCTGGTGGGAGTTTGATGTTCGAAACACGAGTCTGGTCCATGGAGATTGGTTGGGGGTTTTCTTCGGGAAGGTACGGAGTTGGAACCTTTCGACATTATTTATGGTGGCATAACTAACAAAATAAGAAGGATCAAAAGTAGACGATATAATCATCGACAATGCGTCAGAATCATCAATCCCCTTTTATACCGTGATGATCTTAATGTCACCACACGGACACTAGCCTTAGCATCATATCCCAGCCGTTTTGCTATGTCTTTCTGGTCCATGCTATAAATTTATCTGCTCTACAATGATGCTAATGAATTTGAAGACGTTAAACATTTGTACCACTTGGTGAGTGTCACTGCTGGTGGACCAAGAGTCCACGAAGGCACATGTAGCCAAGTTCGATCAATTTGGGTTGGTAGTTTCTTCAAACGCATTTGAAGATTTCTGTTCACAAAATTTCCTCATATTTCAAAACCCTGGGTCCTGTAGAATCATGCTATGTATATTTAGGACCTAATTTTCACAGATTTTGGACATATTACATTGTTTAGATTGAGGATCACTGACAAATAAAAAATAATAATTCTGAAAACCTTCAATGCACCATCAATTTGCTATGACTTTCGATATATTTAGGACATAATTTTCAGAGATTTTGGTCATATTACATTGTTTAGATTGAGGATCACTGACGAGGGTTTATTACCCCAAACGTGCATGTCTGGTCCGTGCTGTAAATTTATCTGCTCTACAATGATGCTAATGAATTTGAAGACGTTAAACATAGGTACTTGACGAATCTACAGTCTTGTACGAGCGCATTCTTAAGGCTTGGCAACAGGACTCCATGACGGGCTCTGTCCAAACCTCTTTAGGTTACAATAGCATAAATCTTTGACCTCAAAAACTCGTGTTCTACACCCAAAAGCTGACGTCATTTACCGACTAAATATGAATGGCTTATATAGAAAGCGATATATAAAAATAATCATTTCCTGTAGATTTCATTGGTACTAAATGATATATACCATTCCAATACCATTGTCACTCTGAAAACGAAAGTGTCATTCAGATGGACTTTGGTCCCATTTTGACAATTGCTGAGAATTATTTCTCAAAATTAAAATTATGCTGATTTGAAGGCAATATCTGTCTAAATAATATATTATATTTTTATTTAGGGATTCGCCACTCCGTTTTTCAGAAATCCGCAATACACCACGAAGAAACAAATTTCACAAGTCCCCATTCTGAGCCCCTCGCCGGAAATCACCTCTACGTTGTGACTCATTCCAGTTTTATTTTTATATGCATATCCAAAAATAGAACCCATGAAAACCGTACAACAATCTTATTGAATCTGATGATACCTTAAAACTTGCCTTCATTTTAATTATCATACACACTTTAGCGATATCAGTCTTTGACTCTTTGTATAAAGAAAAGTGACCCGGGTCAAATTAACTTAGAGGCTAGGCTATATGATTTATGCTATTAAAACCTTAGAGAAAACAGGGCCCCGACCACCTGACCTCTCTGAATGTCAGACTGACTCCTCGAGTGATACATGTACATGCTCGCTACGTCCGGACTTTATTACATATGTACACGTCCTCTTTTTATATCCACTTATATATTCATCTGTGTTGCCGGGGCCTTTGCATTTACGGTCTTGTTTGTGTGTGGTCATCTACCAGTGAGGAGGTTGTTTTACACCTTACAAACATTCAAATGTGATTCTTTTGTTATTCATCGGTCATTTTATTTCATCAAGACCGCGGACGATTCTAAATGTACGAGTTTTTATGAACGTTCAATGAAGTGTGGAGGTCAATAAAAAACAATGAGGGGCGGAGAAAAGAAAATTATTTTAGTCGCTGGTGTGAATTGTTTTGATTATAATGTGTATTTGGCCAAGGTATTGAAAATATTGTGTTTCAAGTCCGCTAAAGACATCATTTTATAAGAAATGTTAAGAATATATTATTCCATTCCGAAAAACCCAAAATGCCATTTCAAATTAATCTAGATCCCTATAGCGATTCTTGAATTCCAATCATTCTAAATGCTTTTCAAATACATGTATATTGAGGAACTTGATGAACAAAATAAAGAAATATTATACTCACTTGATTAGAAAATATGTCCTTATCTCTATTTGCAATAATGTAATCACATATTCAAAAACTTTAATGGAAATAGAATTCATTGTTACACTATTATTTTCTTCTTGACCGAATACATGGTACCATTCAGAAAATTATCGGGATGTATAACAAATTATTTTACTTTTATGGCCTTATTATCGTTACCGTTGCATATTTCCACCCGATAATTTGCATGGTCAATTTCAGTTTGAAAAGCAGGGGTGTACTAAATATTAAGAGTTTTATTTTTCGGAAAATTGAAGAAAATCTGCGGTTTGTAAGTCGGATAAAGACCTCATTGAGGTCTGTATGAAGGTTAGATGCCCTCGGAGAGATCAGGGTTGTGTTTAAATGAGTTAAAGAAGATCCTGACGATAATCTCATTAGCACTCACAATAGAGCACAAAATTAAACATCGACGGATTTTTAAAGACCTCGGCCTTCGGCCTCTGTCTTTAAACAGCACCCTGTTCTCTCCTTGGGCATCTAAACTTCATACAGACCTCAATGAGGTTTTTATCCTATACATAATAGTATGTTCTTCGAGACATCTGGGTAATCGGAAAAATTAGGTTGTGCGCATGTAATCCAGGATAACCAAACCGTCTGCTACTTACGTGGCAGATGGTCGTCTTAAGTGGGCACCGGTTGCTCATTTGTCTCCTTGGTTTATGTGTGGTCTTTTATGTTTCATGTTTCTATGGTGTGTGTTGGTGTTCCTTGTCCTTTTTACGTCTTTTTCTGAGGATGTCTGCTCTGTTTTTTGCATTGTGTGTTAAGATATTTTGCTGTGGGTGCTGCAACTGAGTATTGTTGCAGATTCTCCCTTTTATTTCAAACAATGAAAATGAATGTAGAAATTTGACGGACCATATAATATAGCTTAAGGTACATCGCGGCGTTACGGCACGGAAAACTTTGCGAGAAGACATAGCCTGAAAATTTGTCTACATGAAATTTAAGATTTGATCAATCTTTGATATGATTTTCATGTAATTATTTTAAGCCTCAAAGACGGCATTGACATTCTCATTCGAAAATATGCATTTTCTGAACTAAAATAATTTTAATCTATAAATTTGACCAAGCAGGGTGAAAAGAGAGATAGAAAATATTGTTGCCATGTTGAGTATCGTATTTCTACTGATTATTATGTATCTTGGGGGAAATTTGCAATTTTTATCGCCATTTTGCAATTCATTATTCAAAAATGCGCACTCATTCAAAAGGCAAAACACGGCTTGCTTCATTTCCACTTTCTCCATTAAGTTTTGGAGATCCTTAAAGCCCTTCTTACACGTACAAATAGAGAAAGCGCTGAACTCGAATGTATAAAAACATTGAAAGGTCTTCTCAGCAGATTCTTTTGCAATTTAAGATTTATAAATTGTTTTGCGTGTCATCGGTGTCAATTTCACTCGCAACGTCAAAGTCACAGCGAGTTCAGATCGCATGAGTTAACATGACGTCAAGGAGTATGCGGAATATTTGATTCTCTGTAACGGAAACCCAATTTTATATTATTTTAAGCAACAATTACATGTCTTAATAAATTGATTCTCCGTACATAACATTTTTTCCTCAAATATCTGAAAACATCATACGGAACGGACGGACGGACATGCTCATTACTATTCAATCCGATATGTTTTTGCAGGGTATACAAAAAGTTCCCCTCTTGTTTATATGTACATGTACTTTATAATATAGGAAAAGGGTTTGGGCAGGGCGGGCCATGTAAAATATGTATTGTGATTTTCATTTCATGACAAATATGGATAATGACCATATACCATGCTCGTTTTCTATCATTACGTTCAGCTGCCTCAATTGTCGTTATATATGATCAAAATGAAATTTCCATTTCAATCTCTGAGTTCAGGAATTCCACAAGAAGGCAGTACAATATTTTTTTTCTGAACACAAAAAAACCCACCAAACAAACAAACAACTTGCAAATATGAAGTCTCTTTGGCAAGACCTTGCGTGGATCCCGATTTTTTAACACTGACCTTGACTCTGGAGCATGACCTACTACTGAAAATCTTTGGTTTTCAATATATTCTAATCATGTTGCGAAGCACATTCCGGTCTATGAAAAGGCAAAGTCCGCGTCTTTCTGTCCTTCCGTCAGCCCTCCGTCCGACTTTTGTGCTTCAACATTTTTGTTGAAGCTGTTATGTATATTCTGCGGAGAGAAAACTGATTGGATCAACTTTATAGAAAAGACCATACTGAGACAAATCTAACGTATCGACAAAATATGACCTTGAGATAGAAAATACATTTTTGTTTTAGTCAACAGCGGGAGAAAAAAATATAAGGAGCATTGAAAAGACACTATGTATTCCTAAATTCTTAAAGAAAATCACCGCTTTGTGTATCAATTTTAAAAAAACGTGAAGAGAATATTAATTTAGTATTATAAGGCAGCCCCTCTCCCTTTTCTGTCGGACACCCCCCTTTCCCCAATTGTGCACAGAAACATGCAACAAGGAGAGCGAGAAAAAGAGTGATCAAACGTAAAGTCTCCTCCGTCCGTTTATATGGTACAATAAAGAAATTTGATAAGGATGGAGGAGGATGGATGAAAGAGAAGGTATAAGAGAGAGGTCGTTTTATATATAAGGAGGAAGGGTTTCAATAACTCATCATTAAATTTCAACGTAATATTTGAAGAAAAAATTGCATTCATATATCATTCCCTACAAATAGTCAAAATATAACCATTCATTCCTAAGAGTTTCCAGTTCTTGTTGCAAGCGTGTCTACATTGACTGAATTTAGAAACCGTGCAAACTTTCTGTTTAAAAATTTCGGCTCGCTACGCTCTCTAAAAATAATTTTAATTATATAAGTATATTCTTTTTAATTTACGCCATTATTTTGCGCCCTATCGATACATGTCGCGCAATGTAACGTGACGTTACAATAATGTCAGGTTTATGACGTCATAGCGTAGATGTGCACATAAAAGAATTCGAGGGTGAAACCTGCGTACGCATTTAATTGTGATGAAAGCTTCCCCGCGAGCTACGTTAAATATACATTTGTACGAGTAAATATTTTTGCGTTAATTTTCACAATGTAAGAGGAAGCAGTTCTATTGTTATGTAAGCATAAAAAGAGCGCGAAAATATACTACATGCAATGTATGTACCTCATCGAGATCATCATCATAGAGATATAATAATTTATTGCACCTCAGACTAGTTTTTACAATATTATTGCGTTAATCACGTCACGTGATTGCCTCCTATGAGGCCAAAGCACACCCCTCCATCCTGATAGAAGGCAATGGCAGCCTAATTCGAAGCGAGTATTTGTGGAGATCCCCTCCTTTGTTCGAAACAATGGAAAAGACTGTAGACCTTTATCCGACCTTATAAAATAGCTAAAATGTACATTTGTACTAGTAAATATTCCTGCGTAATATTTCATAATGTAAAAGGAAGCAGTTCTATTGTTATGTAAGCAACAAAAGAGTGCACAAAGATACTACCTCGTCGAAATCTTAATCATAGAGATATAGAAATTTATTGAACCTCAGACTAGTTTTTTTTCCCAATAGGATTGCATAAATCACGTCACGTGATTGACTCCTATGAGGCCAAAGCATACCCCCTCATCCTGATTGAGGGCAATGACAGCCTAATTCGAGGCGAGGTAAACAAGATGGCTACCTTTTACATAAAATAGACAACAAATCAGATCGTGTTAGCCACAAACACCAAAAAAGAAGAAGCTCATTTTCCTAAATCAATGGTTTTAGAATTAAATCTTCCTTTTTTATCGAAAATAATTCAACCAATGCTTCATTTCTCATCGTGCATCTTTTCCTTTATCGAAGTGTTGTTCGTGTATAATGTTACGTTTCCATAGTTAAATATTGACGTCACTGATGTAGCAATGAAGTCGGAGGCAAGCAAATACGCGCCAAATGACAAGATGAGCGTTTATCTTTTGAAATAACCTTTCAGTTTTATTTTATTTGCAAATAGAAACTTGAAGTGTCCTCGATGGAATAGATTCGTAATTAGGTTTATGACCTGCTATGGAAATAAAGGGGGTAATCTGTGATCATAGAGGGGCTCGGCTTCGTCTTACCCAACCATGATTACAGCTTACCCCTATATTCCAATAGTAGGTCAGTTATAAATCAAATAACTAATAATAGTAATAAATCCCCACAATTAAATATGTATATCAACGGACACGAAGGAAATATGAAAAAAAAATAATAATTCTGAAAACCTTCAATACACCATCAATTGAAACATTTCGTTACTTTTGAATGCAGAAGATTCACTTTACAGATAGTTCTCCAACTTCGTGTGATTCTGCCCCGATAGTTGAAAATGCAGAGGTTACTGGAACTGGAGTATCGATTGGTGACACACGTAGTTACACATGTGATTCTGGATTTACATTGAATGGTGCGCCAGAAATATCATGTGGAGCTGATGGAACATGGTCAGCAGCCCCAACATGCGTTGAAGGTTCGTTTCTTAAAGTAGTATTATGATCATATTATTTCAATGACAAATATGGATAATGAACATATCCCTGTATACAGCTCAAAATCGATAATTCAGAAAGTATGAAACCGAAGGCATAAAAAATCAGGATAAAGCAGGAACCAAAGCAAACAAACTGAATCCTCCACCATATGAAAAGAAGCGGACTCCTGATTCAGGAGTGAGACCATGTGCTCAGGAAGAGTAAGCATCTCCTGCTTGCATGTAACCCGTCGCTTCAATTCGTTAGAGCTGTCACATCCGATTACTTCCATCTCTGAAGACATAGAGTACAATTTTTGGTTGGGTGGTTCGAATGGGATATGACAGAATATCATCCACCATTCTGGAGAGTTGGACATCATAGTGTATGACGAGTTCCCGATATCGACCATAGAACTTCCACAGTGACGATGTTAGTCGGTCACAAACATATCCCTGACTGAGAAGCTTATCTGAAAGACGCCTAGCTCTCAGAACAAAATCCATATATTTGGTACTTGCTGTGGCATAGGGTATCAACTGAAGTATGCACACGCCATAAGCAGGCGATGAAGTGATGTTGCTACTCAGAAAAGGAAAATTTGTAATGCTGAAATTGAAGTCGTCACGTTTGTCGTAGAGTGCGGTATTCATGTGACAATCAGTGTCGTAGGACAGCATTATATCCAAAAACATGTAGGATACTGAATCTCTGGATTGTAGTGAATTATTTGTCTCTGAATTTTCTTTGACTTCAAGCTCCGAAGGATAGATACTGCTGAGGTAATCCGCGAATTTAGGATTATTGATGGACAACACATCGTCTATGTATCTGTAAGTGAAGTTGAAGTCAGAAGTAAGTATCTTTTCCCTTCAGAGTCCAAAGTTTGAATGAATTCAGCTTCTTTCGAGTAAAGGAAAATGTCGGCAAGGAGTGGGGCACAATTGGTCCTCATTGGAATTCTGACAATTTGCTGGAAGACCTTTCCTCCAAACAGCACAAAAATGTTGTCGATCAGAAAGTTTAACATCGAAAAATATGTGTTTCAGTGTACTTATTTTCAGAATCGGAATTTTCCTTTAAAAGAAGGTTTTGTCATAGTTAACAACAATAAATTTGTACTTGCGATTGCCGTTCTTGCGTATAAACGAATTACTTAAAATTTTTGCTAGTCTTTTTATCAATTTAAGATGTGGTATTGTAATGTAAAGAGTCGAAAAATCAAAGGCTTTGACAGAACGAACTCTATCAAAATGGCTGGATGACAAATATGGATAATGACCATATCCCTGCATACAGCATTAAATCGATAATTCAGAAAATCAGAAACCGAAGGCATACAAAACCAGGATAAAACAGGAACCAAAGCAAACAAACAAAAACCTCCACCACATGAAAAGAAGCGAACTCACAATATGGGAGCGAGGCCAGGTGCCCAGGACGAGCAAGCATCTCCTGCTTGCATGCAACACCCGCCGCTTCAATTCGGTAGAACTGTCACATCCGGCTACTTCCATTTCGGAAGACATAGAGTACAATATTTGGTTGGATGGCCCAAATGGTCTATGACAGAATATGATCCACCATTCTGGAGAATGGGACATCATAGTGTATGACGAAGTCCCCATATTGACCGAAGAACTTCCTCAGTGACGATGTTAGTCGGTCACAAACATATCCCTGACTGAGAAGCTTATCCGAAAGACGCGAAGCTCTCAGAACAAAATCCGTATATTTGGTACTTGCTCTGGCATAGCGTATCAACTGAGATATGAACACGCCATAAGCAGGCGATGAAGGGATGTTGCTACTCAGAAAAGGAAAGTTTGTAATGCTGAAATTGAAGTCGTCACGTTTGTCATAGAGTGAGGTATTCATGTGACCATCAATGTCGCAGGACAACATTATGTCCAAATAGGATGCTGAATTATTTGTCTCTGTGGTTTCTTTGACTTCAGGATCCAAAGGATAGATACTGCTGAGGTAATCCGCGAATTTATGATTATTGATGGACCACACATCTTTTATGTATCTGTAAGTGAAGTTGAAGTCAGAAGCTAAGTATCTTTTCTCTTTTCTCTTCAGAGACCAAAGATTAAATGAATTCAGCTTCAGATTTCAGATATTCATAAAGTTCCTTCAAATTCTTTAAAATCCACATCTGGTTGATACCACTGGTGAACAATGTTTTTGAAGCCCAGATTTCATTTCAGATAAAACATTGGTAGTAAGATCGATACAAATTTTGTAGAACATTTTGAGGAACCAGCGATGAAACGTTGTTTGTACGGATCTTATAAGTTACTGTCTAACGAATATAATTTCATTTCTTCCATATTACTTTGGGTATTTCACAACTTGCATTTTATGGTGGCATAATTAACAAAATAAAAAGGATGAAAGGTAGACAGCATAACCATCGACAATGCGTCAGAATCACCAATCATCTTTTATACCGTGATGATCCTAATGTCACCAGACGGACACTAGCCTTACCATCATATCCCAGCCATTTTGCTATGTCTTTCAGTATATTTAGGACATCATTGTCACAGATTTTGGTCATATTACATTGTTTAGATTGAGGATCACTGACGAGGGTTTATTACCCGAAACGTGCATGTCTGGTCCATGCTGTAAATTTATCTGCTCTACAATGATGCTAATGAATTTGAAGACGTTAAACATTTGTACCACTTGGTGAGTGTCACTGCTGGTGGACCAAGAGTCCCCGAGGGCACATGTAGCCAAGTTCGATCAATTTCGTTTTCTTCAAACGCATTTTAAAATTTCTGTTCACCAAATTTTCTCAAATTTCTAAAACCTGGGTCCTGTAGACGTTAAACATTGGTACTTGACGAATCTACAGTCTTGTACGAGTGCATTCTTAAGACTTGACGACAGGACTCCAAGACGGGCTCTGTCCAAACCTCTTTAGGTTACAATAGCATAAATCTTTTACCTCAAAAACACCCAAAAGCTGACCTCATTTACTGACTAAATATAAATGGCATCATTTAAAACCTCATAAAATTACAGCATGGACCAGACATGCACGTTTCGGGTACTAAACTAAGTGATATATAGTGATATATAAAAAGAGCATTTCCTGTAGATTTCGTTGGTACTAAATGATATATACCTTTCCGATACCATTGTCACTCTGAAAACGAAAGTGAAAGTGAAAATAGGGAAATTTTCACATATCATTCAGATGGACTTTGGTCCCATTTTGACCATTGCTCCACATTATTTCTATTAAAAAATATGCTGATTTGAAGGCAATATCTGCCTAAATAATATATGAAATTTATTCAGGGATTCGCCACTCCGTTTTTCAGAAATCCACAATACATCACGAAAAAACGAATTTCACAAGTCCCTATTCTGAGCCCCTCGCCGGAAATCACCTCTACATTGTGACTCATTCCAGTTTTATTTTCATATGCATATCCAAAAATAGAACCCATGAAAACCGTACAACAGTCTTATTGAATCTGATGATACCTTAAAACTTGCCTTCATTTTAATTATCATACACACTATAACGTTAAAGTCTCTGACTCTTTGAATAAAGAAAAGTGACCGGGACCAAATTAATTTCGAGGCTATATGATTTATGCTATAAAAAACCTTAGCGAAAACAGGGCTCCGACCATCTGACCTCTCTGAATGTCAGTCGGACTCCTCGGGTGATAACATATATGAGCTCGCTACGTCCGGAAAGAGCACGGACTGTATTACACACGTCCTCTTTTTATATCCATTTATATATTCATCTGAGTTGCCGGGGCCTCTGCATTTTACGGTCTTGCTTGTGTGTGGTCATCTAACAATGAGGAGGTTGTTTTACACCATAATTGTACGTTCTTCGAGACCTGGGTAATCGGAAAAGTGGAAGGGTTGTGCGCACGTAATCCAGGATAACCAAACCGTCTGCTTGTTACTTGTCAGATGGCCGTCCAAAGTTGGCACAGGTTGCCCATTATTCTCGTTGGTTTATCTGTGGTCTTTTATGTCTCATGTTTATATGGTGTGTGTTGGTGTTCATTGTCCCTTTTATGTCTCTTTCTGAGGATGTCTGCTCTGTGGTTTTTTTTTTGCATTGGGTGTTATGATATTTGCTGTGGGTGCTGCAACCGAGTATTGTTGGAGATTCCCTCTTATGTTTCAAACAATGAAAATAGGTTTGCGTTAATCACGTCACGTGATTGCCTCCAATGAAGCCAAAGCACATCCTATCATCCTGATAGAAAGCAATGGCGGCTTAATTCGAGGCCAGTAAAACAAGATAGCTACCTTTTACATAATATAGACAACAAATCAGATCGTGTTAGCCACAAACACGAACAAGAAGACGCTCATTTTCCTAAGTCAATGGCTTTAGGATAATTATTGCATCTTTCTGTCTTAATTGATAATTAAAAATAATACAAACCAATGCTTCATTTCTCATAGTACATCTTTTCGACGTGCTGTTCGTGTATACATGTAATGTTACGTTTCCATGGTCAAATGTTGACGCCAGTGATGTAGCAATGAAGTCGGAGGCAAGCAAATACGCGCCAAATGACAAGATGAGCGTTTATCTTTTGAAATAACCTTTCAGTTTTATTTCATTTGTAAATAGAAAGTGTCCTCGATGAAATAAATTCGTTATTAGGTTTATAACTGACCTACTATGGAAATATAGGGGTAATCTTTGATCATGGTGGAGCTCGTCTTCGTCTTACCACACCATGATTACAGCTTACCCCTATAATCCCATAGTAGGTCAGTTATAAACCTAATAACTAATAATAGTAATATATCCCAACAATAGAATATGTATATCAACGGACACGATCGAAAGTTATAAAACATAATAATTCTGAAAATCTTAGATACACCATCAATTGATACATTTCGTTACTTTTAAATGGAAGTTTCACTTTACAGATAGTTCTCCAACTTCGTGTGATTCTGCCCCGATAGTTGAAAATGCAGAGGTTACTGGAACTGGAGTATTGATTGGTGACACACGTAATTACACATGTGATTCTGGATTTACATTGAATGGTGCGTCAGAAATATCATGTGGAGCTGATGGAACATGGTCAGCAGCCCCAACATGCGTTGAAGGTTCGTTTCTTGAAGTAGCATTATGATCATATTGTTTCAATCTTACAAATTACTTTCTAAAAATATGGTGATATGATTAACAAAATAAGAAGGATCAAAGAAAGACAGCATAACCATCGACAATGCGTCAGAATCATCAAACGCCTTTAATACCGTGGATATGATCCTAATGGTCCAGGCGGACACTAGGCGTGGTACCTGACGAATCTACAGTCTCGTACGAACGCATTCTTAAGACTTGCACTCTGACTAACTGTGATCGTATTGCACCGCGACGACAAAGGTTCCTTCCACTTCTTTCCACTCTCAATATGTCCTTGCCCCGTAGGTCCAATGTATTTCCTAAATTAATAATAAAGGAAATTAAGTTAATTAAAATTGTAGATAGGATTAAAGTTGAAATAACTGCTCTATATTACGGCGCCAAAAATTAAAATTAATAGCATTTGTTGATTTGCAACGTCATTAAACCACAATGACGTGACGTCATATAATAGGGCCGCCGACAGAAATCCTGTCGAAACTGGGACCCCTGATTTCAAGGGTACTTAGCAATGAATCGTCTGTCGGAATGCGATGAAACCCTTGGTGCACCAAAATGTAACTGTGATGACATGACCCCATGACGGGCCCTGTCCAAACCTCTTTAGAGAAGACAGGGCCCCGACCACCTGACCTCTCTGAATGCCAGTTGGACTCCTCGGGTGATAACATAATATGCGCTCGCTACACCACGGACTGTATTACGCACGTCCTCTTTTTATATCCATTTACATATTCATCTGTGTTGCTGGGACCTCCGGTTTTACGATCTTGTTTGTGTGATCATCTAACAGTGAGGAGGTTGTTTTACACCATGATTGTACGTTCTTCGAGACCTTTGGATAATCGGAAAAGTGGGAGGGTTATGCGCACATAATCCATGATAACCACACCGTCTGCTACTTACTTGGCAGATGGCCGTCCAAAGTCGGCACCAGTTGCCCATTGATCTCGTTGGTTTATGTGTGCTATTTTTCATGTGTCTATGGTGTGTTGATGTTCTAGCTTGTCTCTTTTGCATCTCTTTCTGAGGATGTCTGCTCTGGTTTTTGCAATGGATGTTCTGCTATTTTGCTGTGGGTGCTGCAACCGAGTATTGTTGGAGATTCTCTCTTTCGTTTCAAACAATGAAAATGAATGCAGAACTTGGACCGACCTTATAATAAAGATTAAATGTACAATTGTACATACGACTAAATATTTTTGCGTTATTTTTCATTATGTAAAAGGAAGCAGTTCTATTGTTATGTAAGCATCAAAAGAGTGCACAAAGATACTAACTCATCAAGATCTTCATCATAGAGATATAGAAATTAATTGCACCTCAGACTAGTTTTTACCAATAGGATTGCGTTAAACACGCCACGTAATTGCCTCCCATGAGGCCAAAGCATCCCCCTCATCCTGATAGAAGGCAATGGCGGCCTAATTCGAGGCGAGGAAAACAAGATGGCTACCTTTAACATAAAATAGACAACAAATCAGATCGAGTTAGCCACAAACACAAACAAGAAGACGCTCATTTACCTATATCAGTGGTATTAGAATTGCATCTTTCTTTCTTAATTGAAAATAATACAACGAATGCTTCATTTTTCATCATACATCTTTTCCTTTATCGATGTGTTGTTCGTGTATAATATAACGTTTCCATGGTCAAATGATGACGTCACTGATGTAGCAATGAAGTCGTATGCAAGCATATACTCACCAAATGACAAGATGAGCGTTAATCTCTTGAAATAAACATTCAGTTTTATTTTATGTGTTAATAGAAAGAGTTCTCGACGCAATATATTCGTTATTAGGTTTATAACTGACCTACTATGGAAACATAGGGGTAATCTGTTATCATAGTGGGGCTCGGCTTACCCCACCATGATAACAGCCCCTCAATTATCCCTATATTTCTATAGTAGGTTAGTCATAAACTTAATAACTAATTATGTATATCAACGGACACGATCGTTCCTTGTCCCTTTTGCGTCTCTTTCTGTATATGCGAAAGTGGTGTTTTGGGGGGAAAACACGATTTTTGTGAAGTTAAATCACTGAAAACGGGAAAATATCTACAATGTTTTTTGTCAAAGATTCGGGGGCATATAGTTTTTGGCCTGTCCGTCTGTTTGTCTGTTTGTCTGTCTGTCTGTTTGTCCGAAAAACTTTAACATTGGACATAACTTTTGAATGTTAAGTGATAGGGCTTTTATTTTTCACATGTGCATTTCTTGTGACAAGGCCTTTCAATTGATACCAAAAGTTTTGATCTTTTGACCTTGCCCATGACCTATGACCTACTTTTCAAAAACCTTAACATTGGGCATAACTTTACATTGGGCATACCTTTTGAATGGTAAGTTATAACTAAGGCTGTCATATTTCACATATGCATTCCTTGTGACAAGACCTTTCCATTGATACCAAAATTGTTGACCTCATGACCTTGACATTTGACCTACTTTTCAAAAACTTTAACATTTAGCATAACTTTTGAATGGTAGGTGATAGGGCTTTCATATATTTCACATGTGTATTCCTTGTGACAAGACCTTTCCATTGATACCAAAATTTTTTACCTTGACCTTGACCTTTGACCTCCTTTTCAATTTTGACCCAGTGACCCTGACCTTGACCTTTGACATACATGTACTTAACAGAAAATGGTATCTATACTAACAAAGATGCCACCGGGGGCATTCGTGTTTCACAAACACAGGCTTTATTTAAAAGTTTGCATTCAGCAGTCGTTCATTTTGAGGATTTTGAATACCGACTTTCGCTAGGACCTTTGGAGTAACTGCATTCTTTAGTTCTGTCGTGTTTTCATATTGTACCTAGTTGTAAATTGCTTACAATCTAATATAACAGGCATGCTATGCTTACTCTTCCTGTGCAACTTGTATCACTCTATTAAAATATTTCACACTTTGTTTAATTACGTAGAAATTTTCTTTATACTTATGGATTGTTGGTTTTCGATTATTTTATAAATGAACTTTTATCCTTCACACTTTAAAATTTATAATATTGATAGAAAAAAATTTGTAAAAATTCAAAAGAACACAAAATTTCTAGCAAACGATGTCATAGAACTCATAAATCGTTTTGATAAATTTTAAGGTGCTTATTGAAAGTGGATTCATAAATATTCAGTTGCTCAATCTAAACAATGTAATATGGCCAGAAAAATATGTCCTAAATATACCTAAAGACGTTGAAAGTTTGCTGGGATATGATGCTACATGACCCACGTTTTAGAAATTTGAGACCATTTTGTAAACAGAAATTTTCAAATGCGTTTGAAGAAACGATCAACCGAAATTGATCGAATTTGGCTACATGTGCCATCGAGGACTCCTGGTTCACCAGCAGTGACACTCACCAAGTTGCACAAATGTTATTTATTGAATTAATAATACGGAAGTCTTTCAATTCTATACCTTCTCGAAGCAAATTTCAAACTTATCGATTATGTACCAGACATGTATTCCGTATATTGAATTCTCTTCAGTGATGCTACTAAGCAAACTGTTTTTCATAAGCCGCCAAAATTCATTTCAGTAGCGCTTTCCGGTTATATGTTTTGAATTCAAATTTGTGCATTTACTTTTACATTTACAGAGAGTAAAGTTATTTTCCGTCCAAATTGAATGATATTTTTCTCAAATACTAGACATTTTCCCATCCTTGTATTAATAATCCTACACAAACCTTTAAACCTATTTAATAAGTTGATATTCTGAACTTGATATCAACGGAACAAAATTGTAAATCTTATGGACTAAAATAGCTAGCAATTTTCATTACAGAAAAATATGCCTATTCGGATTACTGTCCTGTTCACTAATTCCAGAGCACCCTGTTTGGGCGATTTATTCTGTCGTCTGAAGAATTTTGCTATAAATTATTGTTTCTGAGAATTGACCTCCTTTAGTCGTAACTGGAAATTACCTTCAACTTACCCTATCAGCTGCCTTCAACCCGCAAAATGAAAAAATAAAATGTCTACGGGAAATTCCCATGTTACTTTCAAGCCGCCGCCATATTGTTCTCCGTAACAACAATGGTAAACAGTGACGTCAAAGCTCCCGACGTCACACATTTTCAGCGATTTTACTATAGAAAATCCCCGTAGACTTTTTATTTTCCGTCCTATTTCTAACTTAGCTGACGCACAGCCAAAAGAATGGTATTTTCTGTTACGACTAAAGGAGTAATATGAAATTGATATCTTTTTGGAAGATGACATTATCATATTTTAGAGAAAACCGGGAAAACAGGGTGCTCTGGAATTAGTGAACAGGACAGTAGATTTCCTCTTATTATACACGAATTTTTATTTCTTTTTTTCATACAGTGTTTTTTCTGGACTCAAATGCTAAATCTATTTGATTTCAATAGTTAATTAATTTGATTGATCTTACTGCTTTTTGATGTTTTTATGACAAAAATAGATTTTTCCATGAAAACAGAAAATTTAATTATTTCAATGAACAAACATGGTATTATTATAAATTTTAACTAAAAAGAAAATTCCTCCCCTTAATTTTACGACATAAAAGGTTAACATCTTAACTTCGTGAAAATTATTATAATTCTCTACTTCCATGAACAACATTTCAATTAAAACAAAATCCCAATTTTGAATATGCTCTTAAAAAGGGAAATGAAAAAACAGACATGTCTGTTGAAAAGTGGGCATTGTAAATATTTCAATTAAGTTAAGTTGCTATGCATAAGAGAAGAGCTGAACTTGATGGCTACCACCCAACTTGTTTTCCCTCACATTTTGCAGAAGAATAAACTTTTGAACCTAAAAATACGCATTCTGTATCGAAGTTGGCTTTGAATGTTTTAAATATGAAAGAATGATACTTCCAATCACATTACATTTACATGATTTTATTTTCATTCTATTTATTCCCCCAAAATTGTAGACGTTTTTCCCGTTTTAAGAGTTTTTCTTGTCAATATCGGGACTTTCGCCACCACTTTTGTACCTGCCAATTTCTTTCGACATATTACATATTGAAGAGGAATCTTTAGCCTTTGATTTATATATCAAATGTCTATGTACCTTGAATGTAAATTAAACTCTCTAACTAGAACATATTCACTTTGGCACTAAGTCACCCTCTTTTTAATCGGAGGTGTCGATAGTAAATCAGTCATTTTTTTATTATTTAAAAGTTAATTAAAGAAGTACAATTGCCTATTGGAAGAGCAGGCATGGAGACTATTTTTTAAATTATGCATGATACATAATTTGCTACATGTCGGACCAAGGAGCGAAATATATAAGAACATTCATTTGACTTTTTCCCTAAATTTGCCAAAAAATAAACTGTTTGTCCCGAAATACTTGCTTCTGTAGTGAAATTGAAATTGAGTGTTACTGAAATTGAAAGATAATTCCAATCACGACACTTCAACATTTTTCCAAATTTTTACATTTATTACCAAATGAATTGTAGGCCTTTCCCTGTTTTTGGTGTTTTTCTACTTGATTGGACGGTTTTTGACCTAAAAGACAACTTTCGCACCCAAGTTTTTTTTTTCTAACGACACATTTTACATTTTAAAGAGGAGTCTTTAAGCTTTAATTTGAGATGATTTCTAGCCATGTACCTTGAGTGTTAATTAAAGTCGAAAACTAGAGCTCTTTTTGACACTTGGCCACCCTACTATTTTGCGTTGTTTTTCATAATGCAAAAGGTAGCAGTTCGATAGTTATGTAAGCATCAAGATAGCGCACAATTATACTACCTCATCGAGATCTGCATCATAATGATATAGAAATTAATTGCACCTCAGACTAGTTTTTTCCAATAGGGCTACGCTCACGATTTCTCTTACCCGGTCACGCGGCTCAGAAATATTGCACAATCATACATATTTTGACGTCATCTCATTTTATTTCTGTAAACTTCAGATTATGTTACTATATATCAATCTGGTCGTTATGTCTACAGCTTTTACAGGATACTAGTCTCAAGGTCATGTTCAGATTGCTATACATTATAAATATCACACAAGTTTGCTAAAAAAGGTTCAGAAAATTTGCTTAAAATTCACGTTTTTTTGCCATTTTTCTGTGTATTGTGCCTGGTCTCTTGCAAGAATTTCAGAAATAATGCTTATATTTCCTTAAAGCTGTTACCTTATACTCTATTCTAGCAAAATTTTTAAAATTGCCAACACAAGGCAAGGCGAAATCATTAGATTTTCCATAGGAATGGTTGCGAACCTCGGAATGAATAAAATTCCGAAGTGAGACCAGGTGCCTGGGGAGAGTCAGCGTCTCCTGATTGCATGCAACACCCGTCAAAACAGCTCCCTGGAAACATGTCGGTGATTACCTTGATGGTAAACACATCAGGTACTCAAAAGATGTGTAAAACCCCAAAGACTTCATATTTTTCCTAATGAAGTCTTGTCAAACAGGGAAAATCTGGTACGCCTTTTAAAATATCTATATTCAAACTAAATAAGTCATGTGACCTAAAAGCTTTAATGCTCTTACGCAAGGCAGGCATATTCAACAATATGCATCTTACCATTATAGAATACCTTGCAAGCAGGAGATGCTTACGCTTCCTGGACACCTGGTCTTACACCCATGTCGGGACTTCGCTTCTTTTCATATGGTGGATGTTTTTGTTTGTTTGCTTTGGTTCCTGTTTTATCCTGATTTTGTATGCCTTCGGTTTCCGATTTTCTGAATTATCGATTTTGTGCTGTATTCAGGGATATGGTCATTATCCAAATTTGTCATTCATAATGGTCTTCTCAACCCACCTTTCAAAACTACTCAATTTTCCCTATTTCAGCTTTACCACCCTGGATATTTGGGTACACTCTAAAAACTGGCGATCGGACCCTAATAATTTTCCCTTTGATAGGATTCAATTTTGTTTTTTATAAAATGATAGAATTTGACTTTTTGCACAAAATGATATACTGCATAGTGTCGTAACACAAATACCTTCCCAGAAATATGTCCCGCAAGGGTCCCTTCGATATCACAGAATGGACCCTTTTCCGTTCATTTTCGACATTGCGTAAAACGTTACTGCTCCTTTATAACATCCAAAGTATGCTTATCTGAAGACTTACATATAAGATATTGATATTTTTAATCTATATGCCTTGTAGTTTTTGTGATGAAAGGTTTCTAAGAACTTCTTAAATAAAATTTTTCGTCGCGAGACTGTCTTCGACTCTATTAGTGTCCGCTCACCAGTTTCTCATACCCGGTCACGCGGCGCAGGAATATTGCCAATCTTATTTCTATAAATTTTACATCATTATACTATATATCTTTCTGTTCGTTATGTCTACAGCTTTAACATGATACTAGTCTCAAGGTCATATTCAGATTGCTATACATAATAAATATCACATGAGTTTACTAAAAAGGTTCAGAAAATTGGCCTAAAATTCATGGTTTTTTTGCAAATTTCCTGTGTATTGTATCTGGTCTCTTGCAAGAATCTCAGAAATAATGCATATATTTCTTTAAAGCTTTTATCTTATACTCCATTCTAGCCAAATTTAAAAAAATTGCCAACACATGTAACTAATAAAAAGTGTAAAAACCCAAAATTTCATATTTTTCCTAATGAAGTCTTGACAAACAGGGAAAATCCGGTACGCCTTTTAAAATATCTATATTTAGACTATAAAAGTCATGTGACCTAAAAACTTTAATGCTCTTACATAAGGCAGGCATGACCATTGTATGGAGGGGGATTAGGGTCACAATGCTATTTGACTTGCTTACTTGCTTCATGCTATGTTGCTTCATTCAATGTTTGATTATTCCATGTTCATTTGTCTTGCTTTCATTTCAAATTGACTTTATTGCATTTGTCTTTCTTCTTTATGCAATGTTGCTTCCGTGCATTTTACATTTGTCCTTCGTCAATGCATAATTGTCGTGATACCATGCGTTATGACATCTTTCATTGTGCCATCATTCTTTCGTCCTAATACCATTATTGCTTCGTCAATGCTAACCTCAATTTTGATACCAGATGGCGCTCCGTTTGGGTCCGTTCATTGAAATTAACTTTGAGACGTCCCCTGTTGCAGTACTTGGAAAAATGAGTTATAAATTTTTAAAAAAAGCAAAGCCAATTGAAATATTTGAATAAAAAATGAAACCATTAAATGATAAATATTTTGACCTTATCTATACAGTATACAGTAATAGCCATTTTGAGATTTGAAATCTCTAGAAAGTTTTACATTGGCGCTGGAACGACTCCGTAGTTCAGCGGTCAGCGTGCTGGTTTCGTCTGCTTTTTTTTTCCTGTATGGGTTCGAGTCCCATCGGCTACATAGTTTTTTTTTCTGAATTGTGAGTGGAAAATTATATAAAAGTCAGTTTTTTTCTGAGATATCGTGGGAAAGGCGGTATATTCTAGATAAATTGAAACTACCGCGCGTCCTACACTGATCGAACCTAGAGATCAACATCCCCCGACCCCATTGATTCAGTCAATAATGCAGTTTCTAGTCTCCTTTCATAATTTTGACCTTGAAATTTACCTTTTGACATCTTTGTATGCCAAAATTACTCCAAGCTGTTGTCCAGGACAAGCGGAGCGTAGGAGCCTCGGAAAGAGGGAGGAGGGGGGGGGGGGGCAGCGGGGGCAGCGTTACCGCTCGCCAGTTCTTTATAGACTTTCCGAATAATTTAGCTATTCTGATCCATACTTTATACATATTACTTTATCAACCTACATGAAGACATTTAACTCAATATATAGAATATTATTACATGTAATGATAGAGGTTATAGAAAGTATTTTCTGAAAAGTCAATATTTTGCTAAAAATAATTCCAATTTATTTATGTATACTTAAAAGTGTGCATACAGAACATGAAACCCCCATATTTTCTATAATCCTTCCCCCCCCCCCCCTTTTTATTTTTTTTTCATTTATTTATTTTTTTTTTACTTGTCCGAAATTTTGGGATGTTGTGCCCCTCCACTTTTTCAGGCAGAGCTACGCCGTTGGTCAAGGACTACGCCTGCTCAGGAACGTGGCACAAAAACAGTTCAGTGTCATTCACAGCCTTTTCTCAACAATGGCCAAAATTTAGACCTTTATTATATTCCTATACTCCGTGTTAGGAGCGCAAGGAAGGTATAATTTTAATTAGTTTGCACTATGGCAAACTTGTCAGATTCTTCTTGTTCAGTGGCGGATCCAGCGCCCCCTTTGCCGGGGGTCAAGGGGCGAATTTTGCCGATTTTACTGATTTTACTGATGTACCTGTTTTTGCCGGGAAAATATTGGGTCTGTGCAGGAGCATCCCCTAAATCCGCCACTGTTGTTCGACCCAAGATCAAGGTTGAGATTGAAATCCATGTGTTTGATGCTTGCAAGGATTGACCTTGAACATTGACCTTCATTAGTCCATACTTCAAAGTCAATTATTATAGAAGTTTTATCTTTTTATGCAAGAATCACCCGATTTATGGTACAGAAACGACATTGACGGGCATATAAAAGGCAAGTAATTAAAATTATGACTTTTCATAGATGACTTGCAAGCGACGATAGTGAGCCAACGAAGCGTTTGCAAAGTTTTGTAATAAAAAATGATTTTTTATTTCAACTGAATAATGATAATGTACAGTTGCCCGCTAATTTTTTCCAAAACAATTACCCCCCCCCCCCCCCCAAGAAAAACTGAAAAAAAATTGCATAAAAACATTTTATTTTTATAAGTACCCCCATTTTTTTTTCTCCATCCTCTACTGGGCAGATGGACAACATGGACAAGTTACATTATACATATAATAAAATTGACGATAGGGAAAAAGTATCCTCCTCCGGGATTCGAACCCACTCGGAAAGGTGCAAAATAATGTAACGTGGCAAACGTGATAACCATTACGCCACAGGAATTCTTCATGGCCATGCGGAGTTTATAGTGACATTTAAAACTTACAAAAATCTTATGCATACAAAAATCAAATACTTACTTATTACTTCAAAATATTTTTCAAATATTTATACAGCCAATATACTTCTGTCCTCTCGTGCGGTAATATAATTACTTTTCGAACGATACTGTACATAGTAGAATTTAAAAGAAATTTCTAATGACAGGGGATGTTTCAAAGCTCATTTCAAGGAACGGGCACATGCGGTCGCTCGAAGCGCCATCTGGTATCAAAATTGAAGTTAGCATTGACGAAGCAATAATAGCATTAAGACGAAAGGATAATGTCAGAAAGAAGGATGTCATAACGCATGGTATAATGACAGTTATGCATTGACGAAGGACAAATGTAAAATGCAGGGAAGCAAAATTACACAAAGAAGAAAGATAAAGTCAATTTGAAATGAAAGCAAGACAAATGAACATGGAATAATTAAACATTGAATGAAGCAACATAGCATGAAGCATGTAAGCAAGACAAATAGCATTGTGACCCTAATCCCCCTCCATACCATTACCATGAGAAATCCTTCATAATGCTCTTCTCAACCCACCTTTGAAAACCACTCAGTTTTCCCAATTTCAGCTTCTCCACCTTGGACATTCTGGGTTCACTTTAAAAACCGGTGAGCGGACCCTAGAATTGCGTAAATCACGTCACGTGATTGCCTCTTATGAGGCCAAAGCATACCTCCTCAACCTGATAGAAGGCAATGGCGGCCTAATTCGGGGCGACGAAAACAAGATGGATACCTTTTACATATAATAAACAACAAATCAGATCGTGTTAGCCACTAACACGAACAAGAAGATGCTCATTTACCGAAATAAATGGTTTTAGAATTACATCTTACTTTCTTTATCGAAAATAATACATCCAATGCTTCATTTCTCATCGTATATCTTTTCCTTTATGGACTTGTTGTTCATGTATAATGTTACGTTTCTATGGTCAAATGTTGACGTCACTGATGTAGCAATGAAGTCGAAGTCAAACAAATACGCTCCAAATGACAGAATGAGCGTTTATGTTTTGAAGTAATCTTTCAGTTTTATTTTATTTAATAGGAGAAAATGTCCCAGATGAATAAAAATCGTTATAAGGTTTATAACGGACCTACTATGAAAATATAGGGGGTAATCTGTGATCATAGTGGGACTCGGCTTTGTCTTAACCCGCCATGATTACAACTTACCCCTTTATTTCCATAATAGATCAGTTACAAACATGATAACTAAAATAGTAATATATCCAATGAAATATGTACATAATGTATATCAACGGAATATAACAAAAAATAATAATTCTGAAAACGTCAAATACCTCATCAATTGATTCATTTCGTTACTTTTAAATGGAAGTTTCACTTTACAGATAGTGCACCAACTTTGTGTGATTCTGCCCCAATAGTTACAAATGCAGATGTTACTGGAACTGGAGTATCGATTGGTGACACACGTAATTACACATGTGATTCTGGATTTACATTGAATGGTGCGTCAGAAATATCATGTGGAGCTGATGGAACATGGTCAGCAGCCCCAATATGCGTTGAAGGTTCGTTTCTGGAAGTAGCTTTATGATCATGTTGTTTCAATCTTACAAGTTACTTTCGAAAGAATATAATTTCATTTCTTCCATATTACGATGGGTATTTTCAACAAGCATTTTATGGTGACATAATAACGAAATGAGAACGATCAAAGGACGACAACATAACCATCGATATGTCATATGGTGACATAATTAACAAAATAAGAAGGATGAAAGGTAGACAGCATATCAATCGACAATGCATCAGAATCATCCAACGCTTTTCATACCGTGGATATGAACCTAATGTCACTAGACGGACACTAGGCTTGGTACCTGACGAATCTACAGTCTTGTACGAGCGCATTCTTAAGACTTGCACTCTGACTGACTTTGATGGTAGGATTCAATGACGGACCCTGTCCAAATATCTTTAAAGAAGACAGGGCCCCGATCACCTGACCTCTCTGAATGCCAGTTGGACTCCTCGGGTGATAACAAATGTGAGTTCGCTACAGCCGGCAGAGCACGGACTGTATTACTCACGTCCTTTTTTTATATACTTTTACATATTCATCTGTGTTGCTGGGGCCTCTGCGTTTTACGGTCTTGTTTGTGTGTGGTCGTCTAACAGTGAGGATGTTGTTTTACACGATAATTGTACGTTCTTTGAGAACTCTAGGTTATCGGAAAAGTAGGAGGGTTGTACACACGTAATCCAGGATAACCACACTATCTGCTACTTACGTGGCAGATGGCCATCCAAAGACGCCACCCGTTGCCCATTTGGTCTCGTTGGTTTATGTGTGGTCTTTTATATTTCATGTTTCTATGGTATGTGTTGGTGTTCCTTGTCCCTTTTGCGCCTCTTTCTGTGGATGTCTGCTCTGTGTGTGTGGTTTTTTTTTTTTTTTGCATAGGGTGTTTTGAAGTTTTGATGTGGGTGCTCCAACCGAGTGTTGTTGGAGATCCCCTTCTTTGTTCCAAACAATAAAAATGAATGATAATGTAGACCTTTGTCCGCCCTTATAAAATATTTTTGCGTTATTTTTCATAATGTAAAAGGAAGCAGTTCTGTTGTTATGTAACCATCAAAAGAGTGCACAAATATACTACCTCATCGAGATCTTCATCATAGAGATATACAAATATATTGTTTCAGACTAGTTTTTTTCCAATACCCCTCACCCTGATAGAAGGCAATGGCGGCCTAATTCGAGGCGAGGAAAACAAGATGGCTACCTTTTACATAAAATAGACAACAAATCAGATCGTGTTAGCCAAAAACGGAAACAAGAAGACGCTCATGTACCTATATCAGTGGTTTTAGAATTATATCTGTCTTTCTTAATTGAAATTGATATCACCAATGCTTCATTTCTCATCATACATCCTTTCCTTTATCGACGTGTTGTTCGTGTATAATGTTACGTTTCCATGGTCAAATGTTGACGTCACTGATGTAGCAATGAAGTCAGAGGCAAGCAAATACCCGCCAATGACAAGATGAGCGTTTATGTTTTGAAATAATCTTTTGGTTTTATTTTTTTGTAAATAGAAAGTGTCCTCGATGCAATGAATAACTGGCCTACTATGAAAATATAGGGGGTAATCTGTGATCATAGTGGGGCTCGACTTCGTCTTACCCAACTATGATTACAGCTTATCCCTATAATTCCATAGTAGGTCGGTTATGAACCCAATAACTAATAATAGTAATATATCCCAACAATGAAATATGTATATCAACGGACACGATCGAAATGTAATAAAACATAATAATTCTGAAAACCTTAAATACACCATCAATTGATACATTTCGTTACTTCGACTCCAACTTCGTGTGATTATGCCCTAATACTTAAAAATACTTTCTAAAAAAAAAATTCATTTCTTCCAAACAAAGAAAAGAAATGTAGACCATTTTTCGACATTGTTAAAGAGCTAAAAGTGTATGCGTAAACATTTTTGGTTAATTTTTCATAAAGTTAAATACGTAGTTCTATTGTTACGTAACCATTAAAAGTCCTACCTTATCGAGATCTTCATCATAGACATATAATAATATAGTAATATATTCCAACAATAAAATATGTATATCATCGGACACGATCGAAATATGATAAAAAAATGATAATTTTAAAAGCCTTAAATGATACATGACAAATATGGATAATGACCATATCCCTGTATATAGCACAAAATCGATAATTCAGAAAATCAGAAACCGAAGGCATACAAAATCAGGATTAAACAGGAACCAAAGCAAACAAACAAAAACCTCCACCATATGAAAAGAAGCGAACTCCCGATATGGAAGTGAGACCAGATGCCCAGGAAGAGTAAGCATCTCCTGCTTGCATGCAACACCCGCCGCTTCAATTCGGTAGATCTTTCACATCCAGTTACTTCCATTTCGGAAGACATAGAGTACAATCTTTGGTTGGATGGTTCAAATGGTCTATGACAGAATATCATCCACCATTCTGGAGAGTGGGACATCATAGTGTATGACGAGTTCCCCATATCGACCGTATCGACCATATCCTCAGTGACGATGTTAGTCGGTCACAAACATATCCCTGACTGAGAAGCTTATCTGAAAGATGCCTAGCTCTCAGAAAAAAATCCGTATATTTGGTACTTGCTCTGGCATAGCGTATCAACTGTGATATGAATTTCGTTTTTTAATTTAAAAAATGATGGAACATCTGTATGAACATCTGTATCTACATCGGAACATCGTCAAACATCTGGATTTCAGTTGTTCTAAAAGTTCCTTCGAATTCTTTAAAATCCACATCTTGTTGATACCACTGCGAGAATATACTGTCGAACAATATTTTTGAGGCCAAGATTTGATTTCAGATAAAACTTTGGTGAGTAAGATCGATACAAATTTGGTAGAACATTTTGAGGAACCAGCGATGACACGTTGTTTGTACGGATTCTTATGCATTTTAGATATGCAGTATAAGTATGGTAAATGTAAATCTAAATTATTAGTGTGGAAGCCAAAGGAAGCAAGAGCTGATTTGTGGTTGTCTATTATTTCATAGGCAGAAAGGTTTGTTGGGTTGTAAGTGGGATTTCCAGGTGTCGTTTTTAAACCCAACTCTTTAACTAGACTGTCGAAATAGTACTTTTTGCAAGTAAATGTGTAATTATTTGAGGCTTTGTCCGCTGGTGTGATGACATAATGTTCTGGGATGTAGGTAATTTCTGTGATAACATCTGGGTCTTTAAATATAGACTCGAATCTGGTGTTCACAGTTGATTTTAATTGGTTTATTCTTGATAAAAGTAACCCTCTGATGGATTTTATCCATTCGGAAAGGGTGTCGAGCTGTACATCCTCTTTCTTTGCCCAACGTCTTGCATAGTCCTAACAAGAGTCCATGATAATTTTGAAATTTTGGTTTCATGTAAAGGACATACTTTCTCTGTATTTGGGACCCTTTTTTAACAATTCTCTCAACTTGTCGTTCTTGACTATACTAAGATCACCAGTAATAACGTGTCCACAAGGAGAGTTGTTGAAATCCGATGAAGAACATTCGCAAGGAAGTGGATGTAGTGAGGGATTACTTAAATCAATACACTGCAAGAATCGTTTGTTGTTGTAAATTTTAGATGCAACTGTTGGTGCGTAGCTATAGGAAATACAAGGAGTTTCTTTTCTTTTGAAATATGGTGGGATTTTTTCTTTGACAGTTTTGTGATTCAAAATTTGACCAAGATTCAATTTATCAATACCTTTGTTTGCAAATCTTACTTTAATGAAAGGACGGTTTGTTTTCTCCTCTGATTTATCTGATCTAACTGCTTGAAATAAAGAAATGTCCAAGATGAATCCTTGTAGTCTGTATTCTGGGGAACATGTATCGGTATATGTGAGGTCCTTCGTATATTCGTAGATTTCGTGTAACTTCCGTAAAGGAACAGAATATAATTTGGTACGAATATAATGCAGGCCTATAGCTAGAGGCTCATTCAAAAATGGAACCAAGTCATCGAAGGAGAAACTATGAATCTCAGGCCCATTATATTTACGAATGCCATGACTTCGAGGTCTTCTTTGTGGTCTGTTGAATAAGCTAGTCACATTTACCGATTGACAACCGGGACTTGTTAAGTTCCCCACGCTGCTGATATTATCGTTGCACCCATAGGGCGCTACAGTGTTAAGATTTTTTATCCTGAACTCTTCTCTGTTGCGACAGAAAGGTGTGCTCAAATTGGGATTGTTTGTCGGGTGATATATTTTCTCCAGGATTCTGACTCTCATAGATAAAACAGAATGATCGGCCTGGTCAAAATGTCGATAAAGGAGTTGACTTCCTTTATTATTTATTTTTGACCAGTGTCCTGAAATTCTGGTTCGGAGCTGACCTTTGGTTTCACCCAAATAAATCAATCCACAAAGTGAGCACTCTATTCCGTACACAACATTAGATGCCATACAGTTTAGGTTTTCAAAACTATGCGTATTAAATGTTTGTTTTGTGAGATTACTTGAGAATGATTTTATGTTTCATGGTGCGTCACAGATATTGTGTCAAGCTTATGGAAAATGACAAATAGCTCTTATATGCGATGCACGTTAATTTGATTAAATTATCATTTACGTAAGTGAATGAAATGACAAATATGGATAATGACCATATCCCTGTATACAGCACAAAATCGATAATTTAGAAATCAGAAAGTTAAAGACAACAGCGAATATCAGATTCCAAAAAGTACACCCAAAGACTTGACATATTTTTGCAACATTCTTCATTGCGATTGAACGGCTCTTATGATCATCTAACAAGACATACTTACCTAAAATGTACATCAATATGTACATCGAGAAATTACGGAAGTTTTCATGGAACTGTTGCGACGTCTGTTTCATGCAAACGTTAACTCTCCCCGGGCACCTCGTCTCTCTCGGAATGTTGTTCATTCAGAGGTTTGCACCGCTCCAATGGAAATTCTATTGTTTTTGTCTTACCTTCTCGACTTTTGGACTGAATAACTGCTAGGTACTTCTTTGGTGTTCATATTAATGTTAAACGTCTTCAAATTCAATAGCATCATTTTTGAACAGATGAATTTGCAGCATGGATTAGACATGCACGATTTGGGTACTTAACCCTCGTCAATGGGTTAAGTACCTGTCAACATAGTTCCTCTCATTTACGTTTGAAAAATAACCTATACAACGTACGACAACAAGAAGATTCTAAGAATGCAAAACTATCTGAAATCATTATTACTGAACGTTACTCTTTTTGATTAGATCTTTTAACTTAAACAAATTAATTTTATTCTGTGTTTACAGACTCAACTGCTGTTCAGGCGACAATGGCTTGTAGTTTTGAGGCTGACGACGATATGTGTTCCATGGGAGTGTGTGATGGTTTTCCAAATTCAGTTAGCTTTACGGACCATATTGTAAGTAATTTCACAGTAAAGATCTTTAATGTAACCAGCATCGTTGGCTCTATAAGAACAATTGTTGCATGGATAGCAGCCAAACGAGCAAACCAATACGTAAAAACTTGAAAAACAAATTATGCAGATTCAAAGAGTTTCCTCATTCCCCCCTCTAGATCTGTTCTTGACTATGATATGATTCCCTTGTCTAGTGAACGTAGTTAGATAACGTATTTGTTTATGAAAAAGGATATCTATGTTCCGAAAGTTTCTAACAAAGTTTTCTTTCTTCGAGAATAGCACTTCCGAATGAAGCATCACAATTATGTACAATTATTTAGTGTGCAAATATAACCATGATAACACGTACCTACACCATACCTGGTTTTACCAAAGCTTCTATGAAGAGGTCAAATATGATAATATATCCAATGACAATAACACCAGCAAATTTTGCATTTACTCATAAAATATTAAAGCGATAAACCAGAATTATATTCCTTAAACAAACCAAATAATGAACCATAAATGACTACATCACGTAGAAACAGAACATATACATCACTCGACTATCTGAAAATTGATTCTATTGAATTTTCTAAGAAGAAAGGAGGGGATCTCCGACGAGACTCCGTGAATAACATTTAAGGGATATTTTGACAATCAGTATTCTTTATTGATTTAGTGAGACGACTTATTCCTTAATATCTTTCTTCTCCATTTGGGAAAAAAGTATATTCAATGGAGAAAACACTAATTCCGGGGTGATATTAAAAATTATTTGTCATAACGTCAATTGAACAAATTAATATTGGATTTAAATTAACCATTTCTCTTTATTTACCTATTATCAAAGAATCCGTATCTTGTGCAAGAAGATGTTCTTCGAAGAAAGAAATAACGGAAAACTGTCAACTTCATATAATTGCTTTTTTTCTTTAGTCAATATCCTCATTTGTCTATATCCTAAGCAATTTCCTTATTGATACATGTAAATAAATTGGTTTCCTCTTTACATTGATTGATTATTTTATTCTTCAGATGTAAAGAAAAAAAATTAGAAAAAAAAAACATAATAGAGATCGAGGTTGAGATTTCCTACGTGTAACTTGTACATGTACGTGTACTTGTATTCTGGTCGGCTATAGTGACGTCATCATTTATTGCGTTTGACGTCATTTGCTTTACAAGTTACACGTCGCCAGTGAACGTGAAAACTGCGAGATACACGTAGGTCTTTACTTCAAGATATTTCATCCCCTTAATTCTATCAAATAGTATAAAAAGTATGTCATTCAATTCATAATGATTTCAAGTTTCAATTTCAATATAGATTTAACCGAACTTAATGTTCCTCATGAATGTATACTGTACAAAAGTCAACTCAAGTTCACTTAGATTTCACAAGTACGCGTAGTGGTCTTTGAAAATAAATCTGAACAACAGTTACGTGTAATTCAACTTGTACACTAGACGTACCCGTACAAGTTACACGCAGGAAATCTCAACCTCTCTAATATCAAAGAAAAACTTAAAGTTTTTAAGTGTTTCCTGAATGAGACAATCTAAATTTCTGTTATCAAAATTTCTTGAAATTTCTAAAAAGTGGGTCCTGTAGCATCATATCCCACCAATCCTGCTACGTCTTTCGGTACCCTTTTTCGACATAGTAATTTCATACTTTTTGGCATATTACATTGTTTAGATTTAGGATTTAGGATCACTGATGAGGGTTAAGTACCCGAAACGTGCATGTCTGGTCCACGTTGCCAATTTATTTGTTCTTAATTTGAAGACGTTTACATTTCACCTCCAAAAGCTTATATATCACATACCATATTCTTTTAAAACTACAACTTGATAAAAGAAAGTATTAAAATTTGTGTTATTGATGCTTTACTTTTAAATGAAAGAGATTACATTAATTCTCAAGATCTTAGCAATTTTTTTTTACTCAAAACATTACTTTTGTCCAAAAGTTCGAAAAAAGCAACATTACTATTGTTACATATAAATAAATAGACAATGATTCTTTATGTTCAAGAAAAGTTCTGAAGCCATAATTGACCGATGATTAAAAAAAAACTATATATGTCTTTTAAAATAAGTTGAAATTTTGCCCCCACAAGGAAGAGATGTAATGAATTTATCAACCAATGAGACTTTCCATATTTACATTTTTTAATTATTTTAGATTGATACACTGATTAGATGTACAAATAAATTTAGTTTCATATCCTATATTGCTATAAATATAAAGTATTTCAAATATTCATCAGAAATCTGTAATTTTAGTATGAGAAACCGACATTTTAACCCAATATAGTAGAAAAAGTATTATTTTCGAATCTTACATATAAATCGATAATAAAACTCTAAGATTACATCGGTTTCAGCATATACATTTCTTTTATAAATTTGGGAACTGTTAACTTTTTATAGATGATATCCAGATAACTGTTATATTTAACTTAAAATACAATTATTGCCTAAAAATTACGGAAAGTACGTATATAATGTTTCGCAAACATTTATCATGAGAAAAACAGAAAAAACTTAGAAAACAGGTCAATTAGTCGATTTTATAAGCAGTAAATATCTTGAAATAAGTATACAAAAATCAGCTTATCTTACTTAAAATATCCATATTTATGTAAAAAAGATCCAATTATTTCGAAGCCATTGAACTAAAATATTGAGTCAAATGTTATGAAGATAATTCGTACATCATCAATTAACGATGATAAATAAAAATATAGCGTTTAGAAGCAAAATGATTAATGTGCTGCTCTTTGTATACCAGTTACAGATGTTTAGCTCAACATTTTTGCAAAGAAGCAAAAGTGAATTCCTTATGGAGCTCAGATCAGATACCCCGGAAAGTATGCATTTTCTGTGTTCTTGCAAGACCTGTCGCTCAGGCCATGCATAAACATATCATATCAATACCCTAGCTTATGCCAAATGATAGTATCATGCTCCTCCTATGGCTAGAAAAAATAAATAAAATAGACAAATAATTCGTTTTCAAAAATTGTCACACAGAAAGAAATGATTAGGCAATGGTATGACATCATAGTCATGTTTCCATTCAGGATATAAGCCAAGCGGTACACGTATTTTAGCAGACTCACCAAAATGAGTTCTGCAAGTATATGTTACACGTCTTCAAATTTATGTGAGAATTTCCTATTCATTCTGAGAAGCCTGTGTCATTCTGCCTCTTTAGGTACATTTTGGACATAATAACTTTACCCGAAACGAGCATGTCTGGTCCATGCTGTAAATTTATCTGCTCTAAAATGATGATAATGAGTTTGAAGACGTTGAACATTTGTACCACTTGGTGAGTGTCACTGCTGGTGGATCGGGAGTCCCCAATGTCACATGTAGCCAAGTTCGATTAATTCCGGTCGGTCGTTTCTTCAAGTGCATTTAAAAATCTCTGAAAAATTCTGGTTAATTTCTAAAGCCTTGGTCCTGTGGCATTACATCCCAGCCGTCTTGCTACGTCTTTCGGTATATTTTGGACATAATTGTCACAGATGTTGGCTATATTGCACTGTTTAGATTAAGGATGACTGACGAGGATTTAATACCCAAAACGTGCATGTCTTGTCCATGCTGTAAATTTATCTGCTCTAAAATGATTCTAATGAATTTGAAGACGTAAAACATTTCACACTCTTTGGCCGAATTACACTGTTTAGTTTGAGGATCACTTATGAGGGTTAGGTATCCAAGACATGCATGCTTTTCCATACTGCAAATGTATTAATTTTGTTCTTAAATGATGCTATTGGATTTGAAGACGTTACGCATTCGTAACACTTGGTGAGTATCACTGCTGGTAGACCAGGAGTCCCCGATGGCACATGTAGCCAAGTTTGCTCAACTTCGGCTGATGGTGTCTTCAGCGTTTTCGAAAATTTCTGTTATCAAAATTTCTAGAAAATTTTAATACATGGCCGTGTATGTATGGTCCATGCTGCAAAGGGGTAGGGCCACGAGACCCCTAAATCGGCCCTTGATTTTTCTCTTAAAATAAATTTCATGAGGAATACTTGATATCTCTCATGAAAATACACAAATGTTTACCGCTTTTCATGAAAAGAATAATTTCACCAAACACTGTGACATTTAACTGTAACGACGTGATGAAGTGACGTCATTTTGACGTTATTGACAAAATATGGCGAAAATTGCTAGGAATTTTGTTTTTTGTCGTAGAATTCAATGTGGCCGCATGCGTTTACTGAGATAAAACGTTTATGACAAAAGCATATAATGATAATCTTTCACATATAAATTTTCTATCATAGTCAATGCATGCGGCCATTGCTAATCTAATAGAAATATTGAGTTTTTGCATCAATTTCGCCGAATATGACATATTTTGGTGTTTTCAAAGGGCTAAAAGGTATTGATAAAAGCATTGTTTACCAAAAGTAGATTCGTGATTCAGTAGAGAACGTTTCAAAATGTCAAATAACAGTAAAAAAAAATTGGGTCCCTGTAAAGTGCGAAACGAAACAA
This sequence comes from Pinctada imbricata, assembly GCA_033119305.1. Classification (NCBI taxonomy): domain Eukaryota; kingdom Metazoa; phylum Mollusca; class Bivalvia; order Pterioida; family Pteriidae; genus Pinctada; species Pinctada imbricata. The sequence continues at coordinate 36,734,806 of VSWD01000013.1, forward strand.
AAACGAAACGAAACGAAACGAAACAAATCGAAACGAAACGAAACAGATCGAAACGAAACGAAACAAATCGAAACGAAACGAAACAAAACGAAACGAAACAGATCGAAACGAAACGAAACAAAACATAAATCTAAAAGAACTTGAGAAAAATTGATGTAAATGTAGAAAAGTATCACAGATGTCAATATCTGCATATATTATTGCTTTCAATCATTAGTTCTTGTGGCTGGAGGGTTTTTAAAGGGTCAAATTTGACGACTAAAACATAATATATACGGTACATAGCACAATTGCATTTTAAAGGATTCAAGGAAAGTGAAAGGGATGAATAATCTCGTCATAGCCAGAAAAATAATATTTATAAGGAAGGAGTCTAGTACAGAGGAAATGGAACTGTTCCGTTATGCCTATTTGAAAACTTTATCAGAAAAATGAGAACAAAGACTGTGGGGTGGGGGGGACATTTCGTTTGAAAAAGGATAAGATTTTCCCTGAAATCTCATTACGGTGTCATAGCGTGGTTTTCTATCCCCTCCGTATTATTCCTCTTAAATACATGAATGGCATTTAACATGGACTGTTTTTAATTGTCAACTTTGACTCTTTCAAGAAACCCTCTCGGCACTAGTTACAAATGTAGAACTCTTGGATTAAGGCAATATTACATGCTCATCTTGTCTTTAAATATTCGTTCTCGGCGATTTTTCCTCTTTTTCTCATATTCTTCAAGTTTCATGTTTTGTTTCGTTTCGTTTCGATCTGTTTCGTTTCGTTTTGTTTCGATTTGTTTCGTTTCGTTTCGATCTGTTTCGTTTCGTTTCGATTTGTTTCGTTTCGTTTCGATTTGTTTCGTTTCGTTTCGTTTTTGTTTCGTTTCGCACTTTACAGGGACCCAAAAAATTTTATGAAGTAAAATGTTCAAAATCTATCAAAATGAGGGCCAATATCGGGCTTCGTGGCCCTACCCCTTTTGTAGTCCCCTGTCGGCTCGCCGGAGGGGACTTATAGTTTCCACCCCGTTTGTCTGTCAGTCCGTCCGTCTGTCTGTCTGTCTGTCCGTCACATTTTAGTTTTCCAGACTTTTTCCGCTGTCGTTGCATATATTAAACTCATTTTTGGCATGTGAGTTTATCTTAATGTGATACAGATCAAGATCGAGTTTGGTTTCGATTCACTCATTTTTACAAGAGTTATGGCCCTTGGACTTCATAAATTCTCAGTTTCGGACTTTTCTTCCAAGGTTTTGCAGATATTAAAATAATCTTTCATATATGAATACATTTTAGTGTAATACAGCTCAAATTTGAGTTTGGTTCCGATTGACCTATTTTTACAAGAGTTATGGCCCCTGGACTTAGAAAATGTCATGAAATTCTCAGTTTTTCGGATTTTCTCGGCTGTTGTCGTAGATATCGAAATAATTTTTTTATCTGTGATTACATCTTAGTGTCATACAGATCAAGCTGGAGTTTGTTTTCGATTGAGTTTTTTCAAAAGAGTTATGGCCCTTGGACTTAGCAAATTTCATGTTTTCTGGACTTTTCTTCCATGGTATTGGAAATATTGAAATCATTTTTGGTATGTGAATATATCTTAGTGTTATACAAATCAAGTTCGTGTTTCAATTTGATTGACCCATGTCTACAGGAGTTATGGCCCCATAACTTAGCAAATTTTATGAACTTCTCAGTTTCAAGTTTTTCATGTCTGTTGTTGTAGATATTGAGCTGATTTTCGGTATGCAGATACATTGAAGTATGATAGAGAATAAGTTGAAGTTGGGTTTGATTTATTTGTTCTTACAAAAGGTATGGCCTCATAGCAAATTTCATTAAATTTTCCTGTTTTCCAGATCTTTTTTCTAATACGCATATCGAACTTATTTTGATGTTGGATTCATCTTTTGGTGTAAGTAAAGGTCAAGGCAGAGTTGAAGGACATTGATTAAAGCCGGTAGGGGACTTATATCGCTCGCGATTCATATATTATCTGTTCTTAAACGATGCTATTGAAGTTGAAGACATTTAACATCTTTACTGTTTTGTATGTTAGGATGCGGATTCTGCCTACCCTGAAGTTTGTCATGAAGGACAGAACTGTAAGGTGATTGCCCTGTCTAGTATCAGACGAAGAAATATGAAAGGCTGTCTTGTATCTGACTACTTACCAGGTAAAAACATAAAACAAAACACGACAATGCCCTCCGGTGAGCCGGCAGGGGACTAAAATCATTATTTACACGTAACTCTAAGAAATATATACATAATATGTAATATATATTGATTGAAAATATTGAAAAAAGATTTTATAGGACCAATTGACCCTTCCGACTGCGAGAAAAAATAGCAAAATTTCGTGACGTCACAATGCTTTTACCTCAGACAAACAAGCTTCGAACCTCGGTTAAACATCGAAATTGCATAGTGACGTCATGGAATTTCTCAAAATTTTCCCGCGTTCGGAAGGGTCAATTCTATTGTACTAGACACGTGTTTCGGATATTGAATCGTCGTCATTAGTACCTGAAATTCATAATGTATAGTGATATATTTATGCATTACGTATGTACTGAAATGTATCCCCGATCACCTGTCATCTCTGAATGTTGGTTGGACTCCCCATGTGATAACATGCATGAGCTTGCTACAGCCGGCAGCGCATGGACTGCATTCCGTAACCCCACTCCCTTTTTATATTTATTAACATAATCATCTGTGTACATGGACCCCTGCCTTTTGCTGTCTTGTTTTAAATGGTAATCTTACGTAAGCAGATTATTTTAACCTACAGTTGTGCGTTTTTCGAGACCTTTGGATAACCGGAAAAGCGGGAGGGTTGTGCGCAATTAATCCGGATAACTGCACCGTCTGCTACCTATGTGGCAGATGACCATCTTAAGTCGACAGTTATTACACATGTCTCGTTGGTTAATATTCATTATTCATACATTACTCAAAGGGATATATATGTTAGCGGCAATAAGCAAAATTAGATATTAAGCCTATTCTCTAGGCATTTGCTTAATGACTAATCACAAGGTCTAATGCTTAAACTGCATCGGGCAGTAGGCTTAAAGCCTAGGTTTTAAATTTAGTGACAGAAAATATCGCTCGGCATTAGGCTTAATGTCTACTACAAAAAATATAAGCATTTAATTGAACAAAACTCAATGTTTATGAACATATTTACATTTGATTCACTTATTAGATCATTGATGTATTCACAGATATTCATTCATTTTCACATGGACATGTAGAGCCATGGCACCTGCTATTACACAGGTGCCCCATACGGGGATATTTACACCTTTTTGACACGCATATGGTGCTGCAACTGCAGCGGAGGCAACGCTGTCCTCCTGACAAGGACTAATTATTTGCAGCCTCCCGGACCAAAATAGGCATTTACTAAGCGACTAGTCATTAGGCTTATGCCTAGGGAATAGGTTTAATACCTAATTTTGCTTATTTCCGCTAATATATACATCATATTAATATGTATCGATTGTCAATATTGAAACATATGTTCTATAGTACCATTTTTTTGTACTGCTGAAATCATCATTGGAGAAGTTCTTAGGTCGCTACGAGGGTAAATAATAAAAGCATATCAGATCCCCCTTTCCAGAATGATCATTGACATTCTGCAGTGTGATTGAATGGCTATCATAATCACCAAACAAGACATACGTACCTGTGCCCAGTTTCACAAAAATTCTTACGAAAATATCCAGGAATTTTCGTTACTTTCGTCCTTTAATAAAAGGTTCAAAATGTTTTCTAGTTAGATTGTAGCATGTTTTCTAATATCACTTCTATATACTCAATGTAAATTCAAAAATAAAACTTCTCAAATTTAAGCAAGATGGTAGATCTGGGTAATCAAAGGTTACGACAATTCCTGAAATTGTTCGTAAGTATTTTTGTGAAACAGACTGCAGATCTGTACATCGAGACAAGCACCGAATTTGAAAGGTTTCCATGGAGCTGTTGCGACGGGTGTTGCATGCAATCAGGAGACGCTTACTTTCCCCAGGCACCTGGTCTCACTTTGGAATGTTGTTAATTTCGGGGTTTGCAGCCGTTTCGGTTGGAATTCTCGCGATTTGGCTTTGACTTCTCGACTTTGAAACTGAATAAATGTTACGCACTTCTTTGATGTTTATTTATGTGTGGTCTTTTGTGCTTGCCGTTCCTTGTCCCTTTTTGTGTTTCTTGTTGTGTAAGTCTTCTCTGTGTTTTCACTTGGGTTGTTTTGATGTTTTGCTGTTGGTGCTGTGACCGAATTCTTTTTGAGATCCATCCTTTCCTTAGTAGTCTTGTGTTGAGTTCTAATTAGGCCAATATCCTCGTATCGCTCCATTCGGGGCCTCAGTTTTATATTTTCTAATAAAAGAAGAGATACTCCGACATTCCTCTGTACATAATTCCATTGCACCAGATGCTGCACAATGTTGTAAAATCATTGAAAGGTGTTCAGTAAAGTATATTCTTAAATTTCTGAAACCTGGGTCCTGTAAGCATCATATTCCAGGCATCTTGCTAGGTCTTTCGGTATATTTTGAACATAATTTTGTCCATATTTCATTGTTTAGATTGAGATTCACTGACGTAGGTTATATACCCAAAACGTGCATGTCTGGTCCATGCTGTAAATTTATCTGCTTTTAAATGATGCTAATGAATTTGAAGACGTTTAACATTTCTACCACTTGGTGAGTGTCACTGCTGGTGGACCAGGAGTTCGATCAATTTCGATTTCTTCAAACGCATTCGAAATTTTCTGTTAACAAAATTTTCTTCAATTTCTGAAACCTGGGTCCTCTAAGCAACATATCCCAGCCATCTTGCTAGGTCTTTCTGTATATTTTGAACATAGTTTTCACAAATTTTGGTCATATTTTATTGTTAGGTTGAGGGTTAAGTACCCGATACGTGCATTTCTGGTCCATACTGTAAATTTATCTGCTTTTAAAAAAAAGAAGGGAGGAGATCTCCAACAAGACCCCGTTGCAGCATCAACAGCAAAACACCAAAACACCCGATGCAAAAACACAAAAGACGAGAACAGCACGAGACGGAAAAGACACCCACGACATGTAAACATCAAACACAAAAGACTACACATAAACCGACGAGACCAATGGGCAACCGGTGTCGACTTTGGACGGCCATTTGTCACGCAAGCAGCAAATGGTGTGGTTATCCTGAATTACGTGCGCACAACCCTCTCACTTCTCCAGTTACCCAGAGGTCTCGAAGAACGTACAATTGAGGTGTAAATGATGCTAATGAATTTGAAGACGATTAACATTTGGTTTTGATAAAAAATAAAACTACATACAATTCGGTCTTCATATATCTAGATGGTGCCAAATGTGTAACGTTAGCCTACTACATGCACGGGGATGGATACGGGAGTTTAGACGTCTACGGTCGAGCCGATGAAAGAACATTCTACATCCTTAGTGTGACAGAGGACCTAGGAGATCAGTGGCAAACAATAAGTGTAGACGTTCCTCCTGGAACAAACGAAAGGGTAAGATTAAAGAAGTCAGACTTCTTGCATATTAATCAATCAACTACATACGTTACAGATGACCTGCCTAAATCGGCACTGAATGCCTATTGGTCTCCTTTGCTTTTAGGTTTTAAAAGTATTTTGATGGGTATTTTCTGTAGGTCTTCCTCGGACTTATTGTGTACATGTATGTTGTTGTACTTGTCTAATTTGGTCGCAATAGGATGTTTCTGTGTTTTGCTGTTATTGCTGGCAAGTTTGGTGCTCTATTGTGGGTGCCGTTGGGATTATCGTCAGGATCTTCTTTAACTCATTTATGTCACACTTATGCCCTTTGCCATGTGGAGCTCGTAAAAAAGTTCCCCGCGAGGGAGTTGACAGTAAGTGTTTTGAATATTTTCCCCTGGCGTGGTCGCCATAGCACTTTCTATATAGATATAACCTCAGACAGTGCATATGTTTTATATGTTGTTTTCATTTTTCTTGCTTGAACATCGACGGTTGGTGCGGCTAACAAACAGGGGATGCTTACTCCTCCCGGGCACCTGGTCCCACCTCACCTCTGGCTTGCTAGGGGTCCGTCGATGCTCAGTATAGTGCTCTATTGTGAATGCTGTTGGGATTTTCGTCAGGATCTTCTTTATCTCATTCAGGATGAATTCTTGAACTTATCTTTACATTACTAATAGATTTCCAACGTTGAACTCCCGTTTTGCAACTAGAAGCATATGCAAATGTTCCCAGAATCGCTACGCGATTCGCGGAATTTGCACTTTGCACATCAGAATCATACGCCGATTTAAACCAAAAGTAAGAGTCATTTCTACATAGACCGGTGAATATCAGGGACAAGTTATTCTACACTTATGAAAAAGAATTTATCCAAAATCTTCAAAAGCAAAGAAAATTTGATGAGCTGAAATGTTTCAATAATACTTCTAGGTATCTGGATGATATTCTAACCATTGACAATCCTGCTTTTGAATTATATAAGAATGAAATTTATCCACAAGAATTAACCCTTAACAAGGCAAACCTTTCAAATACAGAAACACCCTTTTTGGACCTAAATATCAAAATCGTAAACGGAAAGATTCATACAAGTGTATATGACAAAAGGGATGATTTTGGATTCAACATAGTAAATTTCCCCGGCTTGACGGTGATGTTCCAAGATTACCGTCATACGGCATTTACATATCACAGCTCATCCGGTACGCTAGAGCATGTACTGATATTTTGGATTTTCACAGTAGAAATTTACAAATTACCAAAAAACTTTTAGGTCAAGGTTTCCGCTTTCATAAACTAGTTAAGACTTTCAGGAAATTTTACAAAAATTACAGTCAACTTCTTTTAAAATTCGGATCTATACATTCAACAGAGTACATTACTATGGGTATTACACAACCTGTCTTTTATGGTGATATGATAAACAAAATAAAAAGGATCAAAGGTAGGCAGCATAACCATCGAAAATGCGTCAGAATCATCAAACGCCTTTTATACCTTGGATATGATCCTAATGCCACCAGACGGACACTAGGCTTGGTACTTGACCAATCTACAGTCTTGTACAAGCGCATCCTTGAGACTTGCACTCTGACTGACTGTGACGACGGGACTCCATGACGGGCCCTGTCCAAACCTCTTTAGAGAAGACAGGGCCCAGACCACCTGTCCTCTCTGAATGTCAGTCGGACTCCTCGGGTGATTACATACATTAGCTCGCTACAGCCGGCAGAGCACGGACTGTATTAAGCATGCCCTCTTTTTATATCCATTTACATATTCATCTGTGTCTCTGGGGCCTCTGCGTTTCGCGGTCTTGTTTGTGTGATGTCATCTTACAATGAGGAGGTTGTTTTACACCACAATTGTACGTTCTTCGAGACCTCTGGGTAATTGGAGAAGTGAGAGGGTTGTGCGCACGTAATCCAGGATAACCACACCATTTGCTACTTGCGTGACAAATGGCCGTCCAAAGTCGGCACCGGTTACCCATTGGTCTCGTCGGTTTATGTGTAGTCCTTTGTGTTTGATGTTTACATGTCGTGTGTCTCTTTTCCGTCTCGTGCTGTACTCGTCTTTTGTGTTTTTGCATCGGGTGTTTTGGTGTTTTACTGTTGATGCTGCAACGGGGTCTTGTTGGAGATCTCCTCCCTTCTTTTGACATTGTGACAGATCCAGGGAAATGCTCATACATGTCACAAGGTAATTAAACAATGTTGTACTGTTTCAATATGATACAATCATTAACTGGGAATAAGGTCAATATATTGTTTGTTTGACCTGAAGAAGAAATATTGCCAGAGGCTAATGGCCGAGGGCTATTTTTTTCTCTGAAGGTCCAACAGATCATTTGTTGCCCGATTTCCCAGTCAGTAATTGTTTTCTTATGTCTGACTTCAAAACTGCAGTAACGGACAGAGTGGTCCGGCATTCTAACAATCATTTTCTTCTATAAGAGAAAGAGAGAGAGCTTCAAACGTAATCAATGACGTGACGTCATACACAATGTGGCGTTAATCGGTCTACAGTTTTTAAACTATTGGCCCTAGGTCCAATATTGATGTTAACAAAAAAACTAGAAGCATTTTCACATTATCTGCGCTTTTTGAATTTGAAGGTCAGTTCCGGGGAACAAGCAATAGATTGAACATGCACCAGTGTCGCCATTTGATTGTTCTAGATTATTAAGCGCGGAATCGTGTTTTGTTTGTTTCGCATAAAACATCTTGAATTGCATCACTGGTGCATGCGCAATCTATTGTTTGTAACTGGTACCAATTCACCCTTCCACAATTCCCGCTATTTTATAACCACACCTTCTGCTATTTGCGTGGCAGATGGCCGTCCTAAGTCGGAACCGGTTGCCCATCGGTCTCGTTGGTTTATGTGTAGTCCTTTGTGTTTGATCTTTCTGTGTTGTGCGTTGACGTTCCTTGTCCCTTCTGCGTCTCTTTCTGTGCTTGTCTGCTTTTTGTTTTTGCATTGGGTGTTTTGAGGTTTTGCTGTTGGTGCTGCAACCTGGTGTTGTTGGAGATCCCCTCCTTTGTTTTACTCCAAAAAAGCGCTAACTCTAAGTACCTCACCATTGTTACATGACAAATATGGATAATGACCTTATCCCTGTATACAGCACAAAACCAATAATTCAGAAAATCAGAAACCGAAGGCAAACAAAATCAACGTGATGACATGATTAGTAAACAATGAAATAACGCAACTTGACGGAGTATTTGACGGAGTTTTGTGAAAAGGTGAATTGACAGCTTGGTATTCGAATTTATTGACATTTTTCCTTCGGATTTTTCATAAAGAGATACTGATAAGGGTGTATCTGTAAGCGTATGAGTTTTCACTTGAATAAGTTTTATTGAAGACATACACTGGTGATACTTTGCTGTCGCCTCACATACTGAAGAGTTTTTAAGTAATGGGATATAAAAGTATGTCATACTTCAATGTTTGCAGTTCTCGATAGCTCAGTCGGTAAAGGGTATTTCCTCCTACCTTGCAGATCATGGGTTCGAACCCAATCGATATCTTATTGAATACTATCCATTTTTATCTTGCCTTTTTAGTGGAACTATCAAGGGGTTCATCTATTTTACTTACTGCCAATATGTTTTATATGTGAAATGCCGCTTTTGTGCAAAACAAAATTATGTACAGAAATTATCAGTAAAGTCATGTAAGATTTTTCTCAGGGGTTAGGTCAATTTACAAATCGTAACTCGGATTCGCTTCATATCTTTTTCAGAGTAAAATCATTACAAAATCTAGTCTCATTAGAATTGCCGTATCAGGACTCAGATATAGTCATCTTTGACAAGCCCATGAGCTAGATCCACTGACCGGTATAAAATGTCTCTTTTCAGAGAAATTTCAGGGAAAGCCACCAGTAACCAACAATTCTAAGATTATGTGTGATATTTATTCTCCTTTTGCCTCTAAAATTTAAATAATATTATTCAAGTTCATACTGTCAATATTGAAATGCATGTAATATGGTAATAATTTCAGTACACAATATGCACAGAAATTATAAAAATATGTCTACAGAGGCATAGCTTGAATCATGAAATATCATTCATACAAGAAAGACAACTCTTGCATACTAGCGATAAAATTCTAATCTATGATTCTTATCTATGATTTTTGTGAAAATATCCCTTGGTTGATATACTTCTCTTAATGTCAGTATGTTTTATGCATAAAAGTGACAAATATGGATAATGACCATATCCCTGTCTACAGTACAAAATCGATAATTCAGAAAATCAGAAACCGAAGGCATACAAAATCAGGACAAAACAGGAACCAAAGCAAACAAAAACAAAAACCTCCACCATATGAAAAGAAGCGAACTCCCAATATGAGAGCGAGACCAGGTGCCCAGGAAGAGTAAGCATCTCCTGCTTGCATGCAACACCCGTTGCTTCAATTCGGTAGAACTGTCACATCCGGTTACTTCCATTTTGAAAGATATAGAGTACAATCTTGTTGGATGGTTCAAATGGTCTATGACAGAATATCATCCACCATTCTGGATAGTGGGACATCATAGTGTATGACGAGTTCCCCATATCGACCGTAGAACTTCCTCAGTGACGATGTTAGTCGGTCACAAACATATCCCTGACTGAGAAGCTTATCTGAAAGACGCCTAGCTCTCAGAACAAAATCCGTATATTTGGTACTTGCTCTGGCATAGCGTATCAACTGAGATATGAACACTATCATGCAAAATTTTACAGAAGTTGACCCTTACATCACTAACTTACTTCAATTTTCATCTGATGTGCCATTGCAAGCCATAGATTATGGACTTGATTTGATAAAATTGTGAAAAATTAGAATAAAAATAAATCAAGTGGATAGGCGATAATAACTTTATAGAAATGGGATATATTTGTTATTAATGTTGATACTTTTCGATACCAAAAATATTCCCCCTTTTTTTCCTGATTACCCACATATTACCTTGGTCTGTGTCTGGTATCCGTAATAAGTCCTTTTTACGGGAGAGGGTTATCAGCCCTCTGCCCAACTCCAACCTGGAGAACCAAGGAATCTCCTAAACAGGGGGTGCTTACTCTACCCAGAGTAAAAAGGAGGTTTAAGGAGGACACCTGGTCAGATTTCTACCTTGCTAGGGGTCTGTCTATGCTCAGTTTGGTGCTCTATTTTGAGTGCTGTTGAGATTATCGCCGGGATCTTCTTTAACTTCCTTGTTTCATTTCTGTATCAATACAAGTTATGTAGTCAGTTAAGTAAATTTTCTCCGGCATAATATATTTATTGATGGTGATGTGTGTGCGTTCAGATTCTATTTATTCCCCAGATATTTGTTCGTGTAAAAAGATTTTCAAGACGAAACAGAAATACCATGATTGTAGCTGTTGATGAGATTGAAGTTTTGGAAGGAACATGTCGTAAGTCAAAGTACTCACTGGTGATTTAATTTTAACTATTTACATTATCTCAAATGAGAAGTAATGATTACATAAGATATCAACTTAAGATCTGAATGAGAAGCATCGAATGAAGACTTCTGTAAGTATGTTACAAAATAATATACTGTATGTCCACGAACGCAATTCGAGACGCGGTTGACTTTTTGAAATAGTTCATACGATTTTACAATCATTAAGTTTACAACAAAATATATAAAAATATATGTAAGATCCTAAAATGCTGTTTCATATATATATCACTATATTTATGATTTTGTTCACAGCATGCAGTAGAATTCCTTGCGCGAATGGCGGTACATGCAATGCTAATGGTAACTGTCAGTGCGTTGAAGGATATACGGGATCTCGCTGCGAGCAAGAAGGTATCTAATATTACGTTTTGGCCATTATTTCTTATTTAATTAGGCCTCTTAATTTACCCTACAAAAGAATTAGAACCCGCTCAAGTTTTACGAAATGGATTCTTCAAGTTTATAAATGAAACTAGGCGCTACATCATGCACATTGTATTATTCATTTCAATTTTTAAATACAGGTTCATGTAATGATCAGGCCATTGAAAACCTTAAAACATTTGCAGAACTTTTTTCTCTTGAATTGTTCTCAGATCAGCATCTATATGAATGTTCTGAAGGAGTAATCATACGTGGATGGTGAAGAAAGTTATAGGGTTAGCAAATTTGGTTGAATTATATAGATAAGTTTTTCCCCACCAATTTTTCCCTTCATAATCCCTTATGAATTAGGAAGTAAATATCTCGCTTCACCATCGCTACCTTGAGAAATGAATATCATATTTTTGATTTGTGCCACATATATGTCTCAAAACCGAAATAATAAGTTTTGCAAACAACAACGATGTATCACCCTTACCTGCCTGATTCATACGTGGACCTATATACTTAATCGTTTTGTAATACAGTGTTCCCGAAAGGCCAAAATAGAAGGGCGCCGCCCTCTTGATGCCTTTCCTCGCGCCCTTGATGACCTCCCTTGAGCCTTTAATGCCCTTTCCTCGCGCCCTTGATGCCCTCCCTTGAGCCTTGATGCCCTCCCGTTTTTCTCTTGTTGCCTTTCATGATCCGCCCTTCAAGTTTCGATTATGTTATCCGTTTGCTGTAAATATTGCATTACCGTCTTAAATATGCACTTTGCTTAAAAGAATTGTTTGTACAATCATTTAGCACCATAACGAGTAATACGAGTGACTACCTTATTAAGGTGTTTTGATAAAATACGCAGGTATACTTTTGGTGACAAATATGGATAATAACCATATCCCTGTATATAGCACTAAATAGTTAATTCAGAAAATCAGAAACCGTAGGCATACAAAATCAGGATAAAACAGGAACCAAAGCAAACAAACAAAAACCTCCGCCGTATGAAAAGAAGCGAACTCCCGATATGGATGTGAGACTAGATGCCCAGGTTTTATCAATCGCGCAAAAAAAATATTTGTAAAAAAGATGGGTGTTCACATCATATTTTGACGTTTTTAGTTGACCGCACAGTGTACTTCAAGAAAACGTCAGCAAAGATTGAGAATTAAAAGTCAAAATTGCAAAGCAATCTATAACTTTATTGTTAAGTTGCACCAATATGGTATCGAGCTTTAAACTTGGCTCGCGACATAAATACACATGAATACGCCTTCATGAAATTTTACTTTTTTATTTCTGATGATTATGATGACATTTAAAACGTACATTGTTTCTATGCTCTCCGCCTCAAAGCTAAAACGGACAGCTATTATATACAAGTATTCGCGTGGGTCTGTTAAGTAATCGGCAATAAGTTTATCTATCGTCTTCTTGATCTATTTTTATTTACTTTTATTTTCAATGCACTAAATGCGTGTAGAACCAATGTCAAAATTGCTCTCACAAAACACGTACCGACGTCATTCACGGTCTATCAGCGTCAATACTTTAGAAGAAAATAAAAACGAGTTCCAAAAGAAAGACTTTGACATGTACATCACAGACGTGGCTACAGCGAAATGAATTATTTTCTCAAATACTAGTACTCAGTGATTGACCTTGACATGATAGTGTCAATTATTAAGACAAAAGAAATCGATCGGATGACTGGCCAGGAATTAAAGCTACGCGTATCTGATACGGTTAACGATTTTGAGGTGTCAAAAGTTCTGCAAAAGGATCTATCTGTGACTGCATTATTAAACCAAGAGATGTCATGTTTTAAGTGGGAAAAAAGCCTCAACCTATATCCATTATGTCAAAGAAAGAACTGATCTCGGCCCTGACGGGCCTCGATAAGTACTTTCTCTGACATAATGGATAGTTTTCGGCTTTTCTCCCTTCCGTAATCTCATGCAACAGATCATAACAAGTATAACAGACTGAAACAATAAGACTTGTGAAATTTGAATTGTGTTTGTACTTTAATTTGGTTATTGAATTAAGATGCACTGCAAAAGAAAGTGTCTTATTTGCAAAAAAAAGTTTATGTCTTGTATTTTTAATATACTCTCCTTTGACTACATAATGCAAAAATATGCCCTCCCTTGCAAACCGCGCCTATAAATGTGCCCTCCCTTGCCCTCGTCGCGTGCATGATATGCCCTCTTTGGCCCATCGCACGCAGTAGTGCACTGGTCTCTTCCAACAATGTTACACAATTAGTTTTTCTTATAAACATTTGTACAATTTTCAAACTTCTATCATGAAAACGGTGAATCAAAGAACGAAAGTATGCTTCCACGGGATAGTTGATTAAAATTTCAAATAAGGAAATAAAGTACGTAGTCCATATCTTAATGCCAGAAATTGCTCGGAGCATTGATAGAAGGAGGTACTCTTCTATCTTATAGAGGAGAATCAATGAGTTATTTGTATAGTATAAGATGTTCAAGTGTACGCTGTGAACATCCTCGACGAATAAATTGATAACAATCTTCAAAATTGATTTTTCTTTTTTCGGTTTTGACATGAAAGTAGATCAAATTTATGTAAAATACGCATTTTGGTATATTTTTGTTCGCTAGTTGACGTTTTCCTAAATTGTTGCCCCTAACCCTCCAAACCGTAATATTGGAATCTTACAATAGATATCTTTAAGGTATTCAATCGGTAATGAGATGTAGTCGAGCCATCCATTTATGGAATCCTGACACCTCACATAACTGCATACTTATAATTTAAGTATTAATTGAAAATTTTTTACCAATTTAGATAATGAAAAAATAGACTACATAAAGAGTTATGCACCCTTACAGTTTACATTGAACACTATGGAAAAATGTTTGATGACAAAACTAACAAAAACTGTGATATTTCGTTTTTCTTTGTGATGATTAAAGGATCGCCATGAAACTACTTTTGGTCCTCTGAATCGTTTTGCTTGATATAAAAACAATTAATCATCATGTATCTCTAGTATCTCTATCATCATTTTATAACAGATATATTTACAGCCTGGACCAGAAATGCACGTTCCGGGTACTTAACCTTCGTCAGTGATCCTTACTTGAATCACTGAAATATGGCCAAAGACTGGAAGTTATGTCCAAAATGCCCAAAGACGTAGCAGGATGGGTGGAATATGATTTACAGAACCCACTGTTGAGAAATCGAGAATATTTTGATATCAGTAATTTTCGAATGCGTTTGAAGAAGCGATCAACGGAAATTGATTTAACATGGCAACATGTGACATCGGGGACTCCTGGTCCACCAGCAGTGACACTCACCAAGTGGCAAAAATGTTAAATGACTTTAAATTCAATAGCATCATCTAAGAGCAAATAACTTAGCAGCATGGGCCAGACATGCACGTTTCGGGTATTTAACCCCCGTCAGTGATCATTGTTTATCAAAATGTATGTTTGTTATGTCAAAAAAATGTCTTTTGGCAAAGTGGAAAAAGCAGGAGTCTTTGATATATATATATATTTCATGTGATTTTATATTTCAGGTTGCGGCATTAATCCATGTGTGAATGGGGGAACATGTGGCGCAGACTTCATATGTGATTGTGTAACCGGATTTGCAGGGAATCAATGTGAACTAATAGGTAAACCTTTGTGATTTGTATAGATGTACCCCTGGTGCGGATTTACTATTCCAAACACGTGTCTGGTGCATTGAAATTGGTATGACATGTTGATCAAAAGATCAAGAGTTGGAACACTTCAGTATTTCTATATACGATATACACCTAGCGTTGAAAATAAAGGAGTGGATCTCCAACAATATTCGGTTGCAGCACCCACAACAAAACCCAAAACACCCAATGCAAAATACACAGAGCAGACACTGACAGAAAGCGACGTAAATGGACAATGAACACCAGAGACATGAAACATAAAAGACCACACATAAACCAACGAGACCAATGGTCAACCGGTGCCAACTTAGAGGGCGGTCATCTGCTACGCAAGTAGCAGACGGTGTGGTTATCCAGATTACGTGTGCACATTCATCCCATTTTTTCCTATTACCAAGGGGTCTCTTAAAATAACAAACAGACAACATGACGCAGGGGCCAAGAAACACATAATGATGAATATGTTAATGGATCTAAAAGAACAGAATGCATACGAAATACATTCCGTGCTCTGCCAGCTGTAGCTAGCTCATGCATACTACAGCCGAGCACTTGAGAAGTCCGACTGAAATTCAGAGAGGACGGCTAGTCGGGGCCCTGTCTTCTCTATAGAGGTTTTCCCGTCATGGAGTCCTGTCATCATAGTCAATCAGAGTGCAATCCTTGAGAATGCGAATATACATAATACTGCTCACAGTTTATTTACCATAAACGCGATGCCATGGAGCTGTAAGAATAAGTAGTAAAATCTGCCCTGAAAAAGTGGAACTTTCAAAATGTGAATTTGAAGAAATAATTTATTTAAAATTGAAGAATAAATTGTCTCACATCTGAAAACGTCATCGGACAAGACAAATCGTAAGTAATAAAGCTAATATTTGGGATAAAATTAGACTAGTCATTTTTAGCTCACCTGTGCTTGTCATAGCGCACCGTCCGGTGTCCGTCGTCCGTCATCCGTCGTAAACTTTTCGACATTTTCGACTTCTTCTCCAGAACCACTAAAGGGATTTTGATGAAACTTGGTAGGAATGAAGTACTCATGGTCCCTACAAGAGTACCCTCCTTTGATAAACTTCATCTTCAGAACGCAAGCACATATCGACAAACCGAAAGCATCAGGATGATCTAGAGAGATGTCTTAAGAAGTATTGTTGTTTTTTTGGTTCCACTCCGAAGTCAAATTTTTGACGCGTTTTTGACGTGTTTTCAGACTTTGTCAGAAATGCATATTTTTGTGCTATTTCTTTTTAAAAAAACTCAATAAGTGTTAGATTTTACACACCCATTTACTGCATACTTATCATATTTAAGTTCCTAAATGTTTTGATATGTATTTTATACTAAAATTTAATTTTTTTGATTTTTTTTCTTATGTAAAAAGGAAGGGGGTGATTTTTATACATATTCAACTTCTTCTCTAGAACTGCTGGACAGATTTTCATGAAACTTGGTAGGAATGAAGTAATAATGGTCCCCTACAAATGTTGTTGTTTTTCGTCCGGTTCTGTCAATAGGTGGCACCATCACAAAGTAGGTCATGGGGGTACCCTCATTTGACAATCTTCTTCTTCAGAACGGAAGCACGTATTGACAAACCGAAAGCAACAGGATGATCTAGAGAGATGTCTCAAGAAGTGTTGCTATTTTTGGTTCCACCCCAAAGTCTATTTTTCCATTTACAAACTTCTTTCTGGTTGATATGCTTATTTAAGTTTTCAGGTGAGCGATTGTGGTCCTCTTGGACCTCTTGTTACTAAAAAAACAATGAAAAACGGAGAAGTTTTTATCAAGCATTGTCAACCCCGAGTTATAGAACGCCACATTCATGTAAGTATATTTGTGATACAATCTTTTGTGAAAGTGGGTTTCTGTAACTCGGAATGGAACAGCACTCTATTGATTAAAAACCATAAAGGCGGGTGGAGGTTAAACAGAAATAGCAAAAGTTGTAAAATGGACTTTGTTTCATCCGTTTCTCGTCGCAATCGATTCTAAGATCCAATAAGAGTTGCTCCAGTTTAACTTTAGATTTAGATTCCTCTTTTCTGTAAATATTATCCTTTTTTTTTGGTTACAGAATTATCAAATTTTGATCACTGTGTGGAAACGTTTAATGTCAGAAATTGGAATATTTCTTTTAATTCATGAAAACAGATAATTTCTATCCGATTGCCAACTCTTTCGGAAATTTTGCGAGATATATAGTTGTTATGCCCCCTGAATCATTGCAATATAATAAAGCTCGAAAGGCTAAAACTCTCATACATGTAGGTAATATTTCAATCAAATTAACCAAAGCAGAACCCGCAAGGGACGAGAACAGGTGTCTAAGTAGAGTCAGCGTCCCCTGTTTGCATGCAACACCCGCTGCAACGAAAGTCTAGACGGACTAGTCGATAGTTTGGGTTCAGAGGAATATCGGGTATCTTCCGACATCACTACCCCGACCTCTTTTGAGCTCCACTTCTACACGTATACAATAAAATAGCTGAAAGAAAAAAACATACATTGTTTCCAATACTTCATATTCTTATTTCAATTGACTTTTTTAGAATAGGGACTCCAGCGAACAAAAAGTCTTTGATAAAACTGAGGGCTGAATATAGCCCTTATTCGCACAGTTCCTTTGCTTCTTTTTAATACAAACTCTTAATGAGACCAATGATTCCATTTAAATTCATACTCATTGGTTGAGGGGGTTAAATAACTTGGAGCGTCAATTTTATATAAGTATGCAAACCAACCATGACTTCAAATTGATGGTTGATGAAAATCTGAGAGAACATGGAGTCTGAAACAATCATTCTTTTTTTGGCATATTGTGTATCATTTCAGATTCTGCTGTAACATGTGGCTTTGAGGCGGACTTCTGCGAGCTGATACAGACAAATGACGATGATGCAAACTGGCTAAGACTAAGCGTATGATTTATAAAACCTTATTGAAAAGATCATATCCATGACATAAAGAACATACTTTGATAAAAGGGCCTGTCACACCTTCACTTTTTTTGGCCAACGCACGAGTAACGACCAAGTAAATTCTCCAACACGTCAAAGAACGTTGAGGTCGCTGGCTGGTCGTTGTGTGATCGCTGGGTGAACGCTGGAGGACGTTGGCGTGCGTTGTGGTCGTCGAAAAATTTTGAGCATACACAAAACCGCCGACGACTGTCCAACGTCCAATTGTTAGTTTTGGAGTCGTTAGGCACACGCTGGGTATGCGTTATCGTGCGTTGTGCAGTCGTTACTCAGTAGTTGCAAAAACGTTGAGAGGTCGCCGATGAATTCCAACGACCTTATTACGACAGCGCAGCGCATGTCTAACGCGTACAAAGCGACCTTCTAGCGATGGTCCTCAACGTGTGCCAAACGACAGTATAACGACAGCCTAACGTCCTTGGAGTGAGCATAACGTCTTGACAACGACCTTAACGATTTGTTTATTTTAAATGTAATTTGATCATAGAATTAACTAAGTGTTTTCTTAAAATTAAGTTTTGCTGATACTAATAGTAATTTTAAAAACTGAATTTGATAATGGCGGGCGATGAGTTATAATATAGTCACTTAAAGCTAGCTCTTCTAAATCATCAGAACAATATAAAGTATTTATCGTTATTGGTGAGGAGAAAAAACGTAGTAAACGTAATCATAATCGGAATAAGGCGGGGAGAAGAGGGTTAATGATGGGTCATTTGTGATTTATCCGCGTCTTCTCCCCCTCTTTTGTCTCTTCATAGTGGCATCTTTTCTCCTCGAAGTCTGTTTTAAAATGGCTGGAGAAATAGAAAACAAACTATTTTTCTTTTTAATTGTTTGATTCGATATCGATAAGATAATTGCAGTTTGCAAGTCATGAGAAGGTCGCTGGCAGTTCGTTGGCAGGTCGCTGGCATCTCGTTAGACGAGCGTAACGAAGCCGTTGGACACGCGTTATAGAACGTTAACAGGTAAATCATAAACTTTTCCTGTGGAAAATCTAATTATTTCGCCTTGCCTTCTCGACTATGAGACTGAATAAGGTTAGGTACTTCTTTGATGTTTATTGGAAGCACGTCGTGATCGTTGGGAGAACTCTCCTCGTGCGCTACAAGGTCGCTACACGCGCGTTGAGAACGTTGCTTCTTGAGAAAATTGCGAACAAAACCTAGACTTTCGTCAGCGTGTTGAAGGTCATTACTCGTGCGTTGGCAAATACAAAATGAAGGTGTTTCAGGGCCATAAGGAGTACTTTCTTTGCGTTCTCAACAGTGAAAGACTCAGAATATCATAGATTGTCCATGTCCAGAAAAAGATGTCGCTAAATATAAGCCTTTCATTTTTTCATTATTAAAATTACAGGATACAACCCCTTCTTACTTCACCGGTCCATCTGAAGCTGCTGAGGGCAGCACCTACGCATACATTGAAGCCTCGGAAATGTCTGTTGGCGACATTGCTACACTGGAAACATCAGATGAGTTTGCAAGTATGTTGCTTTTGATGTTTACCATCGCCTTTAGGATTTAATCTATGAAAAGTCGCATTGAAGTCAAGTTAAAATTAAGACAACTATTTTTTCACCTGGTTTTATAAGAGTCAACGTTGGTCAAACCTAGTTTTCCGATCATTTTAGTTTCCCTCTGACTCGAAATTCTACATATTGACTATTAATTCTCGTAAGCAATTGTTTTAAGATGGAAAAATCTTTTTTATCGCTAAAATACTAATATGCTCAATCAACAAACACAGGAAGTCTTTGGCTCTCATAATGTTCCTAATTTTCTCGGAAATCTAGGTTCTTTCAAATATTATTTAATGGTTAAGGAGGAATTGAACAGTAAGATGGCTGCGGCATTATTTGTTTTCTCACTTCCTATGAAACGTACAGTCCTAACGTCCTTAAAACATTTAAAATGCTGATTGATTTACATAATGATGAAGTTTAAAAAAAAATTCCGACGTCATTTGAAGAAATTATGCCACTTTAAAAAATTTTGGACTTTGGCATTTCTATCCACAAGCAAGCCACGACGTTATTTTGACGTTATCGGGGGAAAATGGTGTCACAAGCCCTCTTATTCAAAACGCCTTTAAAAGCATTAATACCAAACGTTTCAGATTGAAACTTCGCATACATAGAATTGAAAATACAATTTTCCCATATCGGGAGTTCCCTTCTTTTCATATGGTGGAGGTTTTTGTTTGTTTGCTTTGGTTCCTGTTTTATCCTGATTTTGTATGCCTTCGGTTTCTG
The DNA here is from genome assembly GCA_033119305.1 of Pinctada imbricata. Lineage (NCBI taxonomy): Eukaryota > Metazoa > Mollusca > Bivalvia > Pterioida > Pteriidae > Pinctada > Pinctada imbricata. Next base: position 36,755,121 of record VSWD01000013.1, read on the forward strand.
ATTTTCTGAATTATCGATTTTGTGCTGTGAACAGGGATATGGTCATTATCCATATTTGTCATTTATATCACAATGTTATCGTTAACAAGTTTACATAACAGGAAAGCGGATGCCACGTTGTTGAAAATGGATGATTTTATAAAAAAGAAATCAGAAATGTAAAGCCTCGCGATATTTTAGTCCTAAATACAATTTTCCTCATTTTGAATAATTTATCATCAAGGTATTCCTGAACATTGTTGATCATTTTATTAGTTTTTGAAAAAGATTCATCCACAGGATTCTGAATGATCACATATCAATTGCAGTCAATAGACTCATAATTTGCATTTTTTCAGCGGCAGTGTCATTGATTATTCCAGTATTCTGTCTTCATTTGGAACACAATTCTTCTCATCTTTTCAATATGAAAGAGCAATGATTTTATGAAGATTTTGGAAGTTACATTAGGATTAATTTCCCATAACTGCACAAGAACCAGAATGATACTTTTAATATCACGACGTCATCAAGGAATCAATGCATTCGCTGAAAAATGCATATTTCAAAGTCTCCTAAAGACTTTATCCGTGGATAGAATTGAATAAAGATTGCATAGTCAAGGACAGACATGAAATAAATAATTTCACAAATTTTGAAAAAAATTAAATTTGGCACCCAAGTGTCCAATATCTCATTAAATGGCAATTCAGTGGTATCAAGTAAACTACAACTAGTGAAATATACTCCACAGTGACCCAGGAAAAGAAATCATTGCCTGATAACTTGACATGATTTGGATGTCATCATGTGTTATTGTTTACATTTGTGATCATTCAGACGAAATTCCAAAAATGAATCTCACCACCTCGTCCTGAAGAATTTTTTAAGATTGGCTATGAAAGGAGAATTTTATACTCCATTGCTCAATGATAGGTATAGTATATACTTTAACCGTTCCTGTGGAAAATCTATTGATCCTGTCTTGCCTTCTCGACTATGAGACTGAATAACTGGTGGGTACCTCTGTAATGTTTATATTGACATCATTCACTACACTACAATATCATCGTCTAGAAATCCATTATTACTAAAGCATGTCCTTTTATCAGGGGATATACTTCCCAATCCCGGACCTGTCAAAGTTCTTCGTCAAATCTTTGAAATCTACATCTGCCACCATCGCTTACTGTTTTACCTGCAAGATTCTTGCAGTTGACAAATAACGACCATATCTCCATTCATAGTACAAAATCGATAATTCAGAATATGATAAACAGAAGGCATACAAAATGAAGATGAAACAGTGACCAAAGCAAACAAACAAAAACCTTCACCACATGAAAAAGAAGCGAACAGCCAATATGGGAGTGAGACCAGGTACCAAGGAAGAGTCAGCATATCCTGTTTGCATGCAACACCCGTCACTTCAATTCGATATAATTGTCACATCCGGTTACTTTCATTTCGGAAGATAAAAGCATATTCTGTGGTTGGATGATTCAAATGGTCTAAGACAAAATATCATCCACCATTCTGGAAAATGGGACATTCCAGTATATGAAGAGTTCCCGTATTGACCGTAGAACTTACTCAATGACGATGTTAGTCGGTCACAAACGTATCCCTGATTGAAAAGCTTATCTGATAGACGCGTAGCTCAAAGAACAAATTCTGTGTATTTGGTACATGCTCTGGCATAACGTATCAATTCAGATATGAACACTTCATAACCAGGCGATGAAAGGATGTTGCTACTCAGAGAGGGAAAGTTTGTGATGCTGAAACTGAAGTCTTCATGTTTGTCATAGAGTGAGGTGAGACTGAAATTGGAGCTTCATATTTGTAAATAAAATATTGCAAGTATATGGCATGAGGTTTGGCTACATTTATGAGGTATAAAGTGCACAAGCAATGCCTTTGTTCCAATGACAAGTATGGATAATGACCATATCCCTATATACAGCAAAAAATCGATAATTCAGAAAATCATAAACCTAGGGCAAACAAAATCAGAATAAAAGAAGAACGAAAGCAAAGAAAAACCTCAACCATATGAAAAGAAGCGAACTCCCAAAATGGGAGTGAGACGAGGTGCCCAGGAAGAGTCAGCATCTCCTGCTTCAATTTGATAGAATTGGCACATCCGGTTACTGCCATTTCGGAAGATACAAGTATATTCGGTGGTTGGATGGCTCAAATGGTATATGACAGAATATCATCCACTATTCTGGAGAGTGGGACATCATAATGTATGACGAGATTCCCATATCGACCGTAGAACTTCCTAAGTGACGAGGTTAGTCGGTCACAAATGTATCCCTGACTGAGAAGCTTATCTGAAAGACGCCTAGCTCTCAGAACAAAGTCTGTATATATGGTACTTGCTCTGGCATAACGTATCAGCTGAGATATGAACACTTCATAATCAGGCGGTAAAGGGATGTTGAATTCATGACCGAATGTTAGAGATTTTAACATGGAACAAATAGTGAAGACTGCACCTTACATCTCGTGTTCACAATAAACCTAGGAGTAGAAAAAACTTCGAGGTACACCCTTGTTTGAGTGACCATCAAAAAGTTATCACTGACATTGACATAAAAGCAATCACCTGCAAGAAAAAGCCACGTAAAATCTACATTTGTAAAAAAAGCAGACTTTAAGTCCAAGCTCACTGAGAGATTGGAAAGTACTTTTAAAGACTTTTAAAGAAGTGCAAGGGAACCGAGGTCATCCAAAGATTTATCCGTAGAGCTACAAAGGTACATACACCACAGACGACCAGTGGAAAGCAGCATGTTCCGTGGATGAACCATTTGATCAAGCGGTTAATAGAACAACGACAACGCATATAATGCAGCAAAAAGACACAATGCACTTGACAGCTGAAATAACAAACTTTTAAGAAGTACCTAGCAGTTATCCAGTCTCAAAGTCGAGAAGGTTTTACAAAATCATTAGAATTTCCAGTGGAACAGTCGCAAACTTTAGGATGAACAACATAAGGGGAAGCAAGAAACACCGCTCGGAAGATAATGACGGAGCACATGATGACTACATCCGGGGAATCCTTGGTCATAACATACAGACTGATACTAGTAAACTATCCATGGAAAAACAGTTTTATATCTTAAAATATTTTAAGTCCTGGAAAAAAGATATAGTCCAAATCAGTGCTCTAAAGGAATAAGATGTTAACACAGTAATCGACAGCCCAGGGAAGGCCCAAATTCTTGTATTGAACCACAAATATGATAGAATGTTTACAGACGAGAATCTTAATAACATCCCCAACATCGTACACTGTAACATCCCAAGTATACAAGCACTACATATAACAGAGAAATGAGTTGATATTCTACTCAAAAAGCTTGAACCAACCCAGGCAACGGTACCAGACTTGCTACCAACCGAATACTCAAAGAGGTCGACATCAGATGAGATCAAAGTATTCCTAACATCCATATTTAACCAGTCAATAACGTATATCAGGAGAAGTGACATGACGCTGGCAAATATTACAGCTATCTACAAAAAAGGTGATAAAACGCAGGCAAGTGTCCCTAACATCAATATGTCGCAAAGTGATGGAGCAAATAAAGTCAATGGGCTATGGTGGTTTTCGTGTACATGTGTTAAACGTCTTCATATTCAATAGCATCATACGAGAGGCTCGAAGTTACTCTTCATATCAATGAAGCACACCACGTGGGTGATGCGAAAAATGAGGGTAGACCTTTCGTATACTGGTAATCAATAAGAAAATGGCCCCTTTGTAGGGTCGCTGAGCACACTCTTCGAAGTACAAATTTTAGGAGGTAGGGATTCTCTATCATAGATTTTGTAGTTTTAGACCTATTCCAATGCATGACCCATCAAAATGTTTGTAAGGGCATATATAATCGATCATAATCAAAAACAAATTACCATACCCGGTCTGTATCGATTTATTTGTTTCAACGAAATTATATTTACTGGGATAAAACGCGTTATCCTTTAGGTGAAACCCTATATTGATCAATAGAATATTCAATTGTTTATGAAGTTGTTTTTATACTTTCGTTTAACCTATTATCTATTTCTCATTATCGTAATTAATTTATGTTAGTGACAATTCCAATATCTTTTAAACTACTACTGTAAACGTGAAAATTTTCGCGTGGGGGGTTATTTTCGCGTTTTTCGCAAATCAATGGACTTCGCGAAAGTTCCCTTACGCGAAAATATCCCCGCTGCATTCTTACAACGGGAAAGAATTTTTTTGTTTTTCGCGAATATTACCCCCACGCGTAACGTCTTGGTGATAAAATCGCGAAATTTTCCCCCAGCGAAAATAACCACGTTTACAGTATATGAGAGCATGAACTAAGGTGTAAACCCTATTTCACGCAATATCAATTTACGCTCGTATACTCAGTATGCGGTATCTTTTGAATAACAAAGATGAACCAACTAGCAACTCTAATTCTTTCAAATTGGTTTCTTTTCCATTTATTGAAGCAAAGGGTTCTTGTACTGGAATCTCTTTTTCTAGGTGGAGATAGATGTATCAGATTACAGTTGCACATGCGAGGCTATTGGGGTCACATGGGTCTCTTCAAAATTTTTGCTGGCAATGATGGAGCTTGGGAGTTGGCCTATGAAGATGCAGGTCATCAAGGATCAGAATGGTATAACGTAGAGGTCACGTGGAACTTGGAAAGGAAAAAGGTGAGTAAAATAGTGTCATCTGTATACAGTATATTATAAAATAATGCAAAATTAAGAAATTTTATGTTATTTTGGCAAAAAGTTGGATTTAGTCTATTTTAGTAGTCAAGAATAAAATGAAATTATAAGGGGGTACCTTTGTGTTTTGCAAAATATTATTGAAATGTGCAATTTACAAATAAATTTCTATGCGCAAGGGTACCTTTCTAAAATGTATTATATCTTTAATTAAAAAATAATTGGTTATCCATGTCTATGTTCCTTATGTCATCTGGATCATTATGCATAGGAAAGTACTTTTAATCAAAGAATCATTTGTTAAATCTACGAGTAGGGACCAACCTTAAAATTTTAATTGGGATTTGTCTTGATTTCTGCAGGTTATACATTACAATAGGATTACAATTCATTTTACGGTGTATATTTTAATGCAATAAAACATGTTGCTTAATGTAAATTGAACTCAAATGTATAAAAAAAACATGCTCCAAGGATTTTGGATACACTACAAACCAAAACTTGAGTTTTTTACATGAACATCTAAGAAGTTCTATGTTTTATTGATCAAAAACTACATCAACAGATTATACATTGTTGCTGCCTCCATATTTATTGACGAAATAAAACAAAAGCATTACCTTTTTTATGAAAGGGTCAAGTCGGGGGCGGATTCGTTTTGTTATTGAGTAGACAGCAAGACCCTGAACAGCAAGATAAATTGTAAATAAATAAACTGAGCACATAATGATAGCTTTAAAACATTGGTGATTTCAGATAGACAATACATAATTTATTTGCAGGTACGGTTATGTGCAATTCGGGGCTATGGTTGGATGAGTGACATTGCTATAGACGACTTTGAGATTTCACCAGGAGCTTGCTAAAGTATGTAATCAAACGTAATTTACATGGTTTTCTTTACAATTTGAAAAGTAATAACAGCTAAGATTACGAAATAAAAAAGACTTCATCAGGATAACGAGCGTACAAGCCTCTAACTTGTCTGCTCGCAATGTGCACATTTGTTGTGCAAGGCATGCAGTTTAAGTATCAGTTGTTAAACGTCTTTAAATTCAATAGCATCATTTAAAACCTGATACATTTACAGCATGGACCAGACATGCACGTTTCGGGTACTAAATCCTCGTCAGTGATCCTCAGTCTAAACAATGTTATATGGCCAAAAAGTATGAAAATTATTATGATTGTCCAAAAATGTACCAAAAGACGTAGCAGAATGGGTGGGATATGATGCTACAGGACCCACGTTTTAGAAATTTCAAGAAATTTTGTAACAGAAAATTTCAAATGCGTTGAAAAGACAGACGATCAAGGTCAGACGAGACAAATAATAAATAGACGTGTACGATAAAAAGGATTCTTTTTATATTTACAAATAATACAAAAGTCTGATTTGAAAATCTGGAATTTGAAATTGATAACATTGTTAAGGGAATGTTTAACATGACAACATTTTTCTATAAACAGATATATATCTCTCCACATAAATCGCCTGGTGGTTCAATTCTAATGACGAAATATGCCATTCTTAATTTTAATATAAATTCAATTTCTCAATTCAAAACCTTTTTTTCAATACAAGTTTCTTCATTACAGATATGGATATGTCGACTGAAATCCAAAACCCAAAATGCCGAAAGCGAGAAAGTATGGAAATAATAAGGAAAAAATAACATTATCATATGAAATCCATAATGTTCCTCTTCATAGTAAAATTTACCCAAAGTAAAAATATGTGCATCATCTGGTCTGTCCATATTTTCAATCTTTTACGGATGAGATCAAGTAAAATAAATATTCTAATGTGACTTTGGATTTTTCTTGTCCTATATGTGCTATAGAGCTCACCCGTGGTCAATTCTAAAATACATTCATGGTCAGATAAGCCACGCCTACTTATGGGCATACTCTGCAATTGATTTTCTGAAGACCTGTCATTTTCTGAAACCTACTGCAGCAACACTACTTGTCGTCTGCTGTAATCAGAATAAAAATTGTTAGGAAAATTCTAATGATTTTGCCTTACCTTCTCGACTATGAGACTGAATAAATGATAGGTACTTCTTAAATGTTCATTAGAATAGAAATAACAACAAGCAAGCCTTGATTTATTGTCCGGTAGTTAATCCATCGTCGCATTGAATTGAATGACCTCGCCTCTTCGCGGCTCGGAGATGATTTGATTGGAACATGCGACTGGGGGAATTACTGGACAATGAACCACGGTAAGCTAGTTGTTATCTATTAATGTAGAGCATCCCTAAGGTCTCAGATGCTCATATTTTTTAAATAACAACTTTTACAATATTTTCATTTCCATATATTCAAAGCTTATGTTAAACCTGATATACAAATAAAATATAGTTCAAGGTTTCATGATTATACCGAGAACTGTGAATACTGAGAAATGTGATAAAATGTAACTATAAAAGTTTCTTTTCACAAAACCGTATTAGTTTGATAATCTGAAAAATATTCTGAAGAGAAAAAATAGGGTAACCAGGCTAAAATTACCAGCATTTCTGACCTGAGGGATACTCTACCTTAAATGAATGTCTATGGTCTTATCAAAGACTTCCCCGCCTATTTAAAGATATAGAAAGATCTCCTAGACAAACGTCAGACAAAACAACTTTAAAATAAACTGTCAAACAAACTTTGAAAGCAGACACACTGAAATATAATCCATGGTTAGAACGGTCAAACAAAGAATGAAAGCAGACCTACTGAAATATAATCCAGGGCGAAACAAAACGTTGACTTAGGGATACTAATGGGCATCCGGTACATTATTTGGACGACCGCCATCTTTATAAGAGCGTATGATGTACTGTCCTGTTCACTAAATACAGAGCACCTTGTTTTCCAGGTTTACTCTAAAATATGACTTGGTCATCTTCCAAAAAAAAATGTTAATTTTATAACACTCCTTTAGTCCTTCAGAAAATACCATTTTTTTGACAGTACGTCAATCATGTTAGAAGTAGGGTGGAAAAATTCTACGGGGAGTTTCTATGGTAAAACCACTGAAAATGCGTGACCTCGGACATTTGACGTCACTGTTTACTATTCTTGACACGAAGAACAATGTAGCGGCGGCTTGAAACTAACAAGTAGACATTTTATTTTTCATATAACGGTTTGAATGGAGCTGTTAGGGTACGTTTGAGTTAATTTCCAGTTATGATTGAAGGAGGTCAATTCTCTGAAAAAAATAATTAACAGAAAAAGTCTACAGACGACAGAATAAATCGCCAAAACATGGTGCTCTGGATTAAGTGAACAGGACAGTAGTTAACCGGAATACGTATACACAACTCCCACTTATTCGAATACACAGAATGATGTCTTTTTGTATAAACAACAAACCTCTCATTGTAAGGCGTGAAAGACGGATGGTCTGGGTTACACAAAAATATGTAAATGGATATCAAAAACAGTAAGCACACGGAAAACAGTTAGTGCTCTGTTGAATGTAGCGAGCTCCTGTCATAAATTATAAATGACGAATTCAAGGATAATCATAGTAATAATTCTCTCTGCAAGATGTTTTCTTTACTGTTATTTTGCTTACCTAAGCAAAGCTCCAGTGAGCTATTGTCATAGCAATCCGTCCGTCGTACATCCGTATTCGATCCATCTTCCCTCATCCATATCAGATAAGATATCATAACAAGAGGCCCAAGGGGGCCACATCGCTCACCTGAGTTGCAGACAAAGGGTTAAAAGTCACAAAAATACTTCTACAGATCGAAGCCATTGACAGCCATATTTGTTGACCTATCGACAAGAAAAATACAAACTTGGCAGAGGATCTTGAGTACTTGCTTGCTGCAAGGTTTCGTGAAATTCTGTGCAATGGTTGCAGAGGAGATTTCGAAAATGTGTCAGCCAATCAGAGTCCTTGGCGGCCATATTTGGTGACGGATCAGCACAAAATTCACAATCTTGGTAGAGGACCTTGAGTACTTTCTTCCTGTAAGTATCATGAAATTCTGTGCAGTGGTTTTTTTGCAGAGAAGATGTTGAAAATGTGTTAGCCAATCAGAGCCCTCGGCGGCCATATTTGTTGACCGATCGGCACAAAAAACACAAACTTGTTGGAGGACCTTGAATATTTCCTTCCTGTAAAGTTTCATGAAATTCTGTGCAGCGGTTGCAGAGGAGATGTCGAAAATGTGTCAGCCAATAAGAGCCCTCGGCAGCCATATTTGTTGAACAATCGGCACGAAAAACATAAACTTGGTACAGGACCTTGAGCACTTCCTTCCTGCAAAGTTTCATGAAATTCTGTGCAGTGGTTGCAGAGGAGATGTCGAAAATGTGTCGGCCAATCAGAGCCCTAGGCGGCCATATTTGTTGACTGATCGGCAGGAAAAACACAAACTTGGTAAAGGACCTTGATTACTTCCTTCCTGTAAAGTTTCATGAAATTCTGTGCAGCGGTTGCAGAGGAGATGTCGAAAATGATAAAAGTTTACGCCAGACGGACGACGACGGACGGACGACGGACGGCGCGCTATGACAATAGCTCACTTGAGCTTCGCTCAGGTGAGCTAAAAAGCACAGAAATTTTCTTCTCTACAATCACTTCGTTAAATAAAACCATTCAATTTCGGATATTACTCTAGCCCCGGTTCAGTCTTTTCCAAAACTCAAAAATCAAAGTAAAACCGAAATTTGAAAACAGCGACTACTTACTGAACTTGTCAGGATCACTAAACTTCAGACTGCGTACCCTTGGGTTCAAACAATCAAATCAATGGACTAGGAAACTTTTCCTCAGCCTCCACAGATATCATTGTCTTTTCAATCAACCCTAACGCTATGCGGACGCACATGTCACACAGAAAACTTAGAAAACGATGTAGATGTTAAACGTCTTCAAATTCAACAGCATCAGTTAAGAGCAAATAGAGTCCATCGTACCCTCAAAGATCTAATTATCACCGCACGCAACGGCAATACATGCTCTAGCATAGCGGATGAGCTGTGTAATGTAGATACTGCACATCGGTCATCTAGGAACATCAATGTCAAGCCAGGGAAAATATACAGTGTTGAATCCAAAATCATCTCTTTTGTCATACAAATTTGTATGAATCTCTATTAACAATTTTGATATTTAGGTCCAAAAATGGTGTTTCTGTTTTTGTAACGTTTACCTTGGCTAGAGTCAATTCTTGGGGATAGATAACATTTTTATACTTTTAAAAACAGGATTGTCTATAGTAAGAATATCATCCGGGTACCTAGAAGCACAAATAAAAATTTCAAATCATCATGTTTTCTTTCCTTTTGAAGGTTTGGGCTAAATTCTTTTTCATACGTGTATAAAAAAAATGTGTTACAAGAGGCGCACAGTTAGTACATGTACTCATAGGGATCCCTACAACCTGCTTGTGCACAGTTATGTCTAGTGACGTATATAAGTTAAGAAAAAGTTGCATTAACCAGAAAAGTTTGGAATCCCAAACCCTGTACACTTTGCTCGATCAAAAAGACTTTCTGTACTAGATGGGGTATTAGTAGTAGAAGAAGCCTAGATAAGTAGGTCGGGAAACCGCACGTGCAGCTATGACGTCATGATGACGTCAGTATTATGACGTCAGCATTATGACGTCATGATGACGTCAGTATTATGACGTTAGGTAGACAATGACGTCAGTATTATGACGTCAAGTATTCCACGACGTCAGTATTATGACGTCGTCTTCACTATGACGTCATTTATTCTGCACCTGCAGCTTTGACTTTGAAACGACCTTTCAGCTTGCCAGTAAGAACTTTCTAGAAGTGTCCAGAACCTATGACGTCATTTATTCTGTTCCTGCAATCTTAGGTGGAGCACTGGGGACTGCCCTGGCATTCTGTATCCCTTGTAGTATGGGTTACATTGTATCCTAAATAAGGTAGGTCAGGAAATCGCACGTGCAGCTATAAAGTCATAATGGCGTATAATGATGACATTATGACATCTGTATAGTTGAGTTTATTTATAGAAGAGAATTTGTGTGCAAGATGTATATATTAATTTGGGTGCAAGATGTGCACATTTGGGTGCAAGATGCGCACATTTGGTTGCAGGATCTGCAAATTTGGTTGCAAGATGTGCACATTAGTGTGCAAGATATGCAGATTAGTGTGCAAGATGTGCACTTTAGTGTGCAGGATGTGCATATTAGAGTGTAAGATGTGCAGATTGATGCGAGAATGTGCGCATAAGTGTGCAAGGTGTGCAAATTAGTTTGTAAGATGTGCAGATGAGTGTGCAGAAAGTGCACATCAGTGTGCAAGATGTGCACACTAATGTGCAAGATATGCAGGATGTGCACATTAAATGTGCTAAATGTGCATATTAGTGTGCAAAATGTGCACATTAGTGTGCAGAATGTGCACATTAGGGTGCAGAATGTTCATATTAGGGTGCAGAATGTGCACATTAGGGTGCAGAATGTTCATATTAGGGTGCAGAATGTGCATATTTGGGTGCTAGATGTGCACATAAGTGTGTAAGATGTGCACATTTGGGTGTTACATGTGCACATTAATGTGTTAGATTTGCACGTAAGTGTGCAAGATATGCAGAGCAGTGTGCAAGATGTACAGAGTAGTGTGCAAGATGTGCACATTAGTGTGCAAGATGTGCAGATAAGTGTGCAAGATGTGCTCATTTGGGTGCAAGATGTGCAAATCTGTCTTCATAATGTGCACATAAGTGTGCAAGATGTGCATATTTGTGTGCAAGATGTGCACATTTGAATGTTAGTTATGCAGATAAGTGTGCAAGATATGCACATAAGTATGTAAGGTATGCACATTTGTGTGTTAGATGTGCATATAAGTGTGCAAGATGTGCACATAAGTATGCAAGATGTGCACATTAGTGTGCAAGATGTGCACATTTGTTTGCAAGATATCCACATTAGTGTGCAGAATGTACACATATAGATATAGAATGTGCACATTTATGGTGCATTCAGCTCCATTATTTGTATATCTAAATGTATTATATAACATGAAGGTCCACCTCAGTGCAGGATGTGTACAATAAGGGTGCACTTAGTTTCTTTGACAACATGTGAACGTTTTAATCTGCTATTACACAAATTGTATGCAATTAGGTGCTGTCAGTGAATTTAAGGTGTAAATGTATGATGAAGATGCACAATTTAAGTGCGCATGGAAAAGCACAATGGGATTACAATGAAGTGCTTAATGTGTTAAGTGCTGATCTATATTCTAAGTACACAATTAGTATGTATCCACGTGCTTGAGCAGCACATTTAGTATGCACATTGGTACATAAAATGCTTAAGTGAGGTGCTGGTGGATGTTTAAGGTCAATAATAGCCTCTAATATTCTGTGACAACACATTTAAGTGCAGATGGAGAGCACATTTCAAGTGTCCATATTTGCTGCTGGTGCACATTACAAGTGCAAATCTCATTTGTGGAGCACATTTCAGTTTTTGATAAAATAAGACAGAACACATATTTTTAATTCAAATTTTATTGAACTATTTGAACAATGAAAACAATGTGAACATGAACAAGAAAATCATGCATAACAGTCATATGAATGTTACATAACATTGATATTAATGAACCAGAACTAAGTACAATGATTTGACTAATCTAATAAGTCAACATAATATTTTACAATGGCATCATTTTCAAAAAGGTTATCTGTGAACATCGAAGTAATTTCAGTCATATCTAAGCCCTTGTATCGATGAATCAAATAAAATATGCAATGATGTCCGCATACAACAGAGTATCTGTCTTGGACTTGTTTGGTGTTCCAAATCCAGGAATCTACATTCTTATGCATAAAGTCTGAAAACTCCGTATGCAGTGGTGGCAACCCATAACTGTCATAGTATTCTCCATTGCCACACTGGTCCAGGTAGATCGCAACCCAGTGTTGACCCAACTGGCTGTCCAGATCGGTATTGCAGACAAGCGAGCACGGTAATGTATTCACTGAGGGAATCCTATTTCGAGCAAATACACCTAGGAAAGATGATCCTACATTCTGTCTAATAACCGTCTGTATTTGTTTAGTGTTCATTGTTTTAGGTTGCAAAATCAAATATTACATTCCTGTTGCGATCAACCTCTATGATGTTATCAAATTCAGCATACACAACAACACTGACGGTCTCTGCCAAGGCTTGTGAAAAGTGAATTTCAAGTCTCAGGTTACCATGTTTTATAAGGTGGAAATGACCTGCTTCAGATAAGTCTGGAGTCAGATCAAAACCAAATACTGTATAGCCATTTCCATATTCTTCCCTACTGATATCGTTTCCTTCATCGTGGAAGATCTTCCCAGACCCCGTAAAAAGGCCCGAATAACTGCGAATAAAACGACTGCGTCCAAAGTTAGGTTGCAAAGGTTTGGCTGGAATCTGCTGTCCGTCAACATAGAGTGCCATAAACTCAATGTTGTTGTGTTTGAAATTGAAAGGATTCTTCGTAGCTACTCCGTTGTAAGCATCATTATCTACCAGACCAACAAAAATGCGCTTAGGCATTTGTCCAAGGAAAAGGTTCTCTTTGTTGATACTCATGCTTCCAGTGGCAACGGAAAATGCCTTAGTCTCAATACGCTTTATGGGGTACTTGGCTGTCCCTCTCTCCAGAGCTTTGATGTGAGCCATTCTGACTGTGTTACTGATCCTAACTTTCCGCACAAACAAGGCAGCGTCCATAATTTTGATTTTAAAGTCATCATTGGCTGCCATGAGTGCGAATGCATCTTTACTCCTGATCAAATTTATCTTTGCATCCACTCCATTGAGCAGATATCTTTCTTGGAAAAACATATCCAAATGAAGTTTTCCTGTTAGATCAACTATTCTGCTACGGGCGATTAATGCTTTGCGTTTAGTAAAGCCAGCATTATCATCTGTTCTGGCTTCCATATGGCTACTGGTATCTTTGTACCACATCTCAGAGGTTAGTTGCGAAGCCTTGGCAGATTTCCCATAGCTGAGAAGGTTCTCCAGAAAAGCTCTGTAGGCATAAGTGTTGGCCGGCATGGATATCAGTTTTTCGTTTAAAGAAATGTTGACTTGACTGAAGAGTGAATGCAACCAATTGTTCACAGGTCCCACATCTGATTGAGCGTCGAGGTTTGCGTTATTGTTTGCGGTGACTATTTTGGCTTGCAAATACAAGAAGGTGTTATTCAGATCCAGATAATCATCCCCTGATCCGGAAATATTAAATTCTATAGGTCCCGAGTCCGTGATAGAAGACAATGGCCGATATTCTACCCAATGTCCATATTCAATGCTTGCTTGAGTTGGTGGAACAGCAAACAAGTCCAACTCTGACTTCATGCATTCACAGGAATGTTGATGGACCAAAGACATGTTGAAGTTTAGGTGAAGATGTCTCTTCTCGGCTTAGATGTTCTTAGTACCTTTGCTCGCTTACGAATGACAGCTGAAGCATTGGCACGCCGCTTTATACCCCTTCGATGAGGTTCTCCTGGTGGTTTTGATATTCTGTCTCTTGCTTGATTCATGATTTTTCTTCCCGCTTCTTTCAGTCGTCGTTCTGTGGATGTGCGTATGTTTTTACCACTAAGTAAATCATTAGCAATGTCAAGTCCTGTTGATAAGACTTGTTTACCCAATGCTTTTGATCCTTTTTTGATAAGAGGCATTGCGCTTTTCAAAAGACCACTAAACATGTTACCAATGCCATGTCCTCGTTGAACTCTTGCTCCTTGAAAAGCTGGTAATCCATGTCCTGCTTGATTAATGCAATATTCATCAATCGCACCTCTGTTTCCATCAAAGCGAATGTTTTTGTCTGTTTGAAATCTCATTATGGCTGTCGTCTCCGGAAATGTAGTGCCACCACGACCTTTCCTCTTTCAAATGGCACTGGTAAGCCAGTGTCGTCTCTTATATCTATTTCTATGGTGTCAAATTGCCTCTGCTGTAGTGGTAGGTACTGAATATTTTGATAAGTGTAAGAAACCATTTCGCCAGACGATCCCTTTATTGGAACAATTCTCAGTAATGGTACAAGTGCATCACCTACCATACTAGGCTCCACGATGTTACTGTAGATGTACAGAGAATGAAATCCTTGTGTCACGTCGCACACCCAAGGAGCTATGTAAACACCAGCGTCGAATTCCTCTTGTTCAAAGCCTAATATTTTAGCAAGAGATTTGGACAGTTTTAGAATAGCTTCATCTACTATTGTGATTGTAACTGTGTGACTGATGTCATCAAATTCTATTTTTACTTTATCGCCTCCATTGATGCTCCCTTTCAAACCCCATAAAGTCTTCATGAGCTTTCCAGGTGAAACGTAGTATCCATTTTTCAGCACAAACTGAACTTTTGGAGCTTCTGGATTTTCAGTTATTTCAAACCATGCTTGGTCGTTTGATACATTATACCACGAATGTGGATACTGAATTTCAGTCAATCCCACTTCCCACTGTCCTGATAAATCCAGGGAATGGTGTAACTTGACACGATAATTTGTCAAAGTATTTTTAGAATAAGTTGACATCGAACTATTACTTGGGAGTGTCAGGTAAAACATGTTGAATGGCCGATGTGTGCTAGTCCTGGTGTTTTGGGCAAACTAAAGTCTTGAACAATATCTATCCTTTATATGTAGTCAACTGATTTCTGTTGATCCAACTGTTGAATGATGCGGGATATCCATGCCACTTGACAAGATATTGAATCTGCTTTCCTTTCTTTCTTTTCTGTAACACCTCTTCAATTCTGTATACGTCATCAGATTTAACGATTTTTTGTAACTCTTGGGGATAAAATGTTCCTTTCAATGGTTCGCCATAGTAGTCATTGATGCGATACACAGGTGGTTGACGTTCACGCACTTCACTAATGGTAAATATTTCTTCGCTCCAACTAGGCAAGTAACCTTTCTTAAATGCCCGTCTTGCTTTGTTGATTCGAACCTGATCTCCTATTTTCAGGGCGGTGTTTTTGACATCCAAAGCTTTGTCATCATAGAGATTTTTCCAAACTATGATTTCGTTCTTTTTTGTTGCCTGTACTGGAGCCATTTTTATACTCCTGTGATGAGTATGGTTGTATGAATACACCAAATCGTCCAAAACATCAATATACTTCAAAGTATCATTATGTGTAAAATATTTCCACATCTTTGTCTTCAGAGTTCGATTAAACTTTTCGGCTATGGAGGCTTTAATGTCTTCATTCTCTGTTGTGAAGAAATGTACGTCATTCTCTCTCAGGAAAGACTGAAAATTCCTGTTGGTAAATTCACTCCCTTTATCTGTTTGTAGCTGGCGAGGTGTTCTACCTGACTTGAATATTGCCTTGAACGCTTCCACTAATGTTTTGCCCGTTTTGTCGCGCAAAGGAATGACCCATGCATATTTCGATAGAACATCAATGCAGGTCAACAAGTATTTGTATCCATCATTGTGTTTTGCAATACTTTGCAGGTCAACGAGATCTGCTTGCCATTGTTGATCGATGCCAGCTACAAGTACTTTTCTCCTTTTGAAACTTCGACGCACAGGCTTATGTAAAGTGTAGGTGTCTTGCGTCATCAACCAGTCTGAAACATCTTGTTCTTTCACTTTCAAATTGCCAAGTGCTTTTTTGAATGATTTCACTCCGCCGTAACTCCCAGGATGTTTTGGATCATAATACTTTTTGGAAAGTATTTTTGATGCATCCACCTTCTTCTTGGCTTTCATGATGAGGAATGAAAACTGGGCTTAACATAGACTGTATTAATAGGTATTAATATGGTGACCAACGAGGCGTAGAGAAGGATGTTTTCTTTGGTGTTTTCAAATTTTGCGGCATACTTTCTGGATCTGATTCGTAAGATTGTGCCAATGAAGACTTGTACTCGGGTTTGTCATCTGTTAACGTCTCCAAACTACTAGATGACGTATCTGATTCTGATGCATCATGCTCGTCTTGCAAGGGATCCTTTCCAGATTGTATCCAGTTCCATCTCTCCTTGTGCCCTATGAGATCCTGTGGTACATTAGTTTCTCGAAGACCAGCACTAAATACCTGCCATCCGCGTGGTTCGAAATGTTTTCTTCGACGTAAAACATCATTGACCAGATCGACCATATTACTGTTTTTGATCCGTTCACCCTTATAGACAAGTTCGCCACGGTCATTCCACTTCATGTCGGGTTTTGATTTGATTTTGTGTAATAATAGTTCTGCTCTATTTCTCATAGTCTTTGGGACAGATTTTATAATTTCACTTTCAATCGGGTCTGTTGTGGAAGATCCTTGGTCGACTCCAATACTTTGGTCTGTATTGAAACTGGCATCATTTTTCGGTGCAGTAGTACCCCTGACAACTTGTACTTTGACCGGTGGTCTGTTCTCATATTTGTCATCATAGATGAGAAATCTTTGTAGTTTCTGCTGGTAAGCTTTAACTTTTTCTCCCATGGAAAGATCATCTCTTTGAAGAATAGACTGCATCTCGTCGTCAAGTCTTGTCATGGATTTAATTGTGGGATTTCTCACTACATCATGATGCTGCAATCCCTCCAACAGTTTGGGTTCTACCAGTAACATTTTCTTTGTGTGCTCCATCTCAAAGTCCTAATAATTTTGAAGCCAAAGGCGCAATCACTGGTGCCAACAAGGGTCCTAATTTAAGAGCAGGTAAGATACCACCAATTTGTAATACTTCTTTCTTTCTCTCAGTAGGAACTTTCTTGTTGACAAGCTCTCGGAGCTCCTCTTTGTAAGGAGCTAATGTGTTAAACTGGTCCTTTGTTAGGTCGACATTGCCTTTTAAAACATTCTTGGCACATTCACAGAGGCAGAGTATCAATGACCTATCTGCGTCTTGGATGACGCTTCTGCACATTGTGGGTTTCGCAAAAAGCAAATAGTTCAAATCAGCCGCATGGTCACGCAGGCGTTTGCAAGAATAAGGAAAGGAAGCATCTTTCTCTTCTACTAAGTCGTCATCTTCACTGTTTTCACTATCATCGACGTGAAAATTCTTCATGTGTCTTTTTAATGCAAAGAGTCTGGAGAATTTCTTTTGACATTTCATACACTGTAAGGAAGACATGTTGAGTCTTTGATGCCACTATTACAACTGCACTCATACGTATCATGTTGATGTTTTTATAATGCCCTTTTTCACGTCTTCCTTAAATACACCCATTGGTTTTGTCCTGGGAATATACGTGTACGAAGTCGTAGATGTTCTGGTGTGTCTTGCTTCAAATCAATGAAAAGGTACCCATAAGGATCTGAAGTGGCATCATAAAAAGCCTCCTGCATATATTTAACATTTCCTGGATACATCTGCTTGGCAAGATGTGTGATTTGGGATGCATCTCTAGGGTTTTTGAACATTACAATGTAATGAGAATTTAAACTGATCGTCCTGTTCTCTTTTCCTTTGTGAAATACATTCTGTACTATGTAGATAACACTGATATTTCTGTGGTGACTTTTCTTGGTGAATAAAGATGTGATCCTTTCATCTGTTTCTGACAAACGTGCATGTCTGGTCCACGTTGCCAATTTATTTGTTCTTAAATGATGCTATTCAATTTGAAGACGTTTAAATTAAATCGTCAATAATAACTAAATGTCTCTTTTGAGGATCAAGAGCTCCTATGTCTGGTAGTCCCTCTACAAATTCAACTCCGCGTATAGTTGAGTAGATGGGCTGCCATTCCCCATAGTACCAGACTATGTGATCCGGTATAGGTTTCATCATTTCTTCTATGTGAGCTAAAAGACGTCTCACAAAGTATGTCTTTCCGCTACCAGTAGGTCCTGCTATAATGCATGTGAAAGGATGTTTCATTCTGGGATCCATGATCCTACTTATCTGATGGCTGATTCACAAATGCAAATACAACACATTGACTAACATTTAAATATGTATGCTAAGTGTTCGTGTCTTTCTATACATAGATTTAAAATTATTCTATACATAGATCAGTAATATAAATATCCCTGAAATTTCCACATTCTATAAATAGCTATGGAATTTCCAATTCACCTCTTCTATAAATAAAGTCGAATACATAGCCGGGCTCTATTGCGTGCGATACTGACGTCATAGTAAAGCTATTGTAATACTTACGTCATTGTATACCTGACGTCAAAATACTGACGTCATTGTATACTTGACGTCATAATACTGACGTCATGGAATACTTGACGTCATAATACTGACGTCATTGTCTACCTAACGTCATAATACTGACGTCATTGTATACCTGACGTCATAATACTGACGTCATAGTGAAGACAACGTCATAATACTGACGTCATAGTGAAGACAACGTCATAATACTGACGTCATTGTCTACCTAACGTCATAATACTGACGTCATCATGACGTCATAATGCTGACGTCATAATACTGACGTCATCATGACGTCATAGCTGCACGTGCGGTTTCCCGACCTACTTATCTAGGCTTCTTCTACTACTGGTATTAAAGCAATGCAGTAGAGGTCCCTTCGCCGGCTTCGGGTATAGATTCAGATGAGCTGCAGGCACAAGAATTGGTAATGGACAGACGGACGGACGATGGGGTATCGCAAAAGCTCGACTTGAATGTTAGAGCTAAATACGTTGGTCAAATTCCAATGTCAAGACCATAAAGTCAAAACATTTGGTACCAACATAACTCTTCTAAAAAGGAATACACATTGAATATGAAAGCCTTATCACTTGTCATTCAAAACTTGTTATGGACAAGAGTTTATTTTGTCAAAAGTTGGAAAAACTCTAAAGTCAACGTCACAAGATCAACAATTTTGGCAGCATTAGAAAAGTATCATTTGAAAGAGCACAGTCTATATATCTTCATATAGTCTTCCTCCGTGTTATTTTTCAATGAGATGAACCATGAACATAAAAAACACGAAACACAAAAACAACACAAAAACACAAAACACGAAAACAACATACAAATATAACCACGAAACTTCTGTGGATGACATTCAATTAACAACCTAGATACTAGTGTCAGAATCTTAATTCTGCCATATTTTTCTATAAAAAAATAGATTATTTCAGTCAGTATCACTTGACTTCAATAAAATTTTGTAATATCTCTATTACTTATAGCAAATTGCTAATATGCCAAGAAATATCTAAATGATATAAACATGCTACATAATAATTTGATGAAAAAATTTGATTTTCTGAGTGACTTTGATCTTTCAGAATGATCACGATTGACCTTGACCTTTAACCCTTATGTTACGTTCAAGACTTTGCCTAAAAGACCGCATCCTGTAAAACAGTTTGTGCAGTTTGAACTAGTTGTGAGCAATGCAGCCGCTTTTTTGGTTCACAATTTCTCATCAATGCAATGTAAATCTGAAAGCCTTAACATAAATTATATAAATAATATGCATTTTTGCTTAAATAAACAAATTTTCAGACCTTTTTGAATTGAAATAGATTTTTGTAATGAATTTCTTTTTTATACAGGAATAGTTATTTCAGCCTGAAAATAACCTTCTCCCTGATGAATGACCTTGGGCGACCTTTGTCCTGAAGGGGCTTTTCTAATGAACAATTGTGAGGTATAGGAAGAAATTTTCTTTAGCAGCCTGTACATATACATTGCAAAACATTCATCTGAAGTTATGGAATGCGTCTAGGAGACGGGTGAAATTCACCATAAGCGGCGCATGCGTATTCCGACGTACTTACTATTTATATAACCAAATCGGATTCCGCGATTCCGGAATATCGAAAATAAGTTGTACAAACCGCGATTATTCAAATATTAATATCTATAAAGAAAAGGATTGAGATATAAATTTGAAGGGTAGAAGTAGACAATTAAGGAACATTTATTTAATTATTTAATTTTCACAGATTTTCCTTCTTGTTGGTTTGTTGGAAGGGGGGGGGGGGGTGTTCCTCTGGACCATCGATAAATAATAAACCATAGACGAATATCAGATATACGTCTATGAATAAACTTACGCCGATTTTTGAATTGAAAAATAGACAAAGAGAAATTGATTGATGATTTAAAAAATAATTTGTGTCTATTTTTTTGGGGGGGGGGGTTAAATTCAACAAGATCAAAATATCTTGCGCACAAACACTAATTTCGTGAGTGCGACCCCCCCCCCCCCCTTACCCTCTATATTTCCACTTAAAAATCTATCGGGGGGATAAATGCAGAACAAAAACATTAAGGAAAGGCTAAATGTACATCCTAATTATAGATATAATAAAAGATGCGTACCTGACATTGAATGTTAACCCCCCCCCCCCCTTAAAAAGCTCTTTTAAAACGTTTCAGGATTTGTTAAAAACACCTTCATCTCCTTGGCCTTTTTGTTTTTCCTGCATGTAGATCTAACTGGGGTATTAAAAAACGGAAACGTGTGTGTGTGTGGGGGGGGGGGGTTGCTCTACGTCTATTATACATCATGAGTACATGCATCCTACTCCACTATAGTTAAGATAAGTATAAATTTGAGAGCAATTCACCCAATGATATCTTTATTCTTCTGATACCAAGAAAGAGAAAGCGCCTCTAATCAGCAATAATTTTGAAAAAAAAACTTGAGGTGTGTATGTGTTTTTCTATTTCTTTTTGAATGCTTAAACTTTAACATTGTCACCATTTTAAAAGCATCCTTGTTTTGCAATCTACATAGTACCATTAACATTGAATAAAGTATTTAATAGATATTTCAATCTATTATACACACTATCATCAGACTGATGTCAGAGGAGATTGATATATTATTCCCTTTTCCACAGAAGCTCAGCATATTTCTCAAAAACTTAGAATATTTCAACCATTATTAGTCTTTGATATCATATACAGAAGAATCAAATATACATTGTACCACAAATTCCAAAGGATCATGATCTGAGACTCTTAGGATAAATAGAGTATAAATGATGTACGGCTATAGACCACATGTAGGTGCTGTATTTCATCTCCATGGACAGAAAAAGAAGGAATATATTCAGTAATATTACTATTAGAAATGAAGTCTTCAATGAAACAACAGAACTGTAAATATATATAGAATTTAAGCAAAACGGTATGTGCAATAACACCCCCCCCCCAAAAAAAATCGTCAAAAATACTTGCTCATCTTTATTTCTTTTTAGAATGTCAGCAGATAGATTCACATGGGTGTATAATATTCTGAATACTGTACTTGCATGTGAACAAAGAAAGATATTTGCTCCCGATGTAAACATTTAATTTATGTATATCTATATGAGAATTTTTCTAATGAGTATCCTGGAAGCTTACTAGCTGTTTTATACTTGCATTGCCATTCGCATAAATTGAAATAGATATGCAGGTCGCCAAATTTTGTAAAACTAAAGTTGAAGGCAAAGCTCTAATCCATGGTCCACCTAGATACAACACATATGCTGTTTTCATATATATACCAACACATGTTTGTGAAACATTGATGCAACCATCTGCATCTGTCAGTACAATGTACCATAATAATTGGATGCTGTATTCTGTAAAGATGGTCAAAAGGACAAAACCGAAATGTTTTACTAGAAGGTATACACATTTAAGGCGTACAGTGTAAAAGCCTTTTCACCTTCCATTTAAATGTAATGGCCTAGCTCATGTAACATAGTCAACAGTCAAGCAAATGGACATGCCTCCCAAGTATCTTATTTTAGTGGTATAAAAATAGTAGTAATGATTGACAAGATACACACGTTCAACTTATAACGTACCTTTTGAACTCTCATACAATCATGATCAATTAAGATCATAAATAATAAACTTCTCTACTTCCAACAGACAAATGAGTATGGTAGAAACAATTATATAAGGTCTCATCTCTAGAACTCATGCAGTTCAAGAAGAATTGGATATAAAAACATAACATGTAATTTGTAGTAGCTTTTATTATTCAATAATGCATTTCAAACTGCAGCCATACATAAATGGAATTACTTGTACATGCATAGTTGTTAACTTTACTGTGATGAATAAACAGATGTATACAAATCCTTGATGTCATGTTAAAATTACGAAAAGTCTCAATGAATAAAAAAAAATTGTTCAAGTTTATCAGAGCACATTCAGTTAATAAATATTAATATTGTCTCCCATTAACAGTCAACTGGTCAACTGGTCATGATGCAGTGGGTTTTTTTTTCTTACAGCATATTCTTCTGTGAAATAAAACAAGAATAAATTGCATACACTCTAACATGAAAATCTCAGATTCTCCTACATGTATCCACTATGATATCAATATCTCCTACCTATATATAAATCATCCTACCTGTATAAACATCATGGATGATAATATCAATATCTCCTACCTGTATGGACATCATGGACTATGATATCAATATCTCCTACCTGTATAAACATCATTAACTATGATATCAATATATCCTACCTGTATGGGCACCATGGACTATGATATCAATATCTCCTACCTGTATGGACATCATGGACTATGATATTAATATCTCCTACCTGTATAAACATCATTGACTATGATATCAATATCTCCTACCTGTATGAGCACCATGGACTATGATATCAATATCTCCTACCTGTATGGACACCATGAACTTTGATATCAATATCTCCTACCTGTATAAACATCATTGACTATGATATCAATATGTCCTACCTGTATGGGCACCATGGACTATGATATCAATATCTCCTACCTGTATATACATCACTGATTATGATATCAATATCTCCTACCTGTATGGACATCATGGACTATGATATCAATATCTTCTACCTGTATGGGCACCATGAACTATGATATCAATATCTCCTACCTGTATAAACATCATTGACTACGATATCAATATCTCCTACCTGTATGGGCACCATGTACTATGATATCAATATCTCCTACCTGTATGGACACCATTGACTATGATATCAATATCTCCTACCTGTATGGATATCAATATCTCCTACCTGTATGGACACCATGGACTATGATATCAATATATCCTACCTGTATATACATCATGGATTATGATATCAATATCTCCTACCTGTATGGGCACCATAGACTATGATATCAATATCTCCTACCTGTATGGACATCATGGACTATGATATCAATATCTCCTATCTATATGGAATCATGGACTATGATATCAATATATCCTACCTGTATGGACACCACGGACTATGATATCTATATCTCCTACCTGTATGGGTACCATGGACTATGATATCAATATCTCCTACCTGTATATACATCACTGTCTATGATATCAATATCTCCTACCTGTATGGACACCATTGACTATGATATCAATATCTCCTACCTGTATATACACCATGGATTATGATATCAATATCTCCTACCTGTATGGGCACCGTGGAATATGATAAAAATATCTCCTACCTGTATGGACATCATGGACTATGATATCTATATCTCCTACCTGTATGGGCACCATGGACTATGATATCAATATCTCCTACCTGTATATACATCAATGTCTATGATATTAATATCTCCTACCTGTATGGACACCATTGACTATGATATCTATATCTCCTACCTGTATAAACATCATTGACTATGATATCAATATCTCCTACCTGTATGGACACCATGGACTATGATATCAATATCTCCTACCTGTATATAAATCATGGACTATTATATCAATATCTGATTGGACACCATGGACTATGATATCAATATCTCCTACCTGTATATACATCACTGATGATATTATCAATATCTCCTACCTGTATAGGCAAAATGGACTACGATATCAGTATCTCTTACCTGTCTATATTTCCTACCTACATGGACACCATGGACTATGTTTGTAATAATTCCTACTCATATACTAGTTATCATGGACTATGATATCAAAATCTCCTATTTATGTCGGCATCTTAGAGTGAGCTATTAAATATTTCATACAAATATGAACATCATTTACTACCTGTGTTATATTAGTAATTTGTCCCTATGATGTCTGTACACTTGTGTCATGTCATTACATCATTATGTATCCCTAAGATGTCTGTTCACTTGTGTATACCAGTAATGTATCCCTAGGATGTCTGTTCACTTGTGTAATACCAGTAATATATCCCTAGGATGTCTGTACACTTGTGTCATGTCAGTCTGTAATATATCCCTAGAGTGTCTGTTCACTTGTGTAATACCAGTAATATATCCCTAGGATGTCTGTACACTTGTGTCATGTCAGTAATATATCCCTAGAGTGTCTGTACACTTGTGTCATGTCAGTAATATATTCCTAGAGTGTCTGTACACTTGTGTCATGTCAATAATATATCCCTAGAGTGTCTGTACACTTGTGTCATGTCAGTAATACATCCCTAGGATGTCTGTATACTTGTGTCATGTCAGTAATATATCCCTAGAGTGTCTGTACACTTGTGTCATGTCAGTAATATATCCCTAGGATGTCTGTACACTTGTCATGTCAGTAATAAAACCTAGGATGTCTGTACACTTGTGTCATGTCTGTAATTTATCCCTAGGATGTCTGTACACTTGTGTCATGTCAGTAATTTATCCCTATGATGTCTGTATTCTTGAGTTATGTCATTACATATATCTAGAATGTCTGTAAATTTGTGTCATGTCAGTAGTTTATCCCTAGAATGTCTGTACATTTGTGTCATGTCAGTAATATATCCCTAGAATGTCTGTACATTTGTGTCATGTCAGTAGTTTATCCCTAGAATGTCTGTACACTTGTGTCATGTCAGTAATATATCCCTATGATGTCTGTACAGTTGTGACTCATGTCAGTAATTTACCCCGAGGATGTCTGTATCCTTGAGTCATGTAATTACATATCCCCAAGATGTCTGTACACTTGTGTCATGTCAGTAATTTATCCCTAGGATGTCTGTTTACCTGAGTCCTGTACTTACATATCTCTAAGATATCTGTAAACTTATGTCAAGTCAGTAATATATCCCTAGAATGTCTGTACATTTGTGTCATGTCAGTAATTTATCCCTAGGATGTCTGTATTCTTGAGTTATGTCATTACATATCTCTAGAATGTCTATAAATTTGTGTCACGTCAGTAATATATCACTAGAATGTCTGTACATTTGTGCCATGCCAGTACTTTATCCCTAGGATGTCTGTTTACTTGAGTCATGTCATAACATATACCTAAGATGTCAGTACACTTGTGTCATGTCAGTAATTTATCACTAGAATGTCTGTATACCCTTAGTCTAGGTGTATGATATATGTAGAGGTAGAAGATATTTAATTTCTAGATGTATGATATCTGTAGAGGTAGGATATATTTAATTTCTAGGTGTATGATATCTGTAGAGATAGGAGAAATTTAATTTCTAGGTTATGATATCTGTAGAGGTAGAAGATATTTAATTTCTAGGTGTATGATATCTTTAGAGGTAGGAAATATTTAATTTCTAGGTTATGATATCTGTAGAGGTAGAAGATATTTAATTTCTAGGTATATGATATCTGTAGAGGTAGGATATATTTAATTTCTAGGTGTATGATATATGTAGAGGTAGGAGATATTTTAAAATTTCTTGGTGAAGAACATCTGTAGAGGTAGGAGATATTTAATTTCTAGGTATATGATATCTGTAGAGGTAGGATTTATTTAATTTCTAGGTGTATGGTATCTGTAGAGGAAGGA
Source organism: Pinctada imbricata (assembly GCA_033119305.1). Lineage (NCBI taxonomy): Eukaryota > Metazoa > Mollusca > Bivalvia > Pterioida > Pteriidae > Pinctada > Pinctada imbricata. The sequence continues at coordinate 36,781,517 of VSWD01000013.1, forward strand.
GAAATTTAATTTCTATGTATATGATATCTATAGAGGTAGTAGATATTTAATTTCTATTTAAATGATATATGTAGAGGTAGGCTTTATTTAATTTCAAGGTATATGATACCTTTAAATGTAGAAGATATTTAATTTCTAGATGTATATCTGTAGAGATAGGAGATATTTAATTTCTAGGTGTATGATATATGTAGAGGTAGGAGATATTTAACTTCAAGGTTATGATATATGTAGAGATAGGAGATATTTAATTTCTTGGTGTAGAATATCTGTGGAGGTAGGAGATATTTAATTTCTATGTGTATGATATCTGTAGAGGTAGGATATATTTAATTTTTAGGTGTATAATATATGTAGAGGTAGGAGATATTTAATTTCTAGGTGTATGATATCTGAAAGGGCAGGAGATATTTAATTTCTAGATGTATGATATCTGTAGAGGTAGGATATAAGTAATTTCTAGGAGTATGATTTATGTAGAGGTAGAAGATATTTAAATTTTAGGTATACGATATCTGTAGGGGTAGGATATTTTAAATTTCTAGGTGTATTTATGATAATTTCTAGGTTATGATATCTGTAGAGGTAGAAGATATTTAATTTCTAGGTATATGATATCTGTACAGGTAGGATATATTTAATTTCTAGGTGTATGATATATGTAGAGGTAGGAGATATTTTAAAATTTCTTGGTGAAGAATATCTCTAGAGGTAGGAGATATTTAATTTCTAGGTATATGATATCTGTAGAGGTAGGATTTATTTAATTTCTAGGTATATGATATATGTAGAGGTAGGAGATACTGAATTTCTTGGTGTAGAATATCTGTAGAGGTAGGAGATATGTAATTTCTAGGTTATGATATCTGTAGAGGAAGGAGAAATTTAATTTCTATGTATATGATATCTATAGAGGTAGTAGATATTTAATTTCTATTTAAATGATATATGTAGAGGTAGGCTATATTTAATTTCAAGGTATATGATACCTTTAAATGTAGAAGATATTTAATTTCTAGATGTATATCTGTAGAGATAGGAGATATTTAATTTCTAGGTAAATGATATCTGTAGAGGTAGGACATATTTAACTTCAAGGTTATGATATATGTAGAGGTAGGAGATATTGAATTTCTTGGTGTAGAATATCTGTGGAGGTAGGAGATATTTAATTTCTATGTGTATGATATCTGTAGAGGTAAGAGATATTTAATTTCTAGGTGTATAATATATGTAGAGGTAGGAGATATTTAATTTCTAGGTGTATGATATCTGTAAGGGCAGGAGATATTTAATTTCTAGGTGTATGATATCTGTAGAAGTAGGATATATGTAATTTCTAGGAGTATGATTTATGTAGAGGTAGAAGATATTTAAATTTTAGGTATAAGATATCTGTAGAGGTAGGATATTTTAAATTTCTAGGTGTATGATATCTGTAGATATAGGATATATTTAAGTTCTAGGTATATGATATCTGTAGAGGTAGAAGATATTTAATTTCTAGGTGTATGGTATCTGTAGAGGTAGGATATATTTAATTTCTAGGTGTATAATATCTGTAGATGTAGGATATATTTAATTTCTAGGTGTATGATATCTGTAGAGGTAGGATATATTTAATTTCTAGGTGTATGATATCTGAAAGGGCAGGAGATATTTAATTTCTAGGTGTATGATATCTGTAGAGGTAGGATATAAGTAATTTCTAGGAGTATCATTTATGTAGAGGCAGAAAATATTTAAATTTTAGGTATACGATATCTGTAGGGGTAGGATATTTTAAATTTCCAGGTGTATGATTTCTGTAGAGGTAGGAGATATTAAATTTCTAGGTATATGATATCTGTAGAGGTAGGATATATTTAATTTCTAGGTGTATGATATATGCAGAGGTAGGAGATATTAAATTTCTTGGTGTAGAATATCTGTAGAGGTAGGAGATATTTAATTTCTAGGTATATGATATCTGTAGAGGTGGAATTTATTTAATTTCTAGGTGTATGATATCTGTAGAGGAAGGAGATATTTAAATTTTAGGTATACGATATCTGGTGGGGTAGGATATTTTAAATTTCTAGGTGTATGATATCTGTAGAGGTAGGAGATATTTAATTTCTTGGTTATGATATCTGTAGAGGTAGAAGATATTCAATTTCTAGGTATATGATATCTGTAGAGGTAGGATATATTTAATTTCTAGGTGTATGATATATGCAGAGGTAGGGAATATTTAATTTCTTGGTGTAGAATATCTGTAGAGGTAGGAGATATTTAATTTCTAGGTATATGATATCTGTAGAGGTAGAATTTATTTAATTTCTAGGTGTATGATATCTGTAGAGGAAGGAGATATTTAATTTCTATGTACAATGTATATGATATCTATAGAGGTAGGAGATATGTAATTTCTATTTAAATGATATATGTAGAGGTAGGCTATATTTAATTTCAAGGTATATGATACCTTTAAATGTAGGAGATATTTAATTTCTAGGTGTATGATATCTGTAGAGGTAGGGTTTATTTAATTTCTATGTGTATGATATCTGTAGAGGTAGGAGATATTTAATTTCTAGGTGTATAATATATGTAGAGGTAGGAGATATTTAATTTCTAGGTGTATGATATCTGTAAGGGCAGGAGATATTTAATTTCTAGGTGTATGATATCTGTAGAAGTAGTATATATTTAATTTCTAGGAGTATGATTTTCTGTAGAGGTAGAAGATATTTAAATTTTAGGTATAAGATATCTGTAGAGGTAGGATATTTTAAATTTCTAGGTGTATGATATCTGTAGGGATAGGATATATTTAAGTTCTAGGTATATGATATCTGTAGAGGTAGGGTTTATTTAATTTCTAGGTGTATGGTATCTGTAGAGGTAGGAGATATTTAATTTCTAGGTGTATGATATCTGTAGATGTAGGATATATTTAATTTCTAGGTGTATGATATCTGTAGAGGTAGAATATATCTAATTTCTAGGTGTATGATATCTGTAGAGGTAGGATTTATTTATCTCTAGGTGTATGATATCTGTAGAGGTAGGGTTTATTTAATGTCTAGGTTTGTGATATCAGTAGAAATAGGCGATATTTAACTTCTAGGTATATGATATCTTTAGAGGTAGGATTTATTTAATTTCTAGGTATATGACATCTGTAGAGATAAGATTTATTTAATTTCTAGGTGTATGATATCTGTAGAGGTAGGGTTTATTTAATGTCTAGGTTTGTGATATCAGTAGAAATAGGAGATATTTAATTTCTAGGTATATGATATCTGTAGAGGTAGGATTTATTTAATTTCTAGGTATATGATATCTGTAGAGGTAGGATTTATTTAATTTCTTGATTTATGATATCTGTTGAGGTAGGATTTATTTAATTTCTAGGTGTATGATATCTGTAGAGGTAGGATTTATTTAATTTTTTTTATTTATGATATCTGTTGAGGTAGGATTTATTTAATTTCTAGGTTTGTGATATCTGTAGAGGTAGGATTTATTTAATTTCTAGGTATATGATATCTCTAGAGGTAGGAGATATTCAATTTCTAGGTGTATGATTTCTGCAGAGGTAGGAGATATTTAATATCTATTTATATGGTATCTTTAGGGGTAGGATTTATTTAATTCCACGGTATAGAATATCTGTAGTGGTAGTAAATATTTTATTTCTAAGTGTATATCTGAGGCGGTAGGAGATATTTAATTTCTAGGTGTACTAGAAGGAAAATTTTCTCTTTTAGAGTAGGATGTCAGTACTGGTAGGAGAAATTGAATTCCTTAGTGTATTATGCCCTTACTGGTAGGAGAGATTGCATTCCTTCAAGTATGATATCTGTACTTGTAGGAAGAAATAATTTCTTAGAGAATAATGTCTGTACTGAAAGGAAAATTTATAGAATAGGATGTCAGTACTGGCAGGAGAAATTGAATTCCTCAGTGTATGATGCCTTTACTGGTAGGAGAGATTGCATTCCTAAGTGTATGATGTCTGTACTAGTAGGAGAATTTACTTTTTAAGAGTAGGATGCCTGTACTGGTAGGAGAAATTGAATTCCTTATTGTATGATGTCCTAACTGGTAGGAGAAATTGAATTTATAAGTGTATGATGCCTTTATTGGTAGGAGAGATTTTTTTGCATTTCGTAGAGTAGGATGTCTGTACTGGTAGGAGAAATTGAATTCCTTAGTGTATGATGCCTTTACTGGTAGGAGAGATTGCATTCCTTAGTGTAGGACATCTGTTCTTGTAGGAAGAAATAATTTCTTAGAGAATGATGCCTGAACTGAAAGGAAAATTTAATTTCTTAGTGTATGATGTCTATACTAGAAGGAGAAATTGAATTCCTTAGTGCCTGATGTCTGTACTGGTAGGTAAATTGTATCTCTTAGTGTATGATGTTTGTACTGGTAGGGGAAATTGAATTCTTTAGTGTATGATGTTTGTTCATTTTCGAGAAATTGAATTCCTTAGTGTATGATGTTTGTACCATTAGGAGAAATTGAATTCCTAGTGTATGATATCTGTACTGGTAGGAGAAATTGAATTTCTAAGTGTATGATATCTGTACTGGAAGGAGATTCTGAATTCCTTAGTGTATGAAGTCTGTACTGCTTGGAGAAATTGAATTCCTTAGTATATGATGTCTATACTGGTAGGAGAAATTGAATTCCTTAGTGAATGATGTCTCTACTGGTCAGAGAAATTGAATTCCTTAGTGTATTATGTCTGTACTGGTGGGAGAAATTGAATTCCTTCGTGTATGATGTCTGTACTGATAGGAGAAATGAATTCCTTAGTGTATGATGTCTGTACTGATAGGAGAAATTAAATTCCTTAGTGTATGATGTCTGTATTGGTAGGAGAAATTGAATTCCTTAGTGGATGATATTTGTGCTGGTCAGAGAAATTGAATTCCTATGTATATGATGTCTGTACTTGTAGGAAAATTTAATTTCTTAGTGTATGATATCTGTACAGGTAGGAGAAATTGAATTTCTTAGTGTATGATGTCTGTACTGATAGGAGAAATTGAATTCCTTAGTGTATGATGTTTGTACAGTTAGGAGAAATTGAATTCCTAGTGTATGATATCTGTACAGGTAGGAGAAATTGAATTTCATAGAGTAGGATGTCTGTACTGGTAGGAGAAATTGAATTCCTTAGTGTATGATGCCTTTACTGGTAGGAGAGATTGTATTCCTTTGTGTAGGACATCTGTTCTTGTAGGAAGAAATAATTTTTCAGAGAATGATGCCTGTACTGAAAGGAAAATTTAATTTCTTAGTGTATGATGTCTATACTAGAAGGAGAAATTGAATTCCTTAGTGCCTGATGTCTGTATGATGTTTGTACTGGTAGGGGAAATTGAATTCTTTAGTATATGATGTCTATACTGGTAGGAGAAATTGAATTCCTTAGTGAATGATGTCTCTACTGGTCAGAGAAATTGTATTCCTTAGTGTATGAAGTCTGTACTGCTTGGAGAAATTGAATTCCTTAGTGTATGATGTCTATACTGGTAGGAGAAATTGAATTCCTTAGTGAATGATGTCTCTACTGGTCAGAGAAATTGAATTCCTTAGTGTATGATGTCTGTACTGGTGGAATAATTGAATTCCTTAGTGTAAGATATATGTACAGGTAGGAGAAATTGAATTCCTATATATATGATGTCTGTACAGGTAGGAGAAATTGAATTCCTCAGTGTATGATGTTTGTACAGGTAGGAGAAATTGAATTCCTTAGTGTATGATATATGTACAGGTAGGAGAAATTGAATTCCTATATATATGATGTCTGTACAGGTAGGAGAAATTGAATTCCTATGTATATGATGTCTGTACTGGTAGGAGATTTTCAATTCCTCAGTGCATGATATCTGTACTGCTTGGAGAAATTGAATTCTTTAGTGTAGATGTCTGTACTGGTAGGAGAAATTGAATTCCTTAGTGTATGATACCTGTACTGGTAGGAGAAATTCAATTCCTTAGTGTATGATGTCTGTACTGATAGGAGAAATTTAATACCTTGGTGTATGATGTCTGTTCTGGTAGGAGATATTGAATTTCTTAGCGTATGATGCCTGTACTGGTAGGAAAATTGAATTCCTTGGTGTATGATTACTGTACTAGTATTAAAAGTTCATTTCTTAGTGTATGATGTCTGTACTGGTAGGAAATATTTGATATTTTAAGATGGTAAAATGGTATATCTTCTAATTGATTGCAGTTTCAAGATATTTTATAACTTTTATATATGCAGGTGGTATGTGTCGTGTCTTAGCATATGATATACATGTATCACATTTACTTACAGCTTAATTGTCCAATGGTTCACACTTTGAACATTCTCTTTGTATGATTCATCATAAAAGTACAGCTTTACATCATTATCTCTGCTGGGTACTAAATGGTCTGTTCTCTAGATAATCCAAGAAAAAGAACAAATTAATTGATTTTAATTGAAAAAAAAAAATTCAGTTGACTAAAATAGAAAAATCCCATATAGATTATTTTTTAGCATCAATCTTAATACTCCTATGCTAATCTCGAGTTCTGCATTAAAAATATGACTTCCATACTTTAAGTGCTCATGGGTCCTACAGTTCTGGTTGGTCACTTGCAAATCCTGCATAACTTCTCTGAAAATTTTCATGAGACCAATCAGAATTATACAGAGGACCAATGAATACAAAAAATAAAGTGTCATTTCTTATATTTACGTTGACACTCTATATATAAAATATTCCATGCCCTTAAAATGCCTGTATATATAATAAGCAGCATCAAGATGCAGTTTCTGAAGTTTGTAAATTCTTGCGATACCATTACTTTTATTGTAATTACAAGAGGGTATATAGTAAAACATAAAAGGAGATTTGAATAAACATATGGCCGTACCAGGAATAGTAGTACCCCAGACCTTCTATCATGTCTATCTAAAAAAAAACTACAGACACTCTTATCATTCTACATGTATAATAGCTTTCACCCTCTAGAACGCTGGCACTCCTGCCACAATATCAAAATGTATGAATAACATCATGTTCATTTCTGACACTTATATTACTATAAATCTTAACTGTACAAAAACTCATTTGGGAGGAAGCTTATTGCACTCATTGCTGGACAGGCGCCTGTGAATTTTTTACATGTACTGCTGCCATGTCTACATGTAGCACTATTCTGTGTCTCAATTTCCTGAAATTATATGGAAATAAGTGTTAATTTAGTTGTAAGAGGAGAGGATTTATAAGTACATCATCTTACATTAAAAAAATCCATCACTAGTATAATTCAAATAAGAAAAGATCATGTTAATCTCATTGATATTTTTAATAAAAATGCAGGTGTAAAAAGTCTTAAAATACAGCATTGCATGATTAACAAAATATTTTTAAAAATAATAAACAAAAGATAGAATCACAAGACCAAGGAGTCCGATATTGACTATATAAACACTCCATTCTCCTTGGCGCTCAAGTGCATTACATGTACGATAAAATGCAGTCTTGCTGTGTGTTGCATACCCATAACATTAAAACACAAATTAAGACACATTTAATATCTATATGAAGAAAGTGATTCGCCTAATTGCTTTCTCCTTTCATCAAATTGATTGAATAATTTAATGTCTTGAAATTGTAATTGATTTTTTTGTAAGTTAAGAAATACATATAAGAAACACTTAGAATCTATATACAAACACTGAGCCCCTGAGTCTGTGTGAGCTAGGGTACAGGTATATACATGTACAGCCCTTAATATTTCCTGTATATCATCCAGGCCAATGAATAGATCTGCACTTGGACCATGTCATGTGTCATCTTTATGGTCATATTGGAACCTGTTTAAATATAAAGATCATATTTTTATAGTGCCAACTACAATTGATTCAGATCGACTAGTCTCAGCTGAGAGTTTATTGTACAACTCCCCCTCCCCTTACTTGCTTACCAAAGTTTGTGTAATTCATCAATTCTTTTTTACTTTGTTATAATATAGGCCACTACAAATAATTTCTTTGCCTCAATTATGCATCATTTCGTTAGTTTTACTGGTACATAAAGTATACAAATTCATTTACAATACCCCTCCCTTTCCTCTTTGTGTTAATTGTATAATCCAACATACCCGCCTCCCCCCCCACCTCCTTTTTATTTACTATATTAAACACTAGCAGTGATCTTGTCTCTGGAAGCTGAGTTTCATTATTTTCAGTGCAGCCGGCCCGTACTGCCTGGCATCTACCGGCTCACCAGAGGCTCTGCCGGGCAGAGGGGACTTATAATATAGTTTCCACCCCGTTTTTATACTTACTACCAAGGACTATCATTGCCCGATGATGGGCCCACTTTGTAAATCAGTGGGGGGGGGGGTGTTATTCTATAAAGAGATATTCTGCAATTCTGATGCCCAGTACATGCACCCCCCCCCCCCCCCCCCGAAATATGCCACTGTATCTTTTGTAATCATGAAAAGTCAAGTGGAATACTTGCTAGGTCGTTCATTTCTTACTAATATTGCACTGTCTTCGTCGATATTTTCCTATATTTGCTTTATCTGACACGAGTTCATCCGTAACAAACCCGCGTTTTACTTTTTTTGCGCATGCGCACTCTTTATTATGTTCGGAACTCAATCCTGAAAACGTTCCGAGTGGGATGAATTTCACCCGTCCCCTAGACGCATTCGAAGTTATGTGTAGCCCCCCCTCCCCTCCTTTTGGCACACAATTTCTCATCAACGCAGTAAAAACCTCAAAACCCGTAACATATGTTCAACTTTGTACATAAACATGTACATTGTTCTATCATTAATATGAATTTCAGACCATATGGACAAATAACTGATTTTTGATAAGTTTTTCAATTTTTTTATTGCAAAAACAGCTATATTTAGCCTGGAAACGATTTTGACCTTTGATGATTGACCTTAAGTGATCTTTGTCCAAAAAATTCTATCCTAATGAAATTTGATCAAATTCTGATGTAGGGTTAAGGAGATATGAGCTCCTACCGACGGACAGATAGATGGACAGACACGACGGCGACCATTACCCTCCCCCAAAATAGTTTGTTCAACATCAGCTGTTGGATGCCTGACAAGTGTACTATGAATCGAAAACAAACTAGTATTTTCAATGTTTATAACAACATTTTAATATGTAACAAGAACAATACAATGAGGCTGTTATCAGATTTTGTTGAATCTAGACGTATGATTGAATGTTATTACATTTTATACAGGTCATAATAGTATCAACTTGCCTTTAATACATAATTAGTATCATTATTAATACTTTCAAAGAGTTGTCACAATAGAAGGTATTCCCATGTTAGTGACAATGTTGCCATAGTAACCTATTTAAAAGCTATATTAACAGAAAATTCTGAATTTCCCAATAATTCTTTTTTATTTTCCTGATAGTTTTAAGATGCTTTAATTCAGCAAGTAGACAGATACACTTTTACAATATTTTCAATTACAAATGTGAGTAAACAATAAGTCTTCTTTCTTCAAATGTGCCAAAAATGCCAGTTTTTGAATTGGAAATTTTTCTTGAAATTTTTAACTTACATGACATACAGTAAAATGGAGTACGATTTATAAACAGAAAAATAATATACATGTAGTTACAAAGATTTTTTAAAAGAACAAGACCTGGATATTGCAAACGCTACAAAATCTCAATTTCTCACTTTCCATGAAAACGAGATGAATTAAAATGCCTTGTTTCAAGGGGTATTCTTTTAAAATCTAGTTTATCATGGCAACAACAACTGAAGTGAAAGAACAGAACTTCATTCGGTCTTAGTATGTCATCTACATCTTATACACAAAATAATTCCAAAAACCAAGATACACTCAGACCAAAAATGTCTAGTTTTTTAAGATAATCAGTCTATAATAAATGCTTTTTTGTCTGTATAAATCAATGCGGTGCTGAATCTTTAATAAGCAACAAATGTATAGCTGTAGGTCAATTTAGGTATTCGATGGGTAATGAGAAGCCTGAGACCTAAAAGCACAGCATAATTATAAAGTAAAAATTGATTACAATTTTTTTGACCAATTTAGATATTGAAAAAATTGGTTACTTCATCAGTTATGGGCCATTAATGTTTACATTGAACTCTATGGAAAAAAGTTAATGCTCCTTTAATTTTTCAACAGAATGACAGGGCATCAAATATCGATTGGTCAAAAATTTCTAAAAACTATATTTCATCAAATTATTCTGAAAAATCAGAAGTTCACCAATTAGTTTTTCTGCAATTAATTTTTCTTTATTTTTTTATCAAGAGGAGATAACTCCTAAACACAACCCTTTTCAAAATATTTCTTATTTAGATATCTACTATGATAGTGCAAAAGGTTTAAAACATCATATCACACAGAAATATATTGACTAATAAATACATCTAATTTCAATGATTTTGGCATAATTTCCTTCATTACCCATTAAATACCTTAAGGAGAGTGAGCCAAATCATGAGTCAATGTTGCAATCAATGGTCAAGGTTACAAATAGCCAAATAATTATTGGCTGAAGTATGTTATTACAATAATTTACTTCTGTTTGAAGCAGTCTCTTCTAACTCATTCTGACTTTTTGAACAGAATTTCTCAATTTTAATTTTTTTTACTGCATAGCAACTTTGATATTCTACAAAATCGTCTTCAGTTAATGCCTTGAGCATGTTAAAGATCTCAGACAAAAATGGGACTGAATTGCAATTTGATGTATGAAAATATCACAGAACAAAGAATGATAAATCAAAACGAGGCTGTGTCTAATTAGAAAATGATGAACTTCTACCCAAGGTATTTTGACTAAATCGGATCATATTATTGCAGTATTATAAAATTCATTTTATGGGAAAGAAAATAGAAGTTGACCATTCAGTATTAATTAGGGGTCATCTCAAAGATAATGGCTTCTTACAATGAGACTTTATGGAGTTTTACTGCAAAATAACGATTTTTCTCAAATTTTTAATATTTCTGTGCAAGAGAATTTAATTAAATTCATGTTTTTTTATTTGTTGCACTTCAAATATCATTTTAAGAAAAAGAAATTAAAATTTCACCGTCATCAAATTTTTCTAATTGTACTCAGCCTTGTTAAATGACATTTCACTTAAAAATTCACAATCATGGAAATATACATATGTTGAATGTCAAGTAAAGTACAAAAGTTGACTAAAATCTATACGCGGGTATGTTAAGGCGTCCCATGGAAATACCTTCACCTTTATCGCACCTTTGTAATGGACACCTCTTTCCCTCAATATAATATACTTTGATCAAAAGTATGATTATGTACTTTACAGGAGGAAAGTCGAGGGTCACTGGCGAGTTCTGCAGGTGTGTGGAAAGTCACGTGATCGCTATTTATAGCACATGTACACAATACGAAAAAGAAGCATCGAGCGCAAGTTGTTCCACTAATTTCTCAGTGAACTTTTGGTTTATGTTGTGTAGAGAAATGTTCAAATTTCATATATCTTGCTACGACAAGTCGTGAATTCCATATATTTATGGATTAAATTAAGGAATTGTACGGCGCACCCTGGTTTTTGCGTTACACCTTCAATGACTACGTCACTGTATAGGTTTGATATGAAAAAAAAAATCAAGTTGTCGTAGCAAGAACTATATAGATAAATCATGGAAGATTCGATTTACACCAAACTTCTTTCAATTTATTTAGAGGAACAACTTGCGCTAATCTATTTTCTATGAGTACCCCCAAAAGTTCTCCTCCCGAGAACCATTTCAAACGTTCAAGTGATGCGCGATTGACAGGGGGAGATAATTTCTCAAAAACGTTTCATTACAGGTACATTTCAACAAAAAATCATATTCTTCTGTCTCAAAATCGGCATGATCAAGTGAATTCGGCAAGAATTTAATTTTTCCTGAAGAATTTGAAGTGTAGTGTCAATATTTATTATAATATGTTGATGAAGACATATCCAATAGAAGTCATAATGATAGCCAATGCAGTACTTAGATTCTACGCTTCATTCAAGAACCCTTTGTGCGCCCCTCTGCTTTCCTATATTGCAATATTTATCTGCGACAATGTATTTCAAGTTTCTATTTATTTTCAAACAAATTCATAATTTGATTTTAAAAGCATCATTTTAATTAAAGGTACGGTGTCCCTGAAAATTAATTAATTTTACAAAATTTTATTATGCAAAACCTTTCTTCTCATTTTACATTCTCATTTGTATAAATTCAAATTTTCATACGATTCTTACGCATTCATTCGCAGTTATAACCGTTTGAAAACGTTATTTTTAATTTTGGGTGCGCAGCTCTAATTCTTTTCATTACAGTAGCGCCACCTACAATGTATTGCGTTTTTACTACAGAGGTATATATGGAGATTTAATTTTACAAATTGGACAATATTATGGTCGTTACTGTATATTTCTTAAATAAAACTTTTTATGGCTTCTTTTTTCCTCAATCTATATATCCTTCGAAATAAATTTTACGTTTTCAATAATTTTTTTTTCAGGGACACTGTATCTTTAACGGTTTTATTATTTTATCACTATATTTACAGCTTTTATCACTAATATTCATGTCTTTCTGTTACATTGTACTATCCATTCATTTCAATTTTTTTCTTTCTGCTAGTCAGAAGGCTTCAGTGGAGGAGGGGTCAGATGCAGCGTCAAGTCTTCTGAAATTATTTTCCGTCACTCAGGAAACCTTTTAATTTTTTTTTATTCAAACTTTTAAATTATGCTGGTGATAATACAGGTCCATAATCGAGTGCACAGGTGTTCACGAGGGAGAGAGAAAGAGAGAGGGAGGAGGGGGGGGGGGGGTATTACTAGCTTATATATTTGTAGGTGGCGGGGGCGGTGCTGATAGCAAATATACGTTTTTTAACAAGTTGTAAATGAAGCATATTCATTTCGTAATACCTTCATTCAGTTACATGTTACATACATGTATGATAGAAATACAACAAGGGTTGGAAGGATCCTTATCGGGGGGGGGGGGGGGGGGGGGGGGGGGGGGTCAAGCCTGCCCATGCAGGGTGATATAGCCTGTTATACATGTATGTTATACTGCTCCTTTTTTTAAGTTCAAACTTATCTAATTTTCCCTCCGGAAGAAATTTTCAATCTACTGCTTATTGGGAAGATTAACAAAAAACAAAAAAAAAAAAAAAAAAAAAAAAAAAAAGGAAAAGAAAAACAAAACAAAACAAAACAAAAAAACCCGCATCCAGATTCGAGGAAAAGGATATGATCAGTACTACTATAATGTACCAATCTCGCATAATCAAGATAGGCCACGCCCTTGATAATGGATGTAAGTGACCTGTAACTGCAATTACCTCTCCTCTCAGAAAAAAGCCGGAAAATACAATTTTATGCAAATGTGCAATGTTCAACGTCAGGGGCACCGAAAGGAGAAACATCCACTCTGTCGAGATAAATCTATATTTACATGTATACTTAATTGAAACCTGTATCTCGCCATCTTTCAGCTTTGTATAAAATCATTCGGTCATTTTTTTTTCCTCAATTTAAGATGAAATCCATGGTCATATTTAGACCAACAACCTAGTATTATATACATGTATAATAGGCTATATCACCCTGCATGGGCAGGCTTGAACACCCCCCCAACCTCATAGCTCCTTATTATTTAAATTTAGATCTGTACATTATTTAGATACAAAAAACGGAAGATTTGCTAAGATCGATATTAAATTTTAAAATAAATAAAAAAACAAAAAAAAAACAAAAAATAAATCAGCAGCTCTGTATTTATCAGTTGATAGACGTGAACTCCTTTGTACATGTACATTTAGAATGGCATCCTTTATCACAAGAATTGAATATCTCTGTGAAAACCATAATGCGCTAGGACTGTAACTTTGTGAGAGTAACATGTCAGTCTTGTATAACAAAGTATCTTTGAGTAGACAGTGGCGTAGCTACCATGTATGCTAAAGCATCCACTTTTCCTCTAAAATTCCTCAATTCAGTAAAAAATTTTCCTCACTCTTGAGGTTTCTTTATTTTGGTGAGCTGCTGGAGGTAAATCTTTATTTGATTCTACCTCCTGCATTGCCATTCGAATATCCTCAGCTTCTGAACTCATTTTCCTTGTATCATGAAAGGATTAACTTAGTTTTGCCAAAGCTACGCCACTGATAGAGTGGCTAGAGCCCATGTTTAAAATAAAACACCATGATATCCCTATGTTTATAGACATCAGAAAGACTCCAAATGTAGGCTTTTATAGTTTAGGATTAAATATATTACAAATACATGTACTTCTGTACAATAAAAGATCTTTATTGACACATTTTTTAACATTTGACAGACACTTGACGTGACATCTACTTGCTGGCATTCGGGTAAAGTTATTTTTTTCTTCCAAAGGCAAATCTCTGAAATTAGAATAAAATTCAAATTTAGGTGAATAAATAAGGTTTTTTTTCTTTTTATTAAAATGTAATTTCTTATGGTTTTTAGTGTACTGTTAATTTAACTTCTTCACAAGTCAATTATTAGAACTTAAAAGAAAATTAAATGACACAAATAATGTTAACAGTTATAGATTTGTTCTGACAATATTCATGGATAGATCTAGATTTATATCAAATTTCAACTATGTATATTTTTGGGAAGATATTTTTACACTCAAGTCTCTAAAAAAAAAAAATTCAATATCATATATATACCTGGTGATTGAAAAGTTCTTTCAATTATGATTCTGGGCTAATGCAGCATCCAACACTGATCCAGTGCCAAAATATTTCTGTTTTGTTTTGTTAATGACTCAGAGATGAATAGATATGTAATTTTCATCAGTCTGAAATACAAATGAATAAAAAATAAGTGTTATAAATTGTATAATACAAAGTAGTTTCATTGTTACATAATTAAACAGTACACATCATGTCACATGCATGTCCCACATCCACCTCACCCCACCCCATGCCACCCCCTTCCCCATTTTTTTCTCCTCGTAAAGTTTACCTTTGTCATGAATATGCTTGTATCTAAATTCATATATCGTAGCAGACACTAATGATATGGAAAATAAAGTGATATATGTAACAATAGCGTTACAACCATACTTTTTTTCACAGCTTTGCTGCAATAATTCCTACACGACACTTGCATCATATGACACACGTGTACTCCGCCAGTACTGTAAACAATGTACATAAAAAGAATGATTTCGTACATCTCTGTTTTCATGTAATTTTAATAAATACCTACCGTTTTCTTAATTTTTCTTATCACCCGCCCTGTAAACTGTCGGATCGCACCTGCCATCGCTTCTCAAGCTTCTCAGTAACGCAGAGTTCCCTAACAACGCAAGGGGGTCACAAAGTGCACTCAATAGATTGGGGGTCTTCTCAAAGGTATATTGAATAGACGGAGTGTCAGCGATTGAGTTAGTACATGACTTTTTATAACTGATAACTTTCATCCTTTGAATTTACAAAATATCATAAAAATTAATTGAACTACTGTGTTGCTACCGTACTTGACGACACGGAGTCTATGACGTCAAATGACGTTACATTATTTCGCGGCAAATTTTTGACGTAATATTCCATGGGACGCCTTAACATACCTGCGTACAAGATTAAACTAATATAAAAATAAAATATCATATTCCTGACTAAAAACTATACAAGATTTAAAACTACATAAAAATAAAATGTCATATTCCTTAGTTATTGTCTACAAATATGCAGTCATATAAAGATGGATGTAAAATTTCATACATGTCTTGATACAAGATATACTAGCCTACATTTAAGGTTAATTTTCAATCATTACAAGCAAAATTAATTTAATGCCCATTTATGTGGGTACTATTCTTTCATAGTGTTGCTTTTGGAAATAACAGTGCCCAAGCATCTGTGTCACTATTAACCTTCCAAAAGCAACACTATGAGAGAATAGTACCCACACAAACGGGCATTAATGGGTTTAGTGCATCACATGACCTCAATAGCATTTTAAAAGGGCAGACAAAAGCTATTCTGAATCAGTTTTTTACAAGAAAGTGGCGACACCTATAGCCCATTACTCTCCATGCACGTAAAAAGTAATAGTGACAGGTGGCCAGGCACTATTCTCTCATAGGCCCTGCATACTAAACAAATGGAATTCCAAGGATATATCATGTGATGCACTAATACGGTTTAGTATAATACTTTTTATAATTGAATAATGGTTATAACACATTTACTACAGCATATCCATCTCTGATTATTTTTTTTTTATCTTTAGTTCCCCTGTACAATCATTATTTCATAAACTTTTCTTTCTTATAGATATTTCATTCAAGACAATTAATCTGAGATTTGCCCCTGACTGTCAATAACTTACAGTCCATTACATCATCGCAACAGGCCATTTTCCGATCTTGTAATAGAACTCAAAAATGGCAGAGTCAACGTCTTTTGGTGTAATTTTCTATAATGATGTCACTGATAAGACGCAATAATTCATTGTTGCAAGTTCCCATCTCGGACATTTTTCGTTATTTTGTCAGCCATTTATGAATTTTGGCAAGTGGTCTATTATATTTACCTCTTGACTTTTAAAAATCTTTTGTTGAGGATTTGTTTCATAAAGAGTACAATAATTAACAACAAGTTAATACATCCTTAAAGACAATAATGCATGTTCACAATGTCAATGTGTTATAAAATCATTTGTAAACAGATATCATATATTAAGTACTGTAAAGGAATCCTGATTTTGTAAAAAGTAAATCAAATTTCATACATTTTTTTTCAAAAAAAATTATTGATACATGTAAAGAAACCTACATGTGTATAATGACACTTACAGCAGTAATGTGTTGGAGGTAAAACAATGTGATAAAAAAAAATTGTCATGAACTTCAAATACTATTCACAAAACTGAAACAGTATTGGGAAAACAAATAACTTGCTGGCCTTCGTAATCAAAAATGCATACACTTGTATATATACTGTATGTATATTGTCGTGTTTCAAACAATATAATTGTTAATTTTGTAGAAAGATGGTTTGTTTTTAGGCATTATTTCTGACAACAGAGGGACTTTAATCAGTATACTTGTAGAATTTTCTCTATGGACAAAGTTAGAAAGTACATGACTTGTATATTCTTTGACATTCATTTTAAATTGATGGGATGGCCGGGACCTTTGAGAAAATGACAGTGACATAGAACAAAATACTTCCTTCCTTTGGTCCTTTAAAATATTTAGATTAAACATATTCTATTGATAAATACATCAAAGGGATTGGAAACAAGTTGTCTAACTTAGTTGTATTCCTCTCCCAAAACATAATTATATTTTACATACATATACTGAAATATTTGCACTTAGGAAAGAACATGTTACATTATGAATTTAAACCTGGTGAAAGTACCTGATGAATTTCCAATTTTTGGTCACACCCATTTTCTGCAATTCCCAGCTTTGAAGGGTCTTATGATTGCCACGCCAACTGACCTTTCAAATAATTTGTGACATTTAATGAAAAATAAGATAAGCAATCCATTCTTTCTTTAGTCTTTGGCGGAAAATTTCCGTTTTATTTCACTGACGTTATCATCTCCGTCTAAACACCAGTCTCTCAAGTCCTAACATAGGTGCCTCTATAAGCATGGAGTAAACATATGCTACCATGTAAGACATGACCATGTTACCCACAAAACGGAATGCCTGAAAATTCAAACAAATGTAATTATGTGAGGTAAAATGACATGATGAATAGAGGATACCAGTGTTTTCTAAGAAACATTCTAACTTTTAGTTGATTAATTTGTAAAAATTTGAAAAGAATTTTGACAAATTCCTTAATACTCAGAAATTATAGACTACAATCTTAAAGATCTTTGTGGGTTTTTTTTTTTTAAAACATTTCATATTTCCATTTGACAAGTACTGAAAGCATTTTGAAACCTGAAGTGCTCTAAATAAATGAAAATAGCAATCCAAGGAATGCTTGTGTCGCCTGCGAAGCGGTTTGATTATTATTCTAGAAAGTCGATCAAAATTATTGGTATCAGTAGAAAAGTCTTGTCAAATGAAATTCATTTGAAATATCAGACCTCTTAATTACAAATTAAAAGAAAATAGTGTCATCATCTAGGTCAAGGTCACTATGTAAAAATTGGTAACAAAAAGGTCTCATCATAAGAAATATTAAAGACCTATATCCTACCAATTACAAAGGTCAAACAGCTAGGTCAAGGTCAAAAGGTAAAAAATTATAGCATGTGTAGAATGACATTGTTACAAAGAAAATACATGTGAAATATCAAAGCCCTATTACCTACCAATCAAAAGATATAGCCAATATTACTTTTCTTGAAAAGTAGATCAAATATCTAGATCAAGGTCAATAGGTAAAAAATTATGGTATGTGTAGAACGGTCTTGTAACAAGGAATACACATGTGAAATACCAAAGCCCTATCACTTACCAATCAAAAGATATATCCGTTCTTAATTTTTTTGAAAAGTAGGTCAAATATGTAGGTCAAGGTCAATAGGTAAAAAATTATGGTATGTGTAGGAAGGTCTTGTCACAAGGAATACACATGTGAAATATCAAAGCCCTATCACTTACCAATCAAAAGATATAGTGAATCTTATCTTTTTTTCAAAAGTAGGTCAAATATGGAGGTCAAGGTCACAAGGTCAAAAATTATGGTATGTGTAGAAAGGTCTTGCCACAAGGATTGCACATGTGAAATATCAAAGTCCTAACACTTACCAATCAAGAGATATATCCATTTTTTATTTTTTTGAAAAGTAGGTCAAATATGTAGGTCAAGGTCAGTAGGTCAAAAATTATGGTATGTGTAAGAAGGTCTTGTCACAAGGAATACACATGTGAAATATCAAAGCCCTATCACTTACCAATCAAAAGTTATGGGCTGTGACACCCAAAGTGTGACAGACAGACAGACGGACTGACAGACGGACGGACAGACGGACAGACGGACAACGGACAAAGTGATCCCTAAGTGTCGCTATGCTTCGCAGGCGACACAAAAAATGTATAAAAGTCATGGTGAAAGAAAAGAAAGAATGCTAGGCCCTGTGAAATAAATACACTGTATATCTCATAATACCTTTCACTTCCTCCCTGCCATTAGACAACTTTTTAAATACTCAATCAGTTAAGGTACTAAACTAAATCTTTTCTTTTTAACTCCATTCAAATTCGTACTTTTAGTGTTAAATTCAAAAAAATTAAAAACAAGTATTTCAGCTTTTTCAATTAAGATATAAATTCAGGTCCATAGCAAACTCTGAAGACCCCAATATAAGTCTTTCACCTATCACCAGCTTGAATTCATCTTAGTGTGGACTTTCAGATAAATCGACCAAGTGAACAAACAAAGATTTCTAAATATATTTTAAATTTCATTAAATTTTACATGTCAAAACATTATACAAATACGAAGGCTTTGTATACTTACACCAATATTATCGTCATAATGTATAGTAGATTTCAGATTAAAGAGAAAGTAGAACAGAACAGCTGGATGCACTATGTAAGCACAGTATGTAAGGCGTCCTAGTGGTGCCCATGCTTTCCATGATAATATGTCATTTATAAGCCCTGCGGGAAAAAAAAAGAACGTCAAACATATGCATTTACTCTAGGAATTTCTGGTGATATTTCATTTACTGTCTCTGAACTACTTTAAAATGCATTAAACTCAATAGAATTTATCGGCTGAAAATTTGTATAACTACATGTTTGTGTGTTTCTATTTCCTTCAAAATGCTTCACTCAAAATAAAGCATCTATCACTTAAATTTACAAGTTTTTGAGTCAAATTTTAATTTTGTATTTTATGCATCAAATTTACATGACTGTACAATGTCATGTAGTTTAAAATAGATTTTTCCATATTAACTGTAGTCCTATTCTTTTTGCCAGCAAACTAAGTATCTTCCCTGCAGGATAATGGTAAGGACAATCAATGTTCACTCTGACATAACGAGAGTCGGTACTATATACAAAACGCTAGCCTTGCAATTGCTGGGGCACCAAATGACCGACATTGCACACTTTGGCGAACTTTTGACGTCATCATCAAATTATTGCTTGACAGGCCATTGACTATGACATCACAATGCAAAATCACGCAAGATTTTGTGATCCCTAAATTATCGTAAAAAGGCTAAATAAATTCATGATAATCTATGAAAATTGTAAATATATCTCCTACCTCCATTTCCTGTTGAGCAAGCAAAAACGACCCAAGCACAGGCAAGTGACCACACAAAACGATCCAGGGAGATATACATAATGCTAGCAAACATACTGCCTTGGTGTGGATGTTCGGAGTAGTCGAGGAGGCCGTATGTAACAGAGAGTCCTAAAGCCATGGCAAGGCACCAACCAATCAGGAAAAATACCTATTAAAATATTTTTAGTTCCTTTATAACATATGATACTCCAGTGGTATTACAAAATTTGTATTGGTCTGTTTGTCTATTCCTCATTCTGTTTAATATTTCCTGTTTTCCTGAATTAGATGGGGACATCGAGTCAAAATTTTGAAACTAAGTCATGTCTCTGAATTGAATTGTACATTGCAAAACTTCTCAACTGCATACATGTACATATGCGTTATCCATCAAGATGTTTTTAAAAGAAAAAAATATTCATTAGAAATTAATCCTTCTGATCTAGCAAACAAAGCTGTTAATTTCATTTCATGATATCCCAATGCTTTTACTTCAGACAAACAAGCTTTCTATCTTAATGATCAAACATAATAAATGCATTATGACATTTGTGAAATTTCTAAATGATCTATTCATGTACCGATGAATTACAATTCTTTAGTACTAACCTTATGTACTCTGACCCTACAGTCGGTCCTCTGTAGTATGTAACCTAGCAGCATGCCGACCATATATGGGGCGATTCGTGTGTATGGTTTGTCATATAGGGGCCTCGAACCTTTAGCATAGCCATCATTAACATGTTTCGTAGGAGTTTGTACACTGAAAGTTATCAAAATTCTTTATTCATATAAGAATTTGCAAACACTGAATAACTTTTTAAGCAAATTAGAATTCAGCATTAAGTCTTAAAAATTTTTGAAAATCTATTTTCTAAAAAAAAAAACGAGAAAAAAGAGGCTATGAAAGATACACTGTACAAAGTATTCAAAAGAGTCCTCAAAGTAAAACTAAATTCTACACTGGTGTAATGCTTTGATCTTTTCTTGTTGAAATACACTGGCACTGCATCACACTGACTGTAGATTATTATTTTTTTTTTACATTGAGGATTCTTTTGTCAATACTTTTTTTACAGAAATTGAACATTTATACTACTTTTTCATGTATCAGCTGTATATATAATACCATTTAAAACTAAATTGATCACACAAAATCATTATTGTACAGAACATAAACCATACCTTGGAATGTAAATGCCTAATTCATACACAGTCACTGCTCTAGCAATAATACAACAGGCAATCGTTGCTATAGTAACGACGATCCCCGCACGTCTCCATCTGCAAATTTTTTTCATAAATACACGTATTATACTGTCTATGCATATCAAATCTTCTTTTGGTAAAGAAAGCATTCTTTTATCATTCATTCAGCATCTGTAACTTTCTATCTCAAAGGAAAAGCAAACGTAACTCCTATTATATATATTATGTAATATATGATATGTAATAACATACATAATATTGTCAGGATATCCTGATGATGCCATCAAAACTCCGGATGATATCAATGAAACTGGTAGAGTTTTACCGTATAACCAGAAATTTTCGCGAGTATCAAATTTCGCGATTTAATGGTAAAATAGGGTGTCTTTCTTTTCGCGAGTACAATTTTTCGCGATTCCTGTATTACAAATAAATGGGTTCATACATGTATGATGTTACTGTTTTGTACCTTTCATTATTTCAGTTTAAGTAAGTTCTATTATAAGAATACACTCAATTCAATCCTCGTTATGTTTAATCAGAAAAAGTGAAGAATGACACATGTACAATATGAATAAATGTAACGGATATAACAATTTATTATATACCTTATCAAACACAGTTTTTCGCGAGAATAATTTTTCGCGATTCAAAATCACTCGCGAATATAGCGAAAATTAGTACCTCGCGAAAATTTCTGGTTATACGGTAATACTGCATTTGTTATCTTTTTTTAATAACATTGTACATATATTTTACAGGTTAAATGCAAATTTCAAAATACTAGGCTAAAAATGCAAAATGAAAATACTAGGCTACCAAAATTGCTTCCTTTTCATTCAATTTACGAAATTGAAACCACATTAAAATATTACATGTATATATACAATGATATTTTACTGTACATGTATTTTACATATATTTTTCCCCTATATTTTCAGATAGAGCAGTATAAAATGAGTAATTAACAAGCCTTACCTGTATAATAAGATGATGAATATCGGACTGAGAATGAAGAACTGCATATCATTGGCCAAGTACCATGACCATCCCATACACTGTTATAAAATAGAAAAAATGTACATGTAGCTAAAACTGTTCATCTTTATACTTAATATATGACCTTGAACTTCATATGGTGCTCTATAAAATTTCTAAAGGTTGAATTATTGTATAAACCTTAGCATAATTATTTGCTATGCTATGTGTGACTGCAGGATGAATGGACATACGTAAGACAATGTGACACCTACATTGTAAACTATCGACATACTGATTCAAAGGCTAAATACATATGTACGTATATACCTGTTGATTGACGTCCCCATAGTTTGGATAAAAATTATTGATATAGAGAAGATTGGTCCACCATTTGTCTTGACAAAGTTCCAAGAGCGTTCGGAAATTCCCACCTTTGTTAAACATGATCTCTAACGGTCCTTTTATAAAATGTCGATAAAGCTCCGCCCATATCAGGATGAATAGTGCATATGTTGGAGTAAGTCTACAAAAAAGAAGAGTCATGGTCACAATTTTTATAAAAGTTAGATTTTCATTAGCTTCATATAGTGAAGTATAAATACTGAGCAAAAAAAAAAATGAATTCTCGTATTTTGACAGGCTACGTAGTATAGAGATGAAAAATGAAGTTCAAATTCCTCAAAATAGTAAATTCTATTCAATAAAGACTACGGCAATTCCTTTTCATTACTTGGGCACTGAATGCATTCATGCGTGTCGGAGTAGAGAGTTTTTCCTTGTAACGGAGAATGCCATGCTTCTTTGTTCTGGTTGGCTACTCCCGATGGGATAGTGTCTATAGCAAATCTAGAGAGACTTCCTCACAATAAAATCAACAAAAATTTCAGAAACAGATGGAGTAAAAATCAGAAAAATGACACAAAAAACAAGCAAAGAATACACCGGGAGAACTGAGAAGGTCATGCGCGATATGGACAATTCATATTTACACGTTGTAAGGATAACCAAGACGACGAAGGGACAAATCAAAAATTTTTATTGGATTGAAACAAGAAATATTTGAATTAGAAGAGGTAGAATGGACATAATCCCTTTGATTTCAACCATTTATGATGACGTCATGTGTACGTCAGTTAATTACAGACTTGACAAAATCGAAAACCGAAAGAACATACAGTTTCTATCCGATTTCAAAATGGAAGTTTTTCTGGGATGCCTAGACTACACATTATTTGATTGAATGTGTCATGCAAAACATATACGTAAAAAAAGTACTAACATTTTTGCTCAGTATATAAGTATAGTCATATTAAAATATCATGTGCTTATAGATTGTTGCACAAGTAGATGAAATAAAGGAACAAACAGAACATTTCAAAATACATGACTGTACAAATTTCGTTTTTACGAAATAGAAAATAACTTTGGATTCAGAATATTTATACATGGATACAGTGAAAAGTGAGAGACTGTTAATTAAGAATTTTTTATGACATAACTGCAAAAGATTGACATGTATTGGTCAGTTGTTCTTACTAATCAAGAATTTTAAACACATACATATAATACAATATACATGGATACAGTGAAAAGTGAGAGACTGTTAATTAAGAATTTTTTATGACATAACTGCAAAAGATTGACATGTATTGGTCAGTTGTTCTTACTAATCAAGAATTTTAAACACATACATATAATACAATATACATGGATACAGTGAAAAGTGAGAGACTGTTAATTAAGAATTTTTTATGACATAACTGCAAAAGATTGACATGTATTGGTCAGTTGTTCTTACTAATCAAGAATTTTAAACACATACATATAATACAAACAAAACTGACCTTGTTTTCCTATTCCTATTCAATTTTTTTTCATGATGAAAGACATAAAATCATTTCAAATCTACTTTTTAAGAACCTCAAAACCAATATCTGTAACTGCTTAATACATGTACAATGTCATGTAGATAAAGAAGATATAAAATTTTGATTACCTCCAAAAGCGATGAAAGTAAAACATGATCCAGTTCAGTCTACCTTCACTTTCTGCCATTTTCTTCAGTGTAATATATGCCACTAACAAGCCACTGAAAATACAAGACACTTGTTCAATACCAAGATTACATCAGTAACATTATCCACATACTGTAAACGTGGTTATTTTTGCTGGGGAAAATTTTTCGTGATTTTAAGAGAAATATTCACGATAGAATGTCTTTCCCATTGTAAGAATGCTGCGGGGATGTTTTCGCGAAGTCACTTGAATCACGAAAAACGCGAAAATTACCCCAACGCCAGAATTTCCATGTTTACAGTACATGTATGTACATACTACTGTGTCTAAGCATAATTCTCATACACGTTCATGTACACTCCATAATAAGTACAATGTATCTATTTTCAGTTTTCATCATAATTGACCTTTAAAACTGCGGGAAAAATTTGAGAAATTCCATGACGTCACAATATGATTTCCATGTTTGACCGAGGTTCAAAGCTTGTTTGTCCGAGGTAAAAGCATAGTGACGTCATGAAATTTTGCATTATTTTCCAGCAATCGGAAGGGTCAATTTATAGGGAAGATTTTTTTCTTTTTTTCTACAGAATGCGCATGTATTAGGCTGATTTCTTCATATTCATGTTATACTGGTACTTTATGCAGCTACACGAATGAATTTGCCCACGGCAGTCTTACTTCCACCCCTTAATTTGCCTACTTGCAATTTTAATAAATAATTCTTCATTAATTTGTATTTCTTAGATTTTGAATTTGCTCTCTAGTCACTTGGATGAAATGGTAAAAATAAAATGAGGGCAAAATTTACCCTGTTTACAGTACTTTTTTTCTAACTTTCGCTGGCTTTTTAAAGCAATGCGTACCTCATAAAGAAGAATGTATCAACAGATAACGTGCCCTGCAATATTGGCTGGAAGGTCCAACGACCTGGTAACGTCATTGCTGCATCTAATCCATTATCTGTTTAGAGTAAAAATAGACTTTGTCATTGTCAAAATTATTACGATAATTTTACAAGCAAATTTATCATTTCAACAATAAATCAAAATTATTTTTCTATCATCTTCATTTTGTCACTAATATGGAACAAGGATAGATTCTTCATCCCTTTTAAATACTTATTTGAAGTCTTAAATATTTCATTGCTAACAACATTGCTTTGACGCTGCTAATGGCATTCTTCCAGTTTCTATTAACATGATTAATACAGGTACTACATCAACTGTTAAGCCAATGAAAATCATTCCAAGGAATGCATGTGTCGCCTGCGAAACATAGCGACACTAAGGAATCACCAAGTGTGACAGACAGACGGACAACGTATAAAGTGATCCGTAAGTATCGCTATGCTTCGCAGGCGACACAAAAATGAGGTTTACATACTAAGTTACACAATCTAAAATCTTCAATTCAAATGTGTGTATGTACATACTCAGAAATGTTCCCGTGAAGACGTAGGTATGACCCAGTATGACCCACCACATAGACAGCACCCTCATTCCGTTCACGGATCGTAACTGTCCTTCCGCTGTGTTCGTAGACAGCAGCTTACGAGTGTTGGTTATCAACGAAAATGACAACAGTGCTTGCTGCCAAACCGGCTTTTTTCCTGAAGAAAAGAAAGACTCACAAATAAAAATTGATTTTTAGCTATTTTTAATTCGTATACCATGTACTATACTTTGTGTTGCCAAAATAAAAGATAACTTAAGGCTGTATGGCTCAGAATCTAACGTGTTTACAGGTGTCAATATGCAATATTTTAAGTACTTTAAAAATATATCAGACACATAGCTTTATAGAGATTGGTTTGTCAAATCAAAAAGATAAACTAATTAACATAACTGACTCTCAACTCTTGGACGTTTAGAGAATTGATCTAAGCACAGAATTCAAGAAGAAACATCATTTAATTTTTCAAAGATAAAATGACAAATTGTCCTCAATTGGCATTTTTAGGCAAACATTTTTTTTAATCTACAGCTTTACATTTAACTATGGTAAAATCTACAAAAAATACTTCAATAAACAAGCCTACTTTTATGTATATAAAAGATTAGCAAAAATTCACATTTTCTCTATTCTCACCTTGACCCTGAGTTGCCTTGACATCGCCACCAAGGAGGTTATGACCTGTTCCTTGACTGTTATATAGACCACTGTCCACATTCGATAATAATCCTGATCTCTCATTCGGCTCATTGATGCCTCCGTTCACAGAAAATCTGTTTGTTGGTTGGCCTAGTGTCTTCAACAACAGGTCTAACAAAGTTCCGATGAACATGAGAGTTCCTAATACACCAAGTATAACACTGCAATAAAAGAGGTTTGTAAGGGTCAGTTTGTTTAAATTTATTACTTGTACACATGTCTGTCTGGCTGTATGTCAGTCTGGCCAATTAGTCCCTGTATGCATAAAAAGTTCACCTCTGGAGTATACAAAAATCTCTATTTTCATAATTGTTAATTTTTATATACATGTAACTACATAACTGCATAATGGACAAATCTAGGAATTTTTTAATATTGATAAATCTGTTTCTTCAATCTAAACCTTGTGTAAGCACAATGATTTATATCATACACACACATTCGTATGATCAGTAGAAAAAGAGGGTTTTCTAAAAAATGACCTCCTTGTTCAGTTTAAGGTGACCTTAGCTTTTATCTGTATGTATGAATATTTCTCAGTCATACAAAAATTATTCCTGGCAACAAAATTAATGAAAAAGAAAAATTAATGTGAAGAGCCATATCAAAGCATGCAAGCTCACTCTAGTCTTGGACAAAGTGATTAGTTTGAACTTTCTTTTCTTTGTGAAGTTTGTAACTTCTAATTTTAAAACACGAAAAGTATCCAAAGAGCTTACACAGCTGCTATGGCCCCATTTGTCCAAGATTCTTTCTCAGGATAAATTGCAAATGCTGATATCTTGTATTTTGCCAGATCTGAAATTCAAATATGACTTAAAGGAGTAGGTGCCATAACCTGCCATTTCGGCCCTGTTTTCAAAGTTGTTCATATATCTATAACATTCTAGTTGATAAAATGTCAAATGTATGGTGAATCCAAATTAGAAGAACCTGTTTTGATTTTACAGTCCGATACTAAATAATACCTCACCCAAAACATCTAAAAACGTTGAAATCATTGAAAATAACAATAAATGAGCGAAATTTCGAAATCAATCTATGAAATCAAGTAGCGATCGAGTGAGTGGCAGGCCGTGCCCGTGATATTTTTTGTACCAATGGATGGATTTTTAATCGGGCTTTAAATTTGCATAAAAAATATTGTGGGCAAAGCCTGGATCGTAGATGAATTTTAAAGATTGGTGTTACAGTATAAAATACGATGATTTTCCTTTCTTTTGCGTCATTAAGGGCAAATGACGCCAGAACATGACATCATACATCACGCGCGTGACGCTACGAGGGCTCAAAATTATGACGCCGTATTTTCTCAAACATTCAATATCGCAAAAAGTGATAATTGATAATTTGTTTATCATAAGCATTTTTTGTCCATATTATAGGGCCGATATGAGGGGTTAGCGCACCTAGTCCTTTAATCAAAATTCAAACTTGTATACCATAAAATGCAAATAAATGTAAATCAAATAGATATCAATAAAATTGAAACTATGAAGAATAAGTTCTACATGCTTGTACACATATATCGTATATGTGGTTTTTTTTTTCTGTCTACATCATGTACATTGTAAGATTCATTATTAACATGATTAAGTAACCTTCATGTATTGACTTAAATTACATTTGTACATCAACAGCCACTATCTACCCATCATTACTCTTTTTCAACATTTTTAAAGATTAAGCAGTGAACTGATGAATACCATCAATGACCATATTGGAAAATTGTCAGGGAGTTTATATGAATTCACTATACAGCCATACCAAATTAATCAAAATTTAATGATCTTCGGATTTTCATGTGAAAAAAAAGGTGTGAGCAAGCAAAAATATAATTTTTTTTTTAAGTATTGCATTTCTTAAGGTGCAAGTGAGTGAAATAATTCTATTTTTGATTGTTTCAACAGTAATACAATTCTGACATTTTCCGTAATCAAAAAGGAATCCAATAGGAATCTGGTGACTAGGAAGCCTGCATGGCACACAGCAATACGTAATAGATTTTTGGACATTCCCCCCTCCTTGACTTTCAAAGCCATGTATATGGGACAACAAATTTGCTCCCATCAAAATTTTGCAAACGAAAGAAGTATCATTTTCTTCGAATTTTGCACAATTTGAGACTTCTAAAAGCTTTCAGAGCAGAAATCAGAAACGACCCTAAAAAATTCTTGAGCCAAAAAAAGTGTGAGAAATTTATTGGTGCAGGCGAGCATTTTATTTTTATAATATTATTTTTTTGAATTTTGAAAAATATGATGAGGGAAATCCAAAGAACATTTAACTAATTTGGTATAGCCTAATATTGATCTGTATTCTAAAAATGACTTGATTTGAAAATTCATCAAATTTCTATCCATAGTCATTTAATAAAGAAACATAGGTAATCACAGATTATGAAGCTCACCTCGTGACAGCAAAATTCAATTCAAACATATTTCTTAGTACATGTATATTGGCTTTTAAAGGCAAAACCACTCAAGCAGAAAAAGTAGGTCAAGGTCATTTTATGAAAGTTTGATCAAAGATACATCCAATATGCAAGTTTGGTACATGTAGCAGTTAAACTTTGCTCAATATTGGCTTTATAGAGCAAAATCACTCAAGCGGAAAAAGTAGGTCAAGGTCATTTTATGAAAGATTGATCAAAGATACATCCAATATGCAAGTTTGGTACATGTATCACTTATACTTTGCTCAATATTGGCTTTCAAAGGCAAAATCACTCAAGCTGAAAAAGTGGGTCGGGGTCATTTTATGAAAGTTTGATCAAAGATACATCTAATATGCAAGTTTGGAACATCTAGCACTTATACTTTGCTCAATATTGGCTTTTAAAGGCAAAATCACTCAAGCAGAAAAAGTAGGTCAAGGTCATTTTATGAAAGATTGATCAAAGATACATCCAATATGCAAGTTTGGTACATGTATCACTTATACTTTGCTCAATATTGGCTTTTAAAGGCAAAATCACTCATGCGGAAAAAGTAGGTCGAGGTCATTTTATGAAAGTTTGATCAAAGATACATCTAATATGCAAGTTTGGAACATCTAGCACTTATACTTTGCTCAATATTGGCTTTTAAAGGCAAAATCACTCAAGCGGAAAAAGTAGGTCAAGGTCATTTTATGAAAGTTTGATCAAAGATACATCCAATATACAAGTTTGGTACATGTAGCACTTATACTTTGCTCAATATTGGCTTTTAAAAGCGAAATCACTCAAGTGGAAAAAGTAGGTCAGATGCTGCATCTGATGCATGGGTCCATCTCGGCATCCAAAGATGAATCACTTGTGCAAGTTTGGTTACTGTAGCATTAGTACTTTGTCAGATACTGAGCTACCCCAAACTTCTTATCCAAATCACTCAAGCGGAAAATGTAGGTCAGATGCTGCATCCGATGCATGGGTTCACCTCAGCATCCAAAGATGAATCACTTGTGCAAGTTTGGTTACTGTAGCATCAGTACTTTGTCAGATACTGAGCTACCCCAAACTTCTTAACCAAGTCACTCAAGCGGAAAATGTAGGTCAGATGCTGCATCCGATGCATGGGTTCACCTCCACATCCAAAGATGAATCACTTGTGCAAGTTTGGTTACTGTAGCATCAGTACTTTGTCAGATACTGAGCTACCCCAAACTTCTTAACCAAGTCACTCAAGCGGAAAATGTAGGTCAGATGCTGCATATGATGCATGGGTTCACCTCAGCATCCAAAGATGAATCACTTGTGCCAGTTTGGTTACTGTAGCATTAGTACTTTGTCGGATACTGAGCTACCCCAAACTTCTTAACCAAGTCTTTCAAGCAGAAAATGTAGGTCAGATGCTGCATCTGATGCATGGGTTCACCTCAGCATCCAAAGATGAATCACTTGTGCCAGTTTGGTTACTGTAGCATTAGTACTTTGTCAGATACTGAGCTACCCCAAACTTCTTAACCGGACGCGGACGCGGACGCGTGGGGTTATAGCATAAGCTCACTCAACTTCGTCGAGGTGAGCTAAAAATATGTTTAGTCCGATCATGAGCATTGTAGACCTTCATGACCTAAGCAAAATTAGATTGGAATCAAAATTTAAGCCATGACAATGATGCACCAAACAGAGGAAAATATTTGATCAATAGTCATAATAGTATCAATTTACTGTACTTTTTGTGTCGCCTGCGAAGCATAGCGACACTTAGGGATCACTTTGTCCGTTGTCCGTCTGTCCGTCTGTCCGTCCGTCTGTCCGTCTGTCTGTCTGTCTGTCTGTCACACTTTGGGTGTCACAGCCCATAACTTTTGATTGGTAAGTGATAGGGCTTTGATATTTCACATCTGTATTCCTTGTGACAAGACCTTCCTACACATACCATAATTTTTTACCTAGTGACCTTGACCTACATATTTGACCTACTTTTCAAAAAAATTAAAAATGGATATATCTTTTGATTGGTAGGTGATAGGGCTTTGATATTTCACATGTGCAATCCTTGTGGCAAGACCTTTCTACACATACCATAATTTTTGACCTTGTGACCTTGACCTAGATATTTGACCTACTTTTGAAAAAAAAATAAGATTCGCTATATCTTTTGATTGGTAAGTGATAGGGCTTCGATATTTCACATATGTATTTCTTCTGACAAGATATTTCTACACAGACCATTTAATTTGACCTTTTGACCTTGATCTAGATATCTGACCTACTTTTCAAGAAAAGTAATATTGGCTATATCTTTTGATTGGTAGGTGATAGGGCTTTGATATTTCACATGTATTTTCCTTGTAACAATGCCATTCTACACATACCATTATTTTTTTACCTTTTGACCTTGACCTACATATTTGACCTACTTTTCAAAAAAATTAAGAATGGATATATCTTTTGATTGGTAAGTGATAGGGCTTTGGTATTTCACATGTGTATTCCTTGTGACAAGACCTTTCTACACAGACCATAAAATTTGACCTAGTGACCTTGACCTACATATTTGACCTACTTTAATCTAGATATTTGACCTAGACCTACTTTTCAAGAATTTTGATCCACTTTCTAGAATAATAATCAAACCGCTTCGCAGGCGACACAAGCATTCCTTGGATTGCTATTTTATTTTATTTTGTTTCCTTCATTACTTACATATACATGTATGTTCATTTTACAATTTCTTTTGAAGATTTCACAATTTCTTTTGAAGATTTCACAGTTTCTTATCAGAGCTCTTTTTTTTTTTAAGTACAAGTCTAAGAGTAAGAGTCATCTTCACAACGTACTTACATCCATATGTTAGTATATCAACATCTATTTCTGAACAGGTGTCTGGTACACATATAGCAGCTACTATAGACTGGCCACCTGTCTGTCAAATACAGATACATGAAATGGTAAACAATGACAAGATTTATACTGTATGCACGCATATATTCCACATAAAGTTTAAAAATATATGTATATTACTACATCTAAAATTGATTCCTTGTTCGGGTATCATAACTAATTAAAACAAATAAATGTAAACATGTACATGTACATGATATATATAATTTGGATATTTCTATCACTGAAATATAATATTACACGTATATACAGAGTGATTAAAAAATACAGAGTTATAAAACATTTATAAGTGTTCTCAAAGATTACAAAGCTCACCTCATGGCAGCATTTTACCATGGTACAAACAGGGAGTAGTCAAAGATTACGCAGTTTCTAATTTGAGAGTCATACTATTGAGGACCAACAAAAATGCTAACAACTAAACAAAATATAACCAGACTTGTCAGAATGACAACATAGCTCGCCGGTGGCAACCATATGTAAATTGCAACAACAACAAAAAGTAGGTAAAATTTCAAGGTCAAGGTCACTAGGTCAAAATTTATGGTACGGCATGAAAGGTCTTATCACAAGGAATGCACATGTGAAATATCAAAGCCCTATCACTTACCATTAAAAAAATGGCCCAAGTTAAAGTTTTTGAAAAGTAGGTAAAATTTCAAGGTCAAGGTCACTAGGTCAAAAATTTTGGTATCCATGGAAACGTCTTGTCACAAGGAATACACATGAGAAATATCAAAGCCCTATCACTTACCATTCAAAAAATATGGCCAAGGTTAAAGTTTTACAAAAGTAGGTCAATCATCTCCAAGGTCAAGGTCACAAGGTCAAAAATTTTGGTATCCATGGAAACGTCTTGTCACAAGGAATACACATGTGAAATATCAAAGCCCTATCACTTACCAATCAAAAAATATGGCCAAGGTTAAAGTTTTTCAAAAGTAGGTCAATCATCTCCAAGGTCAAGGTCACAAGGTCAAAAATTTTGGTATCCATGGAAACGTCTTGTCACAAGGAATACACATGTGAAATATCAAAGCCCTATCACTTACCAATCAAAAAATATGGCCAAGGTTAAAGTTTTTCAAAAGTAGGTCACTCATCTCCAAGGTCAAGGTCACAAGGTCAAAAATTTTGGTATCCATGGAAACGTCTTGTCACAAGGAATACACATGTGAAATATCAAAGCCCTATCACTTACCATTCAAAAAATATGGCCAAGGTTAAAGTTTTTCAAAAGAAGGTCAATCTCCAAGGTCAAGGTCACAAGGTCAAAAATTTTGGTATCCATGGAAACGTCTTGTCACAATGAATACACATGTGAAATATCAAAGCCCTATCACTTACCATTAAGAAAATATGGTCAAGGTTAAAGTTTTTCAAAAGTAGGTCAATCTCCAAGGTCAAGGTCACAAGGTCAAAAATTTTGGTATCCATGGAAAGGTCTTGTCACAAGGAATGCACATGTGAAATATGAAAGCCCAATCTGTATTGGTTTAAAAGTTATAAGCAAGGTTAAAGTTTCTGTGCACGCGCACGCAGACGCCAACGCCAACGCCAACGCCAACGCCGACACCGGGGGTATGACAATAGCTCTCCGGACATTCGTCCCGGCGAGCTAAAAAGGAAAGTAGACTATTGATACCAAAATCTTCCAAACAAAGGAGGCAAAAATATAGGTCATTACCTACATTTGAATGGAGATTTGTGATCTACTCATTACTCATCACCTGTACAAGTTAAGCCTTCTTAGAAGTCTGGCCTTCCTGGCACTTATAATAAAAAATTAAAACTTCTTAACATTGATACCCATGCAAATCTTCCTAACATGTGCACTGAAGCAGAAAATGTAGGTCATTACCTACATTTGACATACTACCCTGGTTCAACACATCATCTGTGCAAGTTTGGCCTTCCTAGCACTTAAAATAAACATGATAAAGAAATAAAACTTCTTAACATTGATACCCGAATCTTCCTAATGTGCTCTCAAGCGGAAAATATACAGGTAGGTTATGATCTTCATTTGAACATAGATTTGTGATCTACTCATAAAGACGTGTCGTCTGTGCAACTAGTTTAGCCTCTCAACTTAAAATAAAGAAATAAAACTTCTTAACATTGATACTCAAACCTTTTTAACATGTGCACTCAAGCGGAAAATATTGGTCATGACCTACATTTAAATGTAGATTTGTGATCGACTCATAAAGACGCATCATCTGTGTATGTTTCGCCTTCCTAGCACTTAAAATAAAGAAATAAAAATTCTTAAGATTGATACCCAAATCTTCCTAACATGTGCACTCAAGCGAAAAACATAGGTCATGACCTAAATTTGAACGTAAATTTGTGATCTACTCATAAAGACGCATCACCTGTGCATGTTTGGCCTTCCTAGCACTTAAAATAAAGAGATAAAAATTCTTAAGATTGATACCCAAATCTTCCTAACATGTGCACTCAAGCGAAAAACATAGGTCATGACCTAAATTTGAACGTAAATTTGTGATCTACTCATAAAGACGCATCACCTGTGCATGTTTGGCCTTCTTAGCACTTAAAATAAGGGAATAAAAATTCTTAAGACGACAGGGTGATAGCAGATATAATAATGAAGCTCCTTCTCACTTCATGAGGTGAGCTACACGTATTTCTTTATCAATATATAATTTCCACTTCTTATATCCTTCCCAACAGACATGACAACAGAAATCATTTGTTCACTTACTAAAGCTTCCAAGCCTTTTATTGACAGAAAACCATAGCGTCCCTTTATAGCGCGTCCTGTGACGTTTGACACTGGTGAGATGACGTCAAGGCACTCCTCATAATCTCCCAACCATAGTATACTCCCTCGTTTAATTCCACTAGGGGGCTTGGCAAAGGCATCCACCACTGAAAAATATTTATTCCAATACCTCGAGTCCTTGACCTTGGGCATAAGTTTAACATAAATATTTCTGGACTGCATATGTACATGTATTAAAATTTCAGTGTAGGAGAATAATTTTCAAATTTTCATATAAACCTAAGTTTGATCTACATCTGAAAAGTATTAACTTAATTTCTTTCTTTGTTGATGTCCCTCTTGTAATAAACATGATTAAAGAGCACCCAATTAAACACTTACGTTTCTATATAAATCTTTTATCTTCCTCACATGCTGAACAAAGTATCATTGTTGCATTATATCACTACTATATAATACATAAAACACATAAAGATATCATGCAAAACCAATGTAACTCCCTGAGATATTGAAACTATTGAAGTGGTACGAGTTGTATTCCTGTGTGAAACACCCATGACATCACAATGCATAGTTCAATTTCAATCTATGCCAATAAATACAGAATACAATATATAAATTAAATACAAATTTTCAAATCGTTCATGACAATATGAATAACATTATATAATACATGATATATATGTGGCAGAGCTGGGTGTATTGGCCTGGATAGCTCAGTGGTTAGAGTGCTTACCTGCAGGTATAGAGGTCCCAGTTCGAACCTCGGTATGGGCACATCTTAATTTTCCTACCCTACTACATTTGGTGCCGACGTGAGAGTGAGCCTGTAGAAGAGGTAGAACCAGGGCTGTTGTGTTGTTGTGAGGTTGAGAAAACCTCAAAATTTGTTGGGTGGAGGAGTGTGGCAGAGCCGGGTGTATCGGCCTGGATAGCTCAGTGGTTAGAGTGCTTACCTGCAGGTATAGAGGTCCCCGGTTCGAACCCTGGTCAGGGCACATCTTTTCCTACCCTACTACATCTGACATATATATTTCTAACTACATGTATTAAAATAAATTTACAATAGAACATGATAGAAAAATCTTATTAAGAAGGACAACTTTTGAATGAATAATTTTGATAAATTTACATAATTTACGTAATCTTGAAATACCATTTTCTGTAAACAATGGTAAATAGATCCCTAAATTTGAACATCTAAATCTACACATAATGTTTCTGTCTTTACCTTTCAACCTATCTAAATAATTTTCAAAACCAAATTCTTGCTTAATCAATCTGTAACTTTTATCTCTTGATGAGTTTTCTATTTCTGATTTCCATTTTTGTTTAAATTGATCAAATAAAATGTCTTTAATTAAGTGAAATAACCATTTCTTATCAAACAAAGCAAAAACATAAACTCTTACAGAAAACTGCATAGTACAGCAGCGGCTGTTCTAACCTACAAACTGAACCCGCAGTGAGCTAAAAGTTGACATTACCCTTTTACCTGGAAAACCTGATTTCCGAGGCATGATCAGAAAACAAGGATGTAACTGACAATTGTGACAATTCGCGTGGGGGTAATTTTTGCATTTTTCGCGACTCGAGTCAAGGGATTTCGCGAAAATTTCCCCCACGCGAAAATATCCCTGAGCTACATTCTTACTAAGAGAAAGATATTTCTATCGCAAATATTTCCCCCACACGAAACATCTTGATGTTATAATGGCGAAATTTTCCCCTAGCAAAAATAACCATGTTTACAGTATATAGAATAAGTGTCATAATTTGTGTTTTGTTACAGGTATGCAACACACATTAAGTGCATTCATCGCATGAAATGCGCTAATGCATGTTTCAGGTTTGATTCCGGACTGGTAACATTTTCCATTCCCTCTGTCACACTATAATCAATATACGGAATACACACTCAACAGGTCTGCTCAAATATCAGAAATATATATTACTTACTAGAAGTTGCATAAGGCTTCAATTTAGGGACATCTGAAGAAAATTGATCAAAGTCTTCCTTGCAAGATTTTGACACATTCGGTATTGCTCCGGACAAAGAAAATAAAGCAAGAGGCTGTGAAGCCAAATCCTGGGCGAGTTTTCTGGCAGTAGACAATTTGTCAAGATCCACTTCATAGTTCCTTGCGTAACTGTACGGCAAACCTCCATCATGAAGTATGAAAGGTGATGGAATGAGATTTTCATTTCTCCTTGCATCATTTGAAGACGCTGTCAGATCAACGACTATTAAAATCGTTACAACAAAAAATAATCTAAGTGACATGTGCACCTCCATTCTACTTTCACTTTCGGTGATAACTTCGTAAGGGATTCAGTATTGAACAGTAAAGTTGCTGTAAATGTTATTCAGCTGTAAATACCACAATAAATGTTGACAAATGAGCACACTTTTATCCTCATACTCATGAGCATGCTTGTCGGCAATATACAGTCAAACATATCATGTGATTTGTTGCCGTATTGCAAAATTTTGTAAACATTGTAGTTTTGCAGATTCCTACAAAGTCATTACAAAACGAATAAATTGTCGGGTGGCGATTCGTGGGCAATGTCACTGTCCAGCTTCGAATCCGGACGAGCGCGGAACCACGTAAGACTTAGAGACTCGCCAGGGCGCAGATTATTGGTCTTGAACATAAAATGACGGAATATAAAAAATCAAGCAATCTGAATGGAAGCAATCAAACCAACATCTTTGATTGTCACATGGAGTTACAGTAGAGAATAATAGCCGAATGCAACAACTAGAATACTCTTTTTATGCTAAATCTCTTTACTTTTGGGGAAATTTTCGGCTCGCTTCGCTCGCCACACTTAATTTTTCATTAGCTGTCTATTTTTTCGTCTTCACTTTGTCTTGAACTTTCTTTGTCATCGTGTTTGAACGAATTCATATGTCATAAACATATACAAAATTCAAAATTAAATTAACACTTGAATAATTACCAAATGCTTCATTTTCATGGGCCGATCTAACCAGTTTAGACAGGTGGATAGTGGGGTTGCAATGCCCTAATCTTCCCAACCTTCCCCAATTTGTCAAACAAAAAGAGAGGATGGAAAATGAGAGAGATATTGTAATCTTATGACAAAATGTAACCATCTATTCCAAAAATTTCCCGGCTCGCTCCGCTCGCCAATTTAGAATAATATATATACATGTATGTATATATACATGTATGGATGACTGAACCAAAACAAAAAAAAAGAAAACTTCAAATCTTAATTATAAAAATTTCCGGCTCGCTACGCTCGCCAGTATACCTATAAACTTAAGTAAACGTATCAAGAAAGTCTATCTTCTAAATGCAACATGCAGTTGGAATGATGGAATGACCCCCCCCCCCCCCAACTTATATTAATTAAAATCACCAGTCTTGAGCTTCAGGTTTTGGAGGTCTTTTTTTTTTTTTTTTTTTTTTTTTTTTTTGCTTGTCAGTTTTTCTTTGAATAATTTTCTTCGAGCTGAAACTTTGCCCCCCCCCCTTTTCTGAAATACTAGATCCGCCACTGAATAGAAACAAGTGTTCTGCAAACAAAAGTACAATCACTAGAAGAAAGGCTAAAGCTAATAGAAGCGAAAAACGACAATTCAAAGAAACAAATGGTACTTCAACCCACATAGAGACAACTAGAAGTAACAGAGAAGCGAAGATGGGAGGTACAAGCAAAGAGTCAAGCACAAATGAAACACATGTTAATTTTTTAGGCAAGCGCCCTAAAGCCCTCAAGCCCTCAAGCCCACAAACCTCCGTGGAAAAAACAAAACAAGAGAGAGATAAACAAAAAATGCAAACAAGGAGCAATATCATTGCAACTGGAACAAAAAACGTCACCGCATATAAACCAACAACAGTCATGGGACTACAATCAAAGCATCTCGCACGCAAGGAAACAAAGTAGACAAGCAAAATCAAAATCAAACTCATCAGAGGAGATGGCAACAGAATAGGTAAATGGAACAACAGCTACCTGGCAAGACACAACACCAACAAACGTCGAAACGAATATACACAAATCAAATGCATCCACAGTCAATGGTCTACTATCAATCTCATGTCAAATTTCAACACAGTGCAAACAATCGACATATACACAAGAACTGTCGCAGCACAACCTAGTAGACAGACAATGGAACAACAATCTGATTGGTCAAGCGTTAACTTACCAACATCACAACCCAACGCAGAGGAGTGTCCCTCTATACAGATAAAATCAAAGAATCCTGAACTAGCAGACACACAGAGTGCTGGTAATCAGAGACTGAAACTAATTACTCTGAATATAGAAAACATCAAGACAAATAAGGTATTTCTTCTAGACCTCATGATCAAAGTCGACATCATAGCTTTACAAGAACACTGGCTTCGCGCTTTTGAACGAGACTACTTACTAGATCTAGCCCAACAAAGCAATTGTTGTTCAGAAATAAAATGTGTAGATGATAAGGACGAAATAGAACCATGGCATAGACCTAGGGGAAAAGGAGGAGTTGCACTTATGTGGAAAAGAGAGATAGACGAACAGATATGAGTCATTCCAGATGGAGGGAAACGAGTAATTGGCATGGCAGTAGGAGATAAGGTATGCATTGTATACGTGTACCTTACAGCAAGAGGAAAGGAAAATGCAGAAACACAGTTTAGCGACAACCTCGAAGAAGTATGCGAAATTATTCAAAAGTATAAATCTAGTCACTCTACTATACTCCTAGGAGACTTCAATTCGTCATTACATAGAGATGGAAATTTGAAAAGAGACCGACTACTTCACATTATGGTTGACTATTATCCAATCAAACCAACATTTCGTCATTACAACAACAAACATCAATCACAAATTGACTACATTTTAAGAACGGATAAGAAAATTTTGGAAAATGTAGTCACAATGGATGACCATCCACTGAACACCTCAACGCATGATACAGTCCAAGGACAACTGATAACTGAAATCCAGATTGAAACAGCCTCCACAAAAGAGCCAAATATCGATCGAGTTGATCATAGGAGGATTATGTGGGAAAAATCGGATATCACTTTATATCAAAACAGTCT
The DNA here is from genome assembly GCA_033119305.1 of Pinctada imbricata. Classification (NCBI taxonomy): domain Eukaryota; kingdom Metazoa; phylum Mollusca; class Bivalvia; order Pterioida; family Pteriidae; genus Pinctada; species Pinctada imbricata. The sequence continues at coordinate 36,821,332 of VSWD01000013.1, forward strand.
AAAAAAGAGCTCGGAAAACAAAACATACAAGAGAGCGACTCTGCTGAAGCAACATTGGAGAAAATAACAGAGGCGATAACTGATGCATCTAAAATCTGCGTAACAGCTTGTAAAAGAGGTAACAAAAAGAAGAAATTGATATCTAAAACATCCGTAGAACTTGCCAACAAAAGCATAAAAATCCACTGGAAAATCAAAAACAATCTATGTGATAATGGAAGCATGGTAGAAATGATAAGCGAGAGGAAACGACTGAAAAAAGAACTAAGAAAAAATCAAAGAATATAGAGGCAGCCGAAAATAGCAAGATCCTATATAAAGAGATCATATATAAACTGGTGCAGAAACAAAGCGAAACAAATACTAGGAAAATATCCAAACTCGTGATTGACGATGTGCATTTAGACTCAGATGAGACAATTCGAATCGGATGGGCTTCATACTTTCAAAATCTTAGTACACCCAAAAATCACAAAACAGACGCAATCTCCTATCAGAAACTAGTTGAAGCTGACATATTTCAAATTGCAGCACTGAACGAGGAAGAAAACGAGTCGAAAATAGACCTATCAGAAGACAATATAATGAAAGTTATATCAAAACTCAGGAACAAAAAAATGCGGATGGAGACCAACTCACTGCAGAACATCCGAAATATGGACCGACGGAAATCGTTCACTCCCTTACCTACTTGTACACAAAAACTATACAAGAGGGTGAGATCCCACAGGCATTTAAGAACGGAATTATTACACCAATATATAAGAAACAGAACAAGCCTCTTCAGGATCCAAACTCGTACAGAAGGATAACAGTTGGAAGTGTCATTGGTAAGGTATTCGAACACTTATATTTAGCGTCTGTGGAACAAATCTTATTGGACAAACAATACAAATTGCATAGAGGTTTCACCCAGGAAACATCCCCTCTATTTGCAGCACTCCTGCTGACTGAAGCCATTGCAGAATCATGTGACACAAAAACAACATTGTATGCAACATTTTTGGATGCATCAAAAGCTTTCTATGTTGTTTGGCATGACTCTATGTTGCGGAAAGTACATTTCGTTGGCCTTATGGGTAAGGATTAGAAATTTATGCAAAATTGGTACACAAATCTAACCAGTCAAGTCAAATGGGAAGGGCAGTTATCATCAACCTTTCCAGAGGAGCAAGGAGTCAGACAAGGCGGAATATGGTCTCCCACAGCATACAAGATACAAGATGTACATCAACCCCGTTCTTGGTCTGTTTGAAGAAAAACATCTTGGTCTCAGTATTGGAGCAACGCATCTCGCAAGTCCAACATGTGCAGATGACGAACTGCTTATAAATGTGAGCCGCACTCGATGAACAAAATACAAGAGAAGTATGCAAATGTGTAAAACTAACACTAAGTGAACAAAAAAGCAAGATAATGATTTTCAATAACAAAGAGCCTACACCAACAGATCTGTTCACACTTAATGGGAAGCCAATTGAAGTTGTTAACTGCTACAAACATCTCGGTATCACCAGACATGAAAATAGGGGGGAAACATTAACAGAAACAGTTGAAGATGCATCAAAATCCTAAAGAAGAACAATCTATTAACTGATGGGTGCTGGACTTCATGGATACAATGGATTCAATCCGAAAGTTGGTATTAAAATTTGGAACTGCTTTGTTAAACCAAGGATGATATTTGGACTAGAATTTCTTACACCTCGAAAACAGGATCTGTATATTAAGTTGAACCAATATCACAAGAAAGTATTGAAACAATTCATGAGCCTTCCAGAAAGAACAGCAGATGCAGCTGTATACATATTGCCCGGAGAAAATCCGATTGAAGCAGATGTGGACTAGAAGATCCTGTCCCAACTCATGAACATTTTTAAAGGGGGGATTGAAAAAGAGATAGCTTTAAGACAACTCGCTATGAAGGATAAAAATTCAAACAACTGGTTTATCTATGCCGCAAAAACGCTAGAAAAATATGATCTCCCATCAATATATGACCTACTTGAGGATCCAGTCGGTAAAGAAAAGTGGAAACAAATAGTCAAGTCGGCAGTTAACGCAAAATGGATAGGAACAATTAAATTAAAAGCGAAAGGAATATCTTCAATGAAACACATCAGTGACGATCAGTACAGAGCAGGAAGAGTTCATTTCATATGGCAAGATGTCAGTGATGATACATTGGCAGTCAAGAAGGCAGGAATAAAGGCCAAGCTAATAAGTGGAGGCTACCAACTTCAGGAAAATATATATAAACAGAACAAAGAAGGGAGAAGGCTCTGTGCAAACTCTGTAATCAAGAAGATGAGGACATTTATCATTTCATACTAGAATGTGCTGTGCTGAGTGAGGTCAGGAAAACCTTCATGGAAAAGATATACTCGCTTCTAGAGTCAAAAGGACTGAATTTTTTTTACAAAATAAATCAGAGGTTGATGCTTCAACTAATCCTTGATGTCAAAAGTCCGCTGACACCTCTACAACTGCACAATGAACATGACACGCACGAAATAGAAAGTATATATCCAGAGGTCTCATCTACGCCTTGCATTCCAGGAGAATGGCCTTATTCAAAGACGAATAAAGTTAAAAATGTATCTATATATAGACCCAAATCTTAATTATGCAATATATTATGATGCCCCTATATTTTAAACTAGAATGATATATACTAGGCAAGGCACAACTTGCCGGTAACCTTACGAATAAGACAAATTTTAAATCTTAATATATTGAACCTTAGTTGATAAGCAATATGCCAGGTTGCCCTCGTATTTTTAATTGAGTATGGAATATATATATATATAGGGTCTCAAATGAATGTTCATTTCATACGATGTATTATGAACGAGTTGTGATTTAGATATATAGATATAAAACGCACAACGAGTTTCATAATACATCGTATGAAATGAATGTTCATTTGAGATTCTTTTTATCACATGGTATTGCCTAAAAATGTGACTGTATTTCTCACGTGAAATCAACGTTTCCGAGAACTGCAGAGGCGAATCACGCCGTGATCTAGAAGTCGTCTGCTACGCCATGAGAAGTAGTGTCCCCATCGTATAGATATTCTGTGCGTAAGAGAAAAGTATTTCAATTTTGAATAGTATTTTAATGCAAGAATTAATTCAACAACAACAAATTTAATCATTGATATTGACTCCGGGTCTGAATTTAACAGTTGACCGATATTTGAAAGGTCACATTTGTCAAGGTTTGTGTGATTAGATTCCAAACTTGACCAATCGCATTCAAGCAGAGCGATATGTAACGTGTTATCATATCATATATTTATGAAATGGCTGTATGAAACTACATAACGGGTGTATCATGTGATAATATGTTGATATTACATTTTAAAATAGGAATATGTTATATATTGTCCACAATTTATAAAATAGGTAAACATGGCGTTTTCCTTATATTCTAACTAAAAATACATTATGATGCTCTTAAAATAGTAATTTCTCGGGTTTTACGTTTCCGATATACTTGGAAAGGCACAACTTGCCAGTATTTCGGGTTTAATACTTTTAAGATAAAGGCGTACAATACTATTTTAAGATCTATAATAACTGTATGGGTTCTAGATTTTAAATCAGAATGATATCTTAATGGCCCTTATATTTGGTAAGGCACAGCTTGCAAGTATTTTGGCTACATACTTGATAGTTAATGGAATAATAGAACAAGCACTCTGAATTACTTTGAAGTCTTTTATTCACAACATTTTTATAAGCTTCTGAAGGTGAATCTTATATCTAAAATTACCTCCTCTTTTTATCCATTTTATGCTCAGGTCATATTAATATTGAGTGGTTAGTTTTAATGTTCTGACAATAGTCTTAAAAGTCTTAAAAATAGTGTACATTTTTTGACATAATAACTTTCACCCTCTTTGGGCATATTTCATTGTTTAGATTGAGGATCACTGACGAGGGTTGAGTGCCCGAAACGTGCATGTCTGGTCCATGCTGCAAATTTATCCGTTTATAAATGATGTTTTTGAATTTGAAGACGTTTAACATTTGAACTACTTGGTGAGTGTCACTGCTGGTGGACCAGGAGTCCCCGAGGGCACATGTAGCCAAGTTCGATCAACTTCGGTTGATCGTCTGTCTCTTCAACGCATTCAAAATTTTCTGGTACTAAAATTCTTGAAATTTCTAAAACGTGGGTCCTGTAGCATCATATCCCACCCATCCTGCTACATCTTTTGGTACATTTTTTGACAAAGTAACTTTCATCCTCTTTGGCCATATTTCATTGTTTAGATTGAGGATCACTGACGAGGGTAGAGTATCCGAAACGTGCATGTCTGGTCCATATGCTGCAAATTTATCCGTTTATGAATGATGCTATTGAATTTGAAGACGTTTAACATTTAATACTCTTAAAATAGTCAAGAGCCAATTTTCTTAATATGCAAAGTCTAGTCAATACTTGCATCATAACAATGTTTTTTTTTAACACAGTGATATTTTAGATAAGCTGAAGAAAAGAGAGTATATGTCATATCTGAGTTAAGATCAGTAAGTTTTTTTTTTCTTTCCGCAGCCTATATAAATTGAATTGTGATCCCCTTGGTGGCAGTTATCTCAGATGCTTGTAAGTAAATAAAAACATGATATTCAATAAATTTGATTATATTTATTCAATTGGCATAATTTGGCCGCGGTGGCTTTAAATATATACAAAGGAGGACGCCGATGGACGAGCATCAATCAAAACATATATGACCGCACAAAAGCGGTAACAAGCAATTACCGAAATGGATTGGCACAAAAGCTGTAAAAGCAATAAACATATATTCAAATCTGAGGTTATTACCGCAATGGATTGGCACAAAAGCGGTACAAAGCAATAAACATGAATGGGCCAATAAGGCCGAAATATATATAGGCCGATAAGGCCAAAATACTAGATAATAATAAGATGAAATATGTCAATAATAGGCCCAAATGGCCAATATGCTGTAAATGTGCATATTTAGAATAAGTGTGAGCACCGTCCATCAAAGTTGAGGGGTGACGACTCGCATGAAGTCACGACAAACGGCAAACAGATAAAGTCACAGCTATTAGTTCGCAAATGGCTGAACACTACATGGCGACAGGTCATCGAGCAGGAGGAAACCGGAGTACCCGGAGAAAAACCTCCTAGGGGGGTTGTCCATAGAATCGGGCAGTCTTCGGAAGGTAGTGGTATAGGAGTCGGACGATACAGATGAAGTCACGACGAGGTGCGTCTCGCAATAGGGCTGGAATGAAGAAGGTGCAGTCCACTGCGACAGGTCCTGAATGATGAGTTGAGCCCAGATCTAGGATGATTTATCCTGAAATATATAGAAAGAAAACCGGCCAAAGTATCCATTTCAAAAATTATGAAAAAAAAGTTACACGCGTCTTCAAATTCATGGCATCATTTAAGAGCTGATAAACTTGCAGGCACTGATGTGAAAATAAGTTGATATGTACTTATACGTAAGTACAGCCTATCAACCACGTGTATATGGTTAGGCACTGCATCGAATAATATTAGATTGCTTCTGTAAAAAGTTGAATTCAAGTAGACTGTGCTACTTGGTTTAAATTTGTACGACACGACCAAAAGGATTCTAATCAGAAAATAAGTAGTTTAAAAAGGCAAATCAATACTAAAAACATCATGACCTTGAATAAGTTCGGGAGGGATGGGGGTTTTTTTTATCTGATAAATGGAAATTTATGTGAGCAGGCAAATTCACGACTTTCACTGTCGGCTTCGTTTCGATCTGTTTCGTTTCGTTTTGTTTCGTTTCGTTTCGATTTGTTTCGTTTCGTTTTGATCTGTTTCGTTTCGTTTCGATTTGTTTCGTTTCGTTTCGATTTGTTTTGTTTCGTTTCGCTTCGATTTGTTTCGTTTCGTTTCGTTTTTTGTTCCGTTTCGCACTTTACAGGGACCCGGACATTTCTGGTCTGTACATTTTGACAGTCAACTGGCCCGATCTGGCTGATGTTAAATAATGCAGAACCCTATTGGTTTTCAAGGTCAAATGTCAAGATCACAGTGAACTTAGACTTAAAATCCTTATGAACAGCATAGAAGCCGAAGGAATCATCATGGTTCTAAACATCGCACCTTCAAAAAAGTTGCCCATGCGGAGAGGATGAAGCCTTTTAATTTTCAAACTGAAAGGGCAAGGTTACAGTGGACTTAGGCTTAAAATCTTTGTGAACAGCATAGAACCCAAAGTAATCATTATAGAAACATCAAACTTTCCACAAATATTCACCATGGGGAGAGGGTGAATCCTATTGATTTTCAAGGTCAAGAGTCAAAAGAGTCAAAAGTCAAGGTCTCAAACCTTCCACAAATGTCCCCAATGGGAAGAGGATGAACCCTATTTGTGATTCTCAAGGTCAAATGTCAAGGTCACAGTGGACGTAGACTTAAAATTCTTTTGAACAGCATAGAAGCCGAAGGAATCATCATAGAAACATAAAATCTTCAAAAATGTTGCCCATGCGAAGAGGATGAAACCTATTTATTTTCAAACTGAAAGGTCAAGGTTACAACTAGTCCGACTTGCAGACCTACGACGGTGTTATCTGTTTTTTCGTCTTCGGTCTGACTGCTATGCATAGGCAAAACTTGAGAATTTCTGTGCGAAAAAAAATTCGGCAAGTCGTCCTTTTTTTGACAAATTCCAGTCTCTTCAACCAAAAAATAACTCACCCAGTCCTCCTGCCCCTAAAAATCCCCTCTAACGCCTGGTTTCACCTCTTCTTCTCTTCCGATTTTCCTCTGATCGACGACAGTTTGTCATGCGCACAGAGGTGAAACCAGGCCTAGAGGGGATTTTTTAGGGGGATGAGGACTGGGTGAGTTATTTTTTGCTTGAAGAGACTGGAATTTGTCAAAAAAGGACGACTTTCCCGAATTTTTTTTCGCACAGAAATTCTCAAGTTTTGCCTATGCATAGCAGTCAGACCGAAGACGAAAAAACAGATAACACCGTCGTAGGTCTGCAAGTCGGACTAGGTTACAACGGACTTGGGCTTAAAATCCTTGTGAACAACATAGAATCCAAAGGAATCGTCTTAGAAACATCAAACTTTCCACAAATATTCACCATGGGGAGAGGGTGAATCCTATTGATTTTCAAGGTCAAGAGTCAAAAGTCAAGGTCTCAGTGGACTTGGGCTTAAAATCCTTGTAAGCAGCATAGCAGACGTAGCAATCATCATAGAAACATCAAACCTTCCACAAATGTTCCCCATAGGGGAGAGGATGAACGCTATTGATTTTCAATGTCAAGAGTAAAAGATCAAGGTCACATATGACTTTATTTTTTCAATCCTCGTGAACAGCATAGAAGTCATAGCAATCATCATAAGATCACCCAACCTTTCACAAATGATCCCTCAGGGGAGAGCTACGATAAACCCTGAAACCTAACGATTGCATAGAACATGTATGTAACTTCGGGGGGGGGGGGGGTGCTAACCTACGCTTGCGTTACCTTTATTTAGTAGAATGTAGAATGTATTTCGTAACACAGACAAGCTTGATTTTTGACATATTGATTCCAAAATCCCCTGCTGGTAAGGTAGGAAATACCCAAATTTGATTTGGATAATCCGATTGGTGAAATGGAGCCTTGTGAGTTATCATCAGATTCTATTATAATTTGTATTTTTCCTTATGTACAGTGACTTTGACCTATTCATTTAAGAAATGAATCTCATATTTTTTTTCTGTTAACTGATGCAGGTATCACCCGAAAAATTGGACAGAAAACTGCATCAATGCGCGTAGCAAGATTACCCCCGTCGGCATCTTTGTCAGTAAAATTGTAAAATGGTCAAATTCCAAGGCCAAGGTCACAAGGTCAAATATTTTAGTAACCAAAGAAATGTCTTACAATGAATAAACATGCAAAATATCAAATCCCTGTCCCTTACTATTCAAAAGTTATGGCCAAGTTTAAAGTTTTTCAAAAGTAGGTCAAGCTCCAAGGTCAAGGTCGCAAGGTCAAGGTCACAAGGTCAAATTTTTAGTATCCATTGAAAGGTCTTGTCATAAGGAATACACATGTAAAATATCAAAGTTAAAGTTTCTGCGGACAAACTGACAAACAGATGAACATACAGACAGACAGACAGAAAGACGAATAGGACAAAAACTATATGCCTCCGAATCTTCGATTACATCAAATTTGCGTTTTGTTTCTTGAAAAGAGTGAATCCTAAAAATATAACTTTGACCTATTTTTACTGTAATCACATGACAAAGGTACCTTGTCGATGACGTCATCCAATATCTGTTGACATTACGCCGCCATCTTAGCCGGGGACATTTACTTGTTTTGTTTACTAGACGGTTTTCTGCCTCACTGCACATAATCTGTCGCTTCTTTGTGGTTATTCAACAAACATAGTATGTAAATACATCATCTGTCTTCAGCTATTCCATTGAAAAAGGTGAGTTTGTTAGAATTTATCAGAAACATGGAAATGCTAAATAGGGTGAAAAAATGACAGATTCAGACAAATGTAAACAGTTGCCAATGTGAATGTCATTCCGATTTCTCGTCTGTCAACAGACACAACGTGTGTAATTAAGATTGAATTTTCAGATGAGAAGAAATAAAGTAATATGGACTTTATGAGCATAACGCACAGACTTGAGTATCGATCTGAATAAGAAAACTATTTTATAAAAAAAATGCAGCATAAAACTAAACGGGATCCAGAAAACAGTGCAGTAGGCTAAGTATTTTCATACCTGTACAGTACTTGATGTTGAGAAAAATCCTGCTAAGCTAAAGCTAAATAAAAGCATGTTTTTGGTCTGTATATTGTACCCTATCAAAGACGGGAACAGCAGGTGATTGTCATGCAGAAAATGAAGAAAAGAGAAATGCCCCAATGCATACTGGTCGAGAAGTAGTTATCGTCGAGCAGTGATTATAATCGTTTTGCCTATATCTTAGGTTCTACGAAGGACAGAGACTTGATTTTTTCAGCACTAGTACTTCTTATCAGTGGCGGATCCAGCGCCCCCTTTGCCGGGGGGTAAATGGGCGAATTTTGCCGGATTTTACTGAAAATGGGCAAAATATACCTGGTTTTTGAAAATTTTGGGTCAGTGCCGGGGGGCACATGCCCCCTCCGCACCCCCCCCCCCCCAGAATCCGCCACTGCTTATGTTTATCAAACTGTGTATGAAATTTCATATGAATTCATGAGGTGAAAGCTTGGATTTTAGGAGCTAAATTTCACGAAAATGCGGTGTCTTTCCCTGAGCTCATCAGGGCAGTGGCAGTGCTCTTTGTCGTCTTCTTTCTCAATCCTTGCAGAAATTTCAAAGTATTTTCAAAAATTTTTTATCACAAATAATTAGAGAAAGAATATAGGAATCCGATATGGTATAATTTTAGTTGAAATAATGATCCCTGCCATGCAGCGATAATTGCCTCTCCAAGCATTTTAAAGAGTGCTAAATACTAGCATGTTATATGAGAGAATCTATCAAAGTCAAGAATTTCTATGAGCGAATTGTAAAAATTATGAGAGACTCTCTGAATTTTGCAGCCCAAAATTATCCCTATGTGGGTAATTGTACTATACATACTACAGCTTGCAGACACCACTGCCTTCTTCATAGAAGGAGAGAAAAGTGTAATATTCAGAGTCAGTGGATACATGTACCACTGGCTTCCTCAAAGAAAGGAGCCTCAGGGAAGAATGTTGTGAAATTAGAGCCACCAGCACCGATGGACCAATCAGAGTGTTCAATGACTGGGTTATTGGGCTAATCCCTTAGGGCACTTGAATATAAAGGAGGGTGGCGCAGTTTAATTTGCGGACGCAGCAGTGGCTACTCTTCTCTAGATAAATGTTCCATTTGTACAGAGGTACATGTATATTATAAGGATAACATATATTGTATTGCAGTTCATGTTTACAGTTTAGTTCAAAACAAGTAAAGTGCACATGATGTTCTGATGTTCAGTAGTGTGTAAACATTGTACAGCCAAGAAATTTGCCCTGTCTGTTTTCTATATTAATATGGAAGTATGAAGTGTTCCAACTCTATACCTTCTTGAAGAAAATTCCAAACCAATTTTTCCTGCACCAGACACGTGTTTCGAATATTAAATTCTCATCAGTGATGCTTCCAGTGGAGCCACCAAAATTCATTTCAGTAGCGCCCTCTTTTAAATGTTTTGAATTTAGATTTTTGCAATTACTTTACAGAGAGTGCGTGGCTCCAAATTTCCTGTAGGGTCGATTCAGTAGCATATCCAAATAAAATATATATATTCAAAATAGAATAGGAGGGATGGTGCTAAGATATTAACCTCCTTTCATTTTGGTGATAGTTTTGAATGGAATGACAAGTTTTATATATATACATATAAGTTATTTATATGTACATGTACCTGTAGTCATGTCAGATCAACTCAGTCAGTATGATTACGATGGGGACATAATGAGTTTGGTATCTGGGATTTATATCTCCCAATGTTAATGAAATAAGAACAAGTGTTTCCATGAACTGGTCAGAAGAGGCAGTCTGATAAAGCAAACACTAAATGTGTTTTGGTCAGAAGAGGCAGTCTGATAAAGCAAACACTAAATGTGTTTTGGTCAAAGTTTCTGTTTATAATATTCACAACTGAAAAATTTGATTAAAAAAATGACAGAATTTACTGCCGGTCAGTCTTTTGAAATACTAACTACAACCAGTTGACTATCACACTTCAGCTGTGGCCAATTTACTCCCCAACCAGTCTGTCTGAACTGTTCACTATCATAATCATATCTTCTCACTGCTGTGTCAAATAGTTGTGCCATCGTTGCGAGTTTGAGACCTTGTATAAAGTATATTACATAGGCCTATATTTTGCTTTTTATGTCGACTGCATCGCATCGCAAAACTGACCGGAAAGGATTGCTTTATCGGGTGTTCGTTTGTCTGACTGTCTGTCTGCTCTAGTAGTCAGTCGCAACTTCATGTACAGATGTAACTAATTTAAAACTTTTGAGTGATATAATATGACCAAAGATGTATTGTCAAAATACTTATTACTACTAGATACTATTCAGTCCGATAAATTGAACGTCAATTATTGGCTGAATCCGAAGAACTTTAAACGACTTTTTGATAATAGGTGTCCTCAAAATAACCATATTCTCCGAATGCTACTTTCGATTTATAAATGTAATAGAAAATACCTGTAGAGGTAATGTGGAGTAATTTTATACAAAATCAAATATCGGTCATTGACGCTGCGCAAAATGATCCAAGTACAATTATGTCAATATGAAGAACGGGCGAAAAGACTCAAATCGAATGCTTTAAAATCGAGAAATCCATTTAATAAATGTTTTCTGTAAAATGTACGGAAGAGGATGAAAAAAAGAACGATGTAGCTGGTACATGTAGATTCGAATGCATATATATTTTTATTTCCAAATGTAATTCAAATGTGTCTATGCTTTCTAGGGTATTTTTATAAAAGATCATTATTCGGGAAAATGGTGGCAAAAATCGTTTTCAATATTTCGCCTGTCCCAAACGTTGTTTATATTTGGTTGCTTATGTGTGGTGATACATATCCAATCGAACAGAAATAACGAAAATGACGGGAGAAATATTATGAGTATTTGGGTAAAATCGACATTGATTGAAAAAGATCCTTTCCCGATATTACGGACCTGGTTAAGAAAGATAATTATAACAATAAACATTGATCTTTTCGTTGAGGGTTTTGGAGCGCAGATCTCTGAAGTGACCAACAAGGGTTTTTTTTTCATTTTCATTTTCCACTTACTCAATTGGCAATCTTATCGTATTCCCTGTCAACAGTTTGCTTGCACAGTAAGGGAACATCAATCTTAAATGTAAATAAATGGAAATCTGACCTACATGTAAGTTTTAAATATGTCAGTATATACGACAACGTACAGGATAAAATTAAACTTTAAATCATCCGGAGTTGCAGACGTCAAATTGTAAGCGACAGATAGCGCTGACAGCTCTTGTACTTTCCGATTGTAAACATGATTAAAAAGCTCATTTATGGCATGTTGTCGTGCATGATATTATCAAGGACTTATAAACAGTTAATAAGTCCTTGATATTATCGTCGTCATTGGTACTTAGACTTATTTGACGGTTTATTTTCACGATGGAGGATCTTGGTATCTTGGATCTGGCATGTGCTGCGCTTTTGATCTGGAACTGCACACCATTTCATACATTAAACTTTAAAGATCCCCCTCGGAAAAAAAAGATATCATTCCGGTCGTCCGTCATGTTTTTTGAGGCGACTGTGGGTGCTCTTTGCTGGACTTTCATTGTTTTCCTTGTTTTAGAGTTTAGCGCTTTTGCTTTCGTTGCCTTAAAGTCCAATTGTAGGTAATTTCCCTCTCGGGCGTCATTGAGATAAAATCTTAATGACGCCCGAGAGGAAATTTACCTTTTTTTCTTAGTAGGATTTTACAATTATGGCTTCTTCAATTTTAAGAATCTTAACATGAAGTCGGTCCTCCTACACACGGTGATTTTAGTAAATGTCATGCCTTGTCAGCTTCAGGAATCGTCGCCTGCTAAACCCTTTTAGCTGTGCTGCCTTCAGAGAATGTGGTTAAGACGTATTTGAGATGTATCATTGATCATAAAGGAATCCACCCAAGACTTCTATTCAGATCATGCTTTTCTACATATAATTCTATTACTGGTCTACGTTGACGTTTGGTCTCCAGATAGGACATCAATTGTGTTTTCTACTCGTCCAGTTGCGTGTCGTGTATTGTCCCTATCTTCTTTCATGCTCATTCGTTTATTTGTCTCTCCATATAAACGATATACGGTACTAGTAGCCTAAAATATGACATGAATTCGTCGATATCTTCGCAGATTTGTACTGATCTGTTTGTTAGATCATACACGAATCATAATATTCGCTCAAAAGTATAGCTTATTTGGATTAAAAGTACTTTAACAGCGGCGCAATGCCAGATTAACATGCGTCTAATTTTACGGTGCGAAGGTTATTATTTCGGACTGTGCACGGTACTATTTTAAATCATGCCAACAATATATCATAGATCGCCTTTTAGACCTTAATTACCTTTTGACGTGTTTACATTCAAAATACAAATATACATGTATTAATGCATTAAAGTATGCGCGTTTGTATTGATTTCCAATTTTAAAGATTGCTATCACCGCGATTATTGGAAAAATATTTTGCTGATTCTGTCGAAATCTTTTATAATGATTCGTGACCGTCATGGAAGTTTGGAATGAATAAAATAGTGTCAACAAATTTTTCTCACGGAACGATTGTTTTGTAACCGTAAGGAATGCGGTATGTATAAGTGAGATCTATGTTTGAGCAATATTATGTATTGATTTTTTCTCTCGTCTCGACAGGATTAAGGAGTGTGAGGCCGTCTACAGACCGAGTAGCGTGCGCCAGCCCCCAGACTGCGGGCAAAGACATCGGCGTGTACATGCCAAATGCATCTTAAAATGGTAAGTCTTTTCATTGACTTGCTTCTCAGTTATGATTTTATAGAGAAAATGAATAAAGTAGCCAGACATGTCTGCGCCATTAGGTAAACCCCGATTCAGACGGGTTTGTTGGACTTGTACCATGTACAGCTCTATAGGGTGGCCACAGATGACGAAATGGTGTCAGATTTTCATCATTTTGATTATGCAACTTAAATATAATTGTCAAACTTTTTAAAAAATCTGTTGTATAACTGACTTTTATTGACCATGTATTTCCTTCACACACAGGCATACGCTGACGAGCCTGCCAGTTTGGAGTGCATCAATAAATCCGACTTATTCCCAAAGAAGACCCTTGTCAGCGAAGACGCCAGTCTCCAAGTCCCGTTCCCGCTGCTGAGTGGGGAGGCAGTGGAATATCTAGGGCGGACCTCAGATGGAGTCATCGCCCTGTCCAATTTCCGCCTGCTGACACGGTGTAAGGATTCCTTTGTAAACCTACCGCTGGGTTTGGTGGAGCTTGTAGAAAGCAGAGACATCTTCTATCTCCATATAACGTGCAAAGACGCCACTGTCGTAAGGTATGTATTCTGTATTATATAGCTGCTTAGTTGTACAAGGACAGATCGAAAGGGGGGGGGGGTAGTTCTATTGATACGGTGTAAGGATTCCTTTGTAAACCTACCGCTTGGTCTGGTGGAGCTAGTAGAAAACAGATACATATTCTATCTCCAAATACAAATGTACATGTAACGAGTAAAGACACCACTGTTGTCAGGTATTACGTTATATAGCTGCTTAGTTGTACATTATACAAGGACAGATCGAAGGGGGGTGGGGGTTAGTTCTACTGACACACGGTGTAAGTATTCCTTTGAAAACCTGTTGCTGGGTCTTATGGGGCTCCATATAACATGATTGTAAAGACGCCACTGTCGTCAGGTATGTATAATACTAGTATAGCATTTATAGGTACAGGGGCGGATATGAGTGGGTAAGGTGTGTAAGGACCTCCTCTTGAACTTGCTTAAAGTCCTGTTATTGACGATTGTCACATTTTTTTCTTAAAGATAAAGCCCTGAATGACTGCATCCCCCCCCCCCCCCCTTTGAGAAAATATCTGAGCCCGGTCATGAGCTAGGAGTCTACGATAAAAGTCAATTGTTGTAATTTTAAGATTTATTGCATACTCCGGATTTATACATATAGGGCAACTTGTTTGTCTGTTTTTTCGGTATACTGTTGCGTCCTTCACCGAAAAATTCATTCAGTTTATGATTTTGAAATACCTATATACAAGTTAGCATGTTATATACAGACCTATGGATATTGACGATTTGGAAATGCATGTTCAGCAAAAAATACGCTAGCTTGTACATTGTACAATATACTTTAAAACAAATACAGGGTTTTAAACCCTGTTGTCATTTGCACTTAGAAGTTAGATTCTTTCCTGTTTGTCGGGATATACTTATATCAGCTCAAATTAGGTCAGGTTTAAATATCCGAGGCCATCTACGTTATTTGCGTCATAGATATTCTGCATAATGGACAAATTTTATAACAGTTACTGATAACAGAATTTCAAAAAAAAAAAAAATATGTCAGTTTAAGGAGAAAATTACCACGTATGCAAATTTAAATTTGTTTTATTGCACGTAGAGAACGAATTATTGAATGGGCTCGATAGTAAAGAGTGAAATTCAAATTTTCTCTATGTAACACGGTGTGATTTGGCATTAATGAATGTACCTGTATATCGGTTACCAGGTGATAACCAGTGAATGCTACCTGGGGACAACCTTATCTCCGTGAGGTAATACCTGTTCACCTCACCATGACTCAGCCTCTGTGTATATATACCATATACACCTTATAGTAAACCCCGTGCCCTGACAAACTGCAGAGTTTCATTGACAAATTCAGTCTGGCAGGCACGTGCCGCTGATTCAACATGTTCAACATTGATTTAATGTCCCTGATAAGGATATTAATGTACATTTACCTGCATGTTGTATACATGATGTATCAGGCGCGGATTTAGAGAGGAAGGAGGGGATTTATTGGTCATGATCCCTAGAAATTGTAAAAAATGCAGATTTCCACGTTTTTACGTATCATTAAAAACCATAGACTTGAACCCCTCCCCCTTCCCCCGGTTGGGCTCCTCCCCCTCTGGAACATTTTTTCTAGATCCGCCCATGAGTACATTAGGGTATAACATCAAAGTCATGTGGGTAGTGTTAATTTGTAATCTTGTTGACATTATGGCATTTGAAAATAAAGAGTTATCTGTAAATATCACTGCTGGTGTGATCTGGTGAAGTTGATTAATGGTCCCATGATATGATATGGCTTGTAAATATCGTCCGATTGATAAATATAATATCTGATTAATTTTCAATTATCAATAAAAGATTTTCGTGCGAATAGCACATAGCGATTGCCTGATTTCTTCACTCATGGGTGCCCCGTCTACTGAGTATGTATAAACGATGTTACTCTGTTTACATGTACCTTGGGACTGCTTCAGCGACATGATCGGTATAAAGTCTTATCACTGTCTGAATCAATGAATTATCTGTATGAATTGAACTGTCGTGTTATGTACATGCATGGCCTATGAAAAGTTGCATCTGTATGTACTGAGATGAACACAGGCTGTGTGTTGGAACCCCTTTCCATTACCTGTTTTAGTGGACAATATATAGATGAAACGTTGCTATCGATAAAGATATTAAGTTGAATCATTGAAACATAAAACTAACTTCAAGTAAGCTTATTTTGTCCCGCTTCACAAAATAAAATCTGTATACGATGGAAAAATTAGGAACTTCCATCATTAAATATGATATTAATAATTATGAAAATTAAAAGATCAAAACATTCCCGTTTAGGATGTATCATGTTTTTATATACTAAAAAAGAAGTGAATTAATTTTCCTTCAAATTCTTAGTACACACCTAACATTGAACATGAAACGTGAAAGAGAGAGTGGGGATCAAATTAGAAAATAAGATTCTTCTTCTTAACTTGTATATGGTATCATCAATCGATAGTCATATTGGATTGTTGTATTTTTAGGGGGGGGGGGGTAGATTTAATGTGATGTTATTTAATTTTCATGTTCAATGTCAGACATCATCTTTCAATTCATTACAACAACATTATGGATTTGCATTTAAGTTCTGTCTTTATTCGTCCATAAACTGGCCTACATCTTACGAAGGTGTTCAGGAACAAATATAACTTTGAAAACACAATATTTTGTCATACATTATAAGTGAAATTTTTCTGGCTATTTGCACTCAGTACCTTCAGTGCTTTGATTTCTTTATTTTATCTACCGTATTTCCTTAGACTCTTAATGTTGTTTCAAATGTCCTTCTCGATCACAAACCATTCTCATGATTCTGTCTATGACAAAAAAGAAGGGGGGCGGGGGGCGATCGTTAGCAATTCAAAAAAAATTCATCCTATCAAAACGAGAAATCCCCCCTCCCCCTTTCAACCTTTAGCCATATAAGATTTTTTCCCCTTTTTGGTCACTTGAGTTTTAACGAAAGAGCCCTCAAAACCGAAAGGAAGTACGAATATATTTTTTTTTAAATAAAAGGTGAAGTTGAACAATGATGCACCGTTGCAGTGCGTCACTGTCAGGAAAGCTGCTATTTATTAAAACTTTTCCTCTACTTCGGAAAATTTACATTATTCAAGAGGACTTTTATTACCATTTTGACAAGAAAAATGGTGATACAGGGAAATGGCAGTTAAGAATCAATTTTGATTTATGTAGGAGCTCATAATGTGGTACAAGATAACAACAATAGATGCTATTATATACAGATATCTTAATAATAATTTATTATTATCGAACAGTAAGACTTGGTGCACCATTCAAACAAAACATTGTACTTTTACAAATCTTAACTTCTAAACAATTTTGACATAGAGATTTTGTAATATGGAATGGATTTAAAAAAATGAAAAAAGAAAGAAAACGAAAGCGTTTTAAAGACTGTCAAAGTTTTGAAATTTTTTTAATGTGCATTGATTTCTTCGATAATGACAAGGGGTTTTCCAATTTTTCCGTGCAATAAATTTTTTTTTAAAATAATGATTTTTTATGATGACCTTAAGATAATTTTGCTAGCTAATTTCCAATAGTGCAAATTGAAGACATTGCAAAAGAAGCTTCATTTAAATGCAACATAATATTTTCTCTGTTATAGATGCAGTTTTACAAACAATGATTCGTGCCAGGATTGGTATAAACGTATCAGTGCCAAAGTTGCCCCTCACAAACAGCTGAACGAGTTTTTTGCTTTCCCGTTTTATGCATGGAGTCTGGACAAGGATACCAACCCTTCTGATCATGACAGCTGTTATCAACTCTGCCAGAGAGGTTAGTATTGTTAGAGTATGTGTGCTGTTGATGCAGCAGAGGGTGTGTGTTGGGGGAGGGGAGGGGATGAACAAGTTCTTTGCTTTCCCGTTTTATGCATGGAGTCTGGACAAGGATACCAACCCTTCTGATCATGACAGCTGCTATCAGCTCTGCCAGAGAGGTTAGTATTGTTAGAGTATGTGTGCTGGTGATGCAGAAGAGGATGTGTGTGGGGGGGGGGGGGGGGAGGGGAGGGGATGAACAAGTTCTTTGCTTTCCCGTTTTATGCATGGAGTCTGGACAAGGATACCAGCCCTTCTGATCATGACAGCTGTTATCAGCTCTGCCACAGAGGTTACTATTGTTAGAGTATGTATGTTGGTGATGCAGCAGAGGGTGTGTGTGTGTTGGGAGGGGGGGGGAGGGGATGAACAAGTTGTTTGCTTTCCCGTTTTATGTATGGAGCCGGGACAAGGATACCAACCCTTCTGATCATGACAGCTGCTATCAACTCTGCCAGAGAGGTTGGTATTGTTAGAGTATGTGTGCTGGTGATGCAGCAGAGGGTGTGGGGGGGGGGGGGAGAGGGATGAACAAGTTGTTTGCTTTCCTGTTTTGTGTATGGAGCCTGAACAAGGATACCAGCCCTTCTGATCATGACAGCTGTTATCAGCTCTGCCACAGAGGTTAGTACATGTATTGTGTGAATGTTTGATGGTGATATTGTTGGGATGCTAGGAAAAAGACAAAATCATGTTATTGAATGTAAGATTATTGTAGTATGACAGTATTGTTTGTACCGGAGAGATACTTAAAGTTAAGACATGTAGAAAAAAAGCCAAATTTTCAGTAATATTTTACACAAAAATGGACATTATCTAAACCATCAAATCTTTTGATTCAACTAATCAGTCTGTCAGACTGAAATATGTTGAGGGAGTGAATACTCTTTGAAAAAAATGCTACTTACCGGTAGTTACTTGCTGACAGACTTCTACTAGTAATATTCAAATTTAATGATGTTGAACAGCAGAGCTCAAAATCTGTTGATGCTGTAAGCTGAACAGGATTAGAACTAAGACAAAGATCTGTACATAATGCACAATGTGTAAGTCATCAGAAATGATAATAAACTAGTTTTGTTATTTAACAATTATAGTGAATATTTTTACAGATGACAATGTAAAGTACAGCTTTGGCAAAGAAGTTGACAGACTGAAGTTTGACTTGAAGAGTACCAAAGCTTGGAGGATCACATATATTAATGAAGAATTTGGGTGAGTAAAATAAATAGGCATGCAAAAATAGGGAAAAAGTAGTGTGTAACAAAGTTTATTTTTAAGTTAAAGAACTTGTCAACTTGGAGTATGTAAGCAATTTATGTCTAGTATGATGACTCATATTCTTGAATCTACATTTTTTTACCTATCTATGTGGTATATCAGACATTTCCTCATAGATAAATGTTAACACGAGGAAATTGCGGACTGATAATTGATTTCCTTGATTGTCAAGATACTGCATAGTATACATACAGAAATAGACTCCTTAGGATTGTGCAGTGCAAATACTTTGCACATTTTCTCTGAATTGATATTTCTTATACCCCCCCCCCCCCCCCCCAAAAAAAAAAGGTAAAATTGAACATTGAACATTTTACATCGTAGGACAGCTAGTAGACATGTAATTTAAATGATTTAACTATGTACAGAATGGGACATGTATAAACCAGACAGATATACATGACCTTGTTACCTCGATGATCTATAAGTGATTGTTTACGTCTGATTGAATTAACAGACTAGTAAACAATTCTTAATTACATGTCATTACATTAGGCTGATCATATATATTGTCACATAGCTAAGTGATTTGCCGTGCCTGAGGGTATCAACTGGCAAAAACCCAAAACATACATTACCATGCTAAACGTTTATGCAGGTTATCTCCCTTTGATAACAAGATAAAGTGTTTATATCTGTGTGTCAACAATCAGGCTATAAAATACTATTTACTTAGAGCTATAAAGCTATCAGACAGATCATTATATGGAAATATCTCTGAATTGTAAAATTTGACTTGATGTAATAGAATGAGTATAGATTTGCTTGTCCATATTTGATATGCTATTTAGGATTGTTGTACAGAATAAGCTTTTGAAATAGATATACATGTACTACAATGTTTTAGCTTTGAATTTGATAGAAATTTTAATATTTATGGATCCAAGGGCATGTACTATGACATAGAAACTGAAGAATGAAAGTCAAATGTCAGACTATATAAATGTATAATGATACACTATAGTAGCAATAAACTATACAGGACAGGTGTAATTTACTAGATCTATATGTTTAGCTTTGAATTTGCTGAAATTAAAATATATAAAGACATACATGTATAGAAATATTAGAATGCAAGTCAAATGTCAAGCTATATAGATTTGTAATGATACTATAGGAAGGCATAGCATTTCACCAATACACTGTACAGTATAGTACATAGAATTTGCTGAAATTCAGATTTCAGACTACTACATGTACTAGCGTATAGATGTATAAGTAATACACTACAGTAAGACATTACATTACACCAATACACTGTATAGGACAGGTGTTATTTTACCTGTCCTAATGGCTATCCAGGTCATATACCTGTTGTTTACCTGTCTATACCAATTCCCTCATTAATGTGTCTGTGTTTACGATGCATGAACAGTCAAGGTCACCTGTATGACATCTTAGTATTTTAGCCACTTAGATACGATGATCTGTATATATAAGGTCACCTGTATGACATCTTAGTATTTTAGCCACTTAGATACGATGATCTGTATTACGATGATCTGTATTACACTCTATAACAGTCATGTTGATGAATAATGACATTAATACTGATCATTTATGCAGGGCTAAGTGAAAAGAGAATTTTATTCCACTGTGATTGTTCATTCAGTGCTTCTAATAGACCATTTTCCGAAGCACAAAATGTCCGAGTCAACATCTTTTGGCGTTGTTTTACATTATGACGTCACTGTTTAAAGACACAATTCCAATGAGACTCAACAATAAAAAAGTACGCAAACATTGCCTACCTCGGACATTTTTCATCATTTTTGTCAGCTAATATAAATTTCGCAAATGGCCTATTAATGGTCATATCTTGCACAATGTTAATGGAAGTGATGCCTACATGAGAAGGCTTGAGCAAATTAAATGTATAGATTCTAGATGGTCTTATATTTATGAAAAATGAAATTAATGCATATTCACAATAACAAAACATCAGTTTGTCAATATGTTACATGTGTTATGTTGACCTCAATTTGACTTTTCTTCAAAAATTATTTAGGCTTCATTTACAATGTATATTATTGTATGCAGTCATGTTTGAAATATTTCATCAATATAAAAAAGTTTACAATAGCACATGTAATTTTGAAAGATCTAATCACATCTGTGTTGTTCAGATAAAGTTGAATGTTTTGAAAGGAAGCAGTATGTCTGTACAAATTTGCATAGTACCCGGTATTACATGAAAAGGTAGTAAGTCTAATTCCTACCAACTTTCCTCCATTATAAGAAATAAGAAATATAAGACTTCGTTTATTTACATTTTAAATGAAAAGAAATGAGAATGAACACGCAACTTCAATACTTATATATTAAGCATGATAAGCATGTTAACTTAATATTATTTTCAGTGTTAGTCCCACATATCCCAAGAACCACATAGTACCATCTGCCATATCAGACGAGGACCTTAAAAGTTCCGCAAGCTTTAGAGCTCTCAGGAGATTCCCTTCTGTTGTTTGGAGGTATGTATCACTCCTAATTATTGTAGAATATTATCATAAGATACTGTCAAGGCCAAAAATTACTGGCAAGTTGGTTAGATTGTAAACCGGAGGCAAGAGTTTTTGCGGTTGTAAACCGGAGGCAAGAGTTTTGCGGTAGTATTACTTAATGAAATCGCCCCTCACAGGTCAATATGATGGGCCAATGACTCGTCACGTGACTGTTCTCAGCCAATGAGAGTGGGTTTATAAACAGACTTTATAATAACTACAAATGTTTTATGACATCTTTGCATCTCTAACAATTTCTCTGAAACATTTAGTTGAGGGAAATATGGCCATTTTCTTTCATTGTGCTAGAACAAAAGCTAAGATTTTAAAAGAAAATGTAATATATCTCAAGAAAAAGATTTGTCATTGGTTCATTATTACTTTTGAACGTCAATTTTTGACATTTAAGGTCTTGATCAACCTGACAAATCTCCATAGATAGTCAGTAACAAACCCAATAACTAATAGTATCTTTACTTGAAGAACTTGTGCAAAATCTGCCCTTTTAATTTGTTGTATTGCTTACATCTGTGCAAACTACATGTACACTAGTTTTGTTATGTCAGCATTTCGTAACCTTTGTTTATGTTATATAACCTATAGAGATCAGAGGAATGGTGCCGTGTTAGTACGATGCAGTCAGCCAGAGCTGGGATGGTTCAACTGGCGTAACACAGAGGACGAGAAGTTACTAGCGGCAGTGTCTGAGGCGTGTAACAGTAATCCTGGTACTTATCACAAACTATCGTCACTCAGCGAGGACTCTGCCTCGTCATCAGAGAGTAGCTCACAAAATGGAGGTAAGGATAGGTATCTTTGTGTTCAAAGGTACAGGAAAGGGAAATGTGAAGAATGTATATACACGTATATCATATATTTGAATTTTTGGTCGTATTATTCAAAGTCATCGAGATTCTTTTATCATTAACACACATTTGCATTAGCAAAGTCAGGTGCAAGAAGCATGATTAGAAAAGTAAAATATCAACACACAATAGACAGAATGACTGTGGAGAGCTTTAGATACATGAATGTATATTTGCACATGAAAATGAACAAATTCTCACAAAATTTAATCTAGGTTAATTGGAATAACATGAACAATATTTGTTTGTGACAGAGTCCCTTCTAAGTGCGGTGTCTGAAGTCCACGTCCATGAAAAATTTCTAGTAGTAATACTTTGCTCTTGCTTTATTTGTTAAGAAAACCTCGTGTCGAAACCCATGAACATGTAGATTAATCGTTCACCCCATCATTGTAGATATCACAGATGATAGGACCCAGAAGAAGATGTTTATCATGGACTGTAGATCTTACGGAGCAGCGTTCGCTAACCGTGTTAAGGGGGGAGGAGTGGAGTGTCCAGAGTATTACCCTAGCTGTGAGATACAGTTCATGAACCTTGCCAACATTCATACCATTAGGAAGTCCTTTATAGCATTACGTACACTGTGTAGTGGGGGAATGGACCAGGCTAGGTATGATTAGGCTGTATCTACATTGTATATATTAGTATTAAACAAGGCCTCAATATTGCTTTACTTTGTAACTTGTATACTTGTAACAGTGTAAGACAGTGAAGAATTGATATTCTTTCAGCTCAGAATTTATATACTATAATAATAGTATTCCTGCATCATGTACATATAAGCAATTTGTGATCTACTGTCCTGTTCACTAATTCAAGAGCACCCTGTTTTCCCGGTTTTCTCTAAAATATGATAATGTCATCTTCCAAAAAGATATCAATTTTATAGTACTCCTTTAGTCGTAACAGAAAATACCATTCTTTTGGCTGTGCGTCAGCTAAGTTAGAAATATGACGGAAAATAAAAAGTCTACGGGGATTTTCTATAGTAAAATCGCTGAAAATGTGTGACGTCGGAGGCTTTGACATCACTGTTTACTATTGTTGACATGGAGAACAATATGGGGGCGGCTTGAAATTAACATGGGAATTTCCTGTAGACATTTTATTTTTTCATATTGCGGTTTGAAGGCAGCTGATAGGGTAAGTTGAAGTTAATTTCCAGTTACGACTAAAGGAGGTCAATTCTCGGAAACAATGATTTATAGCAAAATTCTTCAGACGACAGAATAAATCACCAAAACAGGGTGCTCTGGATTTAGTGAACAGGACAGTAATTTGAGAACTACTTGCAGCTCAAATAGTATCAGAAATTATTGAGGTATTCAAATGATCTATTACTGTGTACATGTATTTTCATGGAAGCATATTGATAAGAAAACTGACAGTATGTGTAGAAAATTAAAAATATTATTCAAATCTTTCATTACAGCTGGCTTTCCGCCCTGGAGAAGTCCAACTGGTTAACTTTCCTGGGAAGTATACTGAAGTCGGCCAGTATAGCTGTCAGCGCCATAGACAAAGAGGGCAGACCTGTACTCGTACACTGCTCGGACGGCTGGGATAGAACGTCACAGATAATATCACTGTCAGAACTTATGCTCGACCCTTACTATAGAACCATAGAGGTAGGTGTAGATGATAGTATGTTTATAAATAATAGTCTAGGAGTGTGCATCAGATTCTAATTGTCATCAACTTTTCATGGAAGCCTACAGATATTTTTGAATTCCTTTTCATTTGTCCATCTGTTTGGCACAAAAAAATTAAACCTTGATAGGACAGTCATGTAACTGTGATTGTTTCGTGATCAGCAGTTTTAGGTTAGACATTTATTGGAGATCAGTCAAAGTATTTTTTCATTTAACCAGTTGCTCAGATAGAATCTTGGATTATTATTCCTTTGACATCTTGACATTGCATGGTTAACACATGTTTGTGAAATGGAAATTTTAAATTAAAAAATCATTCTAAGGAATGCATGTGTCGCCTGCGAAACATAGCAACGCTCAGGAATCACTTTTATCGGGGCATGACATCCAAGTGTGACAGACAGACAGATGGACAATGGACAAAGTGATCCCTAAGTGTTGCTATGCTTCGCAGGCGACACAAAAAGAGCATACTTAAACGCAAATTAAATATGCAGGTACTTGATTAACTACTATACATGTCTATCTGCAAACTACATTGCATCTTTTAATGTACATGAAGGTAAGGGAAGTAGATCAATTATACATGTATTTTGATTTAACAGGGTTTCCAAGTTCTTGTAGAGAGAGAATGGTTAGATTTTGGTCACAAGTTCGGTGACCGATGTGGTAACAGTATCAACATAGATGACGTTAATGAGAGATCACCAGTGTTTCTACAGTGGTTAGATTGTGTCTTTCAGCTCATCAAACAGTTCCCATGTGCATTCCAGTTTAACGAGGCATACCTTGTAAGTCAGATTTCTCTTTATACATGTTATGCATGTATTTTAATGCTATATACATGTACATGTACTTTTTGAAGTTGAGATGCAAATTCTTTAAGGTATTAGATGTATAACAAAACTTTCGATGCAGAAGCAGTATTTCAATATATGAAGTATTCCTTGCTTTTTGACATTTTTATCCATCGCTATTCAACTCGGCATTAAAGATTTGTGGCCCAAACTTGTCAGTCATTGGCTCACTTCGGCTGACATTGGAAATTTTGAATTTTCATAGTCAAAACAAAGAGGAAGTTGTTTATTATACGGTCATATAATACCTTAAACTGTATTCTCATTTATTTTATTTAATGCAACCAAATTTTAGGTGGATAGGGTGATGCTGATTTGACATACATGTATTAGAGTAATAAAGAATTAGCCCACTTGACTCATCTACATGTATCTTCATAATAATTTTACCTTGTGTTAATTAAGTGTACTCTTCACTCGTTAACTCTGCTAAAATATGAATCCTGCAAAAATAAGTACAAATGCAGTATCCTTTAATTAAGAAAAAATACTTTAAGATAAATTATTTATGTTCACTTCTTAAGTACATTGTACTGTCTACATATTAATGAGGTATGGATATTGAACAACACTGAAGTCTCTATGATCATCTCTTTCTCAATCTCATTTCAGATTAAGCTTGTACAGCATACTTATTCCCATTTGTTCGGCACATTCCTGTGTAATTCCACACAAGAACGTCTGCGAGCGGAGCTGGAGAAACACACGGCATCTGTATGGTCGTTACTTCATCCCTCCAACAAACAGTTCCATAATAACCTGTATAGTCCAACATTGGAACAACAGGTGAGTGTCATAAGAGAGAATTGACCCTTTTGATTACAGGAAAAGAATTAAAGAATTTTGTGATGTCACAATGCTTTTACCTTGGACAAACAAGCTTCGAACCTCGGTCAAACATCAAAATTGCATTGTGATGTCATGGAATTTCTCAAATTTTTCACGCGTTCGGAAGGGTCAATTGCTGGATCACCGAATGCCGGACGTAGCAACTTCTGGCTTACTTTCATATGATAATGTCATAATCGGTGGCCTCTCATCTATGCTCGCCATCCAGTTGATTATGGCGTTATAATGTTGAAGTCTGCATACAGATGCGATGTCAGTCAATTTGCAATCCAGAAATATCACAATCAGATATTTCTGTTAAATGAATACTGTCAGCTGTCCATGAAGAATTTTTAGGGTAGGACTTCGATATTTTTCAAATCTTAATTCTGCATGATCAGAGTTTTCATTCGATACATTGACACTTGACCTAGTGAAATTGAACTTGGACTTTGACCTACTTTAAAAAACTTTAACTTTTGCCAGTTCTCTTAATTAGTAGGGCATTGGTATTTCAGTTGTAAATTCCTCATGACAATAGCTTTCATTAAATAATATGACTATTAATCTAGTGACCTTCACCTTGCACTTCAAGCATATTGTTAATTTTGCTATTAACATGTACGAGCAGATATCCAGCTAGCAAACTATGTTTTCTTTCCATTATATCTTGTTGAGATTTGCATATATGTAACTTGCCTTGTACATTTGTTGATAATCAAGAATAACCATAAGTATTGGTATATAATTAATATTACATGTATGTAATTCTATTCCAGGTTCTATACCCTCAATCCCATGTTCGTAGTTTGGTTCTATGGGAGTCTGTATACCTGTCTAACAACTCTTCATCAACAAGCTGTGAAGATCCACAGCAAAGTCCCGAGAAACTACAGAATGGTCTGGAAACAGAGCAAGCAGGAGGCAATCTACAGAAAACAAGATCATGTGAAAATTTGCTGCTTGCCTCACAAGAGCAGGTTAATGCACCAGGTCGTCGGCGAAGTGATCCAAATATAGCACTGGATACGTTTGACCCTAGTGCGCTGGTGAAAGATGGTGATAAAAATAGTAGTATTAATAACATTCCAGCTGGTTCTCATAAAGACGCTAGCGTACAGGATTCGGATTCAAATGATGAAAAGTGTGTGGCAGTGAATGGTGCATCCAACGAAGCCTGTGACGAAAACCATGTCAGTGATAAATGTAGGACAAGCTGTAATGGTGAAATAGAAGTATTTCAGAATGGTGACTCCTCAGAGGTGGAAGACAGTAGTAATGGAGTATTACAAAAAGTGCTTAGTGTTAAACACTCACAACATATGTGCAATGGAATTAGTAAAAGTGGTTCTTCCATTCATAGTGATAGGACTTTTAAAGGCAATTCTAGTGAGCATCTGGTTGAATCATCAACGGATACAGTGACGGAAGATGATAATCATAGTTCTCAGAAAACCGCAGAAAATGGAAGCCGTGAGAACGGACTGGTAGAAAAATCACCGGTGGCCAAATTCAAAACGTTAGAAAATAGTTCAAGCATAAGTACCAGCACTAGTGACATCTCTAGTTCACATGTTAACATAGAGCATAATATGGAAAATCTGCTAAAGTTGAAGAATATGTTATACATATCCCCACTACAAAGTTACAGTGTGAAAGGTGGTAGCACTGGGATTAGGAATAGTGTACAAACAAAAAGTGGATCATATTCACCGACCATGCTTTATCCCACACCAAACAGTTCACAGACCCCAAACTCTACATGTCCACCCACTCCTGGAACAGATTACAGGGTAAGGATTTTTCGGGTAATTCAAATTTTTGTGCAAATTTGTGAAAAAGGATGAAATTGGCTAAGTTTGATGACAGTTTATTGCATTGGGCCTATTTGATTTGCAGAAAGTGGCAGACAATCGGCATATGCTGATCAATATACTGGCATTTCCCACTCAGTTTCATCTGGCATATGTAGGCATATGTTTATGGTCTGCCAGGTCACCAAAAGAGACGAATCAAGAGGGTGTCATTAAAGAATAACAGACTACCATTATGCCTGATTCACAAATTATTATATAATTAGT
Source organism: Pinctada imbricata (assembly GCA_033119305.1). Taxonomy (NCBI): domain Eukaryota; kingdom Metazoa; phylum Mollusca; class Bivalvia; order Pterioida; family Pteriidae; genus Pinctada; species Pinctada imbricata. Next base: position 36,849,378 of record VSWD01000013.1, read on the forward strand.
TGTTCCATTATTTTTTTTACAGAGTTCTGAATATTAACTATTGAATTATGGGCAAATGGGCGGCCAAGTAAAGAGATTCAGTCCAACATGTGTCCAACTTTTAAAGGTTAAAGGTGTAGTAAAACTCAAATTTGGATTGATATTAAATATGATCCATATTACATTGTAATGTGTTTTTGCAGTCCTCAGACACTCCAATTCAGCAGAAGCTGAGTGGTATAGGGCGCCACCTGGATGTCGACGGACTAACGACGTTTACGGACCCCGTACAGCAGAGAGTCCTTCAGATACAGAGGGACTATAATCATCAGATACAGCTACTGAAAAATCACCTAGCCGCCGCTAATGCTGCACTGCTACAACATGCCTCGGCCTGCAGTGGAGGGGGGAGATGTGTTCTCGATACAGACCACTTTGTAAGTATACATTCTGCAGGTATACTTTTATAACGCCTGTTACTAATTTCAGCCAATGACGTCATAGTATGATGGTCACATAGTGTCCTACTTTGATGTGGAAGTAGGTCACTAAATTTTTAAAATTAAAAAAATACATTCAATCTGTTATTTTTGCACTGGATAAAGGTCATGGGGTCCAAAAATCATGTTTTTAGTGTGTGTACATTTGATAATTAACCATGTTAATTCAACATGTTCAACATAAGATTAATAAATAGTATAGCAACTGTTCATAAGATAAACATACATGTATACACAGTTGTCACATGGCAGCACAAATCCATTCACATTTAGTCATTTCCCCTAAATCTAGTCAGATAACCTAATTGACCTTTGTTGTTGATAAATAATTGAATCAGGTACATAAATATCTGAATCTACAGGTACACACTACAATATACATGTAGATCAATATGTATATTTTTAGAATATTACTCCAGTACTTCACATTGTGACGTAAACAATGAAATCAGAATGTTCCATCCCATGCATTACTCCATTATCGATATTAGTAGGTTACATGACTCATACAATATTTACAAATAATTTGATAAGATAAAAATACTGACATCAAAAGTTATCATCCTATGTAGCTAGGGATGAACCGTATGCTTAGATGAAACACTATTATGATATTTACTTTCATGTCAGTTTTTTCTGAAATCTATGTCAAACCGATCACATTCTAGTCTATTCAGTATACAGGTCTTGATGATATTAAGAATATTTGAAGTCTTGACTATTGCTACTGCCTAACTTCATACAAATGTACTGCATACAATTTTATTGTTAGGAATTCTTTCTTGGTTAGATGGAAGTTCTGCTTTCAGTTAAAAAATATTTTATTTCTCAAATCCAGAAATGGAAATTGGGCAAAAGTTTCCCAACATTACGTGATTGTGCCCCTTCCCTAACTCTTCTTTTGCTATAAGTAGTAAACACTGTTTATTAAGAACAGTTTATTATAGTAAATTCATACACTGTAACTGAAAGAATTGACCTATTTTCAGTTCCCTTTCCTTGAGATGAATGCCAATGGGGACCTACATTCGATCGGCAGTAACGCTGCGTCGGATGTCAGCTGGGAACAGGTGGATGAGAGTGATGCCAAGCTGGTAAGATGGGTACCTGATCACGCTGTGACTCACTGTGCCGAATGTGATCAGATCTTCAACATTGTCATCAGAAAACATCACTGCAGGTAAACTTTACTAAAATTTTGAAATGATTTATGAACAGAATTGCATTGGTATGCATATTTATCTTTCATAGAGTAGATTCATTTTGAGGTATGCAAAAAGAAAAACAAAGGGATTTTATGTAGAATTTAGAAATCTGTCTTTTAAATTTCTTAAGTAATGTCACTTTTTCATAAGATATATTGTCAGTTAAGAAGCTTACTTTACATACATGTAGTTGTTTCAAGTATGAAATGTAGATACCTATTTTTTTTTGAAGTTCATAGATTATCATTAACACTTGTTTTAAATACTAGAGGGAATGATTATTTACATTGAACATTGTTTATGTTACCATTACCATTCATATTTGCAGGAATTGTGGGAATATTTTCTGCCACAACTGTACCGATTTCTACGTTCCACTGCCTCACCAGAACTTGATGTCTCCCGAGCGAGTATGTAGGAAATGTTACAATCTACTGCCGAAGCCCCCTTATGAAAACGGTCTGATTGATGAGCGCCCCCTAGCGGCAGCCGCGTCTAACTGATCTGCAAAGTGATGCCGAATGACTGTGATTTATTGATATGATAGCAAGCAATATCTTGAAATGGTGATATGTATTATTACATGCATGTATGAAGGAAGCTCATATCTGTGGTTTGCCTGTAAAGAAAAAAATACTGAAAATAGGTGAAATAGATGAATTTGCTGTATTGTCTTTACATTACATACTTGGGATTTATTTGTTTTATTAGAAAACAAGTATACATGTAGAGCTGTATGCAGGTTTACCATTTACATGTAGCTATTTATTCCTCCTCTTCAATGATTCAGCCTCCTGACTTTAAACTTCCTACTAAAGAATGTATAAGCTGTAACATGGTATTAACAAATGTTTCTTGTCATCTTTTGAGTTCAAACCTTGTTTTAATGGATAAAGCTGATATTTATTTTTTTTCTTGATAGTGTATCATCAAAGAAATGAAAATTAGATTTCTCTTTCTGTAAGAAATTATGAACAAAATGTTTACACTATGGGATATACATTTTAGTCTTCATACAAGTCATTGAAATCCTTTTAAGTAGAGTTACCTCTCTTTCCTTCTAAAAGACCTACAAAATTAGAAAATGACATTGATATTGCAAGAATGGTTTAAGGTGTTTGGAACACTTTATGAACTTCCATTAGCACAAAGTTTTTCATGACAACTTTTTTTTTATGCAAATGATTATTTATTGAGTCTAGTCATAAAAAATGATAAATGTACATTGTTAATAAAATTTAGATCAAAATGGATAGCTGCAGTTTTGGGAAAGCTAAAGTAAATGTGGCACAAAAACCTTCTCATAATGTGGTTAGAAAAAGAAGTGTCTGAAACCATGCTTGAGTTCACTGTAACGTCCAAGTTAACAGAGATTTGTTAGATTTTTTGTTCGTTGAGAGAAAAAAAGATCTCCTTTACTTCAAAGTGTACATGACTTTTAACATGGGAATTTAGTTTTAGAATTTTTTTTTCAATGATTCTTAACATAATGATAAAGTTTCTTTGACTTTTGTTTCAGTAAGAATTATATTTAGTATGCATAGCATAATATGTACATTGACAATTGGGAAAACTTACTTTTTTCTTAAACATGTTTAATTTACTATAAAATTTGTGATAACTACAAAATAAAGCTTTTTTGGTCATCATGGTCAGTATGAAATTTTTATCAAATATGTTTGTTACAAAAATTGATTGCTCAATTTTTTTCCTGATTTTCTTCATTTACATGTAATTTTTTGTTCGTTATTCTGTGTTGCATCAGTTTAATGTCGGCACACTTACATGTACGTAGATACTGTACGTCTTTCTACTTTTCATAACAATTTTAATTGGTTACGCCCCTCAAAGTATTATTTTGGTTAATATAACTATAAATTTCAACAATTTCTTAAACCCTCAGTATTTGTAACGAGGAATTATTTTGTTATTTTACCTTTTCTCTCATGATGAATTACCTCTCTTTGTATTTATCTGACTTTTTTATTATGATTTTCAAGAATGAGATAAATAATTACCTTAATTAAAGGGAACAGCATTAGATTAATTGTCAGGGAATATAAATAGATTGTAAATATTTTTTAATAAAGCCATTTATCCTTCAAACCTAAAGCATTCTTTCCTTTCATTGTAAGAAATAGAAATGTATAAGCCATCCTCCTTAATTAAGCCTTTTCTTTAAGTTCTAAATATTACTTTAATTTTAAGTTAGGTGCTATTTTCGTCATGGTAAGGTTATGTTTATCCGTTGGACAACATATTCGTGTTGATTCTGAATGTCAACCAATATTTAGATATTTCAAAATTCTTCAAATGTTTACATGGAAGTCCTTAACTAAGGCCATTTCTTTGTTATTTTCTGTTTTGCATCCTCGTGCTGGTAGGTTTTGACCCTCAAGTCATAAAACAAAACAAAATTAAAATATAAGATGTTTTCAAATTAAAATGTGTGTTTTTACAAAATTTTCAGAAAATTGTATATTTCTTTATATTTCATGCAAAAATGTAAAAGTACTACAATGACTTATTGTCTATCATTCTTTTGTTCACTAAAATATGTCAAGATGATCAAATGAAACAAGCACACAGTCACATGATATGAAATTGCAACTTTGTTTTATATATGCTTGTTTGTTTTTCTCCCTGGCTGGCTGGTAGGTTTCTCAATTTCAAAAGGACGCAAAACAGAATAAAAACAAGAAATGGCCTAAACTGAAAATACTTTGATTTTATTACTGTCAAGCTTTTTCTCCCCTCCTGATAGTTTCAGGATTTTTTAGTAGCAAAAAATCAAATATGTCCAACAGTTCATTTTGATAGAATGATAACTCAGATAGCATCTAAATCTAGTCTCATAGATATCTATAGATTTTGAATCTTCTTAGGGAGTCTTTTGCATGACGCTTATTATTTAGAAACAAAAAAGCTGATTTGGACAAAATTTGATTGAAATGAAAATTGATGTAGCAGCAGATATATTTCTACTTTAAAATTTATGGTTTGTTGATATACATGTATATTTTTATGGCAATTAAGTAATTGGTCCCATTGACAGAAGTTGATTTCATCACTGTGACAGTTAATGTCCTTTTACCCTCCAATGGGAGACAACTGAGTATGACAAGCCGAAATGATGTTCTCCTTGAAGCTGCATTGATTCATGCACATGTACTTCTTTCATGTACTCCAATTAAAATTGTAAATTTGCAAAGTAATTTTTAGTTTTTCCCGAAAAAGGCTTCTTAAATTTCTTATTAATCATGATTAATTTTTGCTAATTACCTTCTTTTTTTTCCACTTATGCCTGGAGAGGTGTTTTGTATGCTTTAATGAATGATTATTGGATGAAAATGAACATTTAATTTGTATATACATTAATAGTGAATGCGTAATGCCCTAAGTACATGGGAATGCCAATATGGTTTATATGGAATATTAAAAAAATATTCATTACTCTTGTTTACTTATTATGCTGTTATCAAATTTGTTATATTTTTTTTTGTCTATAAATGTAATCCTGTTACATAGTTTAGGATGAAGAGCTTGCTAAAAGAAAAACATTATAATGTAAGTTTGGTGCTTCTCTTTGTTTTGGTTTGTTTTATGAATTGAAAAAAAATATTTTGTTACATTATCAATTATAATTTTGATGATATTGAATATAAAAGACATTTTTGTAAAAAACAAACTTCCAAAATTTCAAGTTAACGGTAAAACAATTTGAAGCATTTGAATTTGAGACTTTCTTTAAGCATCTTGTCTAAATTTAAAGAAAACTGATTGAGAACAGATTTGTCGAAAATAAGGTTTTGCCATCACTGAGCCAAAACAAAAACATCCACAGAATTTTGTTTCCCATATTTGAGAAAAATCTCTAATTGTCAAAATTTCACTAAGAAAGTTTATAAAGAGTAAAGATTTTCTTATTTTGCTGTATGCATTGATGTACATGTATGTTTTCTGCCTCTCAGTTTTTGGCTCCATACAAAAATGACAAGTATTTTTGAATTCTAGACATCTGACATGTTTGCGTGAGAGAAGCTTTATCTCCTTTGAAATTAATAATATCTATTGTTATCAGGATTTATGGGGAGTATTATGGGATACATTATGATGTTTAAGCAGGTACACAATACTGTGAAACTCTTCAATAATAAAGAAATAAAAAAAAGAAACATAGTGAAGTTTTCTTCTTGACATTGCCTCATGATTAGTATGTGCTGTCTGTAACGGATTTCCTAGATTTCAAGTAAATGTTAAAGTTGCACTTACTAATTACCATCAGTTATTCAAAACCAAGAAAAAGGGAAATCCAAGCAAACAAATAACATTGTATACACATGCTTCACGCTTCAAACAGAAGTTAACTCCCAAAATGTGAGCTATACCAAGTGACAAGGAAGTGTAACAATCTCCTTACAATGTGCTACACCTGTCACTTCAGAGCTGTAATAAATCAAGCTGTAGAAAAATGGAATACAAACTTTGCAAATTAATTGGACATGTTCTTATAAAGTGTCTATTCCAAATATCATTTTTAGCTCGCTAGGACAAAAGTGTGGAGAGCTAATGTAATGTTTGTCATCCGTAGACGAAACTTTAACCTGGGCTATAAATTTTGGTCTATAAGGGGTAAGACTTTGATATTTCACATGTAGATACCTTGTGATGAGGTCTTTCCATGATCTTTGATCTAGAAACCTTGGACTTTGACTATCGGCATGGTTGTCATCTGTAGACAAAACTTTAACCTGGGCTACATATCTTAAACTATAAGCAATATGGCTTTGATATTTCACATGTAGACTCCTTATAATGAGACCTTTCATTTGAGACCAAAATTTAATTACCTTGAACTTTGACCTGCTTTTGAAGAATTATCATTGACTATAAGCCATTAAGGGAAAGGGTTTTGATATTTCATGCATACATGAGACAGTGACCTCCTCATGACAATAATTTTGGGATCTTATAATTTGTTCGATTTTTGACAATAACCTGCTACGGCGAGCTATGCTATCATTGATTACCCTATGTTATTATTGTATACTCTGAGTTTGACATTCTAGCTCTCCTTGATGAAGTAGCGGGGTTTTATGCTTATCACGTCAGTATGAATGTAATATGTCTTCAAGGTGATCACATCATTTATCAAAACAGGTCAAATTTACAGCATGGACCAAACATGCACGTTTCGGGTATAGGACCCTCGTTAATGATGCTAGAGCCAAACACTGAGTATTAAAATAATAGAGTAGAAGGAGGTATCAGACCCCAATTATTTTTCCTATAGTTTCCTTTGTAATATGACGAATCGCACCACCTCAAATTTCTTGAAACTTTTATATCTTTTAGATAGTATCAAAATAAGCTCAAAAAAGGAACCATGCAAAAATTTGTCGCTTAGTAGACTTTTTATATGATCTGAAACCCGAAAGGGGGTCTCTGTGGCTCTAATTTTCTACAATCTATCAATATTAGACCCCTACAACACGTCTGTCCATCCGCGATTGGGATGATACAGTGCCATTCAACATGCTTTAATATTTTTTCAACTCATCTGCGACCCAACGACGTAAAATTGTTTAAAGAATCATCTAATGTAAAGAGAGTCTTGGAGATTAAATGTAAGAAGGGTTAAAATAACCAGGAACTATTTGCGTGGTCAACGATCTGTAATCAGGAAGGCTGGAATACGATGCGTAAGGACCCACTTTTTTCATGCAAGTTCATGATCAGTTAATTTGAATGTTTATAAAGAACACGATCAAATATAATGATTGGAACTTATCTACATTTGCCCTCGGGAACCTCGCTGTTAACGCTACCCCCTCCTTTCCAAGCTTCCTAGAAGTACACATCAACCAAACTAATGTTAGAGATCCATCTGGGGATGCTTACATGTACTACAACGCATGATCGATATGCCGTACATGACCCATATTTCATGGTGGGGTGATCATGTTGAAAATAAGTACCTCTATTCTGAAGTCCAAGAAAAAACAAAATGTTTTGGATGATGTATCTGATAATTCTTACTGCTTTGCGTTGTACGGAGTTCCCGTATTTTGCGCTTGGATGACCAGGCTTTGAAAAGTTTGACGCCTACCAGCAAGTCCATGATCAACCAAGCTTGTGTGGGTGATGCATCTGACGATGGTACAAGGATGACTAGGTTAGGTAAAATGGAACACCACCGTTCAATGCTTACTTTAAGGTAGAGCATCCCTCGGGTCAGAATTCTGAAAATTTTATGCCTGGATACCCTATTTTTTCTCTTCAAAATATTTTCCAGATTATCAAACTAATATGGTTTTGGGAAAAGAAACTTTCATAGTTACATTTCATCACCACTAAAAAGGGATTTTTCTTACTTTTCCCATAGGGTCCAATGTTAAAGTTCAAACGGTTACACTCTCGGTATAATCATGAAACCAAGAGTTATATTTTGCTCGTATATCAGGTTTAACATAAGCATTGGATATATGGAAATGAAAATATTGTTAAAGTTGTTATTTAGGAAATATGAACATCTGAGACCTGAGGGATGCTCTACATTAAGTCTTACATGCTGATCAACAGAACTTGCGTACATGTGTATTACAATGCATGTTGCGGAGGTGTAATCCTGATTGTCCAACATTTAAATAAAAAGGTAAAGATGTAAAAGGTAAAAAAATTATGATGGCAATTTCCATAGTTTGAAATTCATATTAGCTTCTCTAAACTTTATTTAAAACCAAGCTCAAAAAGGGAATATCACGGACCGGGAAGTTTCTTGTTTTTGGCTTAAAGTATTTGTCCAAAGTAGTCAATGTGGAAGTTAATAATAATGTTTCGCAAACACTTAAATTGTCTTTTATGAAACCAAAGGATTCGATAAAGATCACTTAAATCCTGCATATCAAAATATCGCAATCATGGATTTGAGTGTCTTCCATCAGTATGTCAATATTTCGTCAAGGAAGATATCGAAGAGAATGATAAAAGTTTTGGAATGAGAACTGAAATCAATTTTTAGATGATGAAACAATGTACTTTGTCGTCGCCCAATGTAGGAGCAAAGCGAAAAGGTATGAATTCTTTGTTCTTTGAAAATATTAAGTTCATTTAACAGTGCTTTACTTTCCGCTCATCGATGATAATTTCAAAGTTCTCTAATAATACGGATATTTTCCACCTCGAGCTCTTTTCCTTCTTGAAGAAAATAAAAAAACAGATTTCAAACCAATTTTAATGCACCAGACACGTGTTTCGGATAGTAAATTCTCATCAGTGACGCTTCAGTGATTTTTAGACATAACCAAAATTCATTTCAGTAGCGCCCTAAGTAGGGCATGAGCAAACTATACTGACCCATATCTATCATATGTCCACTTCAGTTGCCAATTGTCTCTTTAATTCATGAGCTTTTATATTTGATGTCAATTATAGGTCTAAACAATTCCAAACGAAATCAAGTCTATGTCGTGTCCATGTTCTTGTAGAAATTGAAGAGCTTTCGGGTTAAGAACCTACCTCTTTCTCTGTCTCCTGGGATATCTGAAGATGGTCTTCATGTGGTGTGCTGACGGTTTAGCAGCTCCAGCTGCATTCACTGCCAGTGCGTAAGATTTTCATGATGTCACACTCTCCAGAATGGTGGATGATATTCTGTCATAGACCATTTGAACCATCCAACCAAAGATTGTAATCTATGTCTTCCGAAATGGAAGTTACCGGATGTGACAGTTCTACCGAATTGAAGCGGCGGGTTTTGCATGCAAGCAGGAGATGCTTACTCTTCCCGGGCACCTGGTCTTGCTCCCGTATCGGGGGTTCGCTTCTTTTCGTGTGGTGGAGGTTTTTGTTTGTTTGCTTTGGTTCCTGTTTTATCCTGATTTTGTATGCCTTCGGTTTCTGATTTTCTAAATTATCGATTTTGTGCTGTATACAGGGATTTGGTCATTATCCATATTTGTCAATTTTATACGTGCGGAACACTTATTATATGTTGCGTGCGACACATCTTTGATACTTCCAACTCAAAGTAGGCGAACATTTGTGAGGCGCTTGAGGCCCAAGGTCGAACCCCTGAAACATTAAGACAGCTTAGGGGGGTAGGAAGTATCATGTGGACACATCCAAAAACCATTCTATCAATCCGAGACCCAGTTTTCTTGACCATCCTATCATAGGATTTGTTGGACCTTTAGACGAATCTTGTTGAGTACCCGAAACGTGCAGGTGTGGTCCATGCTGCAAATTTATCTGTCCCTAAATGGTGCTATTGAATTTGAAAACGTTTAACACTTGCTCCATCTCCAGTCCGTAATTCTATATTATCCATGTTTTTCATTGTACATGTGCTTACTAGTACATATCACGGTATATTTATGCTACAGGCATCGGTTTCTAGCATATTCGAATAAAAAAAATATTTCTTTTTCTACTTCTGATTCCATGACCATAGCACGACAGCATTGAATTTTCTTAATTTCAACAACTTTGGTATTTGGCAAGTTTTTCGAATGAAATTCATACAGGGAGATATACATCGAACTCTCGTGTTGTAAGTTTTATGTCCGTGCGATCAATACTACACTCAGAGTTACAGAAAATAGTTTTAGATTGGGAGTTTTCTATGTTTTAAGTTTGACGTCACCAATGTTTAACATTTAGCCTATGGAGAACGTCAACGTCACACTAACAGTAACATAGAAAACTCCCAATCTTAACATTTCTTCTGTCATTGTGAGTGTAGTATTGGTTGTACGGACATATACCTTACACCGTAAGTTCCGAGAGTTCGAGACCTATCTCCCGATATAAATTTTAATTATAAGATATTCCGACAAACTTTACAAAACTTCACTTTTCCGATTTCCGAAGTGAGTTTCGCGGACAGTATCTTTGTTGCAAGATTCATTATCTAGACAATATTTTTTTTTTCAAATGCTGCAAGGAAACGAAGTGTTCAGCAGTATTGCTGTCAAAGTATAGCATTCTGGTCAGAATTTTAAAAATGCGTTGCACCAGACATATGTAGATTTCGGAAAATGAATCAAATGAATCCCCATCAGTGGAATTTAAAGCCAAAATAACTCTAAGTTGAAAAATAATTTATTATGACATCCGCTCTGTGAATTTCTAGATTTCCTATACATTTATCTATTTTTCTATGAGTAAACGGGTCATAATTTCCTGTAAGGTCTATTCAGAAGCGTATTTCAATAGAAACACCAAAACCTATCCCGCGATAATGTAAGGATAAGCGAATGAAAAGCAAACACAAAAGCCGAAAACAGACTCCAAAAATCACAATCGAAAGGTTTAGGAATGTTGGGAAAAACATAAATTCTTACTCGAAAAGAAAAATTGGACAAACAGACGGAGACAATGACGCTGCTTTTTGGAAATTTCAAAGGCATGATAAGATAGGGAAAAATACCCTGAAAATATTAAATTGCATGAAGTTTGGCATTAATTGATCTCGACCTATTATAACAACGAGTAAACAGGGACAATACCTCAGACATGTTCTCTTTTCTTTTCATTTTAATTGAGAGCGACAATGGTGTTATTTTGATAATCTATAAGATTTAAAAATCGTGTGACCTGAATAGATTCAGACCTTTTGAAGTTTTTATCAAGATGAATAATTTTGTATGTACATGACAGTAGAATTCGTTGAAGGAGAAATACTTCTTAATATAAAATAACATAGAAGAAGTACCGATCAATTAATCAGTTATTCTTAAAGACAAAAAAATAAAAACAAAACAAAATCATTAGAACAGTTGCGATCCCCGGAATAAACAGTTTTCCGAAAGTCATTGATTGTATTTTGTTTTATTTATTTCTGGAAGCCTCAAATAAATGAATTATTAAAAATGGGATGTATGCAAAGGCACAAAATGTAACCAAAAAAGCGAATGGAAAGTATTGCTAAATTCGGAAATGGTGCCAAGTCCTTCATTTAAAAACCAATGAAACAAGGGGTAACGAATTCTTGAGACAAAACAACATGTTTCGAACAAAAGTAAACCCCACAAGGGAAGTGAGAGCAAATGCACGATTTCATGATGAAATAAGTTTAACCTGAATGTCTTTCAGTTTTCTTTATTGTTTACTGTAATATATATTTTTCGTACTTGTCGGAGCATTTATGATAAAGGCGAGTGTCATAGACCAAGAACAACGTAAATATTTGCATGTCCACATTTACTTGATATGCTTCTTATCAAATGAGGTAAAGAAGATCCTGACGATAATCTCAACAAAATTCACAATAGAGCACAAAATTGAGCATAGACGGACCCTTAGCAAAATAAAGGTGGGTCCAGGTGCCCAAAAGGAGTAAGCATACCCTGTTTGGCTAGCCACACGCGCCGTCGATATTCATGCACGATAATACAAACAATATCTAAAATACATGCACTGTCTGAAGTTATGTCTATATAGAAAGTGCTATGGCGACCATGTCAGGGAAAAATATTCAAAACACTTACTGTCAAACCCCTCGCGGGGAACTTTTTTACGAGCTCCACGCGGCAAAGGGCATGACACATATCCTGACGATATTCTAAACAGCACCCACAATAGAGTACAAAGTTTAAACGTAGTCCTGCTATTTGCTATAACATTATGACTACTATAAACCGTCTTTTTTTTTTCGCGGCGTCTTAAGTTCATGGAAACGAGTGAGGTGACTGGTTCACGGTGTTTTATTTTCGCGACATCGTATGTACGTATCTTACTACACATGTGTTGGGACAGATTCGCGACGTTTATTTTTGTGAATCAAAGGATCTGGCGAATATTGCTAAAATAAAACGCGAGGGAATAAAAGACGGTTTATAGTACCGTATATCGGGTAATTTTCGCGTCGGGTAAATTTCTCGAAAATGGCATTAAAATGTGTGTCTTCTTTTTTTCGCTGAGTCTAATTTTCGCTAATCTACAAATATCAAAAATTCAAAAAATTGTTCAAAGATTTATTTAATGTGATATAAAACACGATCTTGTTTGATTACATATATAACTACTAACGTTTTTTTTTTACTGGGTTTACGTATAAATACACAATAGTACACATATACATGATGCAGTTCACTAGTTTAAAGCATCAACGATGCAGGCTTTTTAAAAACCCTTGGTTACAATTTCTGGTTTTCCACGTAAGAAGGCCCTCTACCTCAAAATCGTTGTTTATATTTAATTTCATGCGAAAAATACATGGGTAATAAAAAGGCTAAATGTCATAATTACAGAACGACAATAGGTGGTTCAAAATAAAAGCCAACATGCATTGTATCGATAATTGATTGATTTATGCTGGGTAATTAAATTCATTAATGCTACATTTTATCTGTAAACATATAATTATCTTAATTAGGCGAGTACTCACAAACACCACGGGACAGTTACATATAACCGTTCCTCTTAGTGTTATTAAGGGACATTAAAAAGATCAAGGGTTAAGATCTGTGTCTTTTTTTCGCTATGTCAATTTTTCGCGATTTGATCATTCTCGCGAACTTAGCAAAAATTAGACACACGCGAAAAATTCCAGATATACGGTATATGATTATTTTTTGTGAATTTTCTTGTTCTATGTTATGACATACCGCGACCAAAGAGCGAAATTCCCCTTGTTTTTAGATAATAAATAATACGTAGAGAGAAATTTATGAAAAAAAGCTTCAAGCTTCATTTTTGGTCCTACTTACATAGATACTGTTACTTGCATCATATATCTAACATGATTCATGATCCAGTAACATGATTCATGATCCAGTAACATGATTCATGATCCAGTAACATGATTCATGATCCAGTAAAATGATTCATGATCCAGTAACATGATTCATGATCCAGTAACATGATTCATGATCCAGTAACATGATTCATGATCCAGTAACATGATTCATGATCCAGTAACATGATTCATGATCCAGTAACATGATTCATGATCCAGTAACATGATTCATGATCCAGTAACATGATTCATGATCCAGTAACATGATTCATGATCCAGTAACATTATTCATGTGATATTTGAATGAATTTCAAACTGTACTAATTGGCACGGTACCACTTACAATGTATTCCATACCTGCTCTGGACTTTGGAGATTATTCATTACATTAAGTTGTCCTTCGTGTTTTTGTGGAACTGTGTTATGTCTCCGTCTGTTTGTCATATTTTCTTTTCTTGTGAGAAAGTTCTGCTTTATAATTTTCCAAGATTTTTTAAGCTTTTAGATTGTGATTTTTGGAATCTTATTACGGGTCTTGTGTTTGACTTTATTTCACTGATGTACACATGTACAGGTCCAAAGCCAGAGCTGGGTGTACACTAGTCTACCTCAATATATGTGTCATTCGTGTGTCATGTTTTGGTGTGTATGGTTGTTGGTTGGACTGCTGTGTGTCTCTTTTTCTTTGTTGTTATTAGAAAATGTTTTGTATGGTGTTCGATGGTATGTTTTGGGTCCACCAGGTATGTTCGATGCTTCATTTGGTGCTCTATTGTGAGTGCTGTTGAGATTATAGTCAGGATCTTCTTTAACTCATTTGTGGTCAGTGCAGGGTAATCTTGCTAGAGATTCCTTCTACACTTGAACCAATTAAAAGCATTTAGATACTGCCAATATTTAAAAAATAAAACAGGTGTTCAGGTTTTGTTTCAGTTGAATTATATTTAAACAAAGTACGTGTTTTTCTTGTCCCTTGTTGCTTGTTGAAGACGTTTTGTCTGGTTTCCGTTACATGTTGCATCTATCTGATATTTTCCTTTGTGGTCAGGGCAGGGAAGTCTTGCTAGGGATTTCTTCTACATTACATTCATTTAGATGTAGCTATCATAAATTCTGACACAGAAAAGATGTTCATTTTCTTTGTTAGATTCATTGAGTTATACTTTAATAAATAGAGGTAGAGATGGCCGAGTGGATAAGGCATTCGACTCTTACGCAGACGACTGGGGTTCGAATCCCGGTGCTGTCATATGAGTGTTGAAAGTCATATCCATTCGTTCGTCCCTACTGAGTCTCCTGACCGGGGGGACTATAAAGGGCCCGGTTGGGTACCAACGTTCATGCTGCGGCAAAGGTATCCAGGTGTGGTGGCACCTTATAATAGCCGTTGGAAATACGGACCATCCAAGCAGTACATAACTATACAACCCTCCTGCATACATGCATACACCACATACACAAATGGAGGGTGGGCATGAAATGGGGTTGCACTCCGCCCCTTAAATAATAGAAGAGGCTTTGAGGCACCCCAAAGGGGGAACGGCCTAGCTAGAGTACTCTGTAACAGGCAGTTGGCAAATGAGTTCCCCCAATACATGTAACATCAATACAGCCAACTGACCCAATAGAGGGTTGCCGGGTGCCCAAACAGAAAGAAAGAAATACCAATTTAGTTCAATTATGGTCAATTTAGTTCAACGAAGATCATCGACCAAGTCATGATAAAGCCAAGTGAAGATAATGTGTCAATGCGGTCAAACTAGAATAGTTGTGTACTGAATTACAAAATATTCCTTTTAAATGAAATGACCCAGATCTGAACAAAAATTATTCCCCCTAATCTCATGGCCTTAAGTATTATAATAAAATTTCATATATATGAAAGGTAAATGAAAGAATCAATATTTCATTATCAAAATAATAGATTTATTAATTTTTAAGAGTCTTAATCTGAAGGAAGAGCGGGACATCATGCAGAGTGTTCGATAAGACAATCTCTTTATATTACATTGTTTTTTTTTTTATCATTTCATTTCATTTTCTACCTTGCAGAAGATCATTTGAAAATGCACAGAATCCTGCCCATTTTTCTCATACTTATGCTCACCATAAACGATGCGCTTGGTGACTGTAATGGCATAGCCACTTGTTCTTGGGCTTCGTGGTTTCCGTGGAGTCCATGTGATAACACGTGCGGATCTGGATTCAAAGACAGATGGCGAGGAGTTTGTTGCAGTAAAAATAAAAATCTAGGATATTATGATTGTTTGAAAGACTGTAATTTTACCGTGGTTGATGCACATGTAACAGGGGTACCTTGTACAGATTATAGTAATTGCAGTAAGTATTTTTTAAATTCTGTTTGCTGTCCTTTTAAACAGAAAAATGAGATAAAGAAGATCCTGACGACAATTCCAACAACACTCACAATAGAGTACCAAATTGAGCATCGACGGACCCCTAGCAAGCTAATGGTGGGATCAGGTGCCCGGGAGGAGTAAGCATCCCCTGTTTGGTTAGCTTCACCCGCCGTCGATGTCCACGCAAGAAAATGGAAATAATATCTGCAAAACATGCACTGTCTGAGGTTATATCTATATAGAAAGTGCTATGGCGACCATGTCAAGGAAAAAGCATTTTAAAACACTTACTGTCAAAATCCTCGCGGGGAACTTTTTTACGAGCTCCACACGGCAAAAGGCATAAGTGTGACAAAAATGAGATAAAGAAGATCCTGACGACAATCCCAACAGCACTCACAATAGAATACCAAATTGGGCATCGACGGACCCCTAGCAAGCCAGATGTGGGACCAGGTGCCCGGGAGGAGTAAGCATCCCCTGTTTGGCTAGCTGTACCCGCCGTCGATGTCCACGCGCGAAAATGGAAATAATACCTACGAGACTAATTTCTTTTTGAATGTTCCTTAAAAGAAACTTATTATTTCAAAAGCAGGAGTTTCAAATCGACTTTTCTTTTGGAAAGATTCAAGCACCTAGATGATAAAGAAACGAAGGAAATCACTTACCTAGGGTATACACAATGCAAAATTATCACTTTATTCGAACGAATGTCATTCGATATTTAATTTGACCCAAAAGAAGGACAGGTACCTAAAATAATTCTTTGGGACTTAAAAGAAAGGAGATCTCCAACAACTCCCGGTTGCAGTGCCAACAGCAAAACCCCATCACATCCACAGAAAGTGACGTAAATTTTTCAAGTAAGATGGTGATCTTCAACATGAGTTAAATTCAAAGCAAACAATACCCCATACAAAGGCTTTAAAGTTAATGTAGAAGATCAGTGAATGAAGGTCAATCAGATTCTAATGTTCACAATACAAGTGACAAACCAATTGTCACCGACAATCGATTGTCGATCGCTCAAATTCTTTCGATTCCGATTATCGATTTCATTCTTTCTTTTTTTTACAATCGATTGTCGCTAAGAGGAAAATGTTTTGTGTTTATGTATGATTTTTTCTCTTTTTCCATGTTACATGTACCGTTTCCGTATGATTTACCTGTAAACAGGCAGATTGATCAATTCGTATTTGTTCTCAGCAAAATATTCTAAATTCTATGCAAAATAATTCATGTGTACAAACTTTCTTTAACTCATTTCTGTCTCCCTTAAGTTGAATTTTACGTGGAATTTTTTCGATATAAATCGATAATCGATCAGTTGACCCTTTTCCGATATACAACACTTCTGTATACGTAGAATCAACCCCTGTGTATAAATCTTCGCTACTTTCTAGCTCAGCCTCCTACCGGAAAAGGTTGTCTGAATGGATGTAAATACAAGAGGCATGACTTAATGAAATTAGATGTGGATCCGCGATTCATTGTCCATGCGAAAATACCTCTCATATGGACCACAAAAGAAAGTACCAGCGAATGATTTTGCTTATGTAGTATCTTAAGCTAGTTTATAAAAATATATATGAAAAATATGATTCAAGAATTCCTTGCCTTATAGTATTACTTTTGATTAACTGCTTTCAGGTACATCAATTCAAACAACCATGTCAACTGTGCAGTCGTCTACTTCTACTTTGACTCCAAAGAAAACCAAAAGTGTTTTGGTTACTCCAGGTTTGTTCTCATTACTTTGAATGTTTGTATTATCTTTTGAGGAATGATAAATTGTTTTTCCACCAAATAAAGTACATATATTGGCAAATCTTGAAACCAAAATAAAAAAGAAATGCATCATTAAAAGATATCACTGATAAGAATCAACTTAGCTATTTATCTAATCAATTAACGTTGAAATCATTATTTCTCTCGCCAAACTGAACATCGATGGAACCATAGCAAGCCATAGTTGAAACCAGGTGCCCAGGAGGAATAGGCAACCTCTGTTTGGCTAGCTGCACCCGCCGTCGATGTCCCATCATGAAAATGGAAATAATATCGACGAAACATGCACTGTCTGAAGTCATATCTATATAGAAAATGCTATGTCAATCATGTCTGGGAAAACGCATTTAAAACACTTACTGTCAAACCCCTCGCGGGGAACTATTTTACGAGCTCCACACAGCAAAAGGCATACGAAATTTCATGGACAACGCAATTTAAAGAGAGATCTAGAGAATTTGCTAAAAACCATGTTGATTTCCTTATAATACGGATAATTTTAAATACATATACGAATTTTCATTACCATTGATCCAGAACAAATTTTCAAATCCCCTTGTGAACAATGTAAGGTTAACAAAAAGTAACGACGTCGTCAGATATTCAGCATTAATTTGACATTTTAAAAGAAATAAAACACTTCTCATCTGAGCAAAATTTAAATATATCTTTTCATGTATTTTGATTAGGAAAATATGTTCTATTTTCATGTCTTGTGCATTTCTACCTCTATATCATCATGCAGTTTCATCTTTGAATCATTCAAAGTCAGGTCACCATTAAGGGAGAAAACGGCATCACTTTACTTATTTTCGTTTACTTTGTTGTTTAACTCCAACCAAAATTGGGTGTTTATGTATCTATTCATCATTAAAATACATTCGTCTATTTAAACAACATTAGTTTTGATGTTTTTGGTCCATATCAAGATGTATCCATCAGATGTTTAGTCTCCGTCTGTTTTATTCAACCGCAATTCAAAACTGAATGACTGTCTGGTGCTCCGTAAAGAACTCTGACGTCATCAATTTTTGCTTTATTTGATCAACAATATCATGCATAAATCCTCATAAAATTCGTAAATCATGTCCAATTTTATCAAAACTTTGCAGTGGTCAAGACAAATAATAGCATATTAATGATAAAGAAAGTTTAAATAAAAGTCGAGTATTTTTTCTTATTTTATTTAGCAATGTACCAAAAGGGATGGGTTCATTTCAACAACTCAAATTTCACTGCTCCGTAGCCTCTACCCTTCATGTATAAAGGTGACAATTATGCCCTTTTTCTAAATTATTTTAACCTGATATTTTTTGTTTTCTCTTTCTGAATGTATCCCTTTCATTTCTTTAAAATGTCATTCGCATACGACTTCAAATGCGATTTTTAAGGCATGTTTCCACGAACTATTGGAACGGCCCTCGTATATATGAAAAATATGATTCAAGAATTCTTTGCCTTATAGTATTACTTTTAATTAATTGCTTTCAGGTACATCAATTCAAACCACGATTACGTCAAATTTGCAGTCGCCTACTTCTTCTTTGGCACCAGACAGAACCAGAAGTTTCTTGGGTATTCCAGGTTTGTTGTCGTTACTTTGAAAGTTTGTATTATCTTCAGAGGAATAATTAACTATCTAATCAACCTACAATGAGAGCATTTTGTCCGTATGTTTTACCAAATTTGGAATCAATAAAAAAAGGAAGCCAGGCCAAAATAAGACCAAAATTATAACGACGCGTATATTCTTTATTTTGCATGCGAAATAAAGAAAAAAAATGAATTTATGGACCTCTCAGTTCAAAATTTGATTAATTATTGAAAAAAGTCCAATCCTAAACCAAAAATAAGAATAAAAACAAAAAGAATGAAATAATAGTCTTGCACAGTTCATTTACTCATGTCTTTATTTGCATTTTCACGTACAGTCTTAACTGATACCTTACATAAAATTATTTTTCAGTAACAGTACTGGTCGGAGGAGGGGTAGGCGTCTTTACGATGGTTATTTTCTGTTGCATATTTTTCTGCATACTGTGTAAGAAGAAATCAAGAGAAAAGAAGCTGAGAAAACAGCAATGGAGAAGAGATATGCTATAATCTTGAGGAAATTGATTTTGAATTTTTCCTCTCTTTTCGTGTATCTATTATCATAATTATTTTTGTGTAACAATCTTTAAAACTAAATGATACTGTTAATTTATTGTAACTCTACATTTCTTCATAAAATTTGAAAAAATAAACATGTATGGAGAAAGGAACAGGATATATTTTATCATTGATGTTTACCATACAAACCACATTATTTTAATATTTCTTTTGAATCATTTAAGTACCGCTGGATGTATTACAAAATGATTCATTACCTATAAAAAATACTCTCCAGAAATCTGCTATAACCGAGTTGGACACCTCAATTCTCTTCATTCGATAGGTCCGACAAATTGAAATATAGAAACAGATGGTCAACCAAGACAACGTTTATGCAAGACATCTTCACAAATAGTCAGAGTTTTACATCCCAACATGTGCCGGTAAACGTCTCCAGATAAGGACCGGAATAATCTGTATTACATACAGATAATTCTGAACAAATCTTAATAGGATATATTTTTCATATATGATACGTTAATCATACAGAATGTTTTCAGGATCACTGACGAAGGTAAAATACCCGAAACGTACATGTCTGGTCCATGGTGCAAATTGATCTGTTCTTAAATGATGCTATTGAATTAGAAGACGTTTAACATTCATACATAATGTGTTAATATACCCTTTTCCTAAATATTCCCTCTTTTCTGACTTCAGTCACCTATATAAAGCGAACCATGCAAAAAGCGTCATTTTTCTTCTGATGCTTCGAAACATAGTCATATCTCATCGATAAGATGAGATATAACCATGTTTCGAAGATATGTCATCTTCATTTCGAAGATATGAGATATGTTATCTCATGCCTTCAGGACATTAGTAGGGTATTACAATAAACATCAAAGACGTACCTAACCGTTATTCAGTCTCAAAGTCTAGAAGACAAAGCAAAATCGTGAGAATTCCCATCGGAACGGTTGCGAACCCCGACATACTTGACATACTTGACGACAAACAAGACATACTTGCCTGATCTGTACGTCAGAATGTACAACGGGACAATAACCGAATTTGACAGGTTTCCATGGAGCTGTTGCGACGGGTGCTGCATGCGGTTAGGGGACGCTGATCGACTCTCCCCGTGCTCCTGGCCTCACTTCGGAGTGTTGTTCATTCCACCGTTCCGATGGGAATTCTAACGATTTGACCTTGCCTTCTCGACTTTGAGACTAAATATTGTTAGGTACTTCTTTGATGTTTTATTACATTTGTAATAGTTTCTTTTGGGAGCCATCGTCTTAACCTTTTGTTCGTTGGAATTTGTCTATCTAAAGCCTTCTTTTAGTCGGTTGTTTGATAATTACGGTTGTGTCATCCACAATAAATTTTGTTTCTGTTTACTACCAGTATGTGGAGCTTAGGCAATATGTATCCTTGCTTTTTATGTTTCAATGATGTTTTCCGGTGATTGTCGTTCTTTTTTGCCTGGTTTGTTCACGTTGTCTCTTTGTGTTGATGTTTGGATTTTGTTAGCATTTTTTGTTTCTAGCGTGTGTTCCACTGCGATCACTGCAAAATGGACCTAATGGAGATCGTATCCCAAAAGACAATTTTCATGTTACCGCGATCCGACATCACAACATTTGACGTAACGTTTTACTGTGACGTTGTTATAGATTTATGACGTCATAGAAAGAAATAACGTCAAAAGTTGTGATGTCGGGTCTTGGCGTGTCTAGAAAACAAGTCTAGCGGTAGCCTGAAAATACTCTATTCTTTTAGAGAAAATGAAATCTAAAACAGTGTATAGTCAGAAATGTAATGAGAGGGAACTGAATAGAGAATATATGCAGTTGGAAAAAATGATATTTTACTTATTTTCCTTCTCCTCACTTTTCCATAAGATAGGACAGTAATTCCTACTCTTCGTTTATTCATTATCAGGAACGAAGTACTCATGTACTAAAAATCCATTGAATATACTCGTATATATAATAATACGTGTTATATATTTTTAAACAAAAACATACCTGTGCTGTGTAGGCTACATTAACTAAAAGAAAAGCATAATTTAATATCGTTCAAGCGTAAATCCTCAAGCTTTGAATAAGTCCACTTGCATAAGAGATAAAACAAACCATCAATACTTCATTGTCAAAGACTTTTATGAAGAGCATACCCTTATTGATTTATAAGTGAATATAATCTCATAGCAGATCGATATGTTTAGAGTGTTCGATATGACATGCCTCTTTTTCAGTCACGATATTTCTTGAATTCCACTCATTGTTTATGAATTTGGGTTTTGTGTTTGGTTTATCGCATTAGATTTTGTTTCTGCAAAAACATTCGACAATGTTCCGATTCCTTTTCCCTCTGATCATATTAGTTGTAACAATAAGCTATGCATTATGTGCATGTGGTGGTATACCAAATTGCTCATGGTCCTCTTGGTTTCAATGGAGTGTGTGTAACAACACTTGTGGCGCAGGAATCCGGGACAGATGGCGACAAATTTGCTGCAGCAAATCCAAAAATCTGGACTATTTCGGTTGTGTGAAATACTGCAATTTTTCATTATTTGATGCTCATGAGGAGGAAAAACCTTGCACAGAATATAGCTCATGTAGTAAGTAAAGAAAAGCAGATGTAGAGACAGACACTTTAGTTCTTCATAAATGTTGGCAAACGAATTCTTCAATATTTTACGTATTTATATATGACAGCTTTTCACCACACAATCATTCTTTGTTTATAAGAAAGATTCAGTCTCAATTCTTCACCTACATTAAAACAATCATCTTACGTTTCATTGTTAGTTGTTTTCTTTTTTTAATTGCAGGTCATGTAAGACGTAATATCTGTATGTCATGTTCGTTTGGCAATACGCTAATTGTACTCTATTCAATATATCGATTTTCCAGTGTTGTTTAGATATGTCCTTTCGTTTTAGGTGCATCGAATTCAACCGCCATTAACGATTCTTCAAGTTTTCCAGGTTTGTTTATTTGAAAATGTTTCAGTAAGCAAAACTTAATCATTATAGATCATTCCATAGTCAAGAGAAGTAAGAATTAAATTCCTTTTTCTCACTTGAAAACAGCCAAAATTATTTAGAGACGCAGGGGAACTCTTTCAACGCTTAATTTTTAAAGAACATTGAAGAAAAGTTGTATTAATTTGGGATAAATCAAAGAGGAAAAATTTGATTAAAAATTGACAATGTCTTAAAATCTATATTCATTGTTTAAAACGTATACCCATTAATACTTAATTTCCATGAATGTACACATGTTGTCTTATTCTTACTCATGCGCCACCATTTGTCTTTGACACATTTTGAATTTTGATATCAATTAAAATTCAATTTGATACCAAACTACTCTAAAACATTGCAAAATATATATATATGAATTAGTGAATGAAAGTGAAACTTGAGGCATTAGATGTATAAGGAGGGATACTTCGTTCACCCATTTATTGGGTTTGCGATTCTAAACTTATGACAAAGTTATGATAAAAGAAATTATTGAAAATTTTTCACCGATGCGTTTTTGAAAAAAATAAGTCCTATTATAGTTATCGGCCCTCAGAGATTACATGAAGTCTACGGAAAAATAATATTTAAGCCATATTTTCCGTGAAAATGAAGGGGACTCAAAAATGGATGGTTGAAAAAATTCTAAAAATCCAATATTAATCAAATTTCACTGAAAAATATCCAGTTCACCATTTAGATCTTTCGCAATTAATTTTTAAAGTTTTCTCCATCAAGGGGAGATTACTCTTAAAGTGATCTTTCTTTTTAAATTTCAATACCTGCCTGAATAGTAGAAAAGTTTGTGCAACATCAAAAGCGATATAGAAATATAAAATAATTCATTAACATAATTTCGAACATGATTTCATTCATTATACATCTAGTACGTCTAAAATGATGCTAATGAATTTGAAGACGATAAACATCCATGGTAAAATAGGTGGAGCTTTAAAAGCGGTACCGTGCTAATAAGTACAGTTGAAACATATTCAAATATCACATTAATCATGTTACATATCATAATACAAATTACAGTATCTACGTACGTAGGACCAAAAAGGAAGCTTAAAACTTACTCGAATTTCTCTCTTCGTATTATTTCATTATTTGAAATTCTAATATGACTTGAGATTTTCTCCTTATATATGCTATACAACTCATCCGTGGTCAGATACTAGTAAGCCATGCCTACTCTCGCGCATACTCTGAAATTTATTTCCACAAGACTTAATTTAACTACTGCAGCAAAACTAAATTAGAACAGAAAGAAAAAACAAGCTAGCTATGGTCTACGTTACATTTTACGACTGGGGTAAAGTGCTTGTATGACTGGGGTAAAGGCAGGTGTACTCTTAGCCATCTCTGAATATATCCTGGATATTGCTCTTTGATCTTGATGTTAATCAGAAAGTTTTAAAGCTTTTGTTTTCAATATTCTAAGCAAAGATCTATTTCAGTTTCTATTTAAGAATAAGGGTTTGTCACTGCAGTGTATCACTACGACGTGTTATATTTTCAAAATTGCTGGATCACCAAATAATCGACATTGCATCCTCTGGAAGACCTTTGTATCATGAAATCATGATCGATGACAAGTCGGGCCATGTTTTCACGATCCTTTTGGTTATGACTTGATGATCGATATATACAATCCGCTTTGAAAAAAAATGTTGAGAATTTTGTGAACCCTCAATTTACATATCAAAATTTGCTTTATTATAGTGATTCTCGTTATTGGTGGAGTTGCAGGAGTGCTGATAATGGTGGTTTTCTGTTCCATATTCCTCTACCTACTGTGCAAGAAAAAACAAAACAGGAAGGTTAAGGTGGGTCATATGCAGCAGTCGACGGGCGAGGAGATATAAAATGTGAAAACTGAAATATGAATGAAACGTAAAAATGTGCAAAATTGTAACTTTAAATTGATAATGATACGTAGGTGACAGTACTTTGAAATATGTCTGAAAAAAATCACAATGTAAGGTTAAATGTAGCTTTGTTTGCATTTAGCCTCTAAATTGTAATAAAACAATGAAAAAAAGGGGCTGTTTGGGGAACAATATTATGTCGTTGCTTTCATGTTCTATCATTGGAATTCATTGGATATCATTCGTAAATGAAATGATTTGTAGCACGTTAACATACTCACTCTTCCAATATTTCAACTTCCTTTTTGATTGATTCGAAAAAAAAATACTTATAAATCATGCATATTTCTATCAATATTTTGCCTCTTTTAATAATACATGATTATAATTATTTGTGCTTTTTAAAAGATTAGGACAAATTCGTTTGATAAAGTTTTCGATTTTTATAGGCCTTTTTCGCATAACTACGTGACTAGCATTTTGTGGACGGCACGCATTGACTCTCGCTACGTCACTATTAAAATGTAATAATTATTGTCTTTGTCGTTATTTGCGAAGAAGGGTACTTATTTGCCTCTTACAACAACTGGACCACAGTTATAGGAAATTCATATAAGTTCTATTCGCATGTGTAATTTCACAGCTGGATGTGATAGAAATTGATATAATGTCTTCCTAGAATGTCAACCATCTGTTCTTTTGCAGAAATTTTTATGCCAATTGATTGTCGTTTTTTGAATTCTGATTTAGAGTTTTGTTGCTGACTTTCACCCACTGCTTTTATCAGTATCCTGATTAAAAACATAAGGAGGAGATCCCAAATCTGGCGCAGCACACATGATAATAAGGAAAAGATAATAACATCACATTATTTAAAATCTGGAGGACAATACTATACATATGAATATTGTATGTGGGACAGATGACCGTCCTAGGTTGGCACCAACAGACAATTGGTCTCGTTAGTTTTAGTGCAGTCTTTTGTGCTAAACCTTTTCATATAATTTTGGCGAACCTTCATCCTTTTACGTCTCTTGTTGTACTAATCACTGATAAGAATTTTTAAATATTCGAAACACATGTCTGGTTCATGAAAATTGGTTTGAAATTTTCTTCAAGAAGGTATACAGTTGGAGCACCTCCGTATCATTATTTTCTCTGTGTTTCCGCATAGGGTTTGCGGGATGTTTCGTTTTTTGCAATCATGACAAAACATTTACTAAGAGACATGAAACCGGTCAAGATTGATAAGGAGGAGAAATCTGAGTTTCAATGTGATTTTGAATGTCTATCGCCTGTCCTTTCTGAGAGTTTATTGAACACGCATCAATCAAAAGAACGCAGTTTATTTTCGTCATAGATTTACTATATATCCTTTGAACCTTTTGTTTGTAACATTATGTTTCAGTGAAATGTACTGAAATAAAGAAATTAAGAAATTAAAATGTGGAGGGTTTGGCATGATATTCTTCATTTGTGGCTTGGCTCGGTCCATGTCAATGTTTTTTTGTCAAATCGGTTTACCCATATTTTTCGAATGTCTCTTTGCGTATTTTGTTTTTGTTACTTTCACTGTCCATGATACGTTGCTGTAGTACCAATCTTGGCTGTCAGCAAATTAGAGTCAAGCACAGAACCTTAAATCAGATTCCAAAAATCATAACCACATGACTTACACATTCCTGAATCAATATAGAACAGAACTTTCTCACGAGAAAAGAAAACTCGAAGAAAATAACACAGCACTCCCATTTCAGGAGTTCGCTTCTTTTCAATTGGTGGAGGTTTTTGTTTGTTTGCTTTGTTTCCTGTTTCCTGTTTTATCCTGATTTTTTATGCGATGATTTTCTGAATTATAGATTTGGTGCTGTATACAGGGATATGGCCATTATCCATATTTGTCATCATTGAAACTCGAAAGACAACTATATTTTGTAAACCAGAATGATTTTAACCTGTTTTCTATTGTTTTGTGTGTGTTTCAAAATATTAAAAAAAATCATACACCATTAATAACCAAAACCGCTTTCTCAGATACAAGTCAACTACAGATGACCATGCATATTGTAACAAGACTACCAAGATTTTTACGTTCACTAGTTATGGTAAATAAATTGACCGAACAGATTGTATATAAAGTTACACAAACCAATTGAAAATACAAAAAACGACACAATACAGTCCACATTTTTTAACATAAGAAGAAAAAAAAACTTTTTTCACTATGAAAAGGTGTCAAGTGTGTTGTCAACATGACAAATATGGATAATGACCATATCCCTGTATACAGCACAAAATCGATAATTCAGAAAATCAGAAACCGAAGGCATACAAAATCAGGATAAAACAGAAACTAAAGCAAACAAACAAAAACCTCCATCTATTCTATTCTTGAGAATTTTGCCCTCTGTGTTGCATGTCTCTTTTTAGACCAGGCCTCTACAGTGCGAATTTTATGGGTTTTTTCTTGTTAACCTTTTTGTTGACATTCGTTTGT
This sequence comes from Pinctada imbricata, assembly GCA_033119305.1. Lineage (NCBI taxonomy): Eukaryota > Metazoa > Mollusca > Bivalvia > Pterioida > Pteriidae > Pinctada > Pinctada imbricata. The sequence goes on from VSWD01000013.1 coordinate 36,876,452, forward strand.
TGGAGGCGTCTTAGGAAATCACCTCTGTCATTTTATTCCATGTTAATAGTGAACGTAAAAATCTAGGTAGTGTAGCTACAGTGATCATTCACGGAATTTCTCCGTCCAATATTACTTATAAGCTTTTAGTGTACTGACAAAAGGTCATCTTTCAAGTACAGTCTCCTTAATAACTAATAAAATGTTTTTCCACTGGACATCAACAGAAAATCGCATATCAGTACTCATATGTTCTAGATATCATATACATAATAGAAAATTGAATTCAGTATCACAAACTAGTCGCAAAGAACCTGACAACCCATTTCAAGCAAATCTTATATAATGCTTTGTAAATACTGAACAATCTATGTCAACAACTATTAAGCTGTCTTTTGAATACTGTACCTACAATTTTAAATCTATGAATAAACACAGAAATAATCATTTTAATTTGACAAACTGTATCTTATTTAATATTACTACGAGTTTTTAATGTTGGATACATATTTAATATTTTCAAGACATTTTTGTCGATAGCCGTGATATGTAAAATATATGCATTACGTAGATGTACAATGATTTTTCTCTATAATTGATCAGCCAATTCAGATTCAAATTAGGTAAGAGTACGAAATTGTATCAACATAGTCAACAGAGTAACAAAAAGCGTACATTTGTGGAAGAATTCAATGTAACCTCACGATTTAACAAAAATGTTTTCTTCTGTCATAAAGATATATAGATTATCTTCCTTATAAGTTTTGAGTGAAATAATGTCTCAGACGATGCGAATTTTTAACTTAAATGTCGCGCAGGGATTTCGAGGAAAATTGTCCAATGTGGATTTAACTATTGAAAAATGTTTATTTACGAAGTTTAAATCTGAAATGAGTTACAAAGCATTATTGTAATATATTTTGAATTTCATAACAAAGCAGTGCGTCATTTGTGCATTTCAAAAAGTTATGTTCCTCAAGATTAAAACAGAGAGAGGAAGTCCATAATATTAACACATGAGGAGCGAAATTCTAAACTTGATCTTAAATCTTTGTCATATCCGAAATGTGCATATCTGGTCCATGCCAAAAATTTATCTGCCCTTAAATGATGCTATTGAATTTGAAAACGTTTAATATCATAGAACCAATTAAGGACAGAGATAAATGTTCAGAGAGATACCCCCTACGTTTAGAATAATTTTTCAAAACTATTGACGGAGAATTTATATTCATATTTCAAGTCTGTCACAAATAAATATTAAATGAAATACGGTGTTGACTTATATGGTCGATGCTAAACGTCTTCAAATTCATAAGTCAGGTTTCAGGGCCTTATTATATCCCTTTCCCATATAACAGCACATATCTTTACAGGAACACTTGAATTCAAAGTTTTCTGAGTTAGATGATATTGATTCTTTCTAATAGTATTTGTTATTTTTGTTTGTATGACAAATTGTATTTAACCACATAAAAATAGATGTAATACAGTCAATTTAGTGTATTTTCAGATAGAAAAATTCAGTTCATTCTGGAGAAAATGTTAATACGACATTCACATATTTATTCTGTTTTTTATTTCTTCATCAATTGGTCAATGCAAATTGCTTCGCAACAATCCCATTTACCCTGTTTTATACCTTATACCTTATAATACTTTTATTGCAATTTTTCTCACCCACTGAAGCCGACCAGTGCAAAGCAATAACTGACAACTCCACTTGATATGAAAGAACATACTAAGATAAAGTAGATTACTTTGTATCTTGATATTGCTTTCTTTCTAAAACTTTAAATTCCTCTATTGCGGAACTTTCTAGTCATAAAGCTTAAAGAAAACTCTAAACGGACTGTAAAAGACTCAATTCAGTATGAACAATGATATATTCAAAATCCTGCCGAGAGTGTTCCAACCAATGAACTACCTCCTAGCTAAATAAAGGGGATGAATTTTGTAAAATGATTTGTTATGAAAATGATTCCGCACTAAATCCCATGCCCTGCTGGTGGGGAACCATTAGCACTTTCCTCCGTCACGGGGTGCACCTTCTTTTCCTCCTTGTTTTTCTTGTTTCGTTTCCAAAATAAATATCCCAAACAGGAAGACAAACCAGCCAATGAGAGCAGCCCTACTGTAGTACCCACGGCAGCAGGGACTGAAAGGGAATGCATGAATTACTGATGTGATTAATACAGTTCACCATATAGGGTTACATGTAGTTCGCCAACTTGATCTATGGGAGAAAAAGGGGCAATGAGCTTTTTTCTCAATAAAAAGTTTGAAAGTATTAATTATTCATTAGGAATCAAAATGTACTTTTTCGTTAATAATGTTGATATTAAGAGGAAATTTTAAGGGAAAATTTAAATTAAATCAAATTACCAGCACTGCCTCCGGAATCATTTGATTTTGTATCAGTCCGCACTGAAAAATAAACAAAAAATGTTTTGTTTAAGATTTGTTTTGCTATGAACGTAATATACAGTTTTACACCATTGTAAGATGAAACAATAGTGAATTACACGCCATTTAGGAGATACCCTCCATTCTTTGATAACGATTATTTTCCTTTTTACTGTCCGCGCAGCTCAGAAATCGAAAAAAATTGTCTACTTTGTCGTGAAATTTTCCGATTAAAATGCATTTAGGGGGATATATCTTAAACTCTCTTGTAACCAACGGTGAACGATATATTTCCATACGACCAATATTACTCTCATTGTGAAAAATTATAGTTACTGTATTAGATGGGGAGTTTTCAAGTTAACTTTAGTGTGACGTCGCCGATGTTTTACATTGAGTCCATGGTGAACGTCAACAACGTCACGTTAAAATTAACTTTAACAAATACCAATCTTAATTAAAATATTTCACTGTGAGCGCAGTATTGGTCGTAAGGACATATATCATGCACTGTAAATGACTCAATTAAGTATGAAAAATGATATATTCAAGATTCTGAAGCGAGTGTTCCAACCAATGAACTACCTCTCAGTTAAATAAAGGGGATGAATTTTGTAAAATAATATTGTGATAGGCAATTCACAGTAACCTGTAAAATGATTTCGCACTAAATCCCTGATGGTCATCTGACAGTAAGGAGGTTGGTTTTCACACTAGGCTTGGTACTTGACCAATCTAGTCTTGTACCTTGCGCATTCTTAAAACTTGTACTCTGACTGACTGTGACGACGGGACTGCATGACGGGCCATGTCCATACCTCTTTAGAGAAGACAAGGCCCCGAACACCTGTCCTCTCTGAAAGTCAGTCGGATTCCTTGGGTGATAACATACATGAGCTCGTGGCGGGAGAGCATGGATTGTATTACGTACGCCCTCTATTTATATCCATTTACATATTCATCTGTGTTGCTTGGGCCCCTGCGTTTTGCGGTCTTGTTTTTGTGTGGTCATCTGACAGTGAGGAGGTTGTATTACACCACAACTGTACGTTCTTTGAGACCTCTGGGTAATCGGAAAAAGGGAGGGTTGTGCGCACGTAATCCAGGATAACCACACCTTATGCTATTTCCATGGCAGATGGCCGTCCTAAGTCGGCACCGGTTGCCCATTGTTCTCGTCGGTTTATGTGTCGTCGTTTGAGTTTGATGTGTCTGTGTTGTGCGTCGCCATAGCACTTTCTATATAGATATAACGTCAGACAGTGTATGAATATATATATAGTTTTCATTTTCGTGCTTGGGCATTTACGGCGGGTGCGGCTGGCCAACAGGGGGACCCCTAGATGCTTAATGTTGTGATATATTGTGAGTTTTGTTGAGATTATCGTCAGGATCTTCTTTGACTCATTGACGTCCCTTGTCCCTTATGCGTCTCTTTCTGTGCTTGTCTGCTTTGTGTTTTTGCTTTGGGTGTTTTGCTGTGGGTGCTGCAACCTGGTGTTGTTGGAGATCCCCTCCTTTATTTTACATACGAGAGTTCGAGATCTATCCTTCAAAATAAATTTTAATCGGATTTTTTTCTGACAAATCAGTCCTAATTTCAACTCTACCGTTTCCGAGCTGTGAGCTGCTTGTAATCACATGACATAACAGGATTGTTTCATTTTGGCCATCTATTCATCCGAGTGAATTAAACTATCGTATCCTGTTGTCAAAGTAGAGAAAACATTAACTTTAGAATCATCCATTGTATTTTTAATACTAGTACTACTCTATCAAATAACCAAAACTTCAAGAAACAATTTTTTCCGCTAAACTATCAACTCTTTTTCGCTTTTTTTTCTGAAAATTTGCCATCCTGTCAACATAACGGATGAAAGACATTAGGTGGTACTGGTTGGTTTTTGGTCTCGTTGGTTTATGTAAAGCGGTTCGTGAATATGTTAATTCATACCATTCGTATTTAAGTAATTGTGTTTGTTTTAACGTGCCTCTCGTCCCCGGAAGATATCGTCCAACGTCAATGAATGAAAGTCAGACAGAAAACCCGAAATCAGATGCTGAAAATCACAATCACAAATTCTTGAATTGATATAAAGCAGATCTTAGTATTTCATATTGGTAATTTCACATTCAAGTGATTGCGTGTGTTCGTGTGGTTGTTGCAGTTCTTGATGGAGATCACCTTCATCTTTCATGTAACAACACAAAATCATAATATTAAACAGAGAAATAAGTGTACCTGCTTGATGCTTAGAAACTTTGGTCGAGGTATTTTTCCGTGTCGCAGCAGAAGATGACTTTATCCCTGACGAAGTGGTTGGGTTTCCTATCAATACAATACAAAATTCAACCGGTCCTTTAATAAGTATAAGTTAGACAAAATGCATACATGTATGTCATTCGTATTAATATATCAATGATAAACGTCTTCAAATTCAATAACATTATTTATGAACGGATAAATTTTCCGCATGGACAAGACATGTACATTTCGGTAACTGATCCTCAATCAAAAAAATGTAATACTGCCAAAGAGTGTGAACATTTTGTCCAAAATCTACCGAAAGACGTAGCAGGACAGTGAAAAGCTAAGAGAAAATTAAATCATTTGATTCCCCGTATACCGTATGCACCTTTATCTTATGCATTTTTTCTTAATTTACAAAGCATTGAGTTCATTAAGATGTTGACTATTCACATAAGAGAATGGAGATCACATTATTACGTCATAGAAAACACAACTTGAACATCATTGTCGATATGAATAATCTCTAATGATAAAACGAGTTTACCATAAAATTGTATCATATCCTGTATTACAATGCGTGTTTTCATTATTTATAGGGATTTTTCCTTGTTTGTCTTTAGAATTTCTAAGAAGCCTGAATAGAATTTGTACAAGTTTGAACAATGAAGAGTTTACACTATTTTCTCCGATAAAACGCGAGAATTCTATTTTTTGTTGATGGAGTCTCGTTGGTTTATGTGTGATCATTTGTGTTTGATGTTCCTATGACGTGGTTTGGTGTTCCTTGTCCCTTTTGCATATCTTTCATGTGTTTTCGCATTTGGTGGTTTGGGGTTTTGCTGTGGATGCTACAGTGTTGTCAGAAATCCCCTCATTCTCATGTAATTCTTAGGAATACTTCATATGCAAAATTTTAGATATAACCTCTGGTTTTCAAACAAATGCCAAAGAATCTAATATGGTTCTTTTAACTTTATCTCTATCACATTGTATATTGTTTATGAAAGGAATTTATGATAATCCATATTTATACAGTTTTTGAGGTTAATAGACTGGATATGGCAGCGTTCGAGTATGTATTTTCATTTTAAATATATGGAATGAACGTTTATTGTTTGCATTTCTGTATATTAACTTCGATGAAAAAAATTATAATCCGCGTGAATTTTCATAACGTATGGGAAACAGATAAGACACAGACTCTGCATTAACCTACCGCTTAAACTCTTCTTTCATTTCTTTAGAATAATCTATCCACAGTATTCAAATCCCCCTCTTCAAAGTCAATGTTGTATTGAAGTAACTCTTCGTACTTTATAAGTTCACTTGAAATACTGAAGTCACATACTTTATTAAATTCTAAGTATATATAGATAAATCGGCCAGGGTAAATTGGCTTTAAGGTATTGCAGAATGTCAAAAACTGGAAGATATAAGTAAAACATGCTTTAACTGACCTAGATTTGTGAAAAGTATCAAATATTTGATTTGATTTGTAAACTCATCTTTCTCGAATCAAATGAGACTTAGCTGTTTCTATTTGAGGAAAAGAGAGAGAGAGAGCTTTCGTCATTTATTTCATTTATTGATCTTTTTATCTATTTATTTATGTATTTATATGTATTCATCTATCATATATTTGACGTTAAATTGAGTGTTTGTTTTATTTATTTGCATGATTCTATTTGTATCAGATCCAGAAGAAATATTTGAATTTGCATTATTTATGTAAATATTTATAACTTCATTTAATCTTTCAATTTTTTCTTAATTTTTGGCATAAAGGTTTGTATTTTAACAGCGATGTAAATTGCACATTCCTCGATAATAGAAGGAAAGGTATGGGGGATGAGACGTGAAAGGGAATTATAGGAGGGGAGATACAATTGTATCCTTACACAATATTTATAAAAAAATATAAACAAGAAAAAAAAAAGAATAGATCCCAGGTTAATATTAACATTCGGACCACTCTCGTATTTTTTCTACGACGTTGTTCCCCATGAGCACAATGCCTCATCAAGTTGTTGCATAAACATGATAGATGACATAAATTGATTGTGATTGTTATGTTGGCCATAAAAACAAAAGTAGCTCGAATTAAAGCGCCTTTAAACGAAAATGAAAAAACCCACTTTTGGTAACTATGTTATACCTTATACATTTTCTCCTTTTTTGCGTTTCTGAATACATCATTAAATCAGACATATTTCTTTGTTTAACCATTCATATTAAAAAGTGATATTATATTATCGACCCACATTCACTGTTGAGGATCAAATGTCTTTATAACATTATTTCTGCATCATTCTAAAGAAGAATTGTAGAACCTGAGTGTCTAAAACTTGCTAAAAAGAGCAGCTTTCTGTACAAAGACTTCCGAATACAAAGAACTTTAAAATTTGAAAGATTATCTCTAACTTCTGCTTTTGACAATAGCGAAATCATATTTATGAATGTTATAGTGTACAAAAATGCACGTACCTGTACTCGGATGGTGTAGGGTCGTCAAAATCGTTTTTCGTCTTGGCATCGTTGTGGGTATTGTTGTTGTTTTAGAAGTCGCTACCTTATGTGTTGTATGTTTCTGTTTTGTTGCTGTTTGTTGTTTTGATGCTGATGGTGCCGTTGTCCTTGTTTTAGTAGCCGTTGGATTTTGTGTTGTTGTTGCAGGTGTTGTTGTTGGTGGTGGTGGTGTTGTTGTCGTCGTCGTCGTCGTCGTTGTCGTTGATGGCAAAGTACATGTCTGGTTTCTGAAGGAATCACCAATTTTCATTTTTCCAGGATGTGTTTTTTCACACACTTTTATACATTCTGTTATAGTTTTGACTATGAGGTCTTCAGGACAGCATGCGCGTCGATCCCGCTTCTGGGTTCCTTGATTTCCAAGAGAGTATGACCCTGTACATGTACTCCAGGGACCCCATGCATACCAAGAGCAAACATTTGTAGTACAATTAATTGATGATGCCGCTACAACAACAGGTACTGACATTAAAGTTATCAACAAAAATAGTATTTCCATTTTGTGAAAATTAAAGACCACATCAAACAAAATAAAAATGTTCTACATCTTCCGACAATAGGACGTAATGTATTAGAGGCAATGAAGACGGTATCTATCTTTAAATCATGTATATAAGAAAGTTCTATTGGTTTATTTTAACCTCACGTGTATTTCTTCAAGGGTTTTCTTTCGGATGATTCAATACGTCATTTTGACCTAATATGAAGTTGGTTTGATCTCTTTATAGTATACATGGTATATATGTATTGTGAAAATTATTAATATCGATCTATCAAGTTCCTTTTATGTAATAAACAATCTTTGAGCAAGGAAAATTAACTCAGTACTATCATGAAAGCGTTTAGTACCTTTTCTGTAAGATAAAACTTACCAACAATAAACAACGCTCTGTAAATGAAGCACGTAAAGAGAATATAAAGAGAAAGGAGGGGATATCCAGCAAAACTCGGTTGCAGCACCCACAGGAAAAAACCAAAACACCCCAAATGAAAACACAGAGAACACATTCACAGTAAGGTATGCAAAAACTACAAGGAACACTAAAATGGTATCAAAACACCCCAAATAAAATCACAGAGAAGACACATACAGTAAGAGACGCACCAGGGACAAGGAACACCACATACGACACCCAAAAACACTAAACACAGAAGACTACACATAAAACAAGGATACCAATGGGTAATTTGTTTACTTAGTACGGTCATCTGCCACGTTAGCTGCAAATGGTGTGGTTGTCCGGATAACGTTCGTACTATCCTCCCATTTTTCCTGTTACCTAGAGGTATCGAAGAATGCACAGTTGTTGTTTATAATAACCTATTTTTGTGTAATAAAAAAAATCTTTTAAGAGGCCATTTCAAAACAAAATGATAAAACAGTGGGCGAAATAATTATGAACTTGCACGCTAGTTCATTTTTGCACCCACCTGCCATTGGAGATACTATAAAACCAATACTACCATCAGGTAGGGGGCTACCAAACTTTGTCAGAATCCAAACTGTTTTACCTGGTGCACACCTGGTACCTGAGATATTCACCTTTAATTAATAAAAAATCCTGCAGGAATTTTAAAAATCCCACTTGTAATTCCCACAGGAAAAATAATTTTCTGCAGGAATTTTTATTTTCCTGCAGGAATTATTTTTTGTAGAATATTCCTGCAGGAAAATAAAAATTCCTGCAGGAAATTATTTTTCCTGCGGGAATTTAAAAAAATCCTGCAGGAAATTAAAAATTCCTGCAGGAAATTAAAAATTCCTGCAGGAAATTAAAAATTCCTGCTGGAAATTAAAAATTCCTGCAGGATTTTTAAAATTCCTGCAGGATTTTAATTAATTAAAGGTGAATATCTCAGGTACCAGGTGTGCACCAGGCAAAACAGTTTGGATTCTGACTAAGTTTGGTACCCCCTACCTGATGGTTGTATTGGTTTTATAGTATCTCCAAGGGCATTTGGGTGCAAACATGAACTGGCGTGCAAGTTCATAATTATTTTGCCCACTGTTATAACCTTAATCTGAAAAAAGGAAATCAAAAAGTAACCAAAAAAGAGGAAGAAGAATAGATCCACACTTATAAAGAAACACGGATTCTCATACCCTAATGGGGCATTAATGCCTTTGGCTGACTCAGTTTGAGGGAACGTACTGCCTTTGGATTTCTCTTCTCGTTATGACTGACTTTTTACGATCCCGGAAACTGAAAAGCGTAGAGAAATTGATTAAACGATGAATGAATACATGTACACGTTTCGAAACAGAAGACAGTCAAGTATGATATCATTTAAGCCATACCAAAGCATATCAATTTGAAATAAGATGTACGAGTACATATCGACCAAAGATTTTATAGAAAATTAATCAGTACTTGTCACAGTACTTGTCTAATTATGCTCTTGTCTAATTTTGTTAATGTCATACATCATACTGCCAAACAAGGTTTATTATAACAAAACAATGCAACCATTTTAATGTATAGAACATGGCGTAACGGTTCGTGACCTTACCCAACCAAACTTAGCGCAAACAGCACATAACGGCAAACTGTTTTATTTACGAACAGTATGTAGTCATAAGTCAATGCAATTGACTTATATTTCTGTGATGACCTTTTAAGACCTGGGTGAGTTAGAGCAGTCTTGAATTTTGCTTAAATGAGTACATATATACATTTTATTGGAAGGGGAGTATGAATATATCCTAGGCAAAGTGGTAAGACGAAAAAGAAGATAAAGTAAAACAAACGTTACACTTAACAATTGTCAATATTGAATTTATATGTTCTATAGTACCAATTTTATTGTAACAAAACAATTATGATTTCGGTTACAACACACAAAACAAGACAGTGAATCCCCCTGCAATTATAAAACAAAGTAAACTTTGTCCTTTTTTTTTTTGGTCTTAATTTTTTTAAACCTTTCAAGCTACACTGCAAGAGGCACAAACGGGGAACGTCAAATCTGATATCAAATACCATCTACATCAGAGTGCACATAAACCAATGAGGCCACTTGGCAATCGGCGCCGACTTAGGACGGTGATATGAGTTAATCTCAACAGCACTCACAATAGAGCACAAAAGTTACCATCGACGGACCCCTAGCAAGCCAGAGGTGGGATCAGGTGCCCGGGAGTAGTAAGCATCCCCTGTTGGCTAGCCGCACCCGCCGTCGACGGTTGACGACCACGCACGAATATGACCATATCTAAAATTATGCACTGTCTAAGGTTGTGTTTATATAGAAAGTGCTATGGCGACCATGTCAGGGAAAGACATTCAAAACACTTACTGTCAAACCCCTCGCGGGGAACTTTTTTACGAGCTCTACACGGCAAAGGGCATAACTGTGACACAAATGAGTTTAAGAAGATCCTGACAACAATCTCAACAGCACTCACAATAGAGCACAAAAATTACCATCGACGGACCCCTAGCAAGCCAGAGGTGGGATCAGGTGCCCGGGAGGAGTAAGCATCCCCTGTTGGCTAAGATATAATAATATGTCACGTAAGCAATCAATTGTGCGGTAATCCTGATTACGTGCGCACAACCCTCCCACTTGTCTTGTTACCCAAATGTATCGAAGAACGCACAATTGTTATGTATATTAACCTCCTCAGTGTAAGATCACCACACAAACAAACATAGATATGGGTATTAATTGATGCATGGGATAATTCTTGTCAAGTGTCGTATATAATTTAAAAAAAATACATCGACCAGAAAAGTTTGTAATCTTAAAACATGTACATGTTACCCGACCAAAGAGAAATCTCTCTGTACAATATCACGGTGGGTAATGTCGCAACGCAGAACAATAGGTTTTTCTATATTTTTGTGCAATATAGATCATTTATAACAAAAAGGGGAATGTGATGCAGTGTAAGAATATCTTAGCTATGAGTTGTATCCAAAAAAGGGTGAATATCAGCTTTTAATAACGCATAAAAACGATTGGCGTTTTACTTTCACTTTCATCCACATGGATCACGGCGACCGTTTTTAGTTTCAGCTCTATAAAAAGATATGATTCTCTTATATCAAATAAAACTTGTAGCAATGGCATCCTTACACTGCATCACATTTTCCTTTTTGTGATATATAATCTTTATCACACGAAATTATCGAAAAACATATTGTTCTGCGTTGCGAGATTACCCACTGTGAATATGCGGTATTTAAGCTCTTACAAAACGGGGAAGTCCCTTCGGGTACACGTCAAAACATGGCTGCTCTAAAATGTAAAGTTGCACAATCTGTAGACACTTTGTAGTACATGAGTTTTGTTGTCCTTTCTCATGTAAATATCTTGAAAGAAGATACGGTGAAACTAAAATAACACCATTGAAATTGAAAGAGTTCAGATGATAAAGCAAAGTGAATAAATTTAATAACTAAAGAATAAAACTCAGGAAAATTCGTAGCGCCATCTACAATTAATTCCGTTAAGCAAATGTGTAATCTCATCCATGTGCTTGTTTGTGCAGTTGTTTTCATGATTTTCTCTGTTTATTTCATTCTAATAGTTTTGATTCATATGTGTATTTCGCTGTTAATATGAAAAAGAAATAAAAACATAATCTAAATGGCGATATTTCCATTTCTCCTTCCAGCATTTATTTAGGTCACGTGATTTTTGCTATCTAAAAAGAAAATCTCAAAGATTTGTTATGCTTATATCCGATTTTCATTAATTTTGTTTTTGCAACCTAGTGTTGTTGGAGATCCCCTCCTTTCTTTAATTTAAAAAATGACGGGAAAAATATGAAGATACTGTCTGTTTCAAACATAATGAACACTTGTAAAATTGAATTATTTTGATAGAGCGTGTAAAATATTAAGTCAAATAAACATAAAAGATGTACCTAACAGTTAAGTCAAAGTTATGTACAGTGTAAGCAGCGACTAAGTGTGAAATCTAAAAGCAAAATCTACAATTATCTCTTTTTTTCAATAAAGCTCGTTTCTTCTTTGAAAATGGTTTACCATGTACCATTTTACTTTTGTGTATTTCATTTGTAGAATACGCAAACGAAGTAGATAAAAAATGGAATAATTGGTATATATCATATCTTGGCAGAATTTGTAGAATTTCCCGCAAAATAGATAAATCTTGATTTTTTGCAATAGGCTTACAATACTCTCAATATCTATTTGAGATGAATGAAATAAGTACAAAATGAAATAATAAGGGAAGAAATGTGAAAATATTACTTTTTCCAATTTTGATGAAATTCCATTTAAAAAAAAAAGAGCTGGGACGGTTTCGAACCTGTGACTTTCACCTCCTTGGTTTAAGAGTCAGCGCCTTAGACCACTCGGCCAAGAAGCGCTTACGAAATAAAACCTTTAGGTTTTATATATTTTTTATCTTTCAGTAAATTGAAATATTTCTTCCAGAGGGAAGGGATGATACAATTAAAAACAAAAACACTCAAATACACTTATATTCGGCCACTTGGCCTTTATCCAGTGTAAAAAAACCACAATGTATATTTCTTTATCTTTGTTTATAACAAACGTAGGTACAACGTTGTGCTTACCCCACTTCCGCTTTTTTTATTATTTCTTTAGTTTGTATATATTTTAGCTAGAAAGTGGTTCTATTCTTCAGCTCATGCCTTATAAAAAGAAGAAGTATGTTTATCCTTATTAATATTTTCATCAGATAACGAGAAGCAACTTCATGACGTACATGATTCAATGATATTTTTGAAATATTTTGTGTATCGCTTCTCTCGACACAACACAACTTGTTGTCAATTGACAACCGGGACAACTTGTTGTCCCGGTTGTCAATCGGTTAAATGTGACTAGCTTATTCAACAGACCACAAAGAAGACATCGAAGTCATGGCATTCGTAAATATAATAGGCCTGAGATACACAGTTTCTCCTTCGATGACTTGGTTCCATTTTTGAATGAGCCTCTAGGCCTGCATTATATTCGCACCAAATTATATTCTGTTCCTTTACGGAAGTTACACGAAATCTACGAATATACGAAGGACCTCACATATACCGATACACGTTCCCCAGAATACAGACTCAAGGAGTCATCTTGGACATTTCTGCTTTTCGTTTATTTCAAGCAGTTAGATCAGATAAGTCAGAGGAGAATACAAACCGTCCTTTCATTAAAGTAAGATTTGCAAACAAAGGTATTGATAAATTAAATCTTGGTCAAATTTTGAATCACAAAACTGTCAGAAAAATCCCACCATATTTCAAAAGAAAAGAAACTCCTTGTATTTCCTATAGCTACACACCTACAGTTGCATCAAAGATTTACAATTACAAACGATTCTTGCAGTGTATTGATTTAAGTAATCCCTCACTACATCCACTTCCTTGCGAATGTTCTTCATCGGATTTCAACTACTCTCCTTATGGACACGTTATTACTGGTGACTATAGTAAAGTCAAGAACTACAAGTTGAGAGAATTGTTAAAAAAGGGTCCCAAATATAGAGAAAGTATGTCCTTTACATGGAATCAAAATGTCAAAATTATCATGGACTCTTGTGAGGAATATGCAAGACGTTGGGCAAAGAAAGAGGATGTACAGCTCGACACCCTTTCCGAATGGATAAAATCCATCAGAGGGTTACTTTTATCTAGAATTAACCGATTAAAATCAACTGTGAAGACCAGATTCGAGTCTATATTTAAAGACCCTGACGTTATCACAGAGCGTACCTACCTCCAAGAACATTATGTCATCACACCAGCGGACAAAGCCTCAAATAATTACACATTTACTTGCAAAAAGTATTACTTCGACAGTCTAGTTAAAGAGTTGGGTTTAAATTCGACACCTGGAAATCCCACTTACACCCCAACAAACCTTTCTGCCTCTGAAATAATAGATAACCACAAATCAACTCTTGCTTGCTTTGGCTTCAACACTAACAAATTAGATTTAGATTTACCATACTTATACTGCATACCTAAAATGCATAAGAATCCGTACAAACAACGTTTCATCGCTGGTTCCTCAAAATGTTCTGCCAAATCTGTATCAATCCTACTCACCAAAGTTTTATCTGAAATCAAATCTGGGCTTCAAAAATATTGTTCGACAGCATATTCTCGCAGTGGAATCAACCAGATGTGGATTTTAAAGAATTCGAAAGAACTTTTAGAACATCTGAAATCCACTCATTTTAGTAGAGTCCATTCGATCAAAGCCTTTGATTTTTCGACACGTTACACTACAATTCAACATTCTAAATTGAAAGAAAGACTCGCAAATATTATAAGTAATGCGTTTACAAGTAAGAACGGTAATCGCAAATACAAATTTATTGTTGTTTACTATGACAAAACCTACTTTGTGAAAGAAAAGTTTCTGAAAATAAGTACACTTAAACAGATATTATTCAGATGTTAAACTTTCTGATCGACATTATTTTTGTGGTGTTTGGAGGAAAGGTCTTCAAGCAAATTGTCGGAATTCCAATGGGGACCAATTGTGCCCCACTCCTTGCTGACATTTTCCTTTACTCGTACGAAGCTGAATTCATTCAATCTTTGGTCTCTGAAGGGAAAAGATACTTAGCTTCCGACTTCAACTTCACTTACAGATACATAGACGATGTGTTGTCCATCAATAATGCAAAATTCGCGGATTACCCGAGCAGTATCTATCCTTCGGAGCTTGAAGTCAAAGAAACTACAGAGACAAATAATTCAGCATCCTATTTCGACATAATGTTGTCCTACGACACCGATGGTCACATGAACACCTCACACTATGACAAACGTGACGACTTCAATTTAAGCATTACAAACTTTCCTTTTCTGAGTAGCAACATCCCTAACATCCATAACGTCATATGGTATCTACATTTCGCAGCTCATCCGGCTTGCTAGAGCATGTACTGATGCTTTGGATTTTCATAGTAGAAATTTACAAATTACCAAGAAATTTTTAGGTCAAGGTTTTCGCTTTCACAAACAAGTTAAGACTTTCTGGAATTTTTACAAAATTAATTGTCAACTTCTTTTGAAATTCGGACCCATACAAGCAACAGAGTATATCACTTTGGGTATTTCGCAACCTGCGTTTTACGGTGACATGATCAACAAAATAAAATGGAGCAAAGGAAGACAGACTTACCATACAAAATGCGTCAGAATCATCAAACGCCTTTTATACCGTTGATATGATCCTAATGTATCCAATTGGTACTCGGCCAATGCCAATCTACAGTCTTGTACCGGCGCATTCTTAAAACTCTAACTGACTGTGACGACGAGACTCCATGACGGGCCCTGTCCAAAGGTCTTTAGAGAAGACAGGGCCCCGACGACCTGTCCTCTCTGAATGTTAGTCGGACTCCTCGATTGATAGCATACATGAGCTCGCGTCGGCAGAGCACATATTGTATTACGTACGCCCTCTTTATATATCCATTTTAATATTCATATGTGTTGCTTAATTGGGCCCCTGCGTTTTGCGGTCTTGTTTGTGTTCGGTCATATCTGACAGTGAGGAGATTGTTTTACACCACAATTGTACGTTCTTTTAAACTTCTGGGAAATCGGAAAAGTGGGAGGGTTGTGCGCACGTCATTCCGGATAACCACACCGTCTACTACTGACGTGGCAGATTGCCGTCCTAAGTCGGCACCGATTGCCTATTGGTCTCGTTGGTTTATGTGTAATATCATCTGTGTTTCTCTGTGATTTGACGTTCCTTGTGCCTTCACGTCTCTTTCTGTGTTTGTCTTCTTTGTGTTTTACAATGGGTGTTTGGGGGCTTGCTGTTGGTGCTGCAACTACTGTCCTGTTCACTTATTCCAGAGCACCCTGTTTTGGCAATTTATTCTGTCGTCTGAAGAATTTTCATATTGATCATTGTTTCCGAGAATTGACCTCCTTTAGTCGTAACTGGAAATTAACTTCAACTTACCCTATTAGCTGCCTTCAAACCGCAGTATGAAAAATGTCTACGGGAAATTCCCATGTTAATTTCAAGCCGCCGCGTATTGTTCTCCGTGTCAACAGTAGTAATCAGTGACGTCAAAACCTCCGACGTCACACATTTTCAGCGATTTTACTATAGAAAATCCCCGTAGACTTTTTATTTTCCGTCCTATTTCTAACTTTACTGACGTTCAGTCAAAACAATGGTATTTTCTGTTACGACTAAAGGAGTACCATAAAACTGATATCTTTTTGGAAGATGACATTATCATATTTTAGAGAAAATCGGGAAAACAGAGTGCTCTGGAATTAGTAAACAGAACAGTATGTTCTTTTGGAGATCCCCACCTTTCTTTTATAATTTTTGCGAATCTTTCTTTCAATTCAGAATGTGGGGTTGTAGTTTAAAGAGTCGAAAAATCAAAGGCTTTGATGGAATGGACTCTACTAAAATGAGTGGATTTCAGATGTTCTAACAATTCCTTCGAATTCTTTAAAATCCACATCTGGTTGATACCGCTACTAGAATATACTGTCGAACAATATTTTGAAGTCCAGATTTGATTTCAGATAATACTTCATTGAAAGATCGATACAGCTTTGGTACAACATTTTGAGGAGTCAGCGATAGAACGTTGTTTGTACGGATTCTTATGCATTTTAGGTATGCAGTATAAGTATGGTAAATCTAAATCTGTGTCGAAGCCAAGGGAAGCAAGAGCTGATTTGTGGTTATCTATAATTTCAGAGGCAGAAAGGTTTATTGGGGGAGTAAGTGGGATTTCCAGATGTCGAATTTTAACCCAACTCTTTAAAGCAATATTAGCTGTCAGCGCCTAAAAATTATTTTCTTGCAAAAAGTCTCTTAATACCTTCTAATTGTTATTAAAAGATGATTCACAAGTCAACCGAGGTAAAATAAACATGTTACCGAGAGTTAAGTACCCGAAACGTACATGTCTGGTCCATGTTGCCAATTTATCTGTTCTTAAATGATGCTATTCAATTTGAAGACGTTTACACATAAAGAAACTCAGCATGAAAACAGAGCTGTCTGCAGTACGATGCCTGGTTAATTATACCTCGGCAACTAAGTCCGATCTCCGCCGAGTGACCACCTGTGCTATGTTAACGTGGCTCGTGGCTTTGCTGTCGTCATCTGTTCATGCGTTCGTAAATTTAGCCTTTAGCGTAAGTTTTGTGTACTTTCAGTCAGTTACGTCATAGTAAAAAAAGAGCGACGTTACTGCATTTGTTTTGACGGGGAAGTTAGTTGTGGTTTCAAAATTTCAATTCAATCAAATCTGAATGCTTTACTTGAAGATAAACATGATAAAGGAACTTATTTACGTTTACGTTTTTCATATTTTATTCAGACTGGAAAAAAAATAATATTTAATATAGAGAGAAAATCAGTCCTTTACAAACTAGCATATAAAATTCGGGTCTCTCTCCACCTTCTCGTACATGTATATGTAAAATAATGTAATAAGTAAACAAAAAATAAAACAAATTTATTATAGATTAATATGTAAATAGTTTGATATGATACACACGAACGAATGAATTAATTAAGTCCGGCTTGGAACCACCGTCGCGAATGAAGAGGAGAATGAGCTACAAATTTAATTAAAGAAAAGTTTTCGAGTGTTGTTGGAGATTCGTGACGCATTTCTCTCGCATTTGTGGGCATTCTTGTCATGTGTGTGCCTTATTTGTCTGCATTAGATCGACGCGAATGTTTAAAACTATTTAAAATTTCCGTGTCTGATTTATCATTCGGCTCACTTCGTGGCGCTTCGTGATGCATTCTTCTTCATTCGTGGCGCGTTTTTCTTGCATTCGTATGTATTTATCTAAAAAATTTAGTGAGGAATGAGACTCGAATGTGACACGATTGCACCATGAATGAGCCACGACCTAGGGGAAATCACGACGACTGAGATAGGAAAAAGCACAAGCCCCAATCTGCCACGACGGCGTTACGAATTTTACACGATGATGCCACGAATGTGACACAAATTAATTTTGTACATGTTTAATAACTAAAAAAAAACTACATAAAACATTGTTATTTCTCTTATCCCTAAACTATTTTTTTTACCATAATTCGTAAAGAAAGGGAGGGAATACGTCAAAATTTGCTGCATAAAAATAAATAGCATGTTATTTTTTTTAGATAAATAAAGAATAATCATACAAAACATAAATTGTCGTAAAAAATTGTGTCAGACTCGCGTCTATTATACTTGAGTATCATTAAGCTAGCTGCGTCCGTCTGACATATAAAATTATATCAACTTTGCAAATGGAAAATAAATTAATTCAGTCAGAGAAAGGGAAAGCGAAAAAAAGCATTCTCATTATTCTATTATGAAGGATTTATGAAGAATTTATCTTCCACAGTGCAAAACACGTGCACGTTTTCTATTCATCTAATTCAACGAGATCAAACTTCGATTAAAAAAAAATCAGCGCTCAACCCACCCAACACCCCTCTTCCACCCTTTTGAGCGTGAACCACAGATGTCCTGAATGAATTCGCCCGTTATCTTATCCAGGGCATTCTCGATGTTTTGGGGGAATGGTATCCGTACTCTGGAGGGGGGGGGGATTTAAAACATTTTACTAACAAAGGGGAAATTATTTACTACTGTGAAATGTTAACACCGAATTTTTAACTGGAACAGATTGATTCTTTGTCATTGAAGCATTTCTTTTAACTCCTCAGTGCTTGTTAAATCATATGCCAAATACTTGCGGGGATTTTTTGTAGCAAAGTAGCTTGGTATAATGGGGAATTTTTTCTCCATTTTAGGGGAAAATAACATACTATTTAGTGGGGGACGGGGCCGAATTTCGGCCTCATTTTAGGTCGATCGAGTCCCCTGTTATCACATATTTGTTGTTTTGTGTTTTGGATTAACACCAATGACATTATAAAAGCTATGACTTTCACACATTAAAACTGGAAAATCGTGTGTGCGAGTAGAACTCACGGATTGAAAGTTGCGTATACACTCTCTAATGTGGCCTAAACTTTCACAAGAAACTTTTGTTTCTTGCAAAAAAAGATAAGTTGAGAAAGATTGACCAAACTGTTTCAAAAGTGGTCTCATACTGCTCCATTTGCATCTATTTTTCGCAATATTTTCCGGGGGAGGCCATCCTGACAACATCCCACTGCGGGAGGGGATATCGCCGCACCTAACCCCCACCTCGGCGCTTAGCGTCCCCCCTCCTTGACTCCATTAAAACTATCGTATAAGCTTGGGAATCTTGCAAGCGAGCTGACACCTACATTGACGCTCATTCTGCTGACGGTGATGTTAATATTTTGCATCATTTACTAGAAGAAATGCCTAAGTTCATCAAATGTTGAAGAAATGCGTTGTTTCTGTTGAAGATGTGAAGAAAAACAATCAGAAAATAGCAAACAAGTACAAGCATATCAAAAGCTATATATAGAACTTGTAGAGGAAAAGGTTCTTTCCAAGGCACATTTAGCGAGTCCTTGACATCTAGTGGTCTAAACTCTGAACAAATACGCATTAATTTACGTACCGTAGAGGGGGAGGGGAAGGCTTTCTAGCTATTTTGAAGGGCAAAGTAACAAAAACTGAACAAGTGGCTACACGCCTTGGTTCATTTTATGACTAAAGTTTTGTCTGTTTCGATTTACATATATTACATGTATTTAGGGTTATGTAGGCAAAAATTGATTTCAATGTGACTCAAAATTTGGTTCAAGAAAACTACGAAACTCTCGTTATAACGATTATATTTATACAAATGTATATGACAAGAATTCATTCAATTTTACCTTTAACACGAAGTTTTAATTATTAATCACATAAAGGAAATTGCAATGACGCCGAATGTTATCTTTTTCTAATGATAACGAAGGCGTGCTTCAAAACCGTTCGACGTAATGAAGTGACGTCAAGTGCTACTTTTCATCGTTTTCAGTGACGTTCGGTGCAATGGAATGTTATTTTAAAAATAATGACACTGTTAACATCTATATATTTATACATCAATCGATTTGTCTTATCTTGAACTTCTTTGAGGTGAAATTTTATTACTTTCGACCGTAAGATATGAAATCTATTGGCAATTGTACTTAGTTTAGTGCATTCCCAAAATGACATTTTCATACAAAAAAGTGTGTAAAAACAGCTATAAAATTCTTTCTTGTCCTTGAAATTCAACAAAATTCACATAGAAATAATTAATGTAATATTTGTTCAAGAATGTGAACTCCACACGATATCAGCGTCATTAGTTTTTCATAAATAAGGGATAAAACATTAGATTTACAGAATTCGATAAAAGACGTCACCATGGTAACTTCAAAACATCACAGCGTCTATAAATTGCGGTCGATTTCAATCAAACCATCAAATGAGAAACTAAAAACATTCCTCTTTACATGGTGAAATTTTGAGGGTAGGTAAACAAGCTACTTTGGAATCGCCGCGAGCCACCTTAAGATAAATCAGGTCAAATCCTGTGCAGACGTGAACAGCTTATTAACGACTTTTATTTATGAAACTGAGTTCTATGTGATCTGCAATGTTAAGTCTTGTGTAATGTGAATATAGATTGTCCTTATTCTGTCATCTTAGTCTCTGAATCAATAAAAAATACGTTCTTTACTTTACACATGTTAATGTCCATGTTGGAATCGGTAATGTTCACTGACCAATTTAAGCTTGCGGATGGGAAGAAAGCAAGCTGAGAAAGGTCAACGTAAGGGCACATGAATATGGGCGGGCTTTACGTTGAATTTTTGTTGGGGCTGTAAGAATTCAGAACACTGCTATTCTTGTCCAGAAAGGCGTTCATCCGACGTTGTTTAAATCAACTTTTTTATCAAACCGTCATTATTTTCTATGAGTAATAACATACATGAAAATAAGCAAATAAAAAAAGCAATTGCTGACAACTAATATTTCTTTAACAAGACTGTAGAAATAGTACTTTTTGCAAGTAAATGTGTAATTATTTGAGGCTTTGTCTGCAGGCGTAATGACATAATGTTCTTTGAGGTAGGTAAGCTCTGTTATAACATCAGGGTCTTTAAAGATAGACTCGAATCTCGTGTTCACAGTAGATTGTAGATGGTAAATTCTACATAATAGTAACGCTCTGATGGATTTTATGATAATGGATTTACTTTCTCCTTTCTCTGTAATTAGAACCCTTTTTAACAATTCTCTCAAACTGTCGTTCATGACTATATTAGGTCACCAGTAATAACGTGTCCACAAGGAGGGTAGTTGAAATCCGATGAAGAACATTCGCAAGGAAATGGATGTAGTGAGGGATTACTTAAATCGATACACTGCAGGAATCGTTTGTAATTGTAAATTTTAGATGTAACTGTTGGTATATATGTAGCTATAGGAAATACAAGGAGTATCTTTTCTTTTGAAATATGGTGAGATTTTTTTCTGTTTCAGTTTTATGATTAAAAATTTGGCCAACATTCAATTTATCAATACCTTTGTTTGCAAATCTTGCTTTAATGAAAGGGTTGATTGTTTTCTCTTCTGATTTATCTGATCTAATTGGAATATATAAAGTTTCAAAATCTGCGAAAAAAAGTCCGGAAAACTGTAAAATTGTTGAAAATTTCGATGTTCAAGGGCCATGACTCTACTAGAAATAGGTCAATTTTTCCGAAACTTGAAATGGATCTTACGCCGCTTGATACGAAGTCATGTGTGAAGTTTCAATCCGATATCTTGAAAGGCTTTAGAAAAAAAAACCGGAAAACATGACCTCGGACGGATGGACGCACGGACGGACTCACGGACATCGCCATAACATAATACGTCCCGTCTTAAGACGGGCGTATAAAATTGTTGCTTTTACCGTTTTGCACAGATAACCATGCTAAAACATATATTGTAGCATTCGGAATATCAAGTATAATAAATACAGGAATGGACGTTCCCTGAAAACATTTCCTCCTCAAGTTGTCAGATTAAAAGGTTTTCTCAATAAACACACATTGTTATTAATTTAGTACACATGGATATAGTTGCATACAGAAAGATATTGGTTTTGAATAAAGAAGGTAAAATAATTTTATTTTGATTTAAATGCAAAGTCATATCCTAATTATGATATGAAATCTAATTTCTAGTGTCTTTTGATTATGTCTTTGGGAGAACGGAAATGACACTATTTTTCTTTGTCTTGTAGATGCATATTATCAAAAGGCAACAAATGAAGAATAGCAGTACTGCTAGAGCAATTAATCCTGCAAGGTATTTCCCTGAAAAAAGTAAAAGAAAGTTTCATAAACGACATTTCTTTTTAAATTGAAACATCCGGAATCAATAATGAAATTGTTAAGATAGATGAAAATAAATTAATATATAAAACGGTTTTTACCGTATCGATTTCGGAAAATATTGCTTTCAAAATAGAATATGACTACTTGGAATCAATCTAGTTGTTGTATTCTTGGACAAAAAAGACTTCTCCATGACTTGCCAAATAAACAGAAGCTAAATATAGTTAACTCTGCATGAGGATTGTACCATAATTCCCTCTGGAATCATCGATATTTATATAATCCTTTACATGCACAAATTTTCCGACAGGAAGATATATAAATCTTAACAGGGTAAATTATTTTTTCAATGAGGAGGCGTTCAAATTCTTTAAACAGTAGAGTATTGCTTTTCATTTCATTTCTATTACACTTAAACAATGAATCATTAGTATCTATTTGTATATTCTATTCATATCGGGAGATCACTTCTTCTCGTGTGGTGGGGGTTTTGTTTGTTTCCTTTGGATCCTGATTTTGCATGCCTTTGGTTTCTGATTTTCTAAATTATCGATTTTGTACTGTATACAGGGATATGGTCATTATCCATATTTGTCATTTTAAAGCAGGAGAGGAAAAGCTTCACACAAAGCTAAACGGACTCATTTTTTTAATGTACAGGTACACATCTATATGAATTCTGAATATACAGGTACACATCTATATGAATTCTGAATATATAGGTACACATCTGTATGAATTCTGAATATATAGGTACACATCTGTATGAATTCTGAATATATAGGTACACATCTATATGAATTCTGAATATACAGGTACACATCTATATGAATTCTGAATATACAGGTACACATCTATATGAATTCTGAATATACAGGTACACATCTGTATGAATTCTGAATAATATATAGGTACACATCTATATGAATTCTGAATATACAGGTACACATCTGTATGAATTCTGAATATATAGGTACACATCTGTATGAATTCTGAATATATAGGTACACATCTATATGAATTCTGAATATAAAGGTACACATCTGTATGAATTCTGAATATACAGGTACACATCTATATGAATTCTGAATATATAGGTACACATCTGTATGAATTCTGAATATACAGATACACATCTGTATGAATTGCTTACGACTGATGAAAGCAATGATAAGAGTAAAAATAAACATGTCTTTGTGGAATACGAATGTACGGAAGCATAGAAGGGACGTGTCAGTTTTTTTATTATCTCGTGGCCACGAGATAGGAAGTCGTGGCCACGAGATACTAGGTCGTGGCCACGAGATAATCAAAAAATTGCACATGTCCCGTCCGTGCTACCGTGCGATAATCCCCGTTGGTATCTTTGTAAAAACTAACATCATTTCTGTTAAGTAGGTCAAACTTGAGGAGCAAAATTTAATGTTTAAATTTTAAAAGTAGATATAAGTTTTTTTTAAAAATTGGTATCAATGGAAAGGTCTATCGCCAACCATTCAAACGTTATGGAAAATATTAAAGGTTTTTTTTTAAACAGAGGTCAAAGATCAAGGTCAAAATTACAAGGTAAAAGTTTGGTATCAACGGAAAGGTCTAGACATAATAATGTCGAAGGGTTCCAACTCTATACCTTCTATAAGGAATGTACATATGAAATATGTCCGGCTTAATATCTACCATTCGAAAATTAAGGCAATGTTAAAGTTTTTCAAAAGTAGGTCAAAGATCAGCGTAAAGGTCATAATGTTAACATTTTTCTATCAATGGAAAGGTCTTGTCACAGGAAATACACATGTGAAATATGAAAACCGTATCACCGTCCATTCAAAATTAAGATAAGGCCGATGTTAAAGTTTTCGCCACGGACAAATAGACAAACAGACGGACTGGCCAAAAACTATATTACCCCCCCCCCCCACCGAATCATTGGTTCCGGGGGCAGATAAAGAATATTCCCTTTGTTTTGTCTAAGCAGGTCATGGACCTGAAAAGTAACCCCTTCCCCTTCAAATGATCTTATTCAGTCTTTTCGATTTGACAGTCACACGTTCGATTTGTGCACGTATCTGACGTAAAAGCATTGTGACGTCATTAAATTCCTTTGAAAACGTCATATATGTTACCCTGTTTCCCTGAATTTCATGCTTGTTTCCATAGAATTTGATGACGTCGTAATGCGTTGACGTCAGATACCTTCACAAATGGGAAGTAACTCTCTATTTCGAAAAGATCGAATTGTCCTTGTTGAATTCTTATCAACTGCGTAAGTTCATTAATGCAATTTTAAATATTCCCTCGTATACAGCGAATGCAATTGTAAAAATGTATTTATGAAATAAAGACCGATAGTCCAAGATATATTTGTATTCATGGTCACCTGGTTAAAAACTTACAATTCTGTAATATATCTGTAGTTGTCTTGGTCAATGTGTAACCGTTACCTGAAAATTTATAATAGAAAAATACAGGTGTAATGCATATCTTTCTCAGTCACTACTGTCCTGTTCACTAAATCAAGAGCACCCTGTTTTCCCGGTTTTCTCTAAAATATGATAATGTCATCTTCCAAAAAGATATCACTTTTATAGTACTCCTTTAGTCGTAACAGAAAATACCATTATTTTGGCTGTAGGTCTATTTAGAAATAGGACGGAAAATAAAAAGTCTACGGGGATTTCCTATAGTAAAATCACTGAAAATGCGTGACGTCGGACACTTTGACGTCACTGTTACTATTGTTGACACGGAGAGCAATATGGCGGCGGCTTGAAATTAACATGGAAATTTCCCGTAGACATTTTATTTTTGATATTGCGGTTTGAAGGCAGCTGTTAGGGTTAGTTGAAGTTAATTTCCAGTTACGTCTAAAGGAGGTCAATTCTCGGAAATGACAATTAAAAGAAAAATTCTTCAGACGACAGAATAAATCGCCAAAACAAGATGCTCTGGATTTAGAGAACAGGACAGTAATTTTATTATTTCACTTAGACAGGAAAAGCATCTATTGGTTGCATCCTGTAGCTTTAATTGTCAATTATTCGAGATTTGAAGTTTTTAACTTTATATTGATAATTTCAACACTACTTAAGTATCCCTGAGGATATTCACACTGTTTCGACTGTCACCATTTGTTTAATTATTCAAAAACTAAGGGGTTTCGCCATGAAGGCAGAAATGAGTCCTTAAATAATTTTGGAATTTTTCCCTTCATATATTCATAATTTGTATATCCTCTGTTTCGACCACGAGCATCACTGATGAGTCATTACTTGTTAGAATGCGCGTTGGGTGTACTGACATTTTTACAATAGGACATATATTTCAATATTGATATTTACTTTTCTACTCAGGTACTGACAAAAATGGTATTTTAGACTTGTCAGATTACCCCCTTTCTACGTTTCAATCAATAACCATCTATTTTATTATAAGTTAGAATTTAAGGTTTTTTAATCATTTTACCATCAATTTAATTTTTTGCGTATTTTTAATTGGCATTCAATCGGATCTATGCAGCAAGTAGCTAATGTTACTCAATCTTTAGAAACTATATGGTCTTCTTTAACTTATTTTAGTCATAAGAAATGTAATAAATCTCCAACAGGACTACCTGCACTGACCTCAGCGGAACACACCAGGATCGTAAAAAATCAATGAACATCAGACTATATAACGTTAAGAGGAACACGTAAGTCATTCTAATGGTGTTCATGCATTTATAGAAAAATGTACGTCTAGAGCAATGACTTTTTGAACATTCATCCAGAGTCTTTTTCTATTGCAACTGAGGAGGGGCTCTTCTTCTATTCTGTTCATCAGAGTAATTAATAAGGAGGGGATCTCCAACAAGACTCCGTTGCAGCACCCACATCAAAACATTGACATACTCCAACATGTGCAAACACATAGTAGACATACAGAGCACAAGATGCAAAAGGGCCAAGGAGTGGACATACACAGCAAGAGACTGAAAGGTGACAAGTAACACCAGATACGACAAGAAAACATCAAACACAAAATGCACACAAACCACCGAGATCAATAGGTAATCGGTGCCGAATTAATATGGCCATCTGTCACGTATGTAGTTGAAAGTAAACACAAAACCCTAAACTCAGAATTCAAAATTCAAAAAGAAATCATTATCATTGGGCAAACAGAACAAGGAAAAGTTCAATTAAAAACGCAACTTAACATTCTGCTAAGGAGGTTTAATGAAAACCTCATTAAATAAGATGCCCATGGAGAGTAAACATCTCCTGAATGCTAGGAACAACACTTCAAATACATAATAATACGGAAGTGTTCCAACTTTATACCTTCATGAAGAAAATTCTAAACCAATTTTTTTTCCTGCAACAGACACATGTCTCGAATATTAAATTCTCATCATTTCAGTAGCGCCCTTTTTAATGTTTTGAATTTAGATTTGTACATTTACTTTACAGAGAGTGTGCTGCTCAAGATTTCCTGTAGGGTCGATTCAGTAGCATATCCAAATAAAATAAATGTTCAAAATACCATAACCACAATGGTGCTAAGATGTTAACCTCCTTTAATTTCGGTGATAGTTTTAAATGGAATGACAAGTTTCCGAAATAGCAAAATAATATCTATGATGCTAAATCGATAAAGGGCCAAAACAAAGCTTCTTTCAGGCAACAGAGCTGGAAAGAAGTAATTAATACATTTCTTAACATCAGGTCACGGGGAACACATAAGTAAAATAACATTCGTGTCGGGGAAAAATATAACAAATTGTGTATATAAATGTACCTACTGTTGATAGCTCCACTTTGATTACATGATTTGTAGTCAAATACATCATCTAGTTTCATATTATTCTTAAAGTCTGTATTACATTTAATGAAACAGTCTTTGTTGACCGGATTATTTGTCCCATCCATACAACAAGCCATTCTGATACGCTTCATCGCGCCATTATTCATACAGCTTCCCCATGGATGCCATCCAATCCAGGTGCATTCTGAGCAATTCCGGGACTCTACTGTCGGCGTGATAAAGACTATTAAACAATAAATGAATATTTTTCCCATTATTATATTTTGATTCATCCTTTTTTCCATTTTATATGTTGCGATCTACACAAACCCTGTTTAATAATCATGAGTGATACCATAGCTCATCTTATATATTTGAAACACAAAGTGATTGGTTGTCGTGAAGATTGCTAACTATTTGACAGAAAACCTATCAAGACAAGTCTTATCCTGCAAATATATGCAATTTCTAATAAAAAAAACCCCATACGTTTTAGCGAATATTATAAAACAACCTGTATAACTTCATCACTTTGATAAAATAAGGATTTCAAGTAATCCGAGGCCAATAATATGTACTTAAAAACCGAGCTCACTTCAGCAATATATTTTGCCATATTAAACTTTTGACATTGATATGTCAGGGGATACAAAGCATATAACTTTAGGGGTTCAAGAAAAAATCCTTTAATTTCAGAAAATAGATGCATATTACTTGAGGGGCTCAAGAAGAAATCCGTTAATTTCAGAAAAAAATGAAAAAATAGAACATAATTGTCAGTAAAGGAAGACTTTGTCCAGATTCTTTGTTCTATCTGAAAGCTAATTTGACTTCTCTAATGGTTGATTATGAACTAGCTTCGGCCAGATGAGCAAGCACTACTTTTTGGTTACGAACTGCATTGATGCATATCTGGAGGAGGAATTATCGCTCTTGATATAAATTAGTTAGTATAGCTTATGCACGGAGGTACCCGGAAGTGTTCCTAAATATCTCTATCCTATACGAGGATCATACTTAATTCAGTGCTCAATATTTTCGTTTGGTCGTCGTGTTGGTATCTCCTCCTTGTACTTAATGACATCACGTTAAAGTACCATGTGGTTTTGCAGGGATTAAAGTGTCAATAACGAAATTTTACCGTAAATGGGTTTTAAATACTACCAATTGAATATCTTCATACATTTTTGTATTACTTTCATAAATTATCTATCACATTTTTTGTTTTATAGACTTTTTTATTCTCGGCTACACGTGTACATGATTTCGGTAAACTTCGGAACTTATTTGCATATACAGTGTGTAGAAATTTGTCACGTACACTAAGGTCAGAGTAAACACGCTACCACGATCACCCAATCGATTGAATGAACTCTACATCGTTGGATTACTACGAAAAGTCACGTGTAGTAAACCACGTGTAAACATTTGCTTATTCACTGTCTTTTTGAAATCCTCACAAAAAGAAAGAATAACAATTCATTTACTTTAGGTCGTACATGTACTAATACATGTATAATTTCATTAATTGCAACATTATAGATATTATGTTGCGTTCAAATACCCATGTCGAACGTGGACAATCGGACACTTTCAAATGACTTACAGCGTATATGACGGCTTGAATGGAAGGCAGGTATAGTCTGCTATGTACATGTGCGTTTGTTTACAAAATCCTGAATGAAAATTAGCCGTTATTTAGCTATGCTTTTAAGCCCTTTTTTAATATTTGATATAGACTGTGAATATAGTATATAGACACATATATATAAATATGTTGCGTATATATATTCACATCAAACTTATATCTATACATCTCATAAATTCAAAAACCGAGAACTACATATGTACATGTACACTGTAGCCCCCTTTGGCTAATTTCTCCTCCGACTTCACTTTCAATGTCACGGTCGTCCTCTAAGGTCTATATCTGTCCAATGCCAAGCCAAATACTATTTTCTTTTCTTTCATCGTTTATTACATTTCTCTTCTCAGATTTTGATAACACCGATTGTCAATTCCTTTTCGTCCCTCGTGTTATCCGTCCGTCATGTTGTTTTGTTTTTGCTACAGTAATAGCCTTATGCAAATGAGTGCTTAATTACACGTGCTCACATTCGGTCTTCTACGGAGAAAAATGGGTTATATTAGGGTATCCATTTTGTAAGCAATTAATGATCATAGCTCGGTAGCGAGGGCATGTGTGACTGTTGTAACCGGCTAATTTCTTATTTCTAAGCATGATAGACTCGCTTCCATTTAAAATTTGACAAAAGTAGATGATTAATGGTTTTGGTCTCGTCGGTTTATGAGTAGTCTTTTGTGTTTGATGTTTACATGTGGTATGTCTCCTTTTCGTCTCATACTATGCTCGTCTTTTGTGTTTTTGCATCGGGTGTATTGGTGTTTTGCTGTTGATGCTGCAACAGGGTCTTTTTGGAGATCCCCTCCCTTATTTTATCTAGAACAGATCTAGTGTAACTTTAAGGAGTTAAAGAGAATCCCGACGATAATCTTAAGTGCTGTCAAATTTGCTATATGTACCATTTACAATCCAACAGCTTATTACTTTTTTACCGACCAACCTTAAATTGTACCGAAAGTATCTGAGATATTAGCTGGTGTTCAACCTTCAATGATCATATCTAAAGCTATATATAATTAAAGAGTTTTTCATTTCGAAGCTTTCCAATTTCAGAAAAAATATAGACATAATTTTTTATGAGAATGCATCCCTACCTAAAAAAAGCCTTACCGTTAAAAAATACCTAGTCTATTCTTGCCTTCTTCACGAAAAAGAAAGGGAATTCACCGACTTTCAAAGCAACTCGCCTTCCTTGCATTCTAAGCCTTTATTTGCAATTTTTTTGTTTTAACCCAAATTCATCTATTGATTTTATCAATTTTATGTATGATGCCATCAATCCATTCATTCTTTTCTTGGTGATACAACATTAATGAATTTTTTCCTACCAGTCGAACAATTTTAAATACACCAGTCTAGTTCATTCTAAATACAGCAATATCTTTTGGGGTCTTTAACGTCGTGAATGTATCTTCTTTTGAAGTGATGTATTTAATCTGATCCCCTTCAACATTAAAAAGCTTGTTAATGCCTGTCGTATATTTTACAGACAAACTTCAAATAGTACTTAAAGCATCTGATATATTAGTTGGATTTCAATTTTTCAATTGTTAGAAAACAGCAATTTGTTTGTAATGACAAATATGGATAATGACCATATTCCTGTATATAGAACAAAATCGATAATTCAGAAAATCAGAAACCGAAGGCATACAAAATCAGGATAAAACAGGAACCAAAGCAAACAAACAAAAACCTCCACCATATGAAAAGAAGCGGACTCCGATATGGAAGTGAGACCTGATGCCCAGGAAGAGTAAGCATCTCCTGCTTGCATGCAACACCCGCCACTTCATTTCGGTAGAACTGTCACATCCGGTTACTTACATTTCGGAAGACATAGAGTACAATCTTTGATTGGATGGTTCAAATTATCTATGAAAGAATCTCATCCACCATTCGGGAGAGTGGGACATCATAGTGTATGACGAGTTTCCCATATCGACCATAGAACTTCCTCAGTGACGATGTTAGTCGGTCACAAACATATTCCTGACTGAGAAGCTTATCTGAAAGATGCCAAGCTCTCAGAAGAAAATCTGTATATTTGGTACTTGATCTGGCATAGCGTATCAACTGAGATATGAACAGGCCAGAAGCAGGCGAAGAATGGATGTTGCTACTAAGAAAAGGAAAGATTTTAATGCTGAAATTCAAGTCGTCACGTTTGTCATAGAGTGAGGTGTTCATGTGGCCATCAGAGTCGTACGACAATTTTATGTCCAAATAGGATGCTGAATTATTTGTCTCTGTAGTTTCTTTGGCTTCAAGCTCCGAAGGATAAATACTGCTCAGGTAATCCGCGAATTTTGGATTATTGATGGCCAACACATCGTCTATGTATCTGTAAGTGAAGTTGAAGTCAGAAGCTAAGTACATTTTCCTTCAGAGACCAACGATTGAATGAATTCAGCTTCGTACGAGTACAGGAAAATGTCGGCAAGGAGTAGGGCACAATTGGTCCCCATTGGAATTTCGACAATTTGCTGGAAGACCTTATCTCCAAATTCTCACGATTTTGCTTTGCCTTCTCAACTTTGAGACTGAATAACGATTAGGTACTTCTTTGATGTTTACTCCAAACACCACAAAAATGTTGTCGATCAGAAAGTTTAACATCTGAATAATATCTGTTTCAGTGTTTTTATTTTCAGAATCAGACTTTTCTTATACAAAGTATGTTTTGTCATAGTTAACAACAATAAACTTGTATTTGCGATTACCGTTCTTACTAGTAAACGCAATACTTATGATTTTTGCGAGTCTTTCTTTCAATTTAGAATGTGGAATTGTAGCGTCAAGTGTCGAAAAATCAAATGCTTTGATCGAATGGACTCTACTAAAATGAGTGGATTTCAGATGTTGTAAAAGTTCCAGTGAATTCTTTTAAATCCACATCTGGTTGATACCACTGCGAGAATATACTGTCGAACAATATTTTTGAAGCCCAGATGAAACTTTGGTGAGTAAGATCGATACAGATTTGGTAGAACATTTTGAGGAACCAGCGATGAAACGTTGTTTGTACGGAATCTTATGCATTTTAGGTATGAAGTATAAGTATGGTAAATCTAAATCTAAATTGTTAGTGTCGAAGCCAAAGGAAGCAAGAGCTGATTTGTGGTTATCTATAGGCAGAAAGGTTTATTGGGGTGTACGTGGGATTTCCATGTGTCGAATTTAAACCCAACTCTTTAACTAGACTGTCGAAATAGTACTTTTTGAAAGTAAATGTTTAATTATTTGAAGCTTTGTCCGCTGGTGTGATGACATAATGTTCTTGGAGGTAGGTAAGCTCTGTAATAACATCAGGGTCTTTAAATATAGACTCGAATCTGGTGTTCATAGTTGATTTTAATTGGTAAATTCTAGATAAAAGTAACCCTTTGATGGATTTTATCCATTCGGAAAGGGTGTCGAGCTGTATATCCTCTTTCTTTGCCCAACGTCTTGCATATTCCTCACAAGAGTCCATGTTAAATTTGGCATTTTGGTTCCATGTAAAAGACATACTTTCTCTGTATTTGGGACCCTTTTTAATATTTCTCTCAACTTGTCGTTCTTGACTATACTAAGGTCACCAGTAATAAGTGTCCACAAGGAGAGTAGTTGAAATCCGATGAAGAACATTCGCAAGGAAGTGGATGTAGTGAGGGATTACTTAAATCAATACACTGCAAGAATCGTTTGTAATTGTAAATTTTATATGCAACTGCTGGTGTGTAGCTAAAGGAAATACAAGGAGTTTCTTTTCTTTTGAAATATGGTGGGATTTTTTCTGTTACAGTTTTGTGATTCAAAATTTGACCAAAAATTTATGTCTTAAACCTTATGAAACAACAGATGCTTTAAGTTATGAGATATTTTATTCCTTAAGGCCCCACATACCTCAAAAATTGACTTACAGTTTAGAAAAACGCTGGTCTATTTACGTAATGTCCCAATGAAAAAGAGAGGACACCGATTTTCAATCCAACTCGACAACATAGCATTATAAGTCTTTGTAAAAATTTTGTTTAATCCCAAAAGTTTTTTTTTAAGAATTCTTAGCTGAATGATGCAATCCAAATGTTTTGCTCATACGGAAAATGTGAAAAGAAAAGCAATTCCTCTGTTTATATTTATACACTTGTAAAGAAATATATCTCCATTTGCCTTTCTATCTTATAAAATGTTTTCTTTCTATCCAGACCAATAAAAAGCTCACAGTGCATGAAGTCTTAGAGGTATACACCGAAAAGCACCGATCGCAGATCAGGAGTCAAAGATCCAGGGAAATATTGCATAATTATGTAAGTCTTCACAAACAAGGCAATTACAAACCCCCGAATTGAGGCAGGACCAGGTGTCCGGGAAGAGTGAGCGACCTCTGACTGCATGCAACACCCGGCGCGAATGCTTAATAGAGACGTGTCAAATTCGGTAATGTCCAAATAGGTAAGAGATGGTCAGCTGGAAATGTTGCACTTGAAAATGCCGAAAACTGCAATACGTTCTTGTAGCGACCATTGATTTTCCTCGGTGATATCTAAAGCTGTTCTCCTATATAACCTTTAACAAGCAGTTTACTTGCGAGCCCCTTTTCCATGAGAAAGAAGTGTTTTTTCTTTAGTTAGAACATGCTCCTGTATAGCGTATTAGCTGTGAAATGAATATGCTATTGACAGGCGAAGAGGGAATGGTGTTGCACATGAAGGGGAAGTTTGTCATTGTGAAATAAAAATCATCAGGTTTGTCATAAAGAGAGGTTTTCAAATGACCGTTGTCACTTATAGATATTTATTCTGAATTGGCACAAGAAAACACAGAGCCTGAAAAAATATATTCTCATTTCAAAACAAATAAAAAGAATTTCCTTTATTGATATTGTTACTTCTAAAGTTGAATATCAGAGCGAACCATTTAGTTCAATTTAAAAGTCCGATTCTGAAAATAAGTACACTGAAACAGACATTATTCAGATGTTAAACTTTCTGATCGACAACATTTTTGTGGTGTTTGGAGGAAAGGTCTTCCAGCAAATTGTCGAAATTCCAATGGGGACCAATTGTGCCCCACTCCTTGTCGACATTTTTCTTTACTCGTACGAATGACAAATATGGATAATGACCATATCCCTGTATACAGCACAAAATCGATAATTCAGAAAATCAGAAACCGAAGGCATACAAAATCAGGACAAAACAGGAACCAAAGCAAACAAACAAAAACCTCCACCACATGAAAAGAAGCGAACTCCCGATATGGGAGTGAGATCAGGTGCCCAGGAAGAGTAAGCATCTCCTGCTTGCATGCAACACCCGCCGCTTCAATTCGGTAGAACTGTCACATCCGGTAACTTCCATTTCGGAAGACATAGAGTACAATCTTGGCTTGGATGGTTCAAATGGTCTATGACAGAATATCACCCACCATTCTGGAGAGTGGGACATCATAGTGCATGACGAGTTCCCCATATCGACCGTAGAACTTCCTCAGTGACGATGTTAGTCGGTCACAAACATATCCCTGACTGAGAAGCTTATCTGAAAGACGCCTAGCTCTCAGAACAAAATCCGTATATTTCGTACTTGCTCTGGCATAGCGTATCAACTGAGATATGAACACGCCATAAGCAGGCGATGAAGGGATGTTGCTACTCAGAAAAGGAAAGTTTTTAATGCTGAAATTGAAGTCGTCACGTTTGTCATAGAGTGACGTGTTCATGTGACCATCAGTGTCGTAGGACAACATTATGTCCAAATAGGATGCTGAATTATTTGTCTCTGTAGTTTCTTTGACTTCAAGCTCCGAAGGATAGATACTGCTCAGGTAATCCGCGAAATATGGATTATTGATGGACAACACATCGTCTATGTATCTGTAAGTGAAGTTGAAGTCAGAAGCTAAGTATCTTTTTACTTCAGAGACCAAAGATTGAATGAATTCATTTTCCTTCACTCGTACGAAGCTGAATTCATTCAATCTTTGGTCTCTGAAGGGAAAAGATACTTAGCTTCTGACTTCAACTTCACTTATAGATACATAGACGATGTTTTGTCCATCAATAATCCGAAATTCGCAGATTACCTGAGCAGAATCTATCCTTCAGAGCTTGAAGTCAAAGAAACTACAGAGACAAATAATTCAGCATCCTATTTGGACATAATGTTGTCCTACGACACTGATGGTCACATGAACACCTCACTCTATGACAAACGTGACTACTTCAATTTCAGAATTACAAACTTTCCTTTTCTAAGTAGCAACATCCCTTCTTCGCCTGCTTATGGCGTGTTCATATCTCAGTTGATACGCTATGCCAGATCAAGTACCAAATATACGGATTTTGTTCTGAGAGCTAGGCGTCTTTCAGATAAGCTTCTCAGTCAGGGATATGTTTGTAACCGACTTACATCGTCACTGAGGAAGTTCTACGGTCGATATGGGGAACTCGTCATACACTATGATGTCCCACTGTTCCGAATGGTGGATGATATTCTGTCATAGTCCATTTGAACCATCCAACCAAAGATTGTACTCTATGTCTTCCAAAATGGAAGTAACCGGATGTGACAGTTCTACCGAATTGAAGCGACGGGTGTTGCATGCAAGCAGGAGATGCTTACTCTTCCTGGGCACCTGGTCTCACTCCCATATCGGGAGTTCGCTTCTTTTCATATGGTGGAGGTTTTTGTTTGTTTGCTTTGGTTCCTGTTTTATCCTGATGTTGTATTCCTTCGGTTTCTGATTTTCTGAATTATCGATTTTGTGCTGTCAACAGGGATATGGTCATTATCCATATTTGTCATCATTGGTGATGTGGCTGCCGATGACCTGATGGACAATCGACATAAAACCCATGTGATAAGTTCTTCCTCTACAATCTGATAACAGAAAAAGAGGACTTTTTTATTATAACTTCGTAATTACTTTCATATTCCATTGAAATACTTATTGAAGTACTTAGGATGAAAATAGAATTCACATGCAAGCTTATTCAAATTATATAAATCTCTAACGAAAATAGACCACTTACCGAAATTCATAATGGCTGATAAAATGATGAAAAATGTCCGAGCTAAGCCACTTTGGCGCACTTTTTCATTTTTACGTCTCAATGAGATTGCGTCTTTCAACAGTGACGTCATAATGAAAAACAACGCAGAAAGATGTCGACTCGGACATTTTGAGCTTTCTAACAAAATCGGAAAATGGTCTATCAGACGATTAAATTAAAGTGAAAAACGATGTCAATATGATTTCGACGTTGTATTCGTTGGTATAAAAGAGGGGAGGGGATCTCCAACAGGATCCTGTTGCAGCATCAACAGCAAAACAGCAAAACATCCGACGCAAAAACACAAA
Source organism: Pinctada imbricata (assembly GCA_033119305.1). NCBI lineage: Eukaryota > Metazoa > Mollusca > Bivalvia > Pterioida > Pteriidae > Pinctada > Pinctada imbricata. The sequence continues at coordinate 36,912,633 of VSWD01000013.1, forward strand.
AGACGAGCATACTATGAGACGGAAAAGAGACATACTACATATAAACAACAAACACAAAATACTACACATAAACCGACGAGACCAATGGGCAATCGGTGCCGACTTTGGACGGCCATTTGCCACGCAAGTAGCAAATGGTGTGGTTATCCTGGATTACGTGCGCACAACCCTCTCACTTACCCAGAGAACATACAATTGTGGTTCCTTGGTGTCGTATTTTGTTTCCTTGTCTCCTTTGCGTCCTTTTATGTGTATATATGTCTAGCTGCGTGTTACGTTTGGAGTGTTCCGGTTTCTTGTTGTGGGTGCGCAACCACGTCACTTGTTGGAGATCCCCTCCTTTCCTAATTATCACCAAAGTACGGGTCAACATCCTTGTACGATCTTTAAATGGTCCACATTTTTATTTAATTATGCATCTAAAAATCCCAAGAGGTAATTTGGAGCCACTCACCCTTTACATGATAGATAAATGGAATTAGGAAATCAAATGAGGGACGCCGTAATATATTATCTCTAATTCTTTGTTGGTGTGGTTGTGTCCGTCGATGTTTAATTTTGTGCTCTATTGTGAGTGCTGTTGAGATTATCGTCAGGATCTTCTTTAACTCACTTCTATTGAAACTCACATTATTTCTATTGAAACTCACATTATTTCTATTGAAACTCACATTATTACTATTGAAACTCACATAGTAACTTATGCCCTTTGCCGTGTGGAGCTCTGAAAAAGTTCCCCGCGAGGGGTTTGACAGTAAGTGTTTTGAATATACTTCTCTGACATTGTCGCCATAGCACTTTCTATATAGACATAACGTCAGACACTGCATGAATTTTATTTATCTTTATTTCCATGCTTCATTAACATCGACGGCGGGTGCGGCTAGCCAAGAGGGGATGCTTGCTCCTCCCGGGCACCTGGTCCCACCTCTGGCTTGCTGGGGGTCCGTTGATGTTTATTTTTTTGTGCTCTGTTGTGAGTGCTGTTGAGATTTTCGTCAGGATCTTCTTTAACTCATTTTTGTTATTGCGTACACTGCTGTCTCAACCATTCAAGAAAATATAAGTGTTCCAACCCGTTTCCTCCTTCACTAAAATCATTTCAAACTAGTAGTCCAGTCATATTATGATTAGAAATCGAAGTTATTGCAAAGGAAATGTTTTTAGTGTTATGCTGTACATTGAGACACTTGGAACAACATATCAAAAGTCCTTTAAAATCCTCTTGGTGGAAATATGATTTTTTGGCCTCACAAAAATACGATTTTTTGCGCAAATTAAAGAAATTGTCATTTTTGGTGGTTAATTTCTCCATAAATCATGACTCATAGCATACCATTTTTCTTCCTTGGAAAGACTGGCTATAATATTATCTGCTGAAGCCAAATCAAGGATGATTATGAATATAATTTAACATTTTTGTTGGTTTGAAATTTCCAAAAGTAGTGTCTAAATTTGATAAAATGAGCGTATCCCCAATTTTCAGAATAAGATCTCATTATCATAATAGTGTAAAAACATTTCTAGCATATCAAATCATCATGCATAAACTTTTGTGTCACAATGATTCTTCTTTTAAAAAATCGTCCACAAAACCAGATGGTTCCATCATTTGTTCCGGTATTCATCAAATTATAGCAAAAAGAGAGAAAGTAAAGCTTAATTTCACCCTGATTGTTGAAGATTAATTGAATTTAAATTATTTTGTTTAATATTTGGAGTCAAATGAACTAAATGATTGTGATTTCATACTGCTGTGACTGCTGATTTTGTCAAAATCTGGTATCAAAGTAGACAATCTTGATCCTTTTGGAGAATTGTTGAAAAAATGGCTAAGTCCAATGTTTTTTTATGTTAAAATTCCAAAAATATTTCAAAAACATGTTGACCGATTTGCTTTAAATTTTGCATGACAGTCATTGGTGAAAAAAGCTATCTGAAGCTAGAATTTTATAATTATGCCTGAGTATTAAATTAAATTTATTATATTATATTCAAAAAATCAAACGTTGTTTAATTTTTATAATTGGGACATGGGGAACTTGCATAAAATTCTCCATATTTTTTTGGCTAGATTAGAAAATGTTAGAGGACTTTTTTGGAGATCTTTCAGTTGGTATAAAGAACATATAAAAACTAAAATGACCATGCATAGTCTTGAAATAAAAAAAAGGCCTCCTCAAAAATGTGTTTAAAAAGCCAGGACTTAGTCAATTTTCTCACTTTAAGTCAAAATATCATTTTGATTCCATTGCATACTTAATATTTTCCTACATTACTTAAATTTACTCTTTCTTTTATAATATTCATAAAGTATATTGAGCATAATTATGAAATCAAATAAAAAAATCTATGCTTACTCATTTCATTTTAAAGAATTATCTGAATCAAATTGACAATAAAATCTTCCTCATTGAATAATTTCTAAAAACGTATGGTCTCGACCGAATTCTGAGATAAATAACTCCGACATCATAGATATTATGACAAATATGGATAATGACCATATCCCTGTATACAGCACAAAATCGATAATTCAGAAAATCAGAAACCGAAGGAATACAAAATCAGGACAAAACAGGAACCAAAGCAAACAAACAAAAACCTCCACCATATGAAAAGAAGCGGACTCCCGATATGGAAGTGAGACCAGGTGCCCAGGAAGAGTAAGCATCTCCTGCTTGTATGCAACATCCGCCGCTTCAATTCGGTAGAACTGTCACATCCGGTAACTTCAATTTCATAAGACATAGAGTACAATCTTTGGTTGGATGGTTCAAATGGTCTATGACAGAATATCACTCACCATTCTGGAGAGTGGGACATCATAGTGTATGACGAGTTTCCTCAGTGACGATGTTAGTCGGTTACAAACATATCCCTGACTGAGAAGCTTATCTGAAAGACACCTAGCTCTCAGAACAAAATCCGTATACTTCGTACTTGCTCTGGCATAGCGTATCCACTGAGATATGAACATGCCATAAGCAGGCGATGAAGGGATGTTGCTACTCAGAAAAGGAAAGTTTGTAATGCTGAAATTGAAGTCGTCATGTTTGTCATAGAATGAGGTGTTCCTGTGACCATCAGTGTCGTAGGACAACATTATGTCCAAATAGGATGCTGAATTAATTGTCTCTGTAGTTTCTTTGACTTCAAGCTCTGAAGGATAAATACTGCTCAGGTAATCCGCGAATTTTGGATTATTGATGGACAACACATCGTCTATGTATCTGTAAGTGAAGTTCACTTATTTTGATGAAGTATAAAACTATATATAGCACAAACGCTCAATTACAAGAAATTAAAGCGTTTTTTTGTTTATCTTGATTCCTAACAAAGGCCACGAGCACATGCTCGAGGCGGTCTTGCTAAATGAAAATTGCCATTTTTACCGTTTTTGATTGGTCCGTTTTCTGATTTGCTTACAACTACAAGCTTGAATTTTATTAAACGTCTTATATAGTTACTAAAGATGTTTATGCTAAAACTGAATTGTTTCTTGTTTTTCTGATCAACCAAATATGCCACATTTTGTCTTTTTGCATTTTGACTAAAAATGAAGGGGAGTCTAAATACTGCGCCTCCCGTGAAGTATCGAGTGAGGACTTTTAATATGTGTCTTGTACGTGCGTTTAGACATTAAATCAAGTCTATAAATTTCTTTTGCAATTACTTTGTTTTCAGCCCATTTTTTTGGCATTATATGACTGGACTATAGGTTTATTGCACCACACACCTGTTTCGGATGGTAAATCCGCGTGAGAATTAATTCAAGCCAAAGTGATTTTCAGACAAAGCCAAACTTGTTTTAGTACCGTCCTTTAATTTTATTTTAAACATTTTGTGTATCTACTTTGTACGGCTCTAAACCCCATGTTGGGTAGACTGTAAACTGACAAACATAATAACAATTTTGAATAAGAGGCCTGTGTTGCAGTGGGGTATTCATTCTAAATAGAATTCGTTTCGAAGAGTACTGCTAGAAAATACAAAAAAATATAGGTCACCGAGATCTACATTTGAATTTGAAATGGAGATATCACATCAATATATTAACAATGACATGCTTAAGTATGATTTATATATGTCTGGTCCATGTTGCCATTTTACCTGTTATTAAATGATGCTATTCAATATGAAGACGTTTACATTTATACCACTTGGTGAGTGTCACTGCTGGTGGACCAGGAGTCCCCGAGGGCACATATTGCCAAGTTCGATCAATTTCGGTTGATCGTTTCTTCAACGCATTCTAAAATTCCTGTTATCAAAATTTCTTGAAATTTCTAAAACGTGGGTCCTGTAGCATCATATCCCACCCATTCTGCTACGTCTTTCGGTACGCTTTTTCGACATAGTAACTTTCACACTTTTTTGGCTTATTACATTGTTTAGATTTGAGGATCACTGACGAGGGTTAAGTACCCAAAACGTGCATGTCTGGTCCATGTTGCCAATTTACCTGTTCTTAAATGATGCTATTCAATATGAAGACGTTTACATTCATTTCAATTCTTAATATGTATTTGCATAAATCATGTAAATACACAATGTAGAGGATTAAACGTTTGATCAAAACATACCAAGATCAGGTGTTGGGAAGCACGTTTTAAAACATATTAATTGGAAAGGCTACAATATGCATGTCATGCTTTATATGTCAATGATTATGTATTTTATTGTAATTCGGTTATTCTTCTTTTTAAAGTCTCTGTCATATGCATTCTACCAAAAAAGAGTAAATATACTTTAAAACTCTGAAAATTCATATTACTTTGAGTAATGAATAAGATTTAAGTCCCTTTTTGTTCTTATAACACCACCTCTGTGTTCCCTGTAGATAAAGCACACTTAATTCGGATTTTCCCATCTGCCGAATCGAATATCTAGGTATTGCGTATGTAATCAAGTTGAAAAAGCAATGATTTATAGGTTATCTGAAGTACGAATCTACATTTCATATCATTCTGATGTCTGGACACATGTGACATTAAATGTGTGAAAAAAAACTGCAAAAGAAACGGAAAAATAGGAAATATATAAAAATGTCACTATATAAGATAGTTTTGATGTTTGTAATGAGATAATAAAATATGCTTTTTTTCAGTATGACATAAATCATCTGTTATAAAAATGCTTTAAATTAAAAGCGAATTTGTCAGTCCTACTTAATTATGAATATATGAAAAGCAAACTTCTGAGCATGAATAAAATCTTTGCCAAATTAAAGTACTATCTAAAATTTGCCATTGATGTATTTCTTAAGTCGATAGATTCCTTCCTTCAAAGTTTTTCTAATGTGTTCATGGGAATTTCAATAGTCTATTCCGTAATTTATTTGTTTATTTTGATCATTTTTTCCTCATATTTTAAAATTAATCAAAACACAGAAACACCCTCACGCGAAAACACAGAAGCGACAACCAAACAGCAAAGACGACAAATGATATGTTCCGCGGGAATCCCCTTTGATTAAACCAAGTAAATACTGTTTAAATCTTCTTTATACGATTTTACTTTAGGCCTATCATATGACCATTATCATCAATGATATGATGGTAATCTATTCTGGTCAAGATTAGACGTGTATTCGGAGAACACTAAAACAGAATTTTTTTTTCAGTGCTCACCACATGTTATGATATGGTGCACGGACAGATACAAAATTTTCTGTTTAAGTGTTCTCAAAATATACGTCTTTTCTTGACCAGAATAAATTACCATCATATAATTAATAATAATGACCATATAAATTCATATAAAGTAGATTTAGACAGTATTTACTTGGTTTAATCAAAGGGGATTCCCGTGGAACATATCACTTGTGTATCACGTGATACGTCACAGTGATAGGGTGACGACCAAGGACTGTTGCTTCAACCAATGCATTTAACATTCTTGTTTGTGTGATCATCTCGCAATACCTCAACAGTGCATGTATTTTATATATTGGTTTCATTTTCGTGCATGAACATCGACGGCGGGTGCAGGTAGGCAACAGGGGATGCTTACTCAACAGAGGATAACCTCAACAGCATTCACAATAGAGCACTAAATTGAGCATCGACGGACCCCTAGCAAGCTAGAGGTGGGACCAGGTGCCCGGGAGGAGTAAGCATCTCCTGTCTGGCTGGCCGCACCCGCCGTTGATGTTAACGCACGAAAATGAAAACAAAATGTACAAAACATGCACTGTCTGAGGCCATGTCTATAAAGAAAGTGCTATGGCGACCATGTCAGGGGAAAGCATTTTAAAAACACTTACTGTCAAACCCCTCGCGGGAAAGTTTTTAACGAGCTCCACACGGCAAAGGGCATAAATCTCAACAGCACTCACAATAGAACACCAAATTGAGCATCGACGAACCCCTAGCAAGCTAGAGTGGGACCAGGTGCCCGGGAGGAGTAAGTATGCAGCTTAAAATGTTGAGTCTATATTTTGTACAATGAACATAGACGTAAATAATTTTTGATAGACATGCTACATCTATACTGAATGATGAAATGAATATTTGGACAAACATGTCATAATTTTGTTTGTTTTTAACGGTACATGTATCACACAATCAATTTTTTTTCATGAAAATAAGAAAGGTTTAATTGACAAAAAGACCGATTTCACTATTCTATAGCACATAATGAATGTCAAACGTCTTCAAATTCAATAGCATCATTTTAGAACAGATCAGTTTCGGGTACTTAACCCTCGTCATTGATCCTCAAATCTAAACAATGTAATATGACCAAAAAGTGTGAAAATCATTATGTCCAAAAATGTACCGAAAGACGTAGCAGAAAGGATGGGATATGATGCTAAAGGACCCACGTTTTAGAAATTTCAAGAATTTTTTTAACAGAAAATTTCAAATGCGTTGAAGAGACAGACGATCAACCGAAGTCGATCGAACTTAGCTACATGTGCCCTCGGGGACTCCTGGTCCACCAGCAGTGACACTCACCAAGTAGTACAAATGTTAAATGTCTTCAAATTCAATAGCATCATTTTAGAACAGATCAATCATATGTTTAGTACAGGGAACAGGTCTTAAGTCCAGTGAACAGGTCTTCTTGCTGGGAAAGCTCTCCTCTCCTTTCTTTTCTTCTTTTTACAGAGACAACCGAGCAGCAAGATATTTGAAGCCAGAAGAATTAAAGATCCAGATATTAATCCTGCCAATAATGGTACTGAAACGTAACATAAAAAGGATATGTCCATTATTGTAATATTCAAAGCACCGTTCACAGAATATGACTAAATCCTTACGAATAAATACAAAGACCCGATATTGTCTCATACAAGAATTGTTGGTAGATAATCATGATAATGCATCAGAATCACTTCTTGAGAGGGCAATTTCTTAGTTCTAAATATAATGGTTTCGTAAATAAATGAAAGGATGTGATCTCCAACAAGACTCTGTTACAGCACCTACAACAAAACACCAACACACCAACAGCGAAAACACAGCGTAGGCATACACAGAAATTAAGGTATCCGTTGTACAATAGAGTCATTTTACATAGCGTTTTAATCATCTCCATTGTAAAGTATGGTAAATTTTATGCCTGGTAAGGTACAATAAACTATATATTTTCTGAAAGGTAATGATGCCCTGAGTACAGATATACGACTCCCGGGTCTTAAAAATCAAAGGGGAAAAACTCTTGTACAAATTTGTCATTTTGCATAGGTTATATAGAGAAAATAGACAATTTGAATGCTTAACCAGTTATTCCCCTTTATTTTTCTGACCCCAAAATTATTATTTTTGAGCAGTGGGCATTATAACCTTTCAGAAAATATATAGTTTATAGTACCTTACCAGGCATCGAAAAATGCCCTATTGTACATCGGATACCTTAAAACACCAAACACGAAAGATTACACACAAACCAACGAGACCAATGGCAATCGATGCCGACTTATATATAGGACAGTCATCTAGCTGTCACGTTAGAAGAAATGTTGTAGCTATCCGGATTACGTGCGCACAACCGTCCACTTCCACACCGATTTCGTTCAATGAAAAAGAACAATATATAGAATGTAGAGGAACTTTAAATCCAGAAAGACTTGATGCAATTCATTTTCTTTTTCTCAAAGGAGCGTTGTCATCCAAATTAATGGCATAATTAAGAGAAAAAATCAAAATTTCAAATGAATTAAGACAATACTTCGATACTTACAATTATTCCTAAATAAATTACTTGATGATTTTATGGATTTGTAATGGCTGTCTGAAATTAAAAGAAAGAAATATTCATTTTGAATTAGAATAAATAAAAGACGTGTATCTACTACATTAAAAAGTCGGACATCGGACACTTTCTGTTCTAATTTTTTATTATTCATCAGGAATGTATATAAAAATGGTATTTAGTGCGCTTTTTTTCGTGAAAGGCTGAGAATGTCAATATTGAAATATATGATCTATAGTACCAAATGTATTGTACTAGACACGTGCACGTGTTTCGGATGTTAGTCATTAGTTCTTTGAATAAAGCCATGCAAGGGGAATTTTCCTGGTGCCGTCTACAACATAGACTGTTAATGTCCTCTTGCCAAAATGAGCGGCTCCAAATTTTGTGTAGGGTGTATTCAGAAGCGTTTTAAGTGAAAAAATCATACTTACTGAAAGTATCTGTAGTATCATTACACGCTTTGAAATCGTACAATTCATCTAGCTTGACCTTCCCGTTGGATTCATTATAGCACCGAGTGTAGCAACCTTCTAGTGTAACAGGTTGAGGTATGTCGTCAGGACAACACATCAGTCGCACGCGCCTTTTAGCACCCTCATATCGACATGTCTCCCAAGCTTGCCACCCTACCCATGTGCACTTCTTACATATATCTATTGGGTCCGTGCAGAAGAAGCGCGGCAGAATGAATAGAATGTAAATACTGAGAAAAACGAAAATTCGCATAGCGCTAAAAGTTTCGTATATGAACAAATGGTTCGACCAGAACACAATATCAAAACTTATCTCAAAATGATATTTTCTCTTGTATTACGAAGTCTTATCTATTCATATCGAATTTTTTAAATAGTCGATAAGCACGTTATTGTTATGCGCGTAGCGCAAGATGCATAAGTTTTCCCCTCAATTTTTGGTGTTGATACCTCGATCAACCAAAAAAATATTACATTGATTACTTATCATTTCATTTCGTCGCTTTTTAACGTTTATTTGCAGCTTTGAAATCGTGTTGCTAACGACGTTGCTTATGACGTTGCTAAGCGCGTACTTCTGTTTTGTGTTGATACAGGTATCAACAAAATTTCTCGGCCAATCGGAATCGTCGTTTCTTAATAATAACAATGGAAATTAAATGATATTAGGATCAAATCCACGGTATAAAAGGCGTTTGATAATTCTGACGCATTTTCGATAGTGATATTGTCTATCTTTGATCCTTCTTATCTTGCTAATAATGTCACCATAAAATGCAAGTTGTGAAATACACAAAGTAATATACTCTGTTGCCTGTATTGGACCGAATTTCAGAAGAATTAGACAATAATTTTCCAGAAAGTCTTTACAAGTTTGTGAAAGCGAAAACCTTGTCCTAAAAGTTTCTTGGTAATTTGTAAATTTCTACTATGAAAATCCAAAACATCAGTACATGCTCTAGCATACAGGATGAGCTGTGAAATACAGATACCATAGGACGGTAATCTAGGAACATCACCATCAAGCCAGGGGAAATTTACTATGTTTAGGAGATCCAGGACAGCCAGACTTAAATTGATCCTATCATTTAATTTTCCTAAAAATTACAAATGTTTATAATTGAGACATACATTTTCTATATGCAAAGTTTCATCTTTTTTTACCGTTGGTTTTGAAGCTACGAACGTACATATGTACCCTTTGAAAGCCCCAAAATGGGCCGTAAATGTGACGTTAAAATTAACAGACTTTAGGTAATGAAAAACAGTTACAAATCTTCTGTAGAGGCAGAATATGAACAAGTTCTGTATTTTTCATTTAGATATGATGTGGGCAATCGGATGTGTATAGAAATATAAATGATCCGTAAAAACTTGATATTATCTTCTTTATATGTCAAGTGAAACACCGATAAATTCCTATTGAAATTTGACCGTCAGTTTTTAAGTTATAGTGATTTTGTTACCCCCTCCCCCTTACTTCTATGTTACCTAATCCTGACGGTCTTGCCAATAACGCGCCGATGTCGCCGTTTCTATTGTGACGTCATAATTGATCCAGAGCTTTCGGATTCTTTCGGATACTGTTCTGGACCCCCTTAACGTAGCTCGCGGGGAAGCTTTCATCACAATCAAATGTGTACGCAGGTTTCACACTCGATTTTTTTATGTGCACATCTACGCTATGACGTCATAAACCTTACTTGATCGTAACGTCACGTTACGTTGCGCGACATATATCGTTAGGGCGCAAATAATGGCTTTTTTTTAAATACTTATATTTTCTAGTAAAGCTAAGCGTAGCGAGCCGAAATTTTTAAACATAAACTTTATATTGTGTCTAAATTCAGTCAATGTATTTAGACACGCTTGCAATGAGAACCGGAAACTTTGAGGGATGTTTGGTTATATTTTGACTATTTATAGGGAATGATATATGAATGCAATTTTTTCTTCAAATATTACGTTGGAAATTAATGTTCTTTCATCCATCCTCCTCCATCCTTATCTGATTTCTTTATTGTACCATATAGACGGACGGAGAAGGCTTTACTTTTTTATTGTTTTTATCCACCACAACTTGTATGCTGACATAAAAAATGCACATATCTTCTATAGATAATGATAACATAATATTGCATATACATGTAAGACATTGCATGAAATATACAAGGTTAAACGGTATTGTATATAATTTGGTTTCATCTCAGGATTATACAAGAGTATAATTGTCCTTAATATTTCTATCGTGATAAAAAATTATTGAAATTCAAAAGCTGTCGTGATTAGTTTTCAAAAATCAAATTTAAAGTTTCTCATCTGCTTTTGAATTCGTTTTCTCTTTTGTTCTGACACAAGGTACAATGAATATAATTCCAAATTTCTATAGGATCTGGTGAAGGCTTTACTTTTGATCAGTCTTTTTCTCGCTCTCCTTCTTGCTTGTTTCTCATTGTGCACAATCGGGGAAAGCGAGGGTGGGGGGGTTGTCCGACAGAAAAGGAGGAGGGGCTGCCTTATAAAATAAAATTAATCTTCTCAATACTTTTTAAATTATATGCAAAGCGGTGATTTACTTTAAGAATTTAGGAATACATATTGTCTGAAAGTTCGATTATGACGTAAGACAAAGATTTGTATTTATATCAGAAAGCAGAGCGAACCGGAATTGTTTTGTAAGGGGACAACCAATTTGATCCTGAGGGGGGAGGGGGGCTGGCAAATTTTTTCGGGTCAGATTATTTATTTTCAACGCACGGCCGGCCGGAATATTTATTTTCCAGTAACTAAAGATCAGAATATTTATTTTTAACCTGTAACAATCCTGACAAGCAAAAAAAGAAAAAAAAAGAAAAAAAAAAGGTCATACTTAGGAGTCAAGGTCAGTGTTAAAAATTTGCCAAAGAGACTACATATGTGCAAGTTGTTTGTTTGTTTGGATTTTCATTTTATTTATTCATTCATTTATTTATTTATTTTTTTTATTTTTTTTTTTTTTTTTTTTTTTTGTTGTTATCGGAAAAAAAGATACCGTACTGCCTTCTTGAGGAATTCCTGAACTCGGAGAAATGGAAATTTCATTTTAATAATATATATCACGACAATCGAGGCGGCTGAACGTAATGATAGAAAACGAGCATGAAATGAAAACTACAATGTATATCTTATATGGACCGCCCCTCCCCAACCTTTATCCGATATTATAAAGTATATGTTCATATAAACAAGAGGGAATTTTTTGTATAACCCGCCAAAAGATATCGGATTGAATAGTAATAGAAAGTATTAACATGCCCATCCGTCTGTTCCGTATGATGTTTTCAAATATTTGAAGAAAAAAATGTCATGTACGGAGAATTTTATTTTTACATTAAGATATAAGGTCTAGTTCGAATACAGCCCATGTAATTGTTGATTAATTATCTTTAAAAAAAAAGGTTTCTGGATGTTTTAAAGAAGACCGTTACAGAGAATCAAATATTCCGCATACTCCTTGGCGTCATGTTGACATATGCGATCTGAACACGCTGTGACTTTGACGTTGCGAGTAAAATTGACGCCGAAGCCACGAAAAACAAATTTTCAATCTTAAATTGCAAAAAATCTGCCGAGAAGACCTATCCATGTTTTTATATATTCGAATTTAGCTCATTCTCTTCTTTTACGTGTAAGAAGGGCTTTAAGGACCTCCACTTAACTGTAGTTTTTATAAAATCAATAACCATTTTACATGTTCAAAATGTAATTTGTAATCTATCTTTCCTGAAAAATTCTGTGAATTTCCATTCGTGCTCACAATTTCATATTTTTATGCCAAGATTCCGGTGCACATAGTTTTTGGCCTGTACGTCTGTTTGTCTGTCTGTTTGTCAGAAAAACATTTACATTGGGCATTACTTTTGAATGGATGGTGATAGAGCTTTTAGTTCATGATGTTTCAAAGATTGATAAACATCAATCAAATAATTTTTTTTTCAAAAGTATATACAAATAGATATGCAAGATGAGGCGCACATTTGGTACACATAGGTATCCCTACAATCTGTTAGTAGAAAAACGTAAATTTTATGTTGTCCAAGCGGAAGAACAAGCCATTATAGGTCATATGTTTATCAGGAGAAAAGAAAATAGGACAAATAGACGGAGCTTCACAGAGACACGAAGGACAACTTAATCTAATATTGTGTATTGTTGTATTATCCGTTTCATCGTGTTCAGGTTTCATAAGTATACGTTTTACGTTCTCCATCTCAACTCCATTTAATGAGTTTAGAAAGTCGACCTTTAATTATGAGCCAAAAGATACATAGCAAAAGACAATCAGGGATTGTACGGGGGTCATTATTCGTCTTTACTCCGACAAACAAAATACTAAAACGGAGACAATTGGTCTCGTTGGTTTATATTTGGTCGCTTGTGGTTAATGATTTTATGTCGACTTTGGTATTTGGTAATTTGGTATATATGGAATTTGGTCAATTCTGTTGGAGATACCGTCCTATCTTTCAACTCAATCAAAATTTTTGGGGTTTTATCGGTAAAGCATCAAGCGTCGAGTGCCTTATTGCTGTCGCATGTTGAAATTTATTAGAGATCGCGTTCTGTTTTTTGCCAATTTATCAGAGTCAAATTGATTTATCTAAACACGATCTCTTAAGCTCAAATCAAGTTCTATCCAGATCTAAACTTCCAAGTATTTGAGGGTAAAAATGTGTCATATAATTGCTCTCTAAATAGTGATAATGAAATTTACTTTATTTTCATTAACAACTTTAGCATTGGAAACAAACTATAAAAGGAAACAACGTAAAATTCGTTTCTTACCGACAGTTTAATATTGAGTCTGTCTAATGAATTGATAAGTTTAATATCGCCTTTTCGCCTTACCTATATATAAAGTTATAAGTACTGGCGGAAGTATATCAGTTATTTTTTAATAAAGATAAAATGTGAAGAGGTATCTTTTAAAATTTATATCATTGATGTTAAGATTTGTATACAGTATTAAACGTCTTCAAATTCAATAGCATCATTTAAAGCCCCTGTGAAGATAAATTTGCAGCATGGACCAGACATGCACGTTTCAGGTACTTACTAGTAACCCTCGTCAGTGATCCTCAATCTAAACAATGTAATATGGCCAAAAAGTGTGAAAATTCTTATGTCCAAAAATTACCGAAAGACGTAGAAGAATGGGTGGGATATGATGCCACAGGACCAACGTTTCAGAAATTTCAAGAAATTTTGTTACAGAAAATTTCAAATGCGTTGAAGAGACAGACGATCAACCGAAGTTGATCGAACTTGGCTACATGTGCCCACGGGGATTCTTGGTCCACCAGCAGTGACACTCACCAAGTACGTAGTACAAAAGTTAAACGTCTTCAAATTCAATAGCATCATTTAAGACCAGATAAATTTGCAGCATGTGCAGCAAGTGCGGAATGCACTTGCACTCCAGTGAAAGTGCATTCCGTACTTGCACTGGACGCTGGAGATTGTTCATTAGATTAGGTTGTCCTTTGCACTTCTGTTGAACTGAGTCATTGTCTTCGTTTGTTTATCCAATTTTTCTTTTCGCGTGAGAAAGTTCTGTTTTATTTTTTCAAGACTTTATCAGCTTTTTTATTGTGATTTTTTAATCCGATTTCATTCACTGATTCATTGTACGAGTTATTATTTGATATAAAATTTGTTGTTTTCGAGTTGTAAGAATTGGGCTGAAACTTCCTGATCAACGGTTTAAGAACTTTGTACAAAAAGGACTTGAACACCACCAAAAACTCTCCCCAGGCATCTGACCCTTTTTCCAACGGTGATTCTATGCAGAATGACAAATATTTACAATGACCATATTCAAATACACAGTACAAAATCGATAATTCGGGAAATCAAAAACCGAAGGTATACAAAATCAGAATAAAACAGGAACCAAAGTAAACAAACAAAAATCTCCACCACATGAAAAGAAGCGAACTCCCAATGTTTTAGTTATTCTGTTTAGTTTTGTAATCTTCAATTAAGTTTTTTGTATGACCATTGATTTGGCTTTGTATTCGACTTTAAGCATCATTAAATGGTCAACTCCGGTTAAAGTCGATTGTGCCATCTCTCTGTAGTTCCACACCTAGTTTCATTCAAATAATTGTAATGGTGGTAAATAAAATTCAGAAAAAAAACTTCCTCCTTCAAAGGGCAATAACTCCGGTAAAAGTAGGTAAACAGTACCTATAGTTCAGCCAGAAAGATTCACACTTAGTTTATTCTTGAAAATGTCTGTAATACCATGCATTGCGAAAGAAAAGGCTGAAAATATACTTCATTAAATGGCATGGACTCCCGTAAAAGTAGGTCAACAGAAACTATAGTGAACTCTCTAAACCATAACTAAAGTACAAGCCTGGTTTCATTCGAGTATCTGTAATTGTAAAAGAGAAAAGTCTGGAAAAACAACTTTTTTTAAGGGCAATAGGCGTACTTCCTTTAAAAGAAGTTCATCAGCAACTATAGTGAACTTGATTTTTAACTCATTAAAATAATACGGAAGTGTTTCATTACAAGTTTCCTTTAAATCTGTTACATAGAAAAATCTGGTACACCTATATGTAAGAGACGGACAGATTGACATATGAAGAAGAAAGCTTTACATTAGTTTCACTGGAAACGGACTAACAAAAGTGCTGTTGAATTCCTCATTATATAATGTATGTATATAAAAACCAAGCATATGTCTAACTATATAGATGAAATTCAAATCAAATTGCTGTTACATAACTTTATTTTTTCAGACTATCAAAGTCTGTACATCCGTTATGATGTCACATGTATCCATGTTCTATGGAACTTATAAATACAGCAATATTCAATATAGTATACAGTGTAATTATTAATTTCCCTCTCAATATAGCCAAAAATCATAACATATTATTTCTTCTATCATCACATGCACAATATAAACATTATCATCCAATGAAAACATAGGGTCATCAGAGATGACAGCGCTCACCTCGACAGCATCATGTCCCATGACGAGCATCTGTACCTACATTGCACAAAGTATTTCCAGATGCATCATCCACATAAATTTGGTTGATAAAAGATTCAAAGAAAGCTGGAAATGAAGACTCTAATTTAACCATATCTGGTCAATCAAATGTGAAATAGGTCAGATGCAGCATCTGTACAGTACATTGCAGTGTACATCCTCAGATACATCACCCACACAAGTTTTTTATATTGATCTGGGACTTAATATAGGTCAGAAATGGACCTGTCCCATTTTACTTATTATATAATAACCTGATTGCTCAAGCATGGAATGCGAGTCTGATGCAACATCTGTATCATGCATTGCATTAAGCATCCTTAGATATGTCATCCACACAAGCTTGGTAATGTAGGACTTAAGGTAAGGCAGGAATAGACTTGTCCCATTTTACAAAACTCGGTCACTCAAGCATGAAATGATGCAGCCTCTGTACCGTGCATTGTTGTAAGCATCCTCAGATGCATCAACCACACAACTTTGGATGACCTAGGACTTATAGTAAGGAAGGAATGGACCTGTCCCATTTACCTGGACTACTCACTCAAGCACAAAATGTGGGTCAGATGCAGCCTCCATACTATGCATTGAAGTAAGCATCCTCAGAATGCATCATCCATAAAAGTTTAGTTGATGTAGGACTTGTAGAAAGGTAGGAATGGAACTGTCCCATTTTACCTAACCTGCTCACTCAAGCATGAAATGTATGTCAGATGCAGCCTCCGTACCATGCATTGCAGTAAGCATCCTCAGATGCATCATCCATGCAAGTTTGGTTGATGTAGGACTTATAGTAAAATTGGAATGAACCTGTCCCATTTTACCTATTCTTCTCACTCAAGCATGAAATGTAGGTCAGATGCAGCCTCCATACCATGCATTGTTGCAAGCATCCTCAGATGCAGCCTCCATACCATGCATTGTTGCAAGCATCCTCAGATGCATCAACCATGCAAGTTTGGTTGATGTAGTACTTATAGTTTGGGGGGAATGGACCTGTCCTGTTTTGCTTGACCTATAGTGCAGACGCCGACGACGGGGCGATAGCATAAGCCCCCCTCTACTTTGTCAAGGTGAGCTAAAAATATGACTTCTTGGACATTCAATTCAAAATTTTAACCTAAAGTGACATTAACTTAAAGCAGGATAAATTAATAAAATCAAAAACTTTGATGTAATGATGCATGATGTAAATATGAATACTGAATTTATACCATGTATAAATGATATATGTTTACAATGATATGGCCTAGGGCCTTTTGTATAAATATTGGCAATTGTTATATCGTCTTTAAAAGTACACCTGTGAACTGTGAAACAAACCTTATAGATGTTTCCATGAATTCCTCTTGAGTTTCAAAACAAATTTCACATTCAAATGCAAATCAGTTTTAAAATTTCAAAAAATGTCAAAATTTTATTTTGTAAAAACATTTCTGATCAAGTTCCAAACATACAGATTTTGTCAACAAATCCTTATACATGTTGTAAAAGTAAGCAATCAATGTTTTCATCGTAGATCTGTTCTGACGATTTCAAAGACGATTTTCCTAATAAGAATATTTTATTGCTCCATCCAAGGTGAACACAAACATGGTAGAAGACATGAGGGACTAGAAGCTCCGCTAAGTTTCATTAAAATCTGTTTAGTGAATAATTTTAAAGTTTTAAACTTTACAGATAGAAAACATTCCATAGACTGTATGAGAGCAATTCAGTCTTTGGCTGACAAACTAAATAAACCATAGCTTAAGGTAGTTCAATACTCGCGGATTCCCCACAACAATTTTTGAATGCTTAAGTCTTATTTTACAGAAAAGCATTTCAGCTGCTTGCAAATGCAAAATTTATGCAATTTTATCATCTTAATTAAGCCATTATTTGCCCAGAGTATTCCCAACCCCAGTGCTTTCTTTAAATTATTTTGAAATACATGTACTAGTATTGGTGTTGAATTTGATATATTCCCACATAATCTACTCAATTTCAAGTCATACATGTAATTTTGTGAAAATGTCAGAAATTGAAAGAATAAATATAAATCTTAATAAGATATCATAAAAATCAAGATTCTACTAACCATTACACTATGTGAATACCCATTAGAGCACTTTATTACAAAAATTCTGAGAAAAATTAAACACACAAAACTCAATATTCCGAGTGATTCCTCACAACAATTTCTTTGAAATCGATTTCATATTGATGAGAAGTTATATTATAATACCAAAATGATGAAGTTTAATGAATTCACTGTCCAGTATCCGCTTTATGGGCAATTAATGAAGCCTACCCCCTTAAAATTTTCGATTAAATAATACAAAGAGGAAGAGAAACTACAATATTTTAGAAAGTCCATTATTCTTAATGAATTCAAAATTAATGATTTTTTTTATAGATATGACATCTTTTTCTCGATGCCAAATATACATACTTTTGAAACATCACTGTCTGTATTATACATTAACAAAAATACCGGACACCTGAAACTCTGGACAATTTTTCGAGCATTCTCTTAGGATCAAGATCATTTATTTGTGTCTTTTTGGAAATTTTTCGACATGAAGTTACTTTACAAGTTACAGTCTTCATTTATAATTTAACGAAAATCATTACTTTAATAGTTTTTCTACTACTAGTATGTTACGTATGACGTGGTACAAGTATGGACCTATCTTAAATACTGATATACATGTATATATAAATAAAATTTTGTCGACTTATCAAATTCATTTCATATCACAATTTCAAAATCACAACAAATACATATATAAAGATATGGAATCCATTCAAATTTTGATTTTATAAAATTGCACTTAAGACTAAGTTATCTTTGTCAAACATGAATCATTGAATAACTAAATAGGCATCTTTGTTATTATATATTTGCTTCTATTTAGGTCACATGGTCAAACATTTTGGTACAAATAAGCAAGTCTTGCCAAAAGGAGCATAGATGTGACAGGAAAGTGGCCCCTGAAATCTTAAATTTTCATTGAAGTAATGAATTTTTACCAATATTTGTTCTACAATGTAGGCTATTTATGAAATGATGCATAATCTTTAATTTCCTTTCTCAGTTTCTTCAAATTTTGACGTCAAATATGGTATATTTTGCCTAATTTCTTGAAAAACGTCATTTTTGGGCTCATTTTCGACAAACTTCCTATTAGTTAGTATCAAGCGGGCTTCCAAGCAACTTTTATATTTTGATATGTTGTTGCCTTTGCACCTCTTTAAGTGCATGCAAAAGGAAAAAGTTGTTCACAATCCCGCTCGATGTCATCTCTATGAAAATAACCAAGAATTATGCTATTTTTCGTGAAAAATTGACAAAATCACTGGTTTTCATGATATTTATGCAAATGTACAATGTCTCAGAAAAGGAGGAGTATTTTTTATAACAAGATTTCTCTCTAAAAATGACGACAAAATTTAATTTTGGAGAAGTTGATTTTAGGGGGCCACTTTACTATTATAAAAACGATATATACTCCTTTTGAGCAAAATTAAACATCTTTTATGTTTAATCCAAAGGTATATCAAATCATTCAAAACATTTAGAAATGACTAAAGTACTGTCTTTGTTCATAAAAAGGGTACCAAACTAACTTATTTTTGAAACATTGACACATGAATGATGCATTAATTCTGGAATTGTGAAAAGATATTTGCTACCACTACTTTCAATTACTAATTAATAATTCATTAATTACAAAATTAATTTATGATCATACAAAATCAAATGTTTTAGTACCACATATTGTGTATAACAATGACTTCACTTAATACAGAATAAGACATATCCTAGGCATTATACACATCCTCTGTATCTGTTGTGTCAAGTAAATGAGTACTATCATCTTTATTAGCAGAGGAAGATTTTTCTTGTTTAATCATCTTTTTCCGCTTCCATTTCCTAAAAATGTCCAAGAATTTAGCTTTGCGAACAACGGTGTCTACAAGAAGAAGAAATAAACATTATTACAAGTACAGAAAGAGTTTACCATAAAAGACATAAGATACATAAAATACTTCTATTCACAGACCTTGACTCAGACTTCCATTCACTGACCTTGACTCAGATTTCCAATCACTAGTCTTGACTCAGACTTATACTCAATGACCTTGACTCAGATTTCCAATCACTAGTCTTGACTCAGACTTCTGCTCACTGACCTTGAATAAGATTTTCACACACTAACCTTGAATCAGATTTCCACTCCCTGACATTAAATCAGACATCCACTCCCTGACCTTAAACCAGATTTCCACTCACTAACCTTGAATAAGATTTTCACACACTGATCTTGAATCAGATTTCCACTCACTAACCTTGAATCAGATTTCCACTTACTGACCTTGAATCAGACTTCCACTCACTGACCTTGAATCAGATTTCCACTCACTAAACTTGAAAAAGATTTCCATATACTGACCTTGAAAAAAGATTTCCACTCACTGACCTTGAAAAAGATCTCCATTCACTGACCATGAAAAAGATTTCCACTCACTGACCTTGAACCAAATTTCCACTCACTGACCTTGAATCAGATTACTACTCACTGACCTTGAAAAAGATTTCCACACACTGACCTTGAAAAAGATTTCCACTCATTGACCTTGAAAAAGATTTCTACTCACTGGCCTTGAAAAAGATTTCCACTCACTGACCTTGAAAAAGATTCCCGCTCACTGACCTTGAATCAGATTTCCACTCACTGACCTTGAATCAGGTAACCAGATTTCCACTCACTGACCTTGAATTAGATTTCCACTCACTGACATTGAATCAGATTTCAATTCACTGACCTTGAACTACATTTCCACTAATGGCCTTGAAAAATATTTCTACTCACTAACCTTTACTCTGACTTCCACTAAAATTTATATTAATTATACACTTGTCAATTACTTTAAAACCTGAACATTATCTCTAATGAAAAACTGAAAATTTTGAAAAAGACATATCAGTTTCTATTTAGCAAAAGGAAGTGTTCAAATTCGGCTGCCAGAGAGCAGCTTTTAGTGTTGTATAATCGGGAAAATTTCATAATCGATTATCGGTTTATAATCGGTGAGGATTTTAATCGATTATTTCGATTTAATCGGAAATAATTCTTTCTTGTTTTAACAGAAAGGAATATGACAAGTAATGAATAAACTTCACTAAATCTTATGCTTGTATACATAGCAAAATGTCCAGAAAGAACTCCAACTACAGAATGATAAAATCATGTCTAGTAAATGAAATATTTTGTCAAGATCACAGCAGTAATGGAGTCAAAACAAATATGTGATTGTAATAGTCGACTATAGTAACTTTATATGGCAGATGAAGGGATGGGGGGAGGGTTCCATACGACCCAAGAGTTAACTTAAGATTTTGCTCATTCAAGGAATCAAGCAATATCTTCGTGGAGTTCAGGCTAACAGTACTGTGAAATTCCCTGACCTTGTCCTTCTTACAAAGCTCAGGAGTTCGTCGTGAAAACTAAAAAGTTTTTTTTAGACGAGTAGATATTGACGTATCGCAGGCCCGCATCGCATCTGACGTTGAAGTTTTCTATAAGAGTACTTGTCATTACTATTAAATTCAGTGAGAGTCCTAATTCCATCCATTGTATGCCTTAGAAAAGGTATCCTTTTCAAATTATTTACGCTCGCCCGGAACTTTAACTCGTAGAAACGATCGTAGATCTACTTTCGTTTTATTCGTACTTGTCATACGCGATTTTGACCGAAAAATATGTCATTCTTTTTCACGTTGAATATTTCCGATTATAATCGATTCTTAAAAACATAATCGATTAATCGAAATCGAAGGGTATTAGCGATGATGTCGCCAATGTCGGCGATAATCGTTACAACACTAGCAGCTTTCTGGACATAAGAATTTTAAAAGTTTCGTGCACCAACAATCAGTCACCCTTAATTTCAAAATAAAGTTTCATGCACCAACAATCACTCACCATGGACGTTTGTGAGATAAATGTGGTCCAAATAATCGACGTACTGGAGATCGGAGCGTGAATTCTGGCATATCTTGGTCCAGTACACTAGGTACAATGTCAGTACAACTATAGATACCACACACAGGAAGGCCCAGTATGGATCCTTGGACCTGAAACGGGAAAAGACAGTGCTTGAATGTCTTAGTCATAATCTTTGAATAAATAACCAAAAGAGTATCTTACACTTTTGTGATGAAATGATGCATGTAAACAAATGTAATACTAAAGTAAATTTGTATGAATTGACCAGTAAATGTTTGCTCCATTTGTTGGTGAACATATATAACTGTTACAATATAAAAATATTAATGCTGGTTCTATGAAAACGGTCATACAGTTTTAAAATTCATTTCTGCATTAAAAAAATTATCGAAAAATAATTCATTTGTATAATTTAATCTTTTAGAAATAGTAACATGTACCGCCCGAAATTAACAACCGGGTACATGTTATGTGCTAATTATTAGTGATCGTCATTAAAACTTCAGTACATTGATATCACAATGAGATAAAAACATATTCAAAACTCATCCACAGCTTATAATCTCAAGGTATTTTATCTTCATTAATAATGAAATAGAAACATTAATTACATAAAACATTACGAATCAAAACAAAAACCATGTAATATGAATTTTAAGTCAACACAGCAAGCAATATATCATATGTGTTAACAGAATGGGATGTAAAGGCACTCTCAACTTGATGCTACATGTACATTGTTGTGTACAATGTAATTTTAAATAAAATCAAAAATCAAAATTAACAAGAAATAATTAAAATCAATATTTATAAACATGAAATATTAGATTGTATATAAATCCCCAATAATGAATATTTTAGATAGTAAAATATACAAGACATTTTGTTTTTTTAAACTTTTAAGGTAGATGAGCATGATGAGAAGTCACATAATTTTGCAAAGACTGAGAAAGTCTGTATACATCCACTTAAAAAGATTTAATTCACAAAATATTGAAACCAGAACAAACTTACCATCAATTCTCTAAGGAAAAAACGAATAAAACCTACATGATGTAAATGATTTCATCAAAACTACAATAATGCAAGTGTAAATTTAAGCCCTACCACTTATGGTAAAGTAGTTATAGCCAATATCAAAGTTCTTGATTGCATGATTGAGGCAGACAGACAGACTGATTAACAGAAAACAGACATAGTATTTAATATGGAATACCTGCTTTTGGTAGGATCCTGAACAATTTACCCTTCCGAAAGCGGGAAAAATTTGAAAATTCCACGACGTCACAATACAATTTCGATGTTTGACCGAGGTTCGAAGCTTGTTCGTCCGAGGTAAAAGCATATTGTGACGTCATGACAATTTGCAATTTTTTCCTGCAATCAGAAAGGTCAATTGCTTTCAGTTAATGACTGTATAAATATAGACTACAAAACATAACACTATCAATCAATTGACCCTTCCGAACGCGGGAAAAAAAATGAGAAATTCCATGACGTCACAATGCAATTTCGATGTTTGACCGAGGTTCAAAGCTTGTTTGTCCGAGGTAAACACATGGTAAAAGCATTGTGACGTCAAGAAATTTTGCATTTTTTCCCGCAATCGGAAGGGTCAATTAGTCAAGTTTAAATGCAGTAAATAATGGTTCAATACTTACATCTGAAGTTCCAGCTCTCTTCTGACTTCACTGATATCTGTCGAGTTTAAATGTACCACACTAAGGGTATTAAATGACTTTGATGATGAAACAGTAGTTTTACGGACTGCTTTGGAAGCATCCGGCTTGCCAATTACTGATTCATTTCCACTTGTTGGAATAACAGAAAGATTTCCTTTAGTTGAACTTCCTTTAAGAGCTGGAGGCTGTGTTGAGGACTCATTTGCAAGGTCCCGTTTTCTTCGCCCTGGGCGAAACTGTGTGTTGTGCTTAGATAAAAGTTTGGATGGAGAGGACGCAAAAATCACCGAATATTGATCACAACTCTCAATTGCTGTCCTATCCAAATGTTGTAGTATGAAATATTGCACTCTAAAATATAATGATTTGTCTATAAATGTGTTAAGTATTAAGCCATTATCGTCCTGCATGAAACAGCAACTAGATACACGTAAAATATTAGTTCTCAAAAATGTGTCGCTAGTCCTCCCCTTCCTCTTTCGTATTATAAAAGAATAACCTCTTTTCATTATATGTATAACATCCTGATGATCATACCGCGGAGTAAAATCTTTGTGATTATGATCAAATCTGCATATTAAAGGAGTTGTTTTATCTCTTTCCCGGGCTATGTGATATGTATTAAGATTTTGGTGAAACTCTAAATCAGCTGGGTGCCCTTGTACTGGGCTTGTGTGGAACTGCATCTGAAATTATCAAAACAGCATTTATCATGTTTATACATGTATATACATCTGATTTCATATCATCATGATTATTTATCATATTTTCCTTACAATCTATTTTATTACTTAGGCACGGTCCATTTGATATTCTGGGGGGGGCTTGGGTTTTTTTCGAAAAAAATAATTTTGCTCTGAATTTTGATGAAAAAAATAAATTTGCTTATGGTGTGACAGAAAAAAATAATCTTGCTCTTACAAGTAATCTGAATTTGAAGAATAGCCATAAAATTCGCTTAAATTTCGGCTCGCTTCGCTCGCCACAGTTTTAACTTTCTACATGTATGGAAATTTTTTGGCTCGCTTCGCTCGCCATAGTTTTCTTCTGTAATGGCAAGTTGATATTTGAAAATATCAAATGTATGCATGTGACTGAAACAAGGGGCTTCCTTAAATGCTTAAATACATTTTCAATATAAGTTATTACTATTATTTAAGATACATGTATCAACATTGAGAATTTAATTAAGTTTTTCATAAGTTTTCATTTCTACATGTAAAATCTTGTCTAGAAGACCCATCCCTCAGGCCCTATTGCATGTTACATGACCTAATATATACATATTGTTCACTGAAATTTAATATATAGCATATTGCAAAAATCTTTTATCTCTCTCAGTTTAGAAGTGAATACAAGTTTTACATAAAAATAAAGTAATGTTCAGAGTAATTTAAGTAAAAATAAAGAATTTCTATTGAAAAAACACAAACATTCTTAATATTCACATCAATTGTTGTAAAAAAATTTCCTTGCTCCAACTTTGCAAGAAAAAAATAATTTTGCCCCGGTACGTGGCGAAAAAAATAATCTTGCTCCGACAAAAAACCCAAGCCCCCCCCCCCAGAATATCAAATGGACATGCCTTATCTTAAAAATTAAAAGGGCTACAATCAATTACATGTGTTTGTATTTACATATATATACACATAATTGTATCTACCAGAGATGAAACTATTGAAAGGAAAGTGTTTCATTTTGCACGAAAACGCTCTGGCTCATGACGTAACAATGCATAAGATCTAAACACTGGTGTAAAGCAGATGCACGTACCATCAGGTACCTGTAACATCCCGTCTGATGGCGACAGGCAATGACGATTTGAATGTTTGCATCCTTCAATATCAATAAATATTAACACAGTTCGTGTTGGATTTGTACACTAAACATGAATATTACTTATGCATAAAAGCTGGAAATTACATAATTTCATAATTGATTGTAAAATATACAGTGTGTATTGAGATTGTGAAAATGACAAGGAAGTAGGTACCGGTGTTTAAGCAATGATTTGTGGTACCTACATCAAAGAAAATCCAGTATACCTATATTATTGTCATTTTGATTTAGTAGAAAAATAATGTTCTAACTCCATTTTTATTGCCATCTCTTGATATAAGCATCATCATCAGGTTGATTGTACAAATCAAACACGAACAGTTACTGTAAATCATTGATATTGAAAGATGTTAACATGCATCGCCTGTCGCCATGATGGGATGTAGGTACCCGATGGTAGTGTTGTACATCGGAAACCTTTTAAGAATCGATTATCGGGAAAAAATCGGAAAGAGTAAACCGATTGATTATCAATTTAAATCGGAAAACAAAAGTCCATGAAAAATGGAACATAAAAGATAGAAAAATTTGTATTTTTCTACATGAAATTCTGAAAACTTTGCTGAAAACAAAATAGAAAGCATTCAATTTCAAAGTGTCTGCCTGTTTACATTCAAGACAACAAGTAATGGTTTATGTTACATGTGAAAAGAGGAAAATAAATACCTTTACACAAGATATCTTTCTTTCAGCGACAATCGATTGTAAGAAAATGAAATCGATAATGATCGGAATCAAAAGAGTTATGAGCGATCGACAATCGATTGTTGGCGACAATTGGTTCATCACTACCCGATGGTATGTGAATCTGCTTTAAACCAGTGCTAAAGAAACATACCACGACAGCTGTTCTAGCCTGTAAACTGAACCCGCAGTGACCTGAATTTTAACGTCACCATTTTAACAAGAAAATCGATTTCAGAAAAGAAGAATGAATTTAAGAGACAACTGTGGCACATATATATAGAATAAATGTCATTATTTGTGTTTTGTTATGGGTTATGGGTATGCAACACACAACAAGACTTAGTGCATTTATCACATGACTCAATAATAAAACAGAAAATAATATACAGGCTTAATTGGGGAGTTCCAGGTCGGCTTGTGTATTCAGAATCAAACCTAAATTTTCACTTATTTAAGATGGAAAATAACATTTGGTATATTTCTAGTAAGAAACCTATCAATATTGAATAATAAAATAATTACTAATTACGGAAATTAGTATTCATTTCAAAATTGCGAACATGCAGTTTTTGCGCAACCAGGTACTCCTAAAACAGGCGACCCGGAACTTCCGGTGCCTGTATGAACAAATACAGCGATGCTCCTCTTAAAATGACACTAGTCTAAGGTTTTCCGAGGTGGTGTGATTTTGATCGCAAATTTCAGTGCAATCGTGTGCTGTTAGTCGGATCATCTGACATACATGTAATAGCATCCAAATTAAAACAAGTCAACGCAAACCCTTTGTCTGCAATGTTCAAGACTGTATCAAAGGCCATAGCTGTATTATTTGCAAATGGCATGTGGCCATATTCTATCATCATATTTTAACATAGAGAAATGAACTTAATAAAACTTAGGTAAAAAAAAAAATTTTCTGGCTTCATATATTTGAAGTTTATCATACTGAAAATAATTACCAAAACTGAGGGCTTGAACAGTGTGATACTTATTGTATCATGAAGGGAGAGTATCATAAAAAAAAAGTACTCATTACTCGCACCCCTAGTGAGCTTGAAACAGCATTAATTCCTACAATCTTTAGCTATATATATAGGGGTTGGATATCAGCTTGGCAGATGCGACCAACAATTGGAGGTACAAATCTTTTAAAATGTTTGTTTGTTGCAGTCGGATAATTTTTAAATGGAAATCAAATACAGGACAACATTATTTGGCACAAACTTGTTTGCTTAAATCGAGGAACAACATACCATGGATTAAACATAAACACAAAAAAATGCTTAAAAGGAAACATTTAAGGCTCTACAAACAAGCCAGGAAAACCAGGAAATGGACAAACTACAGAGCATACCAAAAAGAATGCAAAAGATCACTGAGACGAGCAGAGTGGGAGTATGTAAATTCAAACATCATTGAGGGATTGCAGAACAACAACAACAAACCATTTTGGAAATACATAAAATCAAAAAGGCAGGACTCAAATGGAATAGCACCACTTAAAACATGGAACAATTCTAGTAAACGATAGTAAAGGGAAGGCAGAATTACTACTCAAACAATTCAAATCCGTCTGCACAAGAACATCAAAAGCAGAAATGCCAGAAACAAGGATTAAATCCAAAAGCAGTGATTTTTTTACCTTTTTTAAAAGCCACCTGTACCTTTTCATTTGGGAAAATATGCGATATTTGGAACAAATTGGGAAAATCTAGAAACAAAATTTCTTCGAATAAACGCTCAAATTATTGGTTCAAAACAGCAATTTCCTGTTCACAAATGCCTTAAAGTTATCAGTATTACTACCAGGAAAGTGAAAGAGTTTGCAAAAACAAAGGTACACCCCTTTTCCCCTATTGAAGCTTTGAACTATCAATTATAATATGGGTATTTAGATGTATTTTTTATGGCGCTCTCTTCAGTGTGAACAATTCGATTTTTAAAACAAAAAACATTTTCCTTTCGAAATTTTTGAGAGCATTGAGTTGTAAGCATGTACCTGTAGTATAGATCATATTAAATTGACGAACGTTTCGGTCTACGGATGCAAGATATTTAACGAATGTGTGTACCTCAGACGTTTTGAATTCTGCGAGCGGGATCACGCACTCAGCAGTCACTGTCGGCTCGCAGAGCCTCACACCTTGTGGATGTTTCAATAGACTCAGTATAACAATGAATTCTTGATGTTGTTCAAATAATTTCTAGTACATTGTTTACATACAGAAAATAGACCGAGGGAGAAAAAGTTTAAGAACTTGAGTATCACTATCATGACCGGCGTTTGAATGTCCGTGGCACGTGGAGGCGCGTGGTCAATAACTATTCAATTTTCATATTAATTAAAAATCTTATTTACAGGCGTGAAAAGTCGAGATCTGATCGTCCTATAGTACTTCTTTAATATACGTTGCCGTAAAATGACCCGTCACGCCGTGTTGAAATCAGTTTACTCACTGTAGTTACAGAAATATTTATCGCGTACGTAGCTTGTATAGTGAAAGCTTTTTAAAGGACAACGTAATTTCCTTTAGTACACGTTCAGTTTTCATACTTAAAGAAACTGAGATACAACATTATTTTACGGAAAGTAGGCGGCGATTTTACCGAAAGTAGGAGGCGAGAAATCGCCGGTCGCCGGCTCTTCATGAGAACCTTGCCGTGGATTACTTTTGTGCACGTTTCGTGTCATTTTCATTTCAATCTTGAAAACAATTTTGATCTCCGTGTATTGGGAAAATATGGGCCGATTTTTGGGAAAATATCGCTAATTTTTACAAGGGGAAGCCACCGATATTCGGCGGTAAATCCGGCCAAAAAAAATCACTGAAAAGTATCATCAAACCAATCAAAATTGACCAGAAAGGCCTCGAAAAACTACTGAAGAAAGTCAATCCATCCAAATCTTCAGGACCAGACAACATACCAAATCGCATACTGCAAGAATGTGCAACCAAATTAGCACCAATACTAAAAATTATACTGCAAAAATCAATTGATACAGGGGAATTGCCAAAAGACTGGAGAGATGCAAATATATCCAGCATCTTCAAAAAAGGGGACAAACACCTTCCTGAAAATTATAGACCAGTCTCTTTAACATCAGTTACATGCAAGATCCTCGATCATATCATCTGCAGACATCTCCTGAAACACCTGGAAACTAATAAAATACTTACCAACTTATATCACTGCTTCCGATCAGGATTTTCATGCGAAATACAACTCCTGACAACAATCAACGACTTCCTCATAGAACATGACAAATCCAATCAAGTAGATATAGCCATATTAGACTTCTCAAAAGCTTTCGACACCGTCCCCCATGACAAATTACTCCATAAACTTCATCAATATGGCATAAAAGGACCACTACACACCTGGCTAAACAACTTCTTAACAACAAGGAATATGAAAACTATAGTCGAAGGGACTGAATCAGAAGAAACATCGGTAGACTCCGGGGTACCACAGGGAACAGTCCTCTGCCCGATAATGTTCTTATGCCACATAAACGATCTTCCAGATGCAATCAACTCATCTGTACGCTTATTTGCAGATGATTGTCTTCTATATAGAACCATCAAGAACAGCAGTGACCAACAGACACTTCAAAATGACCTAAAACAACTAGAAGACTGGGCAAATAAGTGGGGCATGAGATTTAACGCAAAAAAATGCTACATAATGTCAATTAACCAGAAAACATCAAAATTGTACCAACTTAACAACCATATATTACAAGAAGTATAAAACAACCCGTACCTCGGCTTGGAAATATCTAATGATCTCAAATGGAGCCTCCACATAAATAACATCAGCAAAAAAGCATTAAATATATATACCACCATAGGATTTTTTAGAAGGAACCTCAGGAATGTCCCAGAACATTGTAGAAAAACAGCTTACATATCACTAGTTCGATCAATCATGGAGTATGGGGCAACTATCTGGAACCCGTATCTCAAAGGGGACATATAAGGCAAGCTTGAAAAGATCGATCCAAAACAGGGCCATAAGATTTACAATGTATAACATGTATAAAGATTAAGATTACAAAAGTATAGGAACCCGAGAACAATAACATCAATGAGGAAAGACCTCGAATTAGACATATTAGAGGAAAGGAGAATGAGCCTGAGGCTAATCCTGATGTACAAAGTGGTTGAGGGGTTGGTACCGTCACTGCCGCCTCATTCATTTCTTAAATACGCAAAAACCAAACGCCAAATTAAACGGAAACAATACCAGGACCACCAAACAACAAATTTAGTAGATAAACACGTGTGTAACAACAGCAGAGGACTAGTCATACCTAGCAGCAGAACATCGCAATACCAACATTCGTTTTTTGCAGACACGTGTATACACTGGAACCACCTACCAGATTCAGTCGTGCGTGCCAAAACTGTAGGAGAATTTAAGACCGCCCTACAGGAACATCAACACCAATAAAATCCGGCGCTCTCTCTACCGTTGTAAAAAAGCCATAAAGTGGATTCTACAACGTATACCATACAGATACAGACAGATGTAACACATTGAGCAATTAATTACTATTTTTTAAAGTGAAAATGCATGTTCTACAGTATATCTAAATGAATTTTAAAGAATTACCACTTTGTTGACAACCAAAATAGTAAGAAAATAAAGGATCTGTGACATCTTTTATCATCAAATTCCTCTGTTCCATCATAGATAAGTATATTTGACTACGTAGGTAATACAAAATGAAAGTAGCAGGTGCGTCAAGAAAGATAACTCTTTGCAGAATTCCGGTTTCACTTTGAGAAATGCAATGTCGAAATGTAAAAACAATTTATGCATCAGTAAACAACGATTAACAAGACGTTAAGACCTTATGGTAAGAATTCTAGTTCTATCAGGAAACATTACACTTTACGTATTTTGAATTGTTGCCTTTCTTTTACTTCTGTAATCTGTAAATTGACTTTCAAACTTGTAGAATATGTCACACAATTTTCAATTTCAGATGTTGTCGTTGTATTGATATACTATGTACAACACTGTACAATTTTGAATATTTTAGCCTTTCCATGATCGTCTATCAGTATCAGTTAATAATGAAAGCAGCCAAGTTGATAATCACTGGCACGGTCCATTAGATATTTGGGGGGGGGGGGGGTGGCTTTGGGTTTTTTTTTTTTTAAATAGTTTTGCGCTGAATTTTGATAAAAGAGAAATTAATTTGCTATTGGTATGTCAGAAAAAAAAATCTTGCTCTTACAAGTAAGTAAGTAATCTGTTTTTAAAGAATATGCATAAAATTTTGCTTAAAATTCCTTAAATTTTCCGGCTCGCTGAATTCGCTCGCTGTAGTTATATCTATCATATCATTATTTCTTTTAGCCCAAATTCATATCTGAAAATATCGAAAGGATGCATGGTAATGAAAAAAGAGCTAGGGCTTCCTACAAGGTATTACTATTAATAGTTGAAACAACGGGCTACGGTGCTAGGGGGATGTACATGATGTACTATCATTGTATAGGAATTATCCCCGGAGTAGGTCCCTAATTCTTGTGCACTAAAAAATTCTTTTCTGATAAAAAATTGTGCTATCAGGGACTGGGCCAGACTCTCTCTATATTTAGTCATGCCCGTCAAAGATACGATAGGAGTCTTATCCTGCTCCTTTTATATCCAATATGTACATGTATAGTAGTAGAATACGTCGTCTCTGGTAATGTATGCTGCGATGCATGTAATAATGATACAAATGCTGGTCAACAATGAGAGTAACAACTTTAATTAAATTCTGAATTATAGAGTGGATAGTGCTAGCTCAACGTCTAGCTCCAAACTGACGATAGAAAGCATAAAACATGTATATAAAGATTAGCATGTCAATTTACATGAAACGAATGATTAACAATTATGTCAGGAGGAGAATTACATCGGAATGTCTCAGATCTATAACTTTGTGAAGCCGATTAAAAGCAATTTGGACATATTAAATTGAAATCTCAATCAAAATATTTAAAATCAATAAAAATACAAATTATGTTTAATTTGTTCTTGGTCACAGATGCATGTTTCATCATAGAGTAATTTTAGGATGGATGCATGAGTACCAAGTTAGAGCCTGAGGCTAGATGTTGTGGGCATTAAATACATTGTTTTCAGCCAAGTAACCCCAGATTAGTCTTTCAGCTTAGGGACTATAAACAGGGGTCCTGAGTCTCGTATTGGCATAGGCACATGAAAGAAACCTTAATGCTTTGGGTGGGTCTGTTGCAAAGGTCAAAATTCCACATACAGCTTAAGTCTTCAGACAGAAGACGCCTAGTAGAGGCACCTGGATCTATATGTACATGCACTGAACAGTAAATGTTAATAAAATACCCAAAATTCAAAATTCCGCATAAACATGATATTTCAAATGTATGTCTTTATGTACCTATAACAGTACAAAGGCAGGGATAAAAAAGGCCATGCACCCAGCATCATGGTCTCATTCCAATAAAAGATTGCCAATTAAATTGGTAACTTGCTGCATCCTGGTGCACATTGTTCCATGGTATCTGTTTAGTTTAGGTTTTTTTACTCTGAATAAAAAAAACTCCAAAATTCAAAATTCGAAATAAACATGATATTTCAAATGTATGTCTTTATGTACCCATAACAGTACAAAGGCAGGGATCAAGAAGGCCACGCACCTTGCATCATAGTCCCATTCCGATTGAATTGGTAGCTTGCTGCACCCTGGTGCACATTGTTCCGCGATATCCGTTTAGTTATGGTTTATTTACTCGGAATAACAGGCATGGAAAAGTTGCAACACTGCCGCAGTAACATTAATTTTATCTGTATAAGTTGCCCCAAAACAATTGAAGTTAACTTTTCAACCTCTGAATACTCCTACATCTGATATATATTCATCAGTGGTCATTCGAATGAAGTTTGCTATGTTTCCCACAAGGCATCAGTGGTCATTCAAATGAAGTTTGCTATGCTTCCCACAAGGCATCAGTGGTCATTCAAATGAAGTTTGCTATGTTTCCCACAAGGCATCAGTGGTCATCCAAATGAAGTTTGCTTTGTTTCCCACAAGGCATCAGTGGTCATCCAAAGGAAGTTTGCTACTCTTCCCACAAGGCATCAGTGGTCATCCAAATGAAGTTTGCTATGCTTCCCACAAGGCATCAGTGGTCATCCAAAGGAAGTTTGCTACTCTCCCCACAAGGCATCAGTGGTCATCCAAAGGAAGTTTGCTACTCTTCCCACAAGGCATCAGTGGTCATCCAAATGAAGTTTGCTGCGCTTCCTACAAGGCGGATCATGACATTTACAGTGACTCCATGATCATGCTGTATGTGATGACATGCAAACCCCCCCCCCCCTTATTTAAGGAAAGCTGAAAATGAAGAACCTGTCAGTATGCAGATATTAGGAAAAATCCAGGATAGATGGCTGAAAGTTTGGCCTTGGCTGTTCTTTGATAAGCAAAAATGTAGTGTAAATTGTGCATTAAAAATGGTAAAATAGGGAGAATTGCTGCAGAAATTAGATGATAAAAACATATTTATAATTGTGAATATAAAGTACTATTCACTATTAAACAGATTTCCATGAACAGCTTTTCAGAAATATATTATTTTCAACTCGGCCGGTCCCTTTTGTGAGGGAGAATGGCCCATTGATTTATTGAATGGCCCATTGAAGTCCAAGTGGAAGGGCCAAAGTCCAATTTCACAAGTTTACCTTCCCAATCACTGTGAAGGGCAAAACAAGTTTCAAGATTCAAATATCTTCATAAAATCTCTTTATAAGTTACCCATGATTTGTCTACAGCTCCATTACATGTATATCATTGTCTAGAAAAGTAGCAATCTGCCAACTATGATGACAGGACTCTATGATGAACCTTGTCCAAAACTCATTAATTCCTTTTAGATTGTGAACTTGCTTCAACCAGCAGAGCTCAGACAGTTCTGAATATGCAATTCATGTATTACAAAAATGTATTATTATATCGTTATGGTCATTCTTAAAATTTTTGGCAGAAGTGATGGGATCCAAACCAAGTCACCACAAACAAACTACTCAATCTGTGCCGGAGCACAATGATCTGTCATCTCCGAAGAAAGAGCAACCGAAAGATTCCCAGGGTGCCAAGAACAAGCCCCTGTTAGAGCGTAACGACAGTAATGCTCCGAGAGATCTGATGATCAGCTACAGTCATGCTGATAAAGAGATGATGCAGAAAATAAGAGGTACAGAGGACTTACTTAATCATCTGATACTGCTGTTAATAGCCAATACAATTTACTCCTGTTCATTGGATAGAAAAATTAACGAACAATCTCATTCCTTTTGAATGTATATATTTTAATGATAAGGCATGCTTCATAGATCCCATTATTTCAGTAATTGTTCCTTTGATCCCTTTGAAATAAATGTATGTTGCGGACAAAGAGAGATAACTCTTGTCAGAAATAATTCTTCATAGAATAAGTTTGTGGAATAATAATCATAATTTTATGTGTTAGATAGTTTACAAATCAAACTGTAACATGGGTTGGAAGGGGTTTTATTTATATTTGATTCATATTGTGTTGTACACGTATGATATAATCAAACCTTTTGAAGGTACATGTATTAATAAGTATCACTCTTTACATGTATCATGTATATAAATGTATTGTCATTATACCATGACTGTATACTATGGAGTATTGTATGATTTTTAAAATTATTTTTTACATTATTTAAAAAACAAACAGCAAGCAAATTTGAAGCAATAGTCCATTTTCAAGTTCTCGGAAGCGACCATTAAAAACCTTGATTTTACACATTAGACATTAGACATCAAGTACCTCGCCAAACTTTTGAATTGTTACATCATAGCGAATCAAAGGTTTTAAACGTTATGTTTCCAGTGATTCATGTGTGATGTCACAATCGAAAATGTTGCCAAAGTATGTGATGTCTGTAGTCAAGCTATCAAATGAAATTTAAACATCTTGGAAATTGTCTATTGTAAAATATTTATTGTAAATTTAGAGCTATAAGAATGTGAATGGTAATGATTAAGTATTTATTTATAGATAAATTGGAGGAGAATAGAATCAGTGTCTGGGTGGATGTGATAGGGTTGTCTGCCGGTGTGGATTTCCTCAGTAAAATAGGCCAGGCCATTCTCGATGCAAAGGTCTGTGTTATATCTATTCTTTTTGTAACACAAAAAAATCTGAAAAACTGAAATGGTCCAATAATAAGTGTACAATTTGAGTCTGTTTCATATTATTTCCATTGTTGAAATACAGTTGAAGATATACAGTTTTGTAAATACATGTAAGGATTGTATTACTGAGTATCTCTTCAGACACTTACAGAAAATGCAAAATCTTCAATTATAAAGGTTTTCCTTTTTTTTAAATATTTTTTAGTTTAATACCAAAACTAGAAGCCATTACAAAGGTTTCAAACTTTAAAGTCTTTTTTTTATTTTTGAATCATCCAATTTATTTTATTCCTATAATTTTACTTTGTTTTTCTTACAGCTTATTATATCATTACTGAGTACATCTACATGTAAATCTAAGTACTGCCAGGACGAGGTAGCCTTAGCTTACATATCCCAGAAACCCATTTTTCCTGTGGCCATCAGTCCCGTAGAGGAATTATTCAAAGTCATGGACACTGGAATGTGAGACAACAGACTGTTTTCTTATTACTGCAATACCTTACACTAGCATTTTAAACACTCCCAGACCCGATATTGTAATATTTGATATTAGTTGAAACAGTATTTATTACAACAAATGATGTAGTATTTATTACAAAAAAGGTAGTTTTGGGATAGAACAAAAAGCTTGTAACTTAGGCCATGCAAAAAAAAATTTCTGGTTCTCAGATAATTGATCTAAAAAATATGGGTAGGTAGGTAGGGTTTTTTTTTTGTTTTTATTTTCCAAAAACTACTTAAGCACAATTTTTTATTCAGATATTATAGAGACTGTGATCTATAGTGACTACATTTGTTGTAAATGTTCACCATACTCAACTCTTCTCATAATTCCCCTGAAAATAGTTTCTCACATAACTGTGTCACTGAATAGTTCGATTCCAATGGCAATATAATCCATGGCACGACTGTGTTGCCTTTAAAATTCACCTTCAAGCTGACAATCACTCGTTCCTTCCCACCCCCCACCCCCCCCCCCACCCCCCCCACCCCCCCACCCCACCCTCCCCCACCCCACCCCCCCGGTCGCCATTTTTTATCTTGTGTACAATAACAAAGTACAGTATTTCCCTCCACAGAAGTCAGAGCACCTAAGCGTCTTGGTTGTGTAAAGTCTTAACAAAACCGACAAGTGCCATTAAAACGTAAAGCGCTGTACTGAAACAGACATTTCTACTTTTCGTTTGTACAGAAATCCCTGTTCTATTAATAGAAAATTATATTTATCAGCATGAGAAATCTGGCGGGCGGCGGCTATTTTTTTCCCTTCCCACGATAAAAACGTCTCATCGGGAGGAATTTTGAGCGCGCGGCGGTGTCTGAGAACCAGGATTTTTTTTTTATATGGCCTTATATGAAGTTTTCTCCCCAATATTTAAGAAATGACTGTCTTAGTTTTGGTGTTCATGGGAAGCGAAACGATTCTTGGAAAATTTGCATGTGGCCTACCAGAATTATGTTCCCATGAACACCAAAAGTAAGACAGTCATTACGTGTATTTACATTCTCACTTGATATTTGAAATTCTCATCTGCTATAACATCGTGCATTTTGTGTGTTACAGCATGTACAGTATCTTTACGTTGTAAAATTCTCCCTACATTCAAAACATGGACGTGACGTCACAGTAGACAACCAAAGTTATTGGAATATAATTCTAGTTGCCTATAATGAGCATTCAGCATGGAAAATCTACTAGCAATGTAAATACATGTATTTAATGTTATACAATTATTGCACAGTGATGAAGTTGATATGGTGAAATTATTTTTTTTCAGGAAGTTACAACTTGCCAATGTAGATTGGACAATATTTAAGGATCCTGAGAATTTTGAAAGTGACTTCCAAGAACTTCTTACAAAACTAAACTCTGAGCTGGAGGATCAAAACAATTTAGGTAATTTGTATAGTACACATTGTATATACCTGTATATATTGTACAGTAAATGCAAAAAAATATTTGGTGCTCAAATTTGCTGCTTTATTTGTCTTGTATATTTAAGCGAAGTTCCAACTTTAATTTTTGTGTCGCCTGCGAAGCATAGCAACACTTAGGGATCACTTTGTCCATTGTCCGTCTGTCTGTCACACTTGGATGTCACACCCTCCAAAAGTGATTCCTGAGTGTCACTATGTTTCGCTGTGTCCGTCTGTCTGTCACACCCTATAAAAGTGATTCCTGAGTGTCGCTATGTTTCGCAGGCGACACATGCATTCCTTGGAATGATTTTTTTTAAGGTAAAAAAGTTCCAGTAAGTCTAAGAAATTAAAAGAAATACATGTACATGTATAGGAAAAAAATAAAGCTTCTGAACCATTTAACAAATTTTACGTTTAATTTTAGCCAACCTTGGAGAAAAAGGAACAAAAAGATTGAAGCAGATGGAGAACAAGGTCAAGAGTAAGAGGACGTCGGCCCCGTTAGCTAAGCTCGTTATACTACCGGAGGAATACTGGAAGGAGATGTATAAGACAGACGACGCTGTCCTATGGAATAGGCAAGTCCTTGCATGTATATCAAATAACTCAATTGTACTGTGCAACTAGACATTTTTGCAAAATTTACCCCAAAAAAATTATTACGTGAACATGACTGTATAGGTTTTTGGCTTTGTGATATGAAAACAAAAATATGTGTTTTCATTAAAAATGACTTCGTATTATTTTGGAATTAGGGGTCAATAGACAATCTTCATTAACACAGTAGACTTGAATTTTAGACACTCCAAGACCCCACATCACAACATTTGACGTAATTTCTTACTGTGATGTCAAAACAGATCTGTGACGTCATAATGAAACATAACGTCAAACGTTGTGATGTTGGGTCTTGGAGTGTCTAAAATGCAATTTAATAATCTTATAATAGTATGTGACACTAGTATTATAATTTGTTAGTGCATCTGTTTTACACATTTGACAGAAAGTTTAACATTTACATATCGTAAAGATGTCTTATGTAGGGTTAACTTTCTCTTATTACTGACAAAATTATTTAATTTCTTTTGCAGATTTTTTTCGGACTTCAAGAATTATTTTTCGGAGCAAATATCGAGTACATTTACTATAGACGACATGACTTGGTTAACACAGAATCTACAGGCTGAGATGGAAAACGAAACGGACAAAACATCGCTGTACAAAGTGAACTTCATAAGTAAGTGTTTACTTATAGTATTGGTCATAATATATGTTGGTCAAAATGCATGTATACATGTATATACATGTATAGCCAGTACACATGTACTTCCATCCCCATCAGTTAAATATTATGATAGACTTAGTCCTATACATTATCAAGGAAAACTGTAAACACGTGGGGGTAATTTTCGCATTTTTCACTAATCGAGGGATTTCGCGAAAGTTTCCCACTTGCAAAAATATCCCCACTGCATTCTTATAATGGGAAAGACATTTATATGGCAAAGATTTCCCCCGCGGGTTATGTCTTGATGTTATAATCATGATATTTTCCCCCAGCGAAAAAAAATTCAGGTTTACAGTACATGTATATGGATCTCAAAGTAAGAGGCTATCTAGAGAATATTCCCTGGATTTTTAAGGCCCAACTTACAGGCAGGTGCAGTTAGATAATGACTGTCAGTCTATCCATCTGCCAAAAAAAAAAAAAGTAAGAATTAACTTTGATCATAGTCTCTTTTCTGTCTCATGTAGGAATGCCATATCCTGCTTGCCTATAACTTGTGACAAGACCTTTCTATCATAACTGATTTTTTTTATCAGATATGATCATATGACCTTCACCTTGATCCTGACCTTATTTTGCGGTCAGTGAGGAAATGACACAAAATTTACCTGTCATCTTGTATTCCTTTAAGTGATGATTCACTTTGTGAGGAACTGAATGAAAATTTTGAAAGATGATAAGTTTACTGTTACTTTAACTTCTATGATGATGTTAATAACTTTAAAAGGTGTAGGTGCGGTAACCTGCTATTTCGGCTCTATTTTCAAAGTTGTTCATCTATCCATAATGTTCTTGTTGATAAAATGTCAAATATAGTGTGAATCAATATCAGGAAAGCCAATTTTGATTTCACAGTCCTTTACTGAATACTACGATGCTCAAAATAATTGAGCGAAATTTTGATTCAAAATTATGAAATCAAGAAGCGTGCCAGGCCTTGCCCATAATAATTTTTGTACCAATCGATGATTTGCATAAAAAATAGTGTGGGCGAGGCCTGGCAGATACTGTAGATGAATTTTGAAGATTTGTGTGCAAAGTACGATGATTTGTTTTGCGTCTTCAGGGCAAATGACATAAGAATATGACGCCATACATCACACGCGTGATTTTACGAGGGCTCAAAATTATGACGCCTTATTTTCTCAAACATTCAACATTGCAAAAAATGATAATTAATTATTTGTTTATTAAAAGCATTTTTGGTTGAAATTAAAGGGCCAATATGAGGGGTTAGCCCACCTAGTCCTTTACATATACTTGTGAATTTAATAGTGAATATGTCCAAAGTAATCTTCCTTAGGGAAAAAAGAGTTTGTTTTATTTGTTAATAGTGAATACCTTTTTTTTCAGCATTTTTCACGGTCGATGGAGAGCAACAGGCAGTCTGGCCTAGAGTGGAGGATTACACCAAAGAGATATACGCCATGCATGAGATTCTCTCCATGGACTCCAATGTCAGGGTTGATGCTATAGAAAATCTAGGTCAGTATATCTGTATAGGATAAATTCAGGAAAGGTTCTTTTATGAATAATGTTTCCCCACAGGGCTCTCAATTGGCCTGATTTGGGGCCTGATTTGGGGCCGATATTTGACCTCATTCCCAATGCATAATAGTATCTTTTTTCCTAATTTATTGACCAATTTTTCCCAACTTGATACCTCGTGGAAAAGTTGGGAAAATTTGCTAAAAATGCTAAATTTCATGTGAAATTTGACAAGAGTGTGGGAAGAATTGTTGTCAATTGATCATTACAGTATTTAAATGAAAGTATTCTACTTCATTGGGTATTTATATTTTTCCCAATTTTTGATCACTATTTTCCTAATTTCAAAGGCCCCAGCCCAATTCTCAAAAAGTGATGTGAGAGCCCTTATAATTTTTTTCTGTAAATTATGAATTCTGTTTGATTCAGCAATGACTGTCAAATATAAGATTGTGATTTATATTAATTTGTCTAATAGAATAAAAAAAGTAATATTTAATGTACTTTTAAGGAATTATTCTCTTTCTCTGTTTATTGCTCCTTGACTTCTGAATTTGTGTTACATTATCCAACAAGTGCTATGTACATATAGAGAGCTTCCATGTGATATGGCTTATAATGAAATTTCTTTTAAAAAGAAATAAGAGAAAGATAATGTGTACAATAAGTACTGAATTTATACAATGTTTAAATCCTTGAACAGGTCGGTACCAGAGTCCAGCTGTTATATCGTCACTCAGAGATTTGTTACGCAGTAAGGAGTCAAACATCCGTGCCGTAACAGCTGTGTCCTTGGCAAAGACGGGCAATAAGGACAAACAGACGATTGACCACCTAATGAAGCTTCTGAGTGACAAAGATCGACTGGTACGCGAGGCAGGATGCTTGGCCCTGGGACATCTACAAGCCAAGGTGGCCATACCTAAACTGCTTCACCTATGGCAAGTTTTACTTATTTCTACATTCAATTTTTCCACTTTACATATGAGCTGATATATACATGTAGCATTCATCTGGTTGGGGCTACATGTACATGTATTTGTGTATCCTTTGGTCAATTCAAACTAGTTTGTGATCATGGTGGGGTGAGGCAGAGTCGAGCCCCGCTATGATCACAACTCGATCACCCCCTATATTTCTGTGGTATACGTAGGTCAGCCATAAACCTTATAATAAATTTATTGCATCGAGGATAATTTCTGTTACAAATTGAATACAACTGAAAGATTATTTTGAATGATAAACGCATATCCGATTATTTTGAACATAGTTTACTAGAGTCCGATGTCACAATTTGTGTAATCCTATTGGAAGAATTAAGTCTGAGATGTGATAAATTAACATATTTCTCTAATTGACTTTATGATGTTTTTCAGGAGGAATGATTTTATATCTCATGTCAGAGAGGCTGCCCAAGCCGCCCTGCTGCAAATAGGCGGAAAAGAGGTTGACAACGCCATGCATATCACTAAGGTACTGGCAGAGGAGATCCGAATGCTTACTGAGGAAACCTAGCCTGTAGGAGTAAGGTACTGGAGGAGGATTTTGGAGTATATTTACTTGAAGGGTAAAAATAAGCCACATGTATACTTGTATCTGTGGCATGCAATTTAGATTTACATTCTCTTTAGGGAAAATAAGGTACTCGTACAGTATATGTGACGTTGTACATTTATACAAGTATAAATTACGTTGTAGTAACACCTGTGATATTTATTTGATATTCATATTATAAAAAATATACAGAATTTGATATAAATTTTTGTCCATATTTAGTATCTGAAGAAAAAAGTTTAATCTACAATATTATTATAAGACTTTTGTACTAGCTTGTATATGATAATATTATTGATGCAGTTTTTTTACACTTTTGTATTCCTTGTTTCTATTTGAGACTTTTTTAGTTATGTACATGTATTTGAATCTTTTTGAATGCTCAGTCCTTGTAAACCTTTATCTTTGATCTTCATTGCTGATTGAAGAAGACAGTATAATGCAACATAAAAATGAGTGTCACTTTGATTTGCAAAAGACACAAACTCTTCTTTTTTCACCTTAAATAAAACAGTAGTGTAATAGTCTGTACATGATTTTCATTATGTAAGCTTTCTTTCACATATCCTGATATAATGCATTTAAATTATTTATTTTGCTCAATTATTCTATTTCCACTGTCTTTCAAGTTTTCTTTATAGTACTTGTAGAAATTCTAGTTTTAAGATTCACTAGTACATATACATGTATGTACAGGTAGTTTAAGCTTACATTTTTCTAAAATTTTATGATAGTTTCAGGACTTTATCCGTAAAAATGGATAAAGTTAAGATTTTGTACATGTTAAGAAAATAAACTTATCCATTCAACTGATATAAGATTGGTGAAAATAAAGATATGCCAAAGGTATGAAAATAAGTGCAATGTCATACAAAAATCTTTTTCACAAAATTTGAGACTGATGGTAATGGGCATTATTTCTCACTTAAATGTAGTTTCTTGCCAGTTCTCATTTTTTTTATGGAAATGAAGCTTACTCTAGATGAAAATATTGATTTTTATACTAATGATTCTTTACAACACTTAACACATTTATCTGAGAAAAATTGTTTGGTTTTTATACGCTGTCATAAGACGGGACGACTTTTGAATTTTTTTTTATGTTAATACACACAATTGACTGGTGTGTAATACATTGTATTTGAATCTCTCATGTAATACTTGCATGTAAGTCATTAATGGACTTGCCATTTGCTTTTGATGAAATTGCTAAAATTTATTCAACTGGTTTGGAAATTCTGCAGTCCCTCAATTGACCTCTCTCACATATTTACATGTATAATAATTGACAAAGTATCGAAAAATGTCCAAGGTAGGAACTTTTTGCACTCTTTTCATTATCATGTAACAATAGAATCTTGTCTTGAACAGTGACGTCATAATGAAAAACAAACACCAAAAGCTACTGTCTTGGACATTTTGAGCTCTTTATATATAAGTATGATAGGAAAATGGTCTGTTGAATGTGAAAACCCTAATGTACATGTAATTTCATTGTGTATGATATTTACATGTATAGATCGTATTTGTATAATTTGTCGTTAAAGAGTATACCATTCTACCTCCTAATGTTTTACTTACAGTCCTAACTTTATGCCTTGTTCCATGGGTTGCACAATAGATTTATTTCGTGATAAGTTTATTGAAATACAAATTTATTGGTGATAACAGTCACAAGTGACTATATTGCACACCATAGAATATTGATTAATATAGAAATTTCAGGAGTTTATTTACTATATAATAGTCTTTTGAGTAAACATGTAACAAATTACTCCCCATATGGGATGGCATTTTACGGAATCAAATATTGATAAGGTCACAAATTTTCACCTTTTATATTAAGGAGCTGATAAGATAAGGGCCGTTTTTAGCCCTAAATTTCGTGCCGTATTTCTTCCACATGACGGTACATATGCAGACAAAAGATAATCATTATTGAAATAAAATGTATTTGAAGACTTTTTGTATGTTTTACTTTTCGATGAAATACTCATAAGATTCTAAAATGATGGCCCAAAGAGGTTGGAGGTGCTGGAGTAATAAAACTGAAAATATCGACCATAAACGTAGAAATTTTAGAATATTTTGCCTGAAATGGATAAATATTAACTAAAAGACATCAAATACATCTACATTGTATATCAGAAATACATTTCGAAAGTTCTATTTCTTTTAATTGGTAAATAATGAAATCCAACTCAAAATACGGTCTAATTTTGTATGTAATGGCTATAATAGAAGCTTTTTAGCGCAAAATACTCATTAGCGGAGAAATCCACATTGCTCCTGCTTATTTCGTTCCTA
Source organism: Pinctada imbricata (assembly GCA_033119305.1). Classification (NCBI taxonomy): domain Eukaryota; kingdom Metazoa; phylum Mollusca; class Bivalvia; order Pterioida; family Pteriidae; genus Pinctada; species Pinctada imbricata. The sequence continues at coordinate 36,956,328 of VSWD01000013.1, forward strand.
ATTGTTGTGCATTTCATTCGATCGTATTTAGAACACATTTTTTAATGGATTAAGGAGAAAAAGTAGTCAAATTTTCCACATTTGATTATCTTAAAGATCAATTCTTTAACAAATGCACCCCCCTTCCTTTTTTGGTTTTTCGTCTCTGGGGTAGTGTTCCCCCCGGAGATACAGAACCCCACTTTTCCAGAAACTTTCTATCATGGATATACACCTCCAGTATAAGTGGCATTCTGTATCTACGGGGGGAACAATGTTCAAAAAAAAATTCCGTTTTCTATTGATTTCTATGGGAAAAGGACAAGTTTTGACCCAAATATTAGCAATATAATGCATGATAGATCTAAAATAACTTCAGAGTTTGATGGGATACTGCGCCATTTGTATTAAAGTAACGAACGATTTTTCTTAAAATTTTCCTTTTCAAAATTCGACTTTTTAGGGCAGATTTTACGTCTTATCTTATCAGCTCCTTCACTTGCTCAATAATTATATGAAAAAGTAATAATTTTGCTAAGGGTTAATAGAATTAAGTTTGTCTCAGAACAATGTTAAGCAAATTTATTGCACAAATAATAGTCATGTAAATACAATCCAGAATAATTGTGCAACAATTTTGTACCTTTTTCGTGAAAATATTAATTGACCATGTGAACGAGGCATAAGTGTGCACTTCCATTGTATTTACTCACACTTAAAAAAAAGTAAACACAAGAAAAACACCATTATGTAATAATTATAAATTTCAATGGTATTACATGTAGTATGAAAATGTTTGTGTCAGTGTATTTATACATTATTGTGTTTAAGATTGATTGATGTATTAGTCTTTGTAAATTTGCATAATTATAATGTATGTTTCTACAATATGATTGAATCAATTTATGAAGAGTTCTAACATTTGAGTTTTTGTACCATTTAAAAAATATTTTTCATCTGTGAAAGTTTAATAAAGATCATTAATTAACATGTAATTCAATTAAGAATATGAATAGAGTTAATTTAAGGTATCCGTTGTACAATAGAGTCATTTTACATTGCGTTTTAATAATCTCCATTGTAAAGTATGGTAAATTTTATGCCTGGTAATGTACTATAAACTATATATTTTCTGAAAGGTAATGATGCCCTGAGTACAGATATAAGACTCCCGGGTCTTCAAAATCAAAGGGGAAAAACTCTTGTACAACTTTGTCATTTTGCATAGGTTATATAGAGAAAATAGACAATTTAAATGCTTCACCAGTTATTGCCCTTTATTTTTCTGACCCCAAAAGTATTATTTTTGAGCAGTGGGCATTGTAACCTTTCAGAAAATATATAGTTTATAGTACCTTACCAGGCATCGAAAAATGCCCTATTGTACATCGGATACCTTAACTTACATGTATTTAATCATGTTAATCATGAACACACCCATAATGCCTAATTTATTTAAATGAAATAATTCATGTTATATTCAATTTAATGTTTTGCACAATTGTTAGATTTACTCTTTGTAATTGTTATACATATAGATCTCCCTTAAAAGTATGAAATTGTTTATTTATGTCCTAGCTAATAGACCATTTTCACATTACCACTAGACTTGTATTTTAGACACTCCGAGACCTTACATCTTTTAAACTTTTGACATTATTCTTCATTTTGATGTGTAAAGCTGTTTCAACGTCACAGTAAAAAGTTACGTCAAATGTTGTTATATCGGGTCTTGGAGTGTCTAAAATTCAAGTCTACTGCAGTAATGTGAAAATCGTCTTGATGATAAATATCGAAGATCTATTTATGGAAGCTGTTACGGAACATTTTATTCTGTTATGCCATTTAAACTTAATTCATTGTCTAACTGTAACAGATCCTCTAACCCTAATTTTCCGTTAGGAACTAGAACAAAATGGATTCAATATTCCTTTATTTTGAGTACTTGTACATGTTTTATGAAATTCAGATTTTAATTGAACACTTCTGGATAGTGAAACCATATTGTTTGAATACTTGGCTGAAATTCATCAACTGTAATTTAATGAAAGCTAACATTTCATGTTTACACTACCCACCTTTAATAAGTTCGCATCTGACTCTCCTCTTGTTTAAAAAAAATTAAAGATTTTTTGGGCTACAAATTAAAAGTCGTATTGTTGTACTTTATGTTGTATTTTTGATGCATAGCTCTTCCCTAGGGATCACACTTTTGTTGAATTTTTATCCTGATTTATGGATATGTTATTGTTGTAGTTATACATGTAAGTGCTGATATTTATTGTATGTTAGATTTTTATTATTATTTTCTTTTCATTAATTTATACATGTATTATTTAAAGCCAGAATTTTCTTAATATTATGGTAAGTCAACATTTTTACTGATTAATTTCAGATGAGGTGAAAAAAAGGTACAACTCGTTTTTCAGATTTCATTTTTTTAACAGAAAATGACAACTTCAAAAGAATTAAATAATCTTGAAACATCCTTAATTTGTATTCCAAAATACATGAAGAATTTAAAGATTTTATTTCTTTTCACCCCATTTTGTTTTCAAAATGTCAAATTTGCATCAATTATGTGTTAAAAGTTGTGGCTTTATTTAGTACTATGATATTTTTGTGGGCATTCATAGGTGCAAAACATTTCATAAACAGACACGGAAACCTAAACAAACATCAATACATGTAAATTCCAAAGACCCTTTTTAGTGCCTTGTTTCTAAGTACTGTAATCAATTAACCACCTAAAGGATAAAAGACAATCAGATTTTATGAAAAATTTCAAGAAAGCTCAAAGAATTGAAGTGTGACACTAAAAATAGAAATAAAATTAAGAAAGCAGAGTTTTTTTGTAATTTTTTACTTCCTTGTTTAAACTCTGAAAGTTTTAAGAAATTGTCATGTAGGAATACCTCCTATATTTTTTCTTTAAGAAAAGTAAAATAGCATTTAGCATTAATACAGTCTTTTCGAAAACTCACTAGCCTGACGCCCGTGGCTAGGAGAAATTTTTTCGGGTTAGTGGAATTTCTTTATATAAACTATGCAAAAAACGTGTAGAAATTGTCTTCGAGCTAGTGAAACCACATAAAAAAACCACATATTTCGAGAAATTCATGCACCATTCTTCTAAAAAGACAATTTTTCAAGTCTTCCAGGCAAAAGATAGTTGACTGTACCTTAGAATTACATGTAGTTCTACCTATTTTGACTCAATTTTTTCACATCCATATGAACAATGAAGCTGAAATTACCTCTTTTAAAGATTCAAAATTCTAAATTTTAGGCAGAATTTGTAATATAATTTCTACACATAATGACAAAGCCATAAAGACCCTTTTGATAGAGCACATTTAATAGGCCACGTGCCAAAATGCATAATGGCTGACAAAATGATGAAAAATGTCTGAGGTAGACAATTTTTGTGCACTTTTTCATTGTTACATCTTAATGTAAAAATTGTGTCTTTTAACAGTGACGTCATAATGTAAAACAATGCCAAAAGATGTTGACTCGAACATTTAATGCTCTCTTACAAAATCGGAAAATGGTCTATCAGTGGCGTAGCTGCCTATACGCCAGCACACAATGGCGTGCACATCGCGGAGTTAGAAAACAAGAGCCCCAAGGGGCACAACGCTCACCTGATACCCATGCACGCTCTAATTGACATACTGACATTGAATACTGATAGTGCCAGTACCAGGATTTTAGCCCACAACCTTTCTAAAAAGATTTTTGCCGGATGCAGAGAAGTGTTTTTCAGACAACCTTTAAAAGTACAAAAAAGAAAAAAATATAATAGTCACATTTCAAAACAATAACTTTTTTACTGATTTGAAAAAAACGGATAAAGTGGACCAACGTCATATGCCCAGCTAGTATAGTTCAATTATGCAACATCAAAAATAAAATCATATTGTAGAATTCCACATTAATGTGCAGCAGAAAAAGAATAAAACAATGAAATGATTTCACAAATTAAGTTTATTTAAAATTGAACACAAAACCTTTCATTATTGATTAAGCTAGCATGCCAGAAATTATAAAGCCTGTGTTTGTGAAACGAGAATGCCCCCGGCGGCATCTTTGTTAGTATAAAGGCCATTTTCTGTTAAGTATGTGAGAGGTCAGGGTCAGCGTAATATTGGTATCAATGAAAAGATCTTGTCACAAGGAATACACATGTACAATATGAAAGCCCTATCACTAACCATTCAAAAGTTATGCCCAATGTTAAAGTTTTTGAGAAGTACGTGAAAGGTCAAGGTTATGGTCATGAGGTCAAAAATTTTGGTAAATACACATGTGAAATATGAAACCTCTATCACCAGCTTCCATTCAAAAGTTATGCCCAATGTTAAAGTTTTTCGGAAAACAGACAGACAAACAGACAGACGGACAGGCCAAAAACTATATGCTCCTGAATCTTTTATTCCAGGGGCATAAAAAACAAAGATTTTTCAGTTTTGCCTTTATTCACTTAAATGAATTATGCTTTTGAATAGTATTGATTTCATCTCAAATACATGAAACGTACAGTTAAAATCGTTTTGATCCAATATTCATCAATTCAAGTGAGTTGTGCAGAAATTGTGCCTGGCAGTTTGTTTTCCAAAAAAGCAGTGTATGTTGTATCATACCTCATGACCCAGTGAAGCCATTTGAACAAATAATTTTCAGTAAATATGCTGAAATGCGACGCTTCTTGCCTATGCATATTTCAACAGGCGAGAAGGAGCGTCGCATTTCAGCATACGCTGTTCAACAACTCAAGTGGTTTCTCTAGGTTTCGCAGTTTGAAACAAATTAAAAGGCCCATGAAATTGTTAAGCTTGTCCAACTAGCAGACCTACGACATCGTTATTTACTGTTAACTAATTGTACACGGACAAGTTGTTAGCGGAGAGAGTTCATGAAATGTATCGGTTGCATTGGATTTGCCGACAAGAAGTTATTTGGTCCGATAAAAACTCATCATGTATCTATTATTTGATCAGATAAAAATTCCCAAATGTCTTAACACAGGATCCTGTCGTTTTATGAGAGAAAATGTTTTAATATTCACAACCTCAGGCCTCTGTGTTCCTCTTAGAAATATTATACATACAAGATGACGAACACAGTGGCTTAAAGTTGTGAATAATAATTTATTTTCTCTATTAAAACAACAGCTTCTGTGGTCCAACATTTCATTGGAAGATTTCAGGAACTCTGAACGGAATTATTTATTTTCAAGAATTTCAGATATTAAATGTCCTATGCATTCTCAAAATCCAGAGGAAGAGATTACTCATTAGACGTTTCCTCAAGAAATCAGTCCGTAAATTACTTCATCTAAGGGAGTCTAAGACAGAGGAAATTCGAGCAAACTTTATACATGATAACAAGTATATGCAAGTGTTCCAAGTACATGAATGATAACCATTATGAAAGTGTTCCAAGTATAAAAATCTATTCCGTTTGCACTGTATCTCCTGAAATGTATCGCAGTACTACTTTGCGGTTTGAATTGCAATGAAGCCCCTAGCGGAATACGATGCGTCTTGGGGACGAAGATGAATTAATGGATATCTAGTAGTCTGGGATGTATCACTGGGTTGGGTGCACCCCCCCCTTGATCCTCCAAAACCGGCCTAACTTTGTAGCATTTTTTGCGCTCTTTCAGGTAAAAATTTGTCTCATGGAAATTTCCATTGCAAAAGTGGTGTTTTTTGGGAAAAACATGTTTTTTTAGTCAAAAATCACTGAAAATAGGAAAAAAATTATAACTCTTATATGGTTGATGTTTTTAAAAATTGAAAAGTGTAAATATATAGTATTTTTGATGCTCTTTCAGATGAAATAACTTGCAAGTTCCAATTCCTATTTTTACTGTGTGTTTTGGGGTAAAAAAGTCGAATTTTTGCCAAAATTCACAGAAATTTGAGGAAATTTTAATTTATTTCTGCTTCTCAGCTCCTCAATATTGCATATGATCGTTCAATGATGATTTAAAAAACATCTTTAAAGTCTCCTCTTTCAAATGACATATATTTTATATTCTTATTTTTTTGCAAAATCCTCGAAATTAATTATTTCATACAGAAACCTGCATTTTCAATCAGAAATCTCAGATTTCTGTATATTTATTTAAAGAACCCTTATTTGTTATAAAAGCAATGATTGAAAGCTATTTTCTAGTGTAACTTTTCACACTATATCAGATTATATATGTTTTACTAACATTTCATTCAAAATCAGCGTGTTTTTTGGGGAAAAACGTATTTTTTCATTTAAAAATAGCTGATTTCTGGAGAATATTTATTGAATCTATAGAAGTTCTTGAAATGATAGCAGGAATGTATTTTGAACTGTAATTATTTAGGTTCACTCATAAATTACATGTATGAAACATAAAAGGTATATTTTCTACTTAATTTTGGGGCAGAATGCCTGTTTTTTGTCTAGAAATTACAGATTTCTGGAAAAATTTTATTAATTCATTTTCTTTGCTAAAACTATACATTTAAAGCTATTATCATTATAGAAAGTAATCATCTTGTCAGATGATTGTGAAATTAAATGTAATAATCAATTAAAACCATCATTTTTGTGTAAAATATGCATTTTTATGCAAAAACCACTTATTTTGAGAAAATAAGTACTAGCTCTTTTAATTGCCTAAATTGATATGTTTTAGCTTTGATATTATGCTGTTTCTTATTATAAATGGATAGAAATGTTATTTGATAACTGAAATTTAATTTATATCTCATTTTGGGGCAAAAAACCTTATTTATGTGAAAAATTCACTTATTTCTGTTAATATTTTTTAAAATTTATATTTCTTATTTAATCATTACTGGAGAGGTTTCATATAATTGGATGGCATTAATGTGATCAAATTTAATGAGTTAGAAGAGATTTCTTTGATTATCTTGCTATTTTGGGTGGAAAATCTTGATTTTATTTTAAAATCGCTAATTTCTGGAAAATCCTAATACTATGAAATCAGACGTTATTATTTATATTCAAAAGAGTTCCTGGGTATATCATAGCTTGTTCTTGTAAGTTATATGCATTTGAAATATCCTCTGTTAATTCAATTGATATTTTGGGGCAAAAAACCTCATTTATGTGCAAAATTCACTTATTTCTGTGAAAATTGTTTTAAATCTATATTTTTTATTCAATCAAAGCTGGAGAGGTTTCATATAATTGGATGACATGATAGTGATCAAGTCTAATGAGTTAGAAGAGATTTCTTTGATAATCTTGCTTTTTTGGGTGGAAAATCTCAATTTTTATTTAAAAACCGCTGATTTCTGGAAAATCCTTATTACTATAAAATGTGTCGTTATTATTTATATTCCAAAGTGTTCCAATAGTAAGTTTCTTGATATAGACTATATATTCATATAAAACATATTTTTTGCCCCAAAATACCAATTAAATTAACAGAGGATACTTCAAAAACATATGACATACAAGGGCAAACTATGATATACCCAGGAACACTTTGGAATATAAATAATAACGACACATTTTATAGTAATAAGGATTTTCCAGAAATCAGCGGTTTTTAAATAAAAATTGAGATTTTCCACCCAAAAAAGCAAGATTATCAAAGAAATCTCTTCTAACTCATTAGACTTGATCACTATCATGTCATCCAATTATATGAAACCTCTCCAGCTTTGATTGAATAAAAATATAGATTTAAAACAATTTTCACAGAAATAAGTGAATTTTGCACATAAATGAGGTTTTTTTGCCCCAAAATATCAATTGAATTAACAGAGGATATTTCAAATGCATATAACTTACAAGAACAAGCTATGATATACCCAGGAACTCTTTTGAATATAAATAATAACGTCTGATTTCATAGTATTAAGGATTTTCCAGAATTAGCGATTTTAAAATAAAAATCAAGATTTTCCACCCAAAATAGCAAGATAATCAAAGAAATCTCTTCTAACTCATTAAATTTGATCACATTAATGCCATCCAATTATATGAAACCTCTCCAGTGTTGATTAAATAAGAAATATAAATTTTAAAAAATATTAACAGAAATAAGTGAATTTTCACATAAATAGGTTTTTTGCCCCAAAATGAGATATAAATTAATTTCAGTTATCAAATAACATTTCTATCCATTTATAATAAGAAACAGCATAATATCAAAGCTAAAACATATCAATTTAGGCAAATTAAAAGAGCTAGTACTTATTTTCTCAAAATAAGTGGTTTTTGCATAAAAATGCATATTTTACACAAAAATGATGGTTTTAATTGATTATTACATTTAATTTCACAATCATCTGACAAGATGATTACTTTCTATAATGATAATAGCTTTAAATGTATAGTTTTAGCAAAGAAAATGAATTAATAAAATTTTTCCAGAAATCTGTAATTTCTAGACAAAAACAGGCATTTTGCCCCAAAATTAAGTAGAAAATATACCTTTTATGTTTCATACATGTAATTTATGAGTGAACCTAAATAATTACAGTTCAAAATACATTCCTGCTATCATTTCAAGAACTTCTATAGATTCAATAAATATTCTCCAGAAATCAGCTATTTTTAAATGAAAAAATACGTTTTTCCCCAAAAAACACGCTGATTTTGAATGAAATGTTAGTAAAACATATATAATCTGATATAGTGTGAAAAGTTACACTAGAAAATAGCTTTCAATCATTGCTTTTATAACAAATAAGGGTTCTTTAAATAAATATACAGAAATCTGAGATTTCTGATTGAAAATACAGGTTTCTGTATGAAATAATTAATTTCGAGGATTTTGCAAAAAAATAAGAATATAAAATATATGTCATTTGAAAGAGGAGACTTTAAAGATGTTTTTTAAATCATCATTGAACGATCATATGCAATATTGAGGAGCTGAGAAGCAGAAATAAATTAAAATTTCCTCAAATTTCTGTGAATTTTGGCAAAAATTCGACTTTTTTACCCCAAAACACACAGTAAAAATAGGAATTGGAACTTGCAAGTTATTTCATCTGAAAGAGCATCAAAAATACTATATATTTACACTTTTCAATTTTTAAAAACATCAACCATATAAGAGTTATAATTTTTTTCCTATTTTCAGTGATTTTTGACTAAAAAAACATGTTTTTCCCAAAAAACACCACTTTTGCAATGGAAATTTCCATGAGACAAATTTTTACCTGAAAGAGCGCAAAAAAATGCTACAAAGTTAGGCCGGTTTTGGAGGATCAAGGGGGGGTGCACCCAACCCAGTGATACATCCCAGACTATAGGTCATTGTCCTGGCAAATAGTTCCGATTATTTTCTTATTATTTTCAACAATTGGTGGAAAATACACACAATGTTTATCTTGAATTGTCTTCCCATGATTGTTTACTAGATAGATGAAATAAAATTTTGAATATAGTTTAAAGTGTGTGAGACATCTACATGTGTGGAAGAATGCGTGTGAAAATGGGTCCTCAGATCATAAAATTCGAATAATTCTGGTCCGGAACCAGGTGCATGGCTTTGAAAAAATATTTAAAAAGTTGTGTACTTTTAATCTTTACGGCATTTTTTTTTTTTTTTGTGATTCAAATAAAATTTCTTCATTCAAAAGTAGTATCAATGTGTTTAACCCGGTGCGATTTGAGAATTTTTCTCCTATTTTTGGTAAGAAAACATACATTATACCTATGTACAATCTTAAAAAATATTCCTTAAAAATCCAAAAGTGGATATCTTGACAAAATTCTTTCACTTGAAGGGTACCATGCATGAGTACCTCATACCTACAAAATGTCATGACAATCTGAAGAGTGGTTATAGAAAAGAAGCAGAAAATGTATGAAAATCACCCCCCCCCCCCTTCCTTTTTACATAAGAAAAAAATTCATAAAAAAATAAAAAAATAAAATTTAAGCATAAAATACATATCAAAGCATTAAGTAAGTTATATATGATAAATATGCAGTAAATGAGTGTGTAAAATCATACACTTATTGAATTATTTAAAGAAATAGTGCAAAAATTTGCATTTCTGGCTAAGTCCGAAGAGACGTCAAAAAAGCGTCAAAAATTTGACTTCGGAGTGGAACCAAAAATAACAACACTTCTTAAGACATCTCTGTAGATCATCCTGATGCTTTCAGTTTGTCGATACGTGCTTCCGTTCTGAAGAAGAAGTTTGTCAAGGGAGGGTACCCCCCGTGACCTACTTTTGCCTGTGGTGGCGCCACCTGTTGAGGGATTTGGACGAAAAACAACAACACTTGTAGGGGATCATTAGTACTTTATACCTACCAAGTTTCATCAAAATCCCTTAAGCCATTCTTGAGAAGAAGTTGAAAATGTGAAAAGTTTACGACAGACAGACGACACACGACAGACGACACACGACGGACGCCGGACGGATCGCTATGACAATAGCTCACTAGAGCCTTTGGCTCAGGTGAGCTAAAAACATTGCACTGTGAAATTTATGGAAAATAGCCCACAAGAAGATTGTCTCCTGTCATAGTTTTACAATTTACACTTCAAATATATCCATCTTTTCTAAAATTGCATACCGGTATTTTAGCAAAAATACCAATTCATTTTGATAAGTCTATTGACATGCATGTTTCGGAAATTAATCCTCATCAGTGGTACAGTACTTCAAGTAAATATGATTCAAAGATGACAAAATAATTAAAAAGTATAGAGCCCACATGAAATCAGACAGCTTTTTAGTAGTATCTCTACCAAGGCATTATCAAATAAAAAATGTGGCCAACTGCTTTCCTCCATTTTTTTTCTGAAAATTCAGAATGATAAGACATTTTTTTTTTTGAAAGTTACCTGTTCAGCGTTTGTGCATTTTACTTTATTTAACTTAACTTTTTCCATGTCTATCAATGAGACGATTTTAATCTTGAAAGATGGATTCAAGTCACAACTTAACTTTTTTTGCAGTTCGTTGATATATTTAGAGATTTTTTTTAGATGAAGCATATTTTATTGATATAAATTACATCAAAGAGATTGGAAACAAGTTCTCTTACTTAGTTGAATTCCTCTCCCGTAAAACATATAACATATAAACGTTTGCATGCATGAACACAAGAAATTAAGAATCACAAAATTTTTCAACTAAACAAAATTAAAGGTAAGTAAACAAAATGAAGGGAGAAAAGGTAATATTTAGAGTAATTTGTTATGAAAAAAACAGTCTCAATTTTGTAAAGATGGAATCTACAAAGCAAGGATTTGAGTTGAAATTTTGAAAATTTTCAAACCCCCACCGAACCCCCACCCCATGGGGAGACCCCCATCTCCCCACACCCTCCCCTCTAAGCACATCAAGCCTCGGATGAGGCCTTCGGCTTCATATGTTTTATAAATTTGGCGTGCACTTCAAAAAGCTCTAGCTACGCCCCTGTCTATTAATGTAAACATAGATCATCAGAGAAATGCAGTATGAAAACTTTTCTGGCCTAGCTCATTTATGTTTACAGTTTTTCTTGAAATTATGAAAACCAAGTCTTGAGGTTGAATATTTTATACTCTTTGTATTTTTTTCTGTGATGTTTAATCAATAACTAAATTTACTGGCATTATTAGGATATACATTCATGTATACCTATGAAATCTTTGGATTGTTAATTATTGAGAATGGACAGAGGAAGTACCAGTACTTAATGTTGTTTCGCGTAGAAGTATTGTCGTAGCAAACTGACCTGACTGTTCATGGAGCTTATTCAGTCAAGGGATCGAGACAAATCAATAAATTTTTAGGGTAGATAACTTATGAATTGCATATAGTAATTAAAGTAAATACTCATTACCTGTAATTTTGTAAAACTTATATATCACCCGGTTAGAATTAAACTCTTCCAACGAACAGCTGAAAATAAGCTCCACAGGTCAGGTCAGTTGTACATGTAAATTCCTTCTTGGAATTTAGAATTGACTGTAGAAAAGATCGTTGACAAGCTTTTTGAAGCTGTGCCAAAATTAAACCTCATTACATAATTATGAGCTACATGTAATTAGTAATGTTAATGATCTGTATGCCTCTTGACAGATATCATGAGTCTTCTCTGATTTTTCTCGAGAATCATTAGAAAAATAAATTAACTACAAATAAAAATCTTTTTTTCTATCTGTACTGGCCAAAGACCAGTGAAATTCTTGATTTAACAGATTGTCTGTCTGCAGTTCCTTCAAGCTCATTTAGCTTGATATACATTTCACTTCCAAAAAGACTATTTTTTCAAGGGAAGTACAACATTACATGTATATGTACACTGTAGTCAAAAATAACAAGAAAATCAATTGCCCTCTTTTACTTGGGATCCAGATCTCATAAGAACATTATGCATGTTACTGAACTCGTCTAGTTTCGTACCAGCATTGCATGCTTATACCAACCATAATGATGGGACTTACACAAAATGCACTTCCAAAGCTTTTAAGGAAGACTTGGCCCATATGTCATGTCCTTTTCAATAGCTGGTCAGCCATTTCAGATGATTAAACAGTCATGAACTTACTTCAACCAGCAGAGCACAGATTTGATTTTCTATGCATAATGGTTTGGATATCCATTAACAGAGTCCATGTGTAATGAAAGGTCTCTGCTAATTATTGTCTTGTTTGTAATCAGTTACCTTACAATGAAGACTTTGATTATACAACATATGTGCTAATTGGGAAACCTCTTTGGATAAGTGGGAACATTGTGCACCTGTAATAAGGATAGCAGCACCATTTATTATGAATATAGCAGACGATTACATGAAGTTGACTTCAGGTACACATTGGTTTTCCTCCCTTCTGTTGGTGTTTTAGGTATGAGCATTCTATTTGGGACGATTATGCACTTGTAGTAATGAGGATAACAACACTATTTGCTATGAATACGTGTATATACAATGGCTGTCCAAAGTTGGTTTCAGGTTTTTATTTGGTTTCCTTGCCTTGTGTGTTGAGGGTGTTATTGCTTGATTTGATTTTCCAGTTGGTGCTTTTGGTGCAAGTGTTCTATTTTGCCTCATTGTTTACAGATGTTTGTTTGTGTGGCTGTATGAGTTGTGTCCCTAGGTGTTGTAGTCTTGTGTGTTCTGCTGTGGTCATTATGTGGTCTTGAAGGAGATCTTTTTCGTACTTATTACTTTGTTGTGGTTATATACAATCAATGACATTTCTCTATTTTGCCACACTTTCTCTACTCACATCCCCCTACTCAGAAACACAATAAAGATAGAGTGCTGATCAAGGTTCCACACGACTGATATTTTTCTATTTAGAACTCAGAGTTATGATAGACTGCTTCTTGGTTTGACATGTACATGTACCTCTCTTGATCTGCCCTTTGTTATGAAGCAATCAAATGTGTAAACTCTAGTAAACAACTGAATGATCAATAATCTACAAGAATTCCATATATTCATATGTTTACTGTGTATTCATTAACTATCACAATAATTGTGTGAACTCGTCTTTTAAGCATTCATTTCATGAATGCAACAAAACAAAGATCACTTTGTTTATATTACACAGATAAACTGTAATACAAGATAACATACACATGTACATGTACATACAGTTAAGCATAGTTCATATCACAGAAAACAGTCAACTTGCTGTACCGAGTTCCATACCAGACAGAGGTACATGTGTATTACAAATACATTGTAATTGTACAAGTTCATATACTGTTTCATCATTGTATCTTTTAAAGTCCACTGAGTTCTTGATGATGGTAAAACCAGGCTCTGAAATACATGTAGTCCCCATAGTGTATCGGTTACCAATGTGTTGTTTATTTGAAACGTGTCGGTTACTAATCATCCTCTGTCAGCTGACTCAAAACCAAAATGCCGTACCAGTCGTATGTAGGACGTTCTGAAACATATTGGAAATACCATTTTAGGCAAATACTGTAAATTGGTTTTTATTTGTCAGGTACCAATTTTCGTCAGTGCCTCCCTTGACGAAATTACATATCGACGAATATAAATACTCCTGATAAAATATAGCGTAGAGAGGAAAAATTGAATCTTAAGAGTTAATACGACAGGCAAATGATAAATCATTGAAAAATGAATACCCATATACATATAATGTACTTCTAATTACCAAATGATATGTTTTCACAACAAGCTAGGTGGTATACATGTCTCTAATTGTTTGTTTACCAATAATTATTAAACAAACAATGAAAACAAACGCATACGGTCTATACCTGAATGTTAAGTTGGCATTTGAACAGACAAATATATAATTTATGGATCCTTAGATGACGAATTTACGTACTGACGAAATTGTCATTTTGAACGAATTGACGAAAATTGGTTCTGACGAAAATAAAGCAATTTACAGTATGAAACTTTTAAAGATGTTTACTAAGTTTCAGTTAAATACATGTATTAGGAAAAAATTATACTTCTTGGCCTTTACAATTTGCAAATTAAAAGTAAAATAAAACACTGCTAAAGATGGTATGGCCGGATTGCAAAGTAAGTTTTTGTCACCAACTGGGTCAAGGTCACTTAGTCAAATATTACAGCATACATTGAGAGAGGCAACCTACATGTATAATATAAAGTTTCTACTGCATACAGTTCCTTAGATTTTGCTTAAACCAGGAACTTTAACCAAAGTCTTTAACTAGGTCAAAGTCCAAGGTCAAGGTCACTAGGTCCAATGTAACGGCATAAATTGAAAGGTCTTGTCATGGGCAACCTAAATGTATAATATAAGGTTTCTACTGCATACAGTTCCTTAGATTTTGCTTAAACCAAGAACTTTAACCAAAATCTTTTAACTAGGTCAAAGTTCAAGGTCAAGGTCACTAAGTCAAATGTTACGGCATAAATTGAAAGGTCTCATCATGGGCAATCTAAATGTATAATATATAAGGTTTCTACTGCATACAGTTCCTTAGATTTTGCTTAAACCAGAAACTTTAACCAAAATCTTTAACTAGGTCAAAGTCCAAGGTCAAGGTCACTAGGTCCAATGTTTTGGCATAAATTGAAAGGTCTCATCATGGGCAACCTAAATGTATAATATAAGGTTTCTACTGCATACAGTTCCTTAGATTTTGCTTAAACCAGGAACTTTAACCAAAGTCTTTAACTAGGTCAAAGTCCAAGGTCAAGGTCACTAGGTCCAATGTAATGGCATAAATTGAAAGGTCTTGTCATGGGCAACCTAAATGTATAATATAAGGTTTCTACTGCATACAGTTCCTTAGATTTTGCTTAAACCAAGAACTTTAACCAAAATCTTTAACTAGGTCAAAGTTCAAGGTCAAGGTCACTAAGTCAAATGTTACGGCATAAATTGAAAGGTCTTGTCATGGGCAACCTAAATGTATAATATAAGGTTTCTACTGCATACAGTTCCTTAGATTTTGCTTAAACCAGAAACTTTAACCAAAATCTTTAACTAGGTCAAAGTCCAAGGTCAAGGTCACTAGGTCTAATATTATGGCATAAATTGAAAGGTCTTGTCATGGGCAACCTATATGTATAATATAAGGTTTCTACTGCATACAGTTCCTTAGATTTTGCTTAAACCAAGAACTTTAACCAAAATCTTTAACTAGGTCAAAGTCCAAGGTCAAGGTCACTAGGTCAAATGTTACGACATAAATTGAAAGATCTTGTCATGGGCAACATACATGTATAATATAAAGTTTCTACTGCATACAGTTCCATAGATTTTGCTTAAACCAGGAACTTTAACCAAAATCTTTAACTAGGTCAAAGTCCAAGGTCAAGGTCACTAGGTCAAATGTTACGGCATAAATTGAAAGGTCTTGTCATGGGCAACCTTCATGTATAATATAAAGTTTCTACTGCATATAGTTCCTTAGATTTTGCCTCAACCAGAAACTTTAACCAAAATGTTGACGGCAGACGGACGGACAGACGGACATCGTCAATCTATAGACCGGAATTGCTTTGCAATCCGGCCAATAATTACTTAAAAATCAATCCTTCCCATTCGCTGCATTCTTTATACATGACAATAAAGAACATGTACATGTATGTCTCTCTAGAGTGTTTATTCCATCTTTTTATTATGAAGAGTTTTGTCCCTTGTGGGATGGTATCTAATGTAAATGCATTATGACGCAATGAAATTCCTATAGAACTATGTTTTCCCTAAAAGTCATGATGGTTTCTGTAGAATTTAATGAGTCACAATTATTTTACATCAGATACCATCTAAAATTGGAAATATCTCTGTATTTCAGAAAAACCGAGGCCAAGTTTCACAAAAAAAAAATTCTTACAAAAAATCTTGCGACTTTTCATAACTTTTCGTCATTGAATAAAAGATTAAAAAGTTGTTCTTTTCTTTCTACGCACTAACTTTAAATTCAGAAACAAAACGTCACAATTTTTTATCTAAATGAAGAACTTAACAAACAAAAGTTACAAAAAATCCTGAAATTTTTCGTAATTTTTTTTTTTGTGAAAAAGGTTTTAAACACCTCACCTTAGTTTACTATCAGCCCCTACACCTCTATATGACTCATGCTCCACGATATGGTGCTGTACCTGTTTGCTGACACTCTGTACAAACTCTCTACAAGATACCGGTATTCTCTCTAATGTCTTTATAACATTGTCCAAATGTGTCTTCTTATAGTCCCTCACAAACTTTGCCAAGCTTTCTGTAATTGCATCTCTGAAAAGAAAAAAACTGTTAATTAATACACAGATTACTAGCACTCGTAAGTGACCGAAAAGAGTTGAACTTCAAATTACCAGTAAACGATTTATTGTTAGTTGGTCTCCATGACACCACTAAAGTTAATGGCCGGATTGCTGGCAGCAGATTGTGTTTTGGAACCAGACCTGTTTCTTACCAAACGTGTCATATTTTGCATAAGAAAGTGTAATTTAGGGAAGGAAAGCATAATACTAGTATGAACAATTGACTGTAACTTCGAGAAAAATAAAAAATAACAATCCAAGGAATGCTTGTGTCGCCTGCGAAGCGGTTTGATTATTATTCTAGAAAGTGGATCAAAATTATTGGAATCAGTAGAAAAGTCTTGTCAAATGAAATTCATTTGAAATATCAAACCTCTTTTAAATTACAAATTAAAAGATATGGTCATTCTCAAATTTTCAGAAAAGAGTGTCAATCATCTAGGTCAAGGTCACTACGTAAAAACTGGTTACAAAAAGGTCTCATCATAAGAAATATTAAACACCTATCACCAACCAATTAACAGATATATACAACCTTAATTTCTTAGAAAAGAAGGTCAAATAGCTAGGTCAAGGTCAAAAGGTAAAACATTACGGTATGTGTAGAATGGCATTGTTACAAGGAAAATACATGTGAAATATCAAAGCCCTATCACCCACCAATCAAAAGATATAGCCAATTTTACTTTTCTTGAAAAGTAGGTCAAATATCTAGGTCAAGATTACAATGTCTAATACAGATCTGAAATACCAAAGCCCTATCACTTACCAATCAAAAGATATATACAATCTTAATTTTTTTTAGAAGTTGGTCAAATATGTAGGTCAAGGTCAATAGGTCAAAAAATTATGGTAAGTATAGAAAGGCGTTTTAACAGGGAATGTGAAATATCAAAGTCCTATCACTTACCAATCAAAAGATATAGCGCATCTTATCTTTTTTTTCCAAAGGAGGTCAAATATCTAGGTCAAGGTCAAAAGGTCAAAATTATGGTATGTGTAGAAAGGTCTTGCCACAAGGATTGCATGTGTGAAATATCAAAGTCCTAACACTTACCAATCAAAAGATATATCCATTCTAAATTTTTTTGAAAAGTAGGTCAAATATGTAGGTCAAGGTCACTAGGTCAAAAATTATGGTATGTGTAGGAAGGTCTTGTCACAAGGAATACACATGTGAAATATCAAAGTCCAATCACTTACCAATCAAAAGTAATGGGCTGTGACACCCAAAAACTTATCTTTTTTTTAAAAGTAGGTCAAATATCTAGGTCAAGGTCAAAAGGTCAAAATCATGGTATGTGTAGAAAGGTCTTGCCACAAGGATTGCATGTGTGAAATATCAAAGTCCTAACACTTACCAATCAAAAGATATATCCATTCTAAATTTTTTTGAAAAGTAGGTCAAATTTGTAGGTCAAGGTCACTATGTCAAAAATTATGGTATGTGTAGGAAGGTCTTGTCACAAGGAATACACATGTGAAATATCAAAGCCCTATCACTTACCAATCAAAAGTTATGGGCTGTGACACCCAAAGTGTGACAGACAGACAGACGGACGGACTGACAGACGGACGGACAGACGGACAGACGGACAACGGACAAAGTGATCCCTAAGTGTCGCTATGCTTCGCAGGCGACACAAAAACATGTGTTTGTGAAACACGAATGCCCCCGTTGGCATTTTTGTCGGTAAAACAGCTTAAAGTAGTTCACATTTTGAGGTCAAGGTCCCAAGGTCAAATTTGGTATCCATGGAAAGGTCTTGCCAGAGGAAAGTCATATGTGAAATATGAAAGCCCTATCACTTACCATTCAAAAGTCATGGCTAAAGTTAGATTTTCAAAAGTAGGTCAAATTCCAAGGTCAAGGTCATAAGGTCAAAAATGTTGGTATCCATGGAAAGGTCTTGTCACAAGGAATACACATGTGAAATATGAAAGCCCTATCACTTACCATTCAAAAGTTATAGCCAAGGTTTTTCAAAAAAAAAAAAAAGTTTTTCAAAAGTAGGTCAAACTCCAAGGTCAAGGTCACAAGGTCAAAAATTTTGGTATCCATGGAAAGGTCTTGCCACAAGGAATACACATGTGAAATATGAAAGCCATATCACTTACCATTCAAAAGTCATGGCCAAAGTTAAAGTTAATCAAAAGTAGGTCAAACTCCAAGGTCAATGTCACAAGGTTAAATATTTTGGTATCCTTGGAAAGGTCTTGTCACAAGGAATACACATGTGAAATATGAAAGCTCTATCATTTACCATTCAAAAGTCTTGGCCAAGGTTAAAGTTTATCAAAAGTAGGTCAAACTCCAAGGTCAAGGTCACAAGGTCAAATATTTTGGTATCCTTGGAAAGGTCTTGTCACAAGGAATACACATGTAAAATATGAAAGCCCTATCACTCACCATTCAAAAGCTATGACCAAGGTTAAAGTTTTTGCGGACAAACAGACAAACAGAAAGACAGACGGACGGACAGACCAAAAACTATACCTTCGATTACGGGGGCATAAAAAGTTGTCTTCTTCCCTTTTCCGACTTTGTTACAAATCTTGATCAATTGTGCATATGATATGAAACGCTCAACTCACAAAGAATCTATGTAGGCGAGCAAGTATATTCTTTTATTAAACTTATTTTTAAAATTCATTCTGCGTGGGAAAATTATTGAGCAGCAAAATCGTAGAGCGTAACTGTAGGTCAAAAATCGTAAAAATTATGCCAAAATCGTAATTTTAGGCAGGTCTGTGGAACACATGTCCATTGAAATAAACAGACTGCAGTATCAATATCTCCATTCAAAGTTTCAATGTGAGATTTTACATGTATATGGTTTTATGTGGTATTGACACCATTTAGTATAATTCAAAATCATATCTTCAAGATCAAGGTCAATCCTCAAGGTTAAATCTGTGCCATTAACCATGTTCTATCTCAATTGCATAGAGTACAAGTGTATGTCCATTTCATAATAAGACTGTCAAGGTCAAGGACAATACCTGAAATCAAGTCCAGTTATCATGTTCTACCTCAATGTAAAATCTTAATGTGCTATCTTAAAGAGTACATTAAAGTCTTACTCATGGTCTCAAATATTAGTATAACAGCCATATTCAAAATTTCATTGTCAAGGTCAAATCTCAAGGTCAAGGTCAAATCGACAGACAAGGACAGACAGACGGGCTGACAGATGGATTGACACTGCCATTTCATAAGCTGAACTTTGTTTCACATGTAATACAGCCAAAAACTTACACTTACAAGTACAACAATATAGATTTTAGATTAAAGATACTGCCTTTGCAAATGAAACCCTATTTTCTGAAAATCTGATAACTTTCTTCATCTTTAGCCATACTTTCCTCAACAAATAAATATAGATCAACCATCCAAGCAATAAAACTAACCTATCAGCTTGATGTCCACACTGTAGTACAGATTCTGTGTATTGCTGTATGAGGTAGTGACACACATTCTGTACTGAGGCAGTCTCTGTCAACATGTGGACCTTCATCACTCCATATAATATTACTCTACAGGATCTTACCCCCCCCCCCCTTCCCTTACCCTATACCTGCTATACTCCCATACTAACCTATCAGCTTGATTTCCACACTGTAGTACAGATTCTGTGTATTGCTGTATGAGATAGTGACACACATTCTGTACTGAGACAGTCTCTGTTAGCATGTGGACCTTCATCACTCCATACAATATCACTCTACAGTCCCTGTATGAAAAAAAGTGAAGCCTTGAATTGATAAAAAGTACGAACATGACCTAATTTATATTAGGACAGTCAATGAACACCTCCATGAATCATGCAATCTGAAGTTCCCATTTTTGTGCATTTCTGTAATGATTTTATTTCCGAAACATCTGAAAAACAACATCTGGAAATTGTTGTTCACTTAAGTCTTGCTTCAGTATTCAAGTCATGAGCGTAGCAACCAAAGTAATCACTGCAAATATTCACAATGCTGTACTGTGCTGAAAATCAGCTGATACATGGAACCGTTTCATATTTCAACCGATACTTTAAGACAATTTTTTATTTTTTATTTCACGCATACATTTTTTACTCCATGCATGAAATAAGATTATTTCCATATTTCTTTGGCATTAATGTGAAAGAACAAATGCAGTTCCCATGAATATAGACAATTTATCATCTCAAAATGGAACTCAAAATAAACGTGATCCACCAATCAAAATGCAGAGATTCAGATTACCAAAAAATTTTGTATAACTATATTGAAAGTTTTTAATACCATGTACATGTATTGAGTCTTTGCTGAATATAGAGTTTTTTCCCCTTACAGACGGTATCTGATGTAAAACCATTGTGACGTCATGAAAATGGTATGGTAACGTTGATTTTATACTGTCATTTCCCAGACTTTTAGGGCTGTTTCCATTGAATTTGATGACGTCATAATCAGTCTACGTCAGATACCATCTCAAATGGGAAGTAACTCTGGTTTTCGAAAATAGCGAATACATGTACAAACACAGATTATGAAGCTCACCTCGTGGCAGCAAAATTCAATTCAAACATATTTCTAAGTACATGTACATGTATATTGGCTTTTAAAGGCAAAATTATTCAAGTGGAAAAAGAAGGTCAAGGTCATTTTATGAACGTCTGATCAAAGACACATCCAATATGCAAGTTTGGTACATGTAGCACTTATACTTTGCTCAATATTGGCTTTTAAAGGCAAAATCAATCAAGCGGAAAAAGTAGGTCAAGGTCATTTTATGAAAGTATGATCTAAGATTCATCTAATATGCAAATTTGGTACATGTAGCACTTATACTTTGCTCAATATTGGCTTTTAAAGGCAAAATCACTCAAGCGGAAAAAGTAGGTCAAGGTCATTTTATGAAAGTTTGATCAAAGATACATCCAATATGCAAGTTTGGTACATGTAGCACTTATACTTTGCTCAATATTGGCTTTTAAAGGCAAAATCACTCAAGCGGAAAAAGTAGGTCAAGGTCATTTTATGAAAGTTTGATCAAAGATACATCCAATATGCAAGTTTGGTACATGTAGCACTTATACTTTGCTCAATATTGGCTTTTAAAAGTAAAATCACTCAAGTGGAAAAAGTAGCTCAGATGCTGCATGGGTCCACGGACACGGACGCGCGGGGGTATAGCATAAGCTCACTCAACTTCGTCGAGGTGAGCTAAAAATGTTTGTGTTACTAACCTACAAGTAGCTATGGCATCTTTTTTTGTAGACCTTTTGACAAGTTCTTTCAGAAACATCAGAGCCTGAAAATATGACAGATTTAACATACATGTATTATATACTGTATATTGGATAAATTTGGGCCAATTTGGTCTAAATTGACCCTTCGGATTGCGGAAAAAATTTGAGAAATTCCATGACATCACAAAGCAATTTTGATGTTTGACCGAGGCTAGAAGCTTGTTTGTCCGAGGTAAAAGCATTGTGACGTCATGATATTTTGCATTTTTTTCCGCAATCGGAAGGGTCAATTGGGTGTTGGAAGTGATGTGCTTAATGTCTCTTAAAACTGGCGGATTCTTATAAACATCTGTCAAAATTTTAATGATCAAATCAATGATCAGTCTGACTGTTTTCCAAAGCGTGTGTAGTCATTGTCAGAGAAGATATGGTACCAGTGGTATTGATTGCTAATTACAGTAGATAATTGGATTAGCACAGGAGTATATATTGTTTGCACCTCAGGTAGGCAAACAATGATACCTGTAATTATTATGCAATCAGAGTCATTACTCAACAGAAATCAGACAATGATTTTTACAGTGGCGGATCTCGAGCTGAAAAAATTCCGACTCTTGTGAATTGAAAATTGGATGCTTTTAAATTTGGCGATTTTATTGAATTCTTCATACATAAGTTTGTCTTTCAAGAATCTTGTGTATATTCCTGCAACTACTAAGTCACTTCACTGATGCTTGAAGTCTAAATTAGAGAAAACGAAATACAATTCTGCGCAAAATTTCTTTTATTAAGAATTTTGTCCCCAGAACTGAACTTTAAATTACATAAAAGTACCACAGATAATGTGAAAGGGTCTATAGAATACCATGTGATGATGTGCTGGTAGAAAGAGAGGGGCTCCCATAAGAAACTTGTCCCTGACGATCTCCACGATAAATTCCCGGAAGTTGACAGCCGCCTCTGTGGGCTTACTGCTGAAACTCTCCCTTAGGGATACCTGTGGTACATGTATGTAAAACAAAACATTATTCATTTCGTTTCAGATAAAGTACTTCATCAAGTTAATGATCATGAAGTATATGCATCAGGATTTTCAATATCAAAATTTTTTTGAGGCAGCAATTTAGAAATTTGAGGCTGATCTTTGGAGTACTTGAGCAAATACATGTGCATGTAGATGTTAAGGATTAGAGGAAAGGGCCACAAGACCCCTTAATCGGCCCTCGATTTTTCTCTAGAAATAAATTTCATGGGTATTACTTGATATCTCTCATGAAAATACACGAGTGTTCATCGCTTTAAATGAAAAGAAAAATATCGCCAAACATAGTGCCATTCAACTGTAATGACGTCATGAAGTGACGTCATTTTGACGTTATTGACAAAATATGGCGAAAATTGCTTGAAATTTTGTCTTTTGTGGAAGAATTCAATGTGGCCGCATGCGTTAACTGAAATAAAACGTTTATGAAAAAAAGGAAAGAATGATAATCTTTCACATATATTTTTTTCATCCTAGTTAATGCATGCAGCCATTGCTAATTTCATAGAAATATGTAGTTTTTGCTTCAATTTTGCGGAATATGACCAATTTTGGTGTTTTCAAAAGGCTAAAAGCTATTGATAAACGCAATGTTGACAAACGATAGATTCGTGATTTAGTAGAGAACGTTTCAAAATGTCAAATCACAGTTAAAAATTCTATGAAGTAAAATGTTCAAAATTAGGGCCAATATCGGGCTTCGTGGCTCTACCCCTTTAAATTCGTGATTTCTACCATCTAAATTGTGCCGCTCTTTGTTGAAATTCCTGTATATGCTGCTCAAATTGAATGAAGATACAGAAGTACTAAAATGAATATTGAAGTGATACATTAGAAGAAGGTTAGACAAGCATACCACAAGTGGATGTACAGCAGAGACCATACTTGATTCATTTGATGAGGAAGACGTCTGAAAAATGAACAGGAAATATATTTTGTTTTTTAAATACCATAACATGTAGACACTACATAGACAAGTACATTTTTTCATGAAAGTGTATATATCTTACCAACACATAAACTCCTAAAAGACTATTAGATCATCCATACCAAGTAAATGCTGTGTATATTTTATATCCTGCTGCTCAAATTTATATTGGTAAGACGCTACTATGACATCATAAATGCCCATTGTTTCTTGACGTCGTAGCGAATATTTCCCGTAAAAATTCAAACGTCAATAATGTTTCACTGTGCTTAATGACCTTTATTCTAAACCTCAGCTTGAAATGAATTCAGTTTATTCATTTTGAATGAACTATTTTTAAGTATGATCTTTTTGAAATCCAGCCACAAATATACAAAACACCGCTAAAGACCGTATGGCAGGATTGCAAAGTAAGTTTTTGTCACCAACTGGGTCAAGGTCAAAGTTCAAGGACAAGTTCACGATGTCAAATGTTACGGCATAAAGGACCTGTTAAGATAACGGCCCTATTTAGCCCTAAATCTCGTGACTTATTTCTTCTTCATGGCGACTCGTATACAGGAAAACACTAATCATTATTGAAATATAATGTATTTGCAGACCTTTTACATGTTTTACATTTCGTTAAAGAAACCTTAAGATTCTAAAATTAAGGTCGAAAGAGGTAGGGGTGCACGCATAGAAAAACAGATATTATCGACAAAAAAACGTAGAAATTTTAGAATACTTTACCAAAAATGGATAAATATAAATTAAAAGACATCAAATATGTCTACATTGTGTATCAGGAATAGATTTCGAACGTTCCATCTCATTTAATCGGTAAATAATGCAATCCGGAACTTAAAATACGGTCTCATTTTGTATTCAATGGCTACAATGTAAGCCTATTAGCGCGAAATACACACTGGCAGAGAAATGAACATCATTCTTGCTTATTTCATTCCTAATTCTTGTATATTTCATTCAGTCATATTTAGGTTACATTTTTTGATGGATTAAAGAGGAAAAATAGTCAAATGTGCTATATTTTATGGTCGAAAAGGTCGATTATTAAAAAATGCACCCCCCTTTCCATTTTTGGTTTTTCGGCTATGAGGTTGTGTTCCCCCCGGAGATACAGAACCCCACTTTGCCCAAAAATTTGTATCATTGATATACATCTCCAGTAAAAGTGGCTTTCTGTATATCCGGGGGGAACAATGTTCAAAAAAACTTTTCCGTTTTCTATTGATTTCTATGAGAAAAAGAGAAGTTTTGACTCCAAAATTAGCATTAATATGCAAAACAGATAAAAATTTACTTCATATTCTGATGGTATGCAGTATAGGTATACATTTTACATAAAAAAGTTCTTGAAATTTCAATTTTCAAAATTCCACTTTTCAGGGCTAATTTTACGCCTTATCTTAACAGCTCCTTTAGGTTTCGTCATGGGCAACCTACATGTATAATATAAAGTTTCTACTGCATACAGTTCCTTAGATTTTGCTTCAACCAGAAACTTTAACCAAAATCTTTAACTAGGTCAAAGTCCAAGGTCAAGTTCACAATGTCAAATGCTACGGCATAAATTGAAAGGTCTTGTGATAGGCAAGCTTCATGTATAATATAAAGTTCCTACTGCATACAGTTCCATAGATTTTGCTTCAACCAGAAACTTTAACCAAAATCTTTAACTAGGTCAAAGTCCACGGTCAAGGTCACTAGGTCAAATGTTACAGCATAAATTGAAAGGTCTTGTGATGGGCAAGCTTCATGTATAATATAAAGTTCCTACTGCATATAGTTCCTTAGATTTTGCCTCAACCAGAAACTTTGACCAAAATGTTGACGGCAGATGGACAGACTGATGGACGGACAGACAGACAGACGAACATTGTCAATCTATAGACTGGAATTGCTTTGCAATCTGGCCAAAAATTAAGAAATTATGCTTTAGACGTCATTTTGTCTTATACATGAAAGAAAATGATTCGAGAATCATAAAGATGGCAAGATACATGTATATTCGTTACACAGTGTGTAATTTACATGATAAAGGATATACATGTATGTGGTTAGTCAGTTTAAAATTTACTATTGCCATATATCCTATATCAGGTAAACTACACACTATGTGTATGTCGGCTGACCCTGTGGTCCTAATAAGGCTTAAACCAGGAATCTTCAGGTTACCAGTCTGGCACCTTAACCACTAGACAAAGGTGCCTTTATGAACAGGAATATTATTTACAGTATGTTTGTTGCTATGTACATGTATATGTATGAGTTGTATCAATACAGGTACATAATTTTGAAAATTTGGAGTATATGGCATAATTAAATACAAGTACAAGTAGTGACAGAGAAACAAATTCATGTTTCCGATACATGGTAGAGCACGTATATGAAATATTCATATGTTTGAAAGAATGTTCACCATATTAGATTTAAGTGGACTCTACGATGTGTCATTAATAGTTAAATGATTCCATAAAGAATTTAACATACATGTGTTCTGTAATGCATTTACATGTATGTACATTTCATAAAGTGAGCTGCTTATCTTTACACTTATCAATTTCCATGCATTTATTTTTTGATCATACTGATTCATCTACATGCCAACACAGTGAAAATCGATTTAGATTTGGTTTCTCTATCAAATAAAACATAGATAAAAGCATAGATTTATATTTACACATAATAAAATGAACAGTATTTACACATTTTCTGTTAATAATACCATAAAATGAATTTTACCCAGAACTTTGGCAGGTAGATATAAACAATGTCCCCTAAGCGTCTCTGTAAGTAAGGTGCCTTCCTGTAGTCTAACTTGGATAGACCTATCACAAACTGAAATTATATAATAAAATGCTGGGATGTACATGTAGTACATGTATTTGAAATTTAGAAAGAGATGCTTACATGATAATACTAAAATGCCAGAAAATAAAAGTTATTTAGGGAAAAATAAGCATTCAATCATCATTTTATATTCAAAATAGTATTAAATTCTAGAGACAAAAAGTAGGATAGATAGGATTCCAAACAATAACTTACCTGATGTAAATGTTCTCTTACTACGTTCAGGAAGACTGGACTGACGGCCTTCTCTGTGTTGAGCAGGGTATGAGGCACTACCATACTGTTAATCAGACTCGGTAAGGGGCAGTCTGGTTTGGACTAGATATAGAAATGAAATGGTAAGGTCTACCAGGATTTTTAGCATTGAAAGGAGGATCCATATTACACTTCTCATTCCAGCTTTTACATGTAGTTTTTTTTAATTTCCTACATAAGCAATGCATTAGTGCACATACCCCAGTATCTACAATGTTTGAGTTAAACCTACATTGAGCCAGGAATATTCAACACAAATTTCATTTACACTCAGACATTATACACGTATAAAATTACACGAGATATGGAGGTATGGAAGAGGCTATCAAATACTATTCCATATTAAAGTAAAATGTTTTATTTTTTGGTTTTTCTAAACTTTGCTAAAGTTTGCGCCTACAATTTTTGTATGAAATCATTTTCCCCCATTTTGTGGCATTTTTTTTTTGTTTGTTTACAATTGAATGAAGGAGAAGTCACAATATACCAAAGCATGACTGCTACAGTCATATTCAATAAAACATGAAAAATCAAATTAACTTGACAAACATCAGTTTTCTGCAAACCAACTAAGCAATTGCATGTAACAGTTACTATGAAACGACAAAATATGGTCACCAGTGAAATATGGTCACTTGCTCTACATGTACATCATAGAGCGTATTGTACAGGGGTACTACAAATAATATCCCTGATTTACCTCTATAAATATAAGTGGGGCACAGCACTTGACGATATAACCGACTACAGCATACATATTACTGAGTACATCACTGGGCTGTAAGCTCTGTATTACAGGTGATATCAGTCGCGGCATGTCACAAAAATACTGCATTACTTTATCTCTCAGCTCTATTCTCTCCTTCCATCCCTGTACAACAAAATATTATTATTATTTGTTATTTTTTTCAAAACACCGCGGACATGTAGGCACAACACAGACAGGGACATTTCTCTTATACATGTACAGTATAACATTATAACATGTAGTTGAGTATTCACTATTTTCAAAAACCGGAGTTACTTCCCAATTGAGACGGTATCTGACGTAGACTGATTATGACGTCATCAAATTCTATGGAAACTTTCCTAAAAGTCTGGGAAATGACGGAATAAAATCAACGTTACCATACCATTTTCATGACGTCACAATGGTTTTACGTCAAATACCGTCTGTAAGGGGGAAAAACTCTGTATTCCACAAAGACTCAATACATGTATATCAGCAAGACTGCGACATTATAAGTGAGGTTCAAACCAGCAGCTTCCTAGTTACTGACAGGACACCTTTAATCACTAGACCAATTCAATACATAAAATTTCATAAAAAGGACATCAACACAATGAGGAGACTTTTTATACATGTATTAGAAAATATCCATTCTTTTCTAGGTGTATATAAAATACATTTACATGTAATTAGACATCATGGCTATCTCACTACAGCATATACATGTACATGTATCTATACAAGGCATACATGTTCATTGTACATGTAAATATGTACATACATTGTATTAGAAATACCTACCTGAATTTTAGTATGAGCTGCCTGTATAGCCTTCAAGAAATGAAAGAAAGCCCTGGTGTCGGAATCAGTAGGTAAGTCCATGTCACCTGCCAGAAATATCGACCTCACATCCTCTAGGTTTAACATACATCTGTAAGGATGATGAAAATAATGTGAATCATGAAAATATTTAATTCATTCATACTGGGTATTTTGAATGATCAATTTTAAACATTTTTTTAATTAGTTTCATGTGCTAAATATTCATGATGGTTGCTTTTTATTTTGTGGGAATTTTCTTTGTTTCTTTTCTTCATTGCATTCCACAAGGGGCAGATAACTCACATTTCAGACTACTTACTTGAGCTGTGTGGAAGAATTAGGTACAAAAACTGAGCATGTGACCCAAGCCTTCACAAGCGCCACCTGGTGATTTGGTATGATTCTTGCAACATGGGGCATAACTCCATCATTGGACATGACTTGGGATAGGTAACGACACAAGACTCTGAAAATTTGGATACAATCAGATATTGTTCATCTAGGTTAAGGGAATCATGCAAGAAAAAATTCATCACTTTTCATCCATTTTGTACTTACTTAAAGTTAAATCTATTACATAAATCAGCTCAAAAATGGAAATATTACATGTGAATTGAAACAACTTGCCCTTTATTAATGTTGTCACCAAGACAGAATTTCATCACAGACTGCACATTGTCACTATCACTAGATAAACAAAAGAAACGATACATGTACATGGATGGATGAAGTCAATGAATTGAAGCCATGAAAATGTCACACCTGATGGCAGATTTATAATATACTACATGTATACAGGTACTACATAAAAGCCAGCTAGCAAGTGATCAGACTGTGTAGAGTTCAAATAAGCAATAAACTTAAGATTATTGTCAATCAACACATTTTCTAATCTTGTAAAAATAGTTCAAAGCACTTTTATGGTACTTGGGGTATAATAGCAATACTGGTGACAGGGTACTCATTTTATAAAATTAAGTACTGCTATAATTAGAGTATCTTTCCATATTCAACCTTTTTTAATGTGTTTCATTCAACTCACAATAAAAGTTTGCATGAGTTCCGAAAATAGCCAAGTTGTGCAACTTTAGTAAAATTCCTGGTATGTTATCTTTTCATATACAAAACAAACCAGAAGTAGGGTATTATACCCCTTAATCCCGACGGCAATGAAAATCTACTTACTTTCATTTGTTCTCAAAAGACAGCAAAATGTTGTGAACATTATCCATTATTGTATGACTCATTTTTTCAAACGTCTCCAAGTTTACAAAATTTGAATGTAATGGAAGCTCTAACTTTTTTTTTCATCTTAAATAGCACCAAATTGGAGAATCATATCTCTTTTTGATGCAGTCAATAAAATTTTTGGGCATCAACATTTTACAATATTAAAGCATGAAAGAAAGGAAATACGTGTACTTTTAGATGTAATCAATTTTTTAAGGACTTACAACTGTATAGCCAGCATCGTCATGACAACCAGACAATCGGCTAATTCTGTTGTTGCTGTTTGACTACAGGATAATTCACGTAATGACGGGTACAAAGTGTTAAATGTAGAGGAGTAGATACCTAAAAAAAATGTATACACATTAATCCATAAAATTTACTACTTGTACACATAGAAGGATTCATGTACACATTACATGTTTAATTTTTTCTTTATTTGTGTAAACTTTAAGCTTACTTAATTTTTTTTATGAAAACATGTTTTTTTCCCTTAGTTAAATCCCTGAGAATGCTAATTTGTCACCCAACACCCGCTTTATACAAAATGGCCTGCTTAACTTTTTTAACACAAGAAATCATCTTTTTGTCACCTACAAGTTGGTCTGTAATATTCAGCCTCTCCGAGTGCAAAAGTTTATAAACATCTACAGTGACATCATGTGTCTAAAGAAGTTCAAATTTAAAAGATAAGTTACAGTACATGTATGCATAAGTAAACAAATGTAAAAAAAAGTTCATGTTTGATATCATTAACTCACCCTTCAGTCTATCTTGCTGCATGGTGAAACTGTTTTCTGCTATAGACCTACAGAGAATATGTTAACTATTTTTACTACACATAAATGTACATGTTTAGTATATTAATACTTAGATTGCATTTTTGATTTAATAAAAATGTGCAAAAACGATGTCAAATTGGTCTCGTACACATTTCATGCATTTAGGTCTTCAACCTCAACTTACATTAAACTTTTAGTTGATAAAACTTTAGTAGTGGCATGTCACCTCAAGAAATAATCTACATGTTAATTTTAGTAGATTTTTTCAGTGCCCTACATGACCTTGACTTTTGACCGCTAACTTTCATGAAAAATGTGGATTTTCTTATTCCCATGATATCTCTTTATCAACTGTGAAGATACATTATACAGTACTAGGGTTAACAGTTCAGTCAAAATCTGAACCTGCAAAATTTGCTACAACCTTATCCATACAATGTAAGAAGCATGTACGGTATAATTCCTTCATACATGTACTTCTTCATAATCTTGAGCCATTAACACTGATATCATAAAGAAAAGCATTAATTTGCCATCAACTCCAACATTTTGAAATTGATATCAAGATAGAAAAATGGTCCATTGAGAGTATTATGATTAAGCCAAAAAAAATTAATTATCAGTTTCTCAGGCACTTTTTTTCAAATTATGATGCGGCAGGGAGATTTTTTTAAATCGGATTCAACACATGAACAAGATAAACTTCACTATATTCACCAATGATCAACCAAGGGAGGATTTGAGTGGTGCCGACCACGATTTGCACCGAGACGACATTCATGTTTCACTCGTTTTTACGCTTTAATGTCCCGGTCAGTTGAATGCTTTACGCAATGTAAAGAAATTCTGGATGCGGCACGTATTTTCGTGATGCGGCAGTGCCTGAATAAACAAATAACTAATTTTTTTTGGCCTTATTTGTTTCTTTTCACAGGACAGTAACTGAACTGTTAGTTTTAGTACATGTATCTTCAGGGTTAATAAAGAAAAGACCCAGTTTCAGTGTGACATACCAATGATAAAGCCTACGCTCACGCAGCAAGATACGCCCGTTGGGATTTTTTCACAACAGCAAAAAATTTAAGTCCCATAACTCCATAAGGACAAATTGGATGAACCTTAAAATCGAAAGGCGGCTTCCTCTTCAAAGTCTGATCAAAATGTACAAATTTCATGAAAATCTGTTGACACATATTCAAGTTAACATGTATGTGCATATAACCACCCCCCCCCCCCCCCCCCCCCCATTACACATAATTTCTGGATTATGTGACAAAAAATTCAAGAACCCGTTATATATGTGAAAGAACATCCTTTCTACTTGAAGTATACAAAATTTCAAAACATTTCAACCTGAAATAGATTTTTAAATAATTTTTAACTATTTCAGTATATTTTCACTGTATTTTAAAATATCTAAGTCCCATAACTCTGTAACGACATATCGAATGAACCTGAAAATCGAAAGGCGGCTTCCTCTCCACAGTCCAATCAAAATGTATGAATATCATGAAAATCCGTTGACGCATATTCAAGTTATTGCGTTCCATGCGCCTATGTTTTGCCCATAGCTTAACATGTATGTGCATATACCCCCCCCCCCCCCCTTCCTATTACACACAATATCTCGCTTATGCGACCAAAAAATAAAAAACCTGTTACATATGTCAAAGAGCATCCTTTCTACCTTAAGTATACAAAATTTCAAAACATTTCGACCAGAAATAGATTTTTAAATAATTTTTAAATATTTTAGTATATTTTCACTGTATTTTAAAATGTCTAAGTCCCATAACTCTGTAATGACATATCGAATGAACCTGAAAATCGAAAGGCGGCTTCCTCTCCACAGTCCAATCAAAATGTATGAATATCATGAAAATCCGTTGACGCATATTCAAGTTATCGCGTTCCATGCGCCTATATTTTGCCCTTAGCTTAACATGTATGTGCATATAACCCACCCCTCCCCCCTTCCTATTACACACAATATCTCGGTTATGCGACAAAAAAATTAAAAACCCGTTACATATGTCAAAGAACATCCTTCCTACATGAAGTATACAAAATTTCAAAACATTTCGACCAGAAATAGATTTTTAAATAATTTTTAAATATTTTAGTATATTTTCACTGTATTTTAAAAATCTAAGTCCCATAACTCTGTAACGACATATCGAATAAACCTGAAAATCAAAAGGCGGCTTCCTCTCCACAGTCCAATCATAATGTATGAATATCATGAAAATGTGTTGACGCATATTCAAGTTATCACGTTCCATGCGCCTATATTTTGCCCTTAGCTTAAAATGTATTTGCATATAACCCACCCCCCCCCCCTTCCTATTACACACAATATCTCGGTTATGCGACAAAAAAAAATTAAAAACCCGTTAAATATGTCAAAGAACATCCTTTCTACTTGAAGTATACAAAATTTCAAAACATTTCGACCAGAAATAGATTTTTAAATATTTTAGTATATTTTCACTGTATTTTAAAAATCTAAGTCCCATAACTCTGTAACGACAAATCGGATGAACCTGAAAATCGAAAGGCGGCTTCCTCTCCACAGTCTGATCCCTATGTATAAATTTCATAAAAATCTGTTGACGCGTATTCAAGTTATTGCGTTCTATAGGCGGACGGACAGACAGACGGACGGACAGACGGACAGACGGACGGACTTCGCCATACCATAATACATCCCGTCAAATGACGGGCATATAAAAATGAGTGCAATCATGTTCCACCTCGGTCATTTTTCATCATTTGCCATCTGCTATAAATGTTGGCTTGAGGTATATTACATCATAAATGTCAACATGTAAAACTGTATAATTGTGTACCTGATCTTTGTTAATACTTCTTGTATTACAGTTAACACACTCTGTATCTCACTGGTCCTACAGGCTGACAATAAACACTGGAAACCTTTACCTATTGTCACATAAAAAGAATACATACTTGAAACTAAAAGGAGCTGTTAAGATAAGGGCCGTATTTAGCCCTGAATCTTGTGACTTATTTCTTCCGCATGGCAAATCGTACACAGAAAAACATGAATCATTATTGAAATATAATGTATTTGCAGACCTTTTACATGTTTTACATTATGTTAAGGAACTCTTAAGGTTGTAAAATTAAGGTCGAAAGAGGTAGGGGTGCTCGGATAGAAAATCCGATAATATCGACAAAAAACATATATATTTTTGAATATTTTATCTAAAATGGATAAATATCAGCTAAAAGACATCAAATATGTCTACATTGTGTATCAGAAATAGATTTCGAACGTTCTACCTCCTTAAATCGGTAAATAATGAAATCCGGAACTTAAAATATGGTCTTATTCTTCATTCAATGGCTACAATGTAAGCCTTTTAGCGCGAAATACACATTGATGGAGAAATGAACATCACTCTTGCTTATTTCGTTTCTAATTCTTGTATCTTTCATTCAATCATATTGAGTACACAATGTTTGATGGATTAAAGAGGAAAAATAGTCAAATGTGCTATATTTAATGGTCAAAAAGATCGATTCTTATAAAATGCACCCCCCTTTCCATTTTTAGTTTTTCGTCTCTGGGGTAGTGTTCCCCCCGGAGATACAGAACCCCACTTTGCCAAAAAAATTGTATTATGGATACACATCTCCAGTAAAAGTGGCTTTCTGTATATCCGGGGGGAACAATGTTCAATAAAACTTTTCCGTTTTCTATTGATTTCTATGAGAAAAAGAAAAGTTTTGACCTAAAAATTAGCAATATTATGCAAAACAGATGAAAAATAACTTCATATTCTGATGGGACGCCGTATAGGTATACATTTTACCAAAAAAGGTTCTTGAAATTTAAATTTTCAAAATTCCACTTTTCAGGGCTGATTTTACGCCTTATCTTAACAGCTCCTTATAAAATTACCCTTTACTTGACCATTTCAACTTTATTTATTTCCATGAAAGTACAAGAATTAACAGAAACTTGTCAAAGGATGAGGTGTGGTATTACCCCCCATTTCGGCCCTATTTTTAATGAGACATACATGTACCAACCTATAAGTATATGAGGAGATGAAGAGAAATCTGCACTTCTTTCAAATATTTCCTGTAGACTGTCTAAGTATAACGATATAAGCTGCCATAAGCTGTATCTGTGACCAAAATCCTGGCTAAGATCTCTGTAATTACACATATACATTCCTACATATACAAAAAATGTAAGTTCATCAATGCTACATACATGTACATAGTTGTGATTAATAGAATTGAACACCGGGTGTGAGCATTGATAAAGAAATCCAATCAGAGTGTACAGGATTTTCTTGTACCATGACGAGGCTTGCTGAATCATGGACAATAGCAATCCCAGACACGAGGGTTAGATTTCCTTGTCAATGATCACATCTGCTGATTGATTATTTTTCTCCCTATGTCTGAAAAACGTTAAAAATAATGATTTTCCTATACTTTTCTGCTATCTTTTGATCAAGACTGAAGCGACACAACACGTCAGTCTTTTATGACATCATTATACATGTAAGTCAATGTCGCACATGTAGCTTATCAGCCACCCCTGTGGATGATTGATTTGTCATTTTGCACTTTTTATGAGGATAAGTCTGTGAATATGGGAGAAAAGTAATACATGTACATACACATGTGTGAAATCTTCAAAAGTTTACCATATACATGTAAGAGTGTTGGTGTATCACTTGTAATTTTTGGAGAAAGCATTTTTTATCTCAAAACGCAAGTTCATTTAGGCTTCACTCATATTTTGTCCCAAATACATTTGTTCAATAATCATGCTAATTTCTTCTACATGAAAGTTTTTTTTTGAAAAGGATGGTACATATACATGTATGTATCAATAGTAAATTCATTTACATAATGTACATGTATTACAAGAGTTACAAGAGTTTACATGTGTACATGCAAAAATAAAATCCTACAGGATAAATAGCAAGCCAATTTGTAATTGCAGAAACTTGATTTCTACTGTTTATCTTTGGCCTATCCTAAAATATCATAGTTACAAATACATGTACTTACGAGCAGATTTTGTTGAAATCTGTGACAAGTTTTTCTGCTATACTTGTAATGTCCATCTTTCTATGTACATACTCCATGGCTATAGCAAACATGCCCCTCCATGCCATAAGTTTCCTTCCCGATGCCTGGGGACCCAGCTCCACCATCTCACAAAATCCACACATCTTGTTACCCTGTCATAGAGGTAAGCTACTAGTACATGTATATACATGTATAGTCTATAAACATGACCCTCCAAGCTATTTCTTTCCTCCCTGACCCCTAGGGACAAAACTCTACCATCTCATAAAATCCGCACATCTTGTTACCTTGTAATAGAGCTTATACATGTGCATGTACATGTAGCTACAAAATGTGGTCTTTTCTTCATAGTTGTGTAACATCTTAACAGACAATGCGAAAAGACATCCCACTCATGAAAATTAGTCAATTCGATATCTGTTTGTAGAGACTTGATGCTGCTACTGCTTGA
Source organism: Pinctada imbricata (assembly GCA_033119305.1). Taxonomy (NCBI): domain Eukaryota; kingdom Metazoa; phylum Mollusca; class Bivalvia; order Pterioida; family Pteriidae; genus Pinctada; species Pinctada imbricata. The sequence continues at coordinate 36,992,411 of VSWD01000013.1, forward strand.
GGATCTCACAAATCGTATGAATCGATTACTTGGCATCAATAGACACCCTGTGGCATAAGATCATTAATTCTAGTGCCCATTTCTGTTGTTATTTCAACATTTAACACTACAACTGACAATGGCTTACTTTCAGCATATATACATGTATATTGCTTTGTCTTTGAAATCAACATATAATTCTAAAGACTGAAATATTGAAACAAAATCTCAGCAAATTTTTACAAAAGTTTTGCCAATACTAACCACATCCTCTATGTCTGCTGTCAAGGCCAAGGAGATAAAGAGGACGCAGAAGTTATGTAAACCTGCCTCCCTCAATTCCTGGATCCGCCGCTGATGAAACTTGGAATACACCCTGAATAAAACAACGATGAAATGTGGCATACACTCCAGTCTAAGAAATGAATAAATCACATACATGTACATGTACATGTAGCAATAAGTGTTTAGCAGCTGGTAAAGTCGTTGATAACATTTTACCATTAATCTTGATTTTTTTAAGAGATTCAAATAACATGATTTTTGCAAGTAACAATTTTCAATTTTATTAAAATATAAACTGTATGAATGAAAATGAAATTGCATTTTGTGTCAATCTTTTTCTATTGGAAAATTTTAAAATTAAAGTTATGAATATGAAATGTAGAGATATTTCATTTTGTAACAATCAATCTTTTAAGATTATTAAAGATATCTTGTCATGCCATAATTCAAATCCTTTATGATAAATTCACGATAAATTCACATGTATTTAATAATCAAAAATTGCCAAGGCATAAAATCAGTGATGTACATGTATGTATTGTGAACATTCATCACCTTCTGTAAGTGACTGATAATTTCCTTTATGAAAATTCTTGGAATCTTGGAGATACAAATTTTTGCACTATAAAGCATATTTTCATGCTTTAAAATCACTCCAGAAAATTTGCGAAAGAAAATTCTTGGAGATGCAAAATTTAAAAACTTATTTTCAAGTTTTCAAATTACTCACGAAATTAGTGAAAATATGTACATGTACATGTACTTTGTGAAATTTTTTGTTTAATCGGTATTCGAGTACCTCCCTTTCATCTGTTTCCACTCTTGCATTGATCCAACCTTCAATGACATCTTCAAGTTGTTACAGAGAAGTCCAACAAACATTTGAAAGCTTGTGTCATTTGGCGAGCTTGAAAAGAGATGATTTCAGCTTAGTATACATGTATATGAAACATTACTTTAAAACAATGTTTTTTTTATCACCTCCCTTCTTGTATGAAATGATGAAAAATAAGAAGGTACCTTCTCATCCTTATATTAAGTTTGTACTTTATTGGTGAAAAGGTTCTTCATTTATCTTTTGAAAAAAAAAGTTTATTTTTTGTACCGTATATCAGGTAATTTTTGCGTCGGGTAAATTTCGCAAAAATGACCCTGAGTAGGTGTGCCTTGAGTCAAATTTTCGCTAATTTATTAACAAGCTCAAGGATTTAAAAGATCTGTCTTTTTTTCGCTATGTACATTTTTCGCGATTTGATGGTGCTCACAAAATTAGCGAAAATTACACAGACGCAAAAAATTCACGATATACAGTATCTGAGTGTGACCTTGATGCAAGACCTCAAATAAGAAGATATACATATTTGAATGTACCTTCTCTTTTTGATAGTACATGAATATGTGTATCTTTAATCTATATCTAATTGGATTTAGTCCAACATAAATTGGATCAAGTCCATTACATACCATTAGTTCTTGTAAGCTATCATTGAGTGCATGACAGAATGACAAATTTGCAGAACAAAATGATGGACAGCACAAATTATTGATGCCTTCATTCTGTACCTTAAGCATCTAGAATGATAAGAGAATAGTCAATTCCTACTTACTAAACATAATTTCCTGAGCTTAATCTGTAACATGTCTCCAATAAGGCACCAGCTGTTTTACTAAAATTACAAGTACATGTACATGTATTTAAGAATATCAAATTCAACAGTCACTTTTCCCACATTTTTCCCACAGCAAACATGCAAGTACAATGTCAGAATACATGTACATGTACATACAATTGGCATTATTCAAAGGTCAAAGGTCGGTTCTTCCCTTACAGGGGAATTGAATCATCTGTTATTACACGAGTATGCACATTTCCAACACAAAAATAGCAGCATGATCAATTTAAAATTTACATTTTGAGTCTTCCAGACAATTACCTTAAAGATTACAATGAATACAATGTAAACATGTACATTTACATTATGTATGTGAAAATGGCCAGATTTATAATCATAATATTTACCTTACAGTTGCTATTCCCTCTATACTAGAACTGCTTACTTGAAAACTACTGTTCTGTAATGACAAAGGTAATAAATTAAATGTCTGCCATGTTTTACCAGAATCAGTACAGCTTTGAGAGCACAATGAATTAAGACCATGTACATGTACATGATGTACCTAGTGTTGCTAACCAGTTGGAAAAATAATACTCATTGAGAAAGGATTTTTTTTACTGATTATTGATTAAACAGCCAATTGTGCCTCACATGAAATTCATATGAAATGAGCATCATGTAAATTTCACATGAAAGTTCATGTAAAATTCATATAAATTTTACGTAAGATTTATACGAAAAATATTTCACATGAACTTCACATAAAATTTCTTCACATCAATTTTACATGAATTTTTCTTTGTGACCTCCATGCGAAATGGAATTCACATAAAATTCATGTAAGAAACTTCACATGAATTTCATGTAAAAAATTTCATGTAAATTTCATGTTTATGCTTGTTTCCCATAAATTTCATATGAACTTTTATGTAAAGTTCATGTAATTTTTCACATGAATTTCATATGAGGCACAAAAGGCTGTGTAGATTCATGATTCAAATTTCTAATTATTTATGAAATGATAGGAAAATTTACTTTCACTCATTTTTAATATTTCATTGACATGTATTTATTCATGTAAGTATCAATGAAAATATTGAACCAGTGCTCCAAGTGGCATTCAAGATTTGGTTGCCAAAACACGACCTTGTTTAAATTTTGGTCGCCATTTCCAAAATTTTGTCCCAATAAGCAAAACAAAAACCTGTATTTTCTCATAGATAAAAAAATTTTGAAGTCTACAGTATATTGTCAGGGGAAGCCTCGCTAGTAAACACTTTGACGTAATCAATTTTATTCCTGCATCGACAGGACTCGCACTAGCTATCTTTCGCCAGTAGCAAAAGAAGTTTTAAAACGAAGAAAGAAAATTGTGCATGACGAAAGTCTTACATGTACTTTCAAATTAGACATTCTAAAGTGCATACGTGTATGAAGCCATTCATTGTACGTTGAAAACAACTGAATTCATCGCTAAATAGATAACTGGTTTAAAGCGTTGTGCAAGGGTAGACATTGCTGGGGTACGTTACCGGGGTATACATTGTTTATTAGTGTACAACTACGTACATGTGCCAGTAGTCTGCCTCCGTAAGCTTTACTTTATCGATTTTTTAAACACTGATTTTTACTTCACTGACGCAAATCTGTAATTCATATGTATCTGAAAGATTTGTTTTAATTATCGTAAATTGTAATAAAAGAACGTCGAAAAAAGAATGAACGTGCATTTCTGAGAAAAAAAGTTTCCAATTTGAAACTGACAAACACCCCTATTCCAACATTATAAAAAATATAGGTAATCACAGATTATGAAGCTCACCACGTGGCAGCCAGATTCAATTCAATCATATTTATTAGTACATGTATATTGGCTTTTGAAGGCAAAATCATTCAAGTGGAAAAAGTAATTTTATGAAAGTTTGATCAAAGATACATCCAATATGCAAGTTTGGTACATGTAGAGCATATACTTTGCTTAATATTTTCTTTTAAAGGCAAAATCACCAAAGCGGAAAAAGTAGGTCAAGGTCATTTTATGAAAGTCTGATCAAAGATACATCCAATATGAAAGTTTGGTATATGTAGCACTTATACTTTGCTCAATATTGGCTTTTAAAGGCAAAATCACTCAAGTGGAAAAAGTAGGTCAAGGTCATTTTATGAAAGTTTGATCAAAGATACATCCAATATGCAAGTTTGGAACATGTAGCACTTATACTTTGCTCAATATTGGCTTTTAAAGGCAAAATCTCTCAAGCGGAAATAGTAGGTCAAGGTCATTTTATGAAAGTTTGATTAAAGATACATCCAATATGCAAGTTTGGTACATGTAGCACTTATACTTTGCTCAATATTGGCTTTTAAAGGCAAAATCACTCAAGTGGAAAAAGTAGGTCAAGGTCATTTTATGAAAGTTTGATCAAAGATACATCCAATATGCAAGTTTGGAACATGTAGCACTTATACTTTGCTCAATATTGGCTTTTAAAGGCAAAATCTCTCAAGCGGAAATAGTAAGTCAAGGTCATTTTATGAAAGTTTGATTAAAGATACATCCAATATGCAAGTTTGGTACATGTAGCACTTATACTTTGCTCAATATTGGCTTTTAAAAGCAAAGTCACTCAAGCGGAAAATGCAGGTCAGATGCTGCATCCGATGCATGGGTCCATCTCGGCATCCAAAGATGTATCACTTGTGCAAGTTTGGTTACTGTAGCATTAGTACTTTGTCAGATACTGAGCTACCTCAAACTTCTTAACCAAGTCACTCAAGCGCAAAATGTAGGTCAGATGCTGCATCCGTTTCATGATTTCACCTCAGCATCCAAAGATGAATCACTTGTGCAAGTTTGGTTACTGTAGCATCAGTACTTTGTCAGATACTGAGCAACCCCAAACTTCTTAACCAAGCCACTCTGAGCTACCCCAAACTTCTTAACCAAGTCACTCAAGCGGAAAATGTAGGTCAGATGCAGCATCCAATGCATGGGTTCACCTCAGCATCCAAAGATGAATCACTTGTGCAAGTTTGGTTACTGTAGCATCAGTACTTTGCCAAATACTGAGCTACCCCAAACTTCTAAACCGGACGCAGATGCGGACGCACGGGGGTATAGCATAAGCTCACTCAACTTAGTCGAGGTTAGCTAATTATACACATACATTCAGTTTTACATTTTCCACTATTGATAGTATAAGAATTTTATGAATATTGAGCATCTTGCTGGTCTGATGACATATGGCCCATCACTGAGGTCAAAATACAAGGTCATTGCCTTATCACCTAGAAATTGACAATGGGATACAAGGTGAAAGGCTGGCACATACATGAAATAACAAACAAAAATAAATACACTACCTTTGTGGATTCTGCCGTGATGGAGGATAGATGTGCCAAAATCCACAAACAGAATGTTTGGTTACTGTAGCATCAGTACTTTGTCAGATACTGAGCTACCCCAAACTTCTTAACCAAGCCACTCTGAGCTACCCCAAACTTCTTAACCAAGTCACTCAAGCGGAAAATGTAGGTCAGATGCAGCATCCCATGCATGGGTCACCTCAGCATCCAAAGATGAATCACTTGTGCAAGTTTGGTTACTGTAGCATCAGTACTTTGCCAAATACTGAGCTACCCCAAACTTCTTAAAAGGACGCGGCCGCGGACGCGGACCCGCGGGGCTTATAGCATAAGCTCACTCAACTTCGTCGAGGTGAGCTAATAATGTCCACGTAGTTTATGCCTATTGTAGTAGACAGTCCTTTAAAAGATCGAAGGTTAGCAGGAAATTGAATATGACGGTCACCTGTTTGTAGTCTCTCATCAGCGATTGTTTATTTACTACTTATTTATTTATATTTTGAGTAATACGTATCGGTACCCGCACAGTGTATTGGGGTTAAAATTTAATTCATATACATCAGTACAAAATTTGTTTAACTCTGCGCCAAATTTTTTTAATGGTCGCGACTTTGTGAGTTCATTTAAATTAAGGTCGTAAAACCAAATTTTCAATCGCAAATGCGACCAATTTAGTCGCAACTTGGAGCACTGTGAACAGATGAAACTTACCAGTTTTCTATAGAAGTAATCCCACATTATAACAAGAGTGTTGATGTCCGGTCCCCACGTAGCTGTTAACTTCAAACAAATCTGTAGATAAAATCTCAGCTCTACCTCACCAAGATCACTCTGTCAAAATATAGGTGTTTCCATTCAAAAATTTGTACGTATTGAGTACAGGTATAAATTAAAGGCTAACAAACTCAGGTAAAATCAAATGATATCAGCAAACTTTTCGTACTCACCTTTGCTAAACATTTCTTGAGAATTTTTGTGACGTCTTGGTAATTATTCTTCAAAGCAACCTAGAAAATATATTGTAATTCATAGATCACTGAAATGTACATCACCTCACCAAAAGTGTCTGGTTCTACCATCATCTATACAATTAATATCGAAATACAATGTATGCGTACATGTACAATGTCATTAGGAGTTTCGTAACTCTATATACAGTATAAATGCACATAAAAAACAAAGGTAATCACAGATTACAAAGCTCACCTCGTGGCAGCCAAATTCAATTCAATCATATTTCTTAGTACATGTATATTGGCTTTTAAAGGCAAAATCTATCAAGCGGAAATAGTAGCAGTCCAAGAAAATACTGGAAACAGTAATATTACTTAAAGCAATAATATAGATTAAATTGGAGTTATCTTTCTTGGAAATTTATCTCTTTATATTACTGTAAGTAGTAATACTATTTAGATTGTCAGTTCGCTCTTATACCAGTGGATTCGGGGAGAAATGAAAGTGATTAGGAGTTGTATCTCATTCAAATGTACACTGAAAAATTATTTAGAACATCAGGAAAATTTTTTCCTTCACATATTTGAAGAAAATGTGATTTTAGAAAGAAGAAAAAATGAAAAATAGGTTCCAAATGGACATTATTTCACTTTTCAGTAGAATTTGTTTTTCATATTTAATGAATTTGTTGTTGAGTGAAAGAATTGTATGATAGAAACTGTGCTAGTGGCTTTAAAACGTTCCTTTGTCTATATTACAGAAATATGTAATATAGGGTGGCAACATTACTGTTTTCAATAATATCAGGGATTATTGTTAACAGTAATATTACAGTTTTAAGTAATATTACTATTTTTAGTATTCTCCTGGACTGAGTAGGTCAAGGTCATTTTATGAAAGTTTGATTAAAGATACAGGTTCATACTTCATGTAAGAAATCACGAAACTATCTGACTAACTGAAAAGGGAGATGTGGGTGGGGAAATCAAAAGAAGATAGATTACAATATTTAGGATATTTCGTTATTTCTTACACTGTTTAGAAGAAATTTTCATGATTTCTTACATCAAGAAATAACCAAGATACAAATCACTCAAGCTGAAAAAGAAGGTCAGATGCTGCATCCAATGCATGGGTCCATCTTGGCATCCAAAGATGAATCACTTGTGCAAGTTTGGTAACTGTAGCATTAGTACTTTGTCAGATACTGAGCTACCCAAAACTTCTTAACCAAGTCACTCAAGCGGAAAATGTAGGTCAGATGCAGCATCCGATGCATGGGTCCATCTCGGCATCCAAAGATGAATCACTTGTGCAAGTTTGGTTACTGTAGCATTAGTACTTTTTCAGATACTGAGCTACCCCAAACTTCTTAACCAAGTCACTCAAGTGGAAAATGTAGGTCAGATGCTGCATCCAATGCATGATTTCACCTCAGCATCCAAAGATGAATCACTTGTGCAAGTTTGGTTACTGTAGCATCAGTATTTTGTCAGATACTGAGCTACCCTAAACTTCTTAACCAAGCCACTCTGAGCTACCCCAAACTTCTTAACCAAGTCAATCAAGCGGAAAATGTAGGTCAGATGCAGCATCCAATGCATGGGTTCACCTCAGCATCCAAAGATGAATCACTTGTGCAAGTTTGGTTACTGTAGCATCAGTACTTTGCCAAATACTGAGCTACCCCAAACTTCTAAACCGGACGCGGATGTGGATGCGCAGGGGTATAGCATAAGCTCACTCAACTTAGTCGAGGTTAGCTAATTATACACATACATTCAGTTGTACATTTTCCACTATTGATAGTATAAGAATTTTATGAATATTGAGCATCTTGCTGGTCTGATGACATATGGCCCATCATTGAGGTCAAAATACAAGGTCATTGCCTTATCACCTAGAAATTGACAATGGGATACAAGGTGAAAGGCTGGCACATACATGAAATAACAATCAAAAACACATACACTACCTTTGTGGATTCTGCCGTGATGAAGGATAGATGTGCCAAAATCCACAAACAGAATGTGGAGTTATCGTAAGTGGTGAAACAATTTGGTGGATACTCATATACATTAGAGTCTGAAAAGAGAATAACATCGACTGTCAGTGAGGGTATCTAGTAATCTAGTAAGGCATTCACACATTTACTACAGTTTATATTCAATATAGTTTATAAGGGTTTTTTTGTCACAAGCTCATCTTATGAAAAAAACATTTTGCACAAAGTCATGTATATGTACAAGGCAAAAGTAACCAATTCTTTGATATTTTGAACTTGGTATTTTTTCTTTTGATCTTGTTTGTTAATGCTTTAACCTTCAAATACTTTGCACCATCATATTCTAGACAAATAACAAGTACAATCCATTTTTTCAGACACAAAAATTCCATCCTATTTACAGAAATCTAATCACAAATGCCACTGACCATGTTCCATACTTTCCACATCTGAAGTACTGTCATCCAGTAACACCAGTATTATTGAATGGATGTGTATCCAAAATGACTGAAACATACAATAATTATGTATACAAGAAATAGAGAAAATGATTTATCCAAACCAGACTTGTCAGAATGACAACATAGCTCGCCGGTGGCAACCATATGTAAATTGCAACAACAACAATAAAAAAGGTCTTATCACAAGGAATGCACATGTGAAATATCAAAGCCCTATCACTAACCATTCAAAAAATATGGCCAAGGTTAAAGTTTTTCAAAAGTAGGTCAATCATCTCCAAGGTCAAGGTCACAAGGTCAAAAATTTTGGTATCCATGGAAAGGTCTTGTCACAAGGAATACACATGTGAAATATCAAAGCCCTATCACTTACCATTCCAAAAATATGGCCAAGGTTAAAGTTTTTCAAAAGTAGGTCAATCATCTCCAAGGTCAAGGTCACAAGGTCAAAAATTTTGGTATCCATGGAAACGTCTTGTCACAAGGAATACACATGTGAAATATCAAAGCCCTATCACTTACCATTCCAAAAATATGACCAAGGTTAAAGTTTTTCAAAAGTAGGTCAATCTCCAAGGTCGAGGTCACAAGGTCAAAAATTTTGGTATCCATGGAAAGGTCTTGTCACAAGGAATACACATGTGAAATATCAAAGCCCTATCACTTACCATTCCAAAAATATGGCCAAGGTTAAAGTTTTTCAAAAGTAGGTCAATCTCCAAGGTCAAGGTCACAAGGTCAAAAATTTTGGTATCCATGGAAAGGTCTTGTCACAAGGAATACACATGTGAAATATCAAAGCCCTATCACTTACCATTCCAAAAATATGGCCAAGGTTAAAGTTTTTCAAAAGTAGGTCAATCTCCAAGGTCAAGGTCACAAGGTCAAAAATTTTGGTATCCATGGAAAGGTCTTGTCACAAGGAATACACATGTGAAATATCAAAGCCCTATCACTTACCATTCCAAAAATATGGCCAAGGTTAAAGTTTTTCAAAAGAAGGTCAATCTCCAAGGTCAAGGTCACAAGGTCAAAAATTTTGGTATCCATGAAAAGGTCTTGTCACAAGGAATGCACATGTGAAATATGAAAGCCCAATCTGTATTGGTTTAAAAGTTATAAGCAAGGTTAAAGTTTTTGTGCACGCGCACGCAGACGCCGACGCCGGGGGTATGACAATAGCTCTCCGGACATTCGTCCCGGCGAGCTAAAAATGCCTATTCTAATGCACTGCATTTGTAACACACATTCTGATTGGTCGAGCGATTAAAAAACTGCAAGGGGATTCAGGCCTCGCGGTAAAACTCAATTTCTGACAGGGGATTCAGGGATACCCTGTCAGTTTTTGTAAAACACATGCATGGTAATGCCTAATTCATGGATAGATAAACAAACATAGGTAATCACAGATTACGAAGCTCACCTCGTGGCAGCAAAATTCAATTCAAACTCATTTCTAAGTACATGTATATTTGCTTTTAAAGGCAAAATCATTCAAGTGGAAAAAGTAGGTCAGATGCTGCATCTGATGCATGGGTTCCTCTCGGCATCCAAAGATGAATCACTTGTGCAAGTTTGGTTACTGTAGCATCAGTACTTTGTCAGATACTGAGCTACCCCCGACTTCTTAACCAAGTCAATCAAGCAGAAAATGTAGGTCAGATGCAGCTTCCTATGCATGATTTCACTTCAGCATCCAAAGATGAATCACTTGTGTAAGTTTGGTTACTGTAGCATCAGTACTTTGTTTGATACTGAGCTACCCCAATCTTCTTAACCAAGTCAATCAAGTGGAAAAAGTAGGTCAGATGCAGCATCCGATGCATGATTTCACCTCAACATCCAAAGATGAATCACTTGTGCAAGTTTGGTTACTGTAGCATCAGTACTTTGTCAGATACTGAGCTACCCCCGACTTCTTAACCAAGTCACTCAAGCGGAAAATCTAGGTCAGATGCAGCATCCAATGCATAATTTCACCTCAGCATCCAAAGATGAATCACTTGTGCAAGTTTGGTTACTGTAGCATCAGTACTTTGTCAGATACTGAGCTACCCCCAACTTCTTAACCAAGTCAATCAAGCGGAAAATGTAGGTCAGATGCAGCATCCGATGCATGATTTCACCTCAGCATCCAAAGATGAATCACTTGTGCAAGTTTGGTTACCGTAGCATCAGTACTTTGTCTGATACTGAGCTGCCCCAAACTTCTTAACCAAGTCACTCAAGCGGAAAATGTAGGTCAGATGCAGCATCCGATGCATGATTTCACCTCAGCATCCAAAGATGAATCACTTGTGCAAGTTTGGTTACTGTAGCATCAGTACTTTGTCAGATACTGAGCTACCCCAAACTTCTTAACCGGATGCGGACACGGACGCGGACGTGCGGAGTATAAGATAAGCTCACTCAACTTCGTCAAGGTGAGCTAAATATACACATTGACTAGAAATGTTGATCAATGGATCAACCATACCCTCCCCAAACTATAAATCCCTACAACAATTTTACCTCAAATCAGAAAGTGTTTGATAGAAGCTTAATATTTGAAGAGATGACATACACACATGCACGTATAGTTTATATACTAGTATAGTTTTATATCAATGATCTGTATTTTTCTTATACATGTATAATGCTACATGAATATCTATAAAATCTAATGTACATGTATCTTGTATTGATCATATCCAGATACCTCCGTTTGAAACTGTAAACATGGTTAATTTTTGCTGGGGGAAATTTTTGCAAAATGACCATTAAAGTGCTTGGATGATTTTGGCGAAATCGGGAGTTTTCCCAAAAGTCTTCGATACTGGCTGTAATTTTCACGTGGGTTTTTTTTTTTTGCAATAATAAAACAATCATGAAAAGCGAAAAAATTACCCCACACGAAAATTTCACATTTACAGGATCAAGTGGGTCAGTATTTTAAGTATGTTTAAAACGAAATATCATTACGTACATCTGCCACACCCTTCTCATGACAGTGATTTAGTAAGTATACTATCCTTCTCCACAGGTCCTGGACACAGGGGCAGGGATAAGGACTGGTGGTCAGGGAATCCTTCAAAGATGTCTGGAACAAAATGTCTTGTCAATTACAGGAGCAATTTTTTTCAGATACATTTTACATGTACATGTATTTCTACGAAAGGAAAGGCATAAATGTTAAGAAAATTATGCATGCAAAAAATTCAATGTAAATACATCTTATCAAAGTCATACATGAATTTCTGCATGACAATGAAAGTAAATGTAAATCTCTGAACCTAAAGAGGAGACATCCATTACATTTAATACAAAAATTATATAAAGTATAATTGACGTGTAAATATTAAACTGTCATGATTTTCACATGTTTCTCATGCAGTTCTTTGATTGAAACTCCTACAAATTTTCCAGGAATCTAAAATGCATTAAAGAAGAAAATACATAGAGCTGACCTTTTTAAATATAGTATGACTGAGTGTTACAAGCTCCCATAGAATCATGTACACAGTCTGTGAGAAGAAAGACCGAGGGTCGTCCACGTTGTCTCTGATGTTACAAATCAGCTTAATGTCATCGGCTCTCTCACCTGAAAATAACAATGAAAAAGTCAGAATATCAGAATCTAATTTCGTCTTTTTGATATGCAGAGTTACATGTACCTCCCATTTATGACGGTAGCTGAAATACAATGTACATGTACATGTACATATAGAATAAGTGACTTAATTTTTTGTGTTTTGTTACAGGTATGCAACACACAGCAAGTGCATTATCGTACATGTAATAAATAATGCGCGCTAGCATACATGTACCTGTAACAAAACACAAATTATGACATTTATTCTACATGTATATACATGTATATGCTCCACAGTTGTCTATTCAATTCTTTGTTTTCTGAAATCACATTTTTCTAGGTTAAAAGGTGAGGTTAAAATTCAGGTCATCGCGGGTTCAGTTTGCAGGTTAGAACAGCCGTCGCAACATGTTTCTACTGATCTTACGCATTGTAATGTCACCAGCATTTACAGCGAAATGCAACACAGTTCCTTTCAATAGTTTCATCCAAGGAATTACATGGGTTGTACATATACATTTACATGTAAATGTACATGTAAGTGAATTATGACATAATTTAAATTCCTATAGTAACGTCATATATGAATGATGTTTTCCCTGAATCTTACACTTGTTTTGAAAGAATTTGATGATTACATCCATCCCAAATTTGGGTAACTCGATCAGTACATAGAAAAGACAAATAAACTCATAGCATAATGATATCATTATATGAAAGATTTACATGTAAATCCAAAATGAGTAAAATTCTCTAAATAACACTAATTTTCCAATTAACCTTTAGCTGCCGCCTCCAAGGTATACAGAATCTCCAACATTTTCCAATACACATCAAGTGTCATGTGGAACTTGTGATATTCATTACTGTTCACCTGAAAGTATTTGACATTTGAGACACATGTACATCAAAAACACATTATTTTACATCTTCAAATTTCTAATTTGAAAGAATTTTGAGAGTATGTTTATCATGTGTGACTCTTTTTTGTTGTTGTTCAAGTATTTATTCAAGCAGGATTTATATCAAGTACCTTTGCTGCCACGATAGCACTAAATGCTGGATTGCCAAATATGCATCATCACATCTTTTTTGCAGACTTATGATTGACCCTTCCGAATGCGGGGAAAATTTGAGAAATTCAATGACTTCACAATGCAATTTCGATGTTTGACTGAGTTCGAAGCTTCTTTGTCCAAGGTAAAAGCATTGTGACGTCACGAAATTTTGCAATTTTTTCCCGCAATCGGAAGGGTCAATTATGTCAACACAATCAAATGTCCCGTAAAAGCATTGTTTTTCAGGCTGTTGATTATGACGTCACAATGTAAAAGTCTGCAATGTCAGACATATGGTAATCCATCAATAGACCACTTTCCAGATAATATTCAGGTCAGACCTAGTCGAAACATTTAAAATTATGAACAACATAGATAAAGTTGACAGTTATAGCCTCTTTCCAAGGAACACATCAATAACACGGGGACATAATCAAAAAGTCTACAAGTAACACTGCCAAACAAACATCAGTAATGTAGCTTCAAGCAAAGAGCTGTAGACTGCTGGAATAATCTCCCTGAAAACGTGGTCAATGCCATAAGTGTATATAGTTCTAAAAGCCGGATGAATGCACACTGGAGGAATTTTAAACTGAAATTTGAAGCTGACTGCTATGAACCGGAGGTGGGCTTTGATGTAAGAATTTTGAGACAGGTCAGAGAGGCAAGGCCTACATAGCGACCTCGAGGACAAGGTAACAAGGTAACAATAGTTATGACCATTTTTAACCTAGACTTTATACCTGTACATACAGACATCAGACATAGCATTATTAGGCAAAATTTTTAGCTCGCCGGGACGAAAAGACCGGAGAGCTAATGCCATACCCCCTCGGCGTCGTCGTCGTCGTTGTCGTCGTCCGTAGACAAAACTTTAACCTGGGCTCTATCTCTTGAACTATAAGGGGTAGGGCTTTGATATTTCACATGTAGATACCTTGTGACAAGACCTTTCATTTGAGACCATGACCTTTGACCTAGTGACCTTAACCTTGGACTTTGACCTACTTTTCAAAAACTTTAATCTGGTTTCTGACAAAACCTGTATAGGCGAGCTATGTAATCTTTGATTACCCTATGTTTCATTATGATGTCATACATGTTTATGTACATGTATTTGATAGCACCATCTTGATTTGTTGAAGTGTTACCTATTGTGAAATCACAGTTAAAATAATGCCAAAGTTTGCGGTGTCTGGTTTCTTACTGTCTAACTAGAAAATCATTTATTGAAGACTATATGTACGTAGATCTAGTTTTGTAATAATTTTAAAATAACTGTTTGTTGCAATTACCGAAGAGTAACTTTGATATGGGATCTCAGACAGCTTGTCTGTGTATAGTAATGTATCATGTAGTTGCACCAAGGTACTCTGATGTCGGGTATCTCTCACTGACCCTACGCCATCACTGCTATTTATAGAAAACAACACCATTACTGCTACATGTATAAACAGAAAATGTTGTAGTTGCTACAAAAAAATATGAAATGTTTATAAAATATCCTAAACAGTTCTCGTAGGCCATGAATAGGCCATTTTAAAGTTCTCGTCCGAAACCTAAATTTTATACAACAGACTTCGGACATAAACTTGAAAAACTTTTGAATTGTTATGTCATAAAATTTATCAAAGATTTTTCGTTACGTTTCCAACAATTCATTTGTGACGTCATTCTGAAAAACGTCATTAAAGTATGTGATCTCCCTAGTCTGGCAATCAAATGAAATATCTCAGAAATTGTCTATTTTTAAAAAATGTAAGTGCAGTATACATGTACTTATACATGTACAGTATGTACAAACAGAGAAAAAAAAACTTGTGATTTTATCTTCTGCAGGTATGGGTTGGAATACTGGTGTCTAACTACCATTCTAATTAACATCAGTATTTACAAAATAGAAAATTGAAATAGAGATGACATACAAACACTTACCACCTAGCACATAACCAGTTCTTTATGACAGTCTAGAAACTGTAGGATTTCCTCTCTTAATTGGCTACCCTGAGCCACTAAAACAAAGATGAGAAATGTGCATTTTCATAAGATACTTAATATCATTTGCAGTACATTCTTATTTATTTAAGAAATAAAAAATGACAAGCTGGGCTCTATTGTCTCATAGTGCCTGGGCGTCCTCAGCCAATCACATTTATAACCGAGCCGCGTCAGCGGCGAGGTGATAAATGTGATTGGCTTAGGACGCGAGGGCATTATGAGACAATAGAGCCCGGCTTGACATTTTTTATTTCTATTCTAATGATGACCATCGATTCTTGGTAAAAACCAGTTCCTGCCGGTTTATCTGCTTTCAGAAAATGGGTAGGCGTGGCTTATCGCTATAGGGCCTATATTGGAGAATAGAGCCTGGCTTGCATCTGTTGTCTTATTAGGGAAAAAGAATCAAGTCATATTAGAATTATTTGTATTTACCTGGTTGTTTTCTCATACACAGGAAAAGCTGTGTCTAATGCAATGCCTGGAGAGCTCCTACACAATATCTTAATGATAATAATTTTAAAATTATAAAAATAGTAATTAATCCAAATGATGCTTGTGTTGCCTGTGAAGCGGCTTATTTTTAAAAAGCGGATCAAATATGTAGGACAATGTCACTTGGTTTAAAATTATTTGCATCAGTAGGCAAGTCAAATGAAATTCACATGAAAATATTAAACCTCTTACTTACCAAATAAAAGATATGGTCAATCTAAAATTTTCAGAAGAGGTCAATCATCTAGGTCAATGTCAATAGGTAAAAATTTTTGACAACAAAAGAAAGGACTCATCATAAGAAATACATGTTTGAAATAATAAACTTAAGCTGTAACACTGACCAATCAAAAGATTAAGCCAATCTTAGTCTTTTGAAATGTGAAATATCAAAGACATAGGTCAAGGTCACTTAGTAAAAAAATTATGGTATGTGTAGAAAGGTCTTGTTACAAAGAATACACATGTGAAATATCAAAGCCCTATCACTTACCAATCAAAAGATATAGCCAATCTTTTTTTAAGTAGATCAAATATACATGTATATAGGTCAAGACCACTAGGTCAAAAATTATGGTATTTGTACAAAGGTTTTGTCACAAGGAATACACATGTGAAAAATCAAAGCCCTATCACTTACCAATTAAAAGTTATGGGGTACGTGTGACACCCAAAGTGATTGATGGACTGACAGACGGACAACGGACAAAGTGATCCCCAAGTGTAGCTATGCTTTACAGACGACACAATAAGTAGTGATACACATTAGATCCTAATGTAAAGTATCTAAAATGAGACCTACCTATTTGATCTGTGGATAGGACATCAAACTTTCCTATCCATTGTCTGAAAAGAAATAAATATGTGTAGAAATTATCAAGGAATCAAACAAGACTTGAACATAATCTTACACAGGACAAGAACAGGCCAAACTTATTTTTGTATGCTAAGTTTAGTCTGATAGACAGACGAAGAAAAGTAAGAGGATTTAAAAATGTTTAATACATGTACATGTGTATTGAAAAAGCGGGTACTTGCTGATAAAAAAAAATATGATTTCTTAAATTTTCTCGAAATTCTAATATCCCTATCTCTGGCGATCCTAACAGGAGTGTCTTTTTCTCAGTCTATGTCCAAAACCACTGTTCATTAATAAATGATGAAGTACACTTACCTTAGGAAGGACATTAGCTGGTCCAGTTTCTCCTCTACGGAAGAAGTGGCAAAATGGTAGCCAAAAATCTCAATGTAGACTGGTAGCCTGGTGAAGGATGTATTGTCACACTGTGTCAGTAATCTGTTCATGGAAAGAGAATACTTGGAATATATCTTAAATGTTCCATTTTCTATTATTTCCGATTCACTTTACTTTGCAAATAAAAATTTCTTCATACTACCATAGCTAGTAAAATGCATATTTCTATAGCTTTGACCTAACCCTAACAGAGTACATTTGTATTACAGTAACACTGTGGAAGAAACCCAATTAAGTTATATTTCACATGTAGTTTAAGCTTTACCCTAGGTTTACACTATGTTCCCGGCGATCACGGCAGTCACGGCGGCCAAAAACGTAGCACACCGTATGATTTTTAGCAGTGTATATCTTGGTATTCAAGTTCTGTTAGGTCTCGTTACGTTTTCGCACGGTCTATCAAGGTATCCTTGACGAGCCGCGGCTCCTGAATCCCGGATACCTGACGGCGCACTACGTTTCAACCTACAGCTTGTTACGGACGTTTGTACGTTTCCTCACGACCTGTCACGTTCTGATAAGGTCTGTCACGGTTTGTTACGATCCAATCAAGTTGGCCATGACTACCAAGGTCTGTCAAGGCCCACTACGATTAACTGGGAACAGGAGACACAAAAAGCTGCATAAAAGGGTTGGGTTTGTTATACTTCTTGTGTGACCGTGCGTGCCGTGCCAGGCTGTAGTAGAACTTGAAATAAACCGTAACAAGCCGGGACGAACCGTGACGAAACGGCTAACACTTCCTTAGCTCGCCGTATGAAACCGTAGCTCACCTTGATAAAACGTGCATCTACCCTAAAGCAGCCGCAGCTAAACGTGGCAGACCGTAACTCAACTTCGCTAGGATCGTAATTTGTTGAGTCATACTTTTGCTTCCCGTTCTGCTACGGACACTGTCCCAAGTTTTGTCACGGTCTGTTACGTTCTGTCACGTTGCGTTGTGGTCGACCGGTTTTGCTACGGTTTCTAAAGTAGGCCATCTGCACCGTGGGCTGCCGTGACAAAAGTTTTGACAGTTTAAACTGATTTGCCCCGTCAGCCCCAGCAACCACGGCTAGTTACGATTGTCGATCCCGTTCCCCTACGTTGTCTCACGGTCACCACGTTCCGTCCACGGTGGCTTGAAACTTGGCCGCCGTGGCCGCCAGGGAACATAGTGTAAACGGGGGGTTACCTGACCCATATGGCCTCTTATTAAGTGCAATAAAAGTTTTGCTCATCCTTCATTATCAAAGATTATATGTTTATCAAACCAGATCACCTTGTCAATGACCATATTTTAAACACAGATACCTACCTACTAAGTAGGTCAGCTTCCTGAGTCCTGCTATTTCGACTACAGTTGAACAAAGGTAAGGATTCAACATTACAAGGATTTTCTGCATCTAGGAAATGAAAGATATACATGTATATCATACCAAACACTACCAGTGCAGTCACAGATCCTAATATTGTGCTTTTTAGAATTAACTTAAACTCGAAAAAAAAAATGAAAATACTCATTAGAAAATATAAGACATACAGGGATCATTTGAAGCATGATTTTGCGAGATTCTCGCATCTTTTTCTCAAAAATCTCCTCGAGAATTTTCGCACACATCAACAATAAGTCTATCTTCATCACAAGAATGTTTTTTGTCCCAAGGTTTTTCTAGGCATTTTATGTCCATGAGATCGAAAATCAAATGGCAGTCACATATTTCCTTTGCCTCCACCTAACAACTAGACTGAGTGTTTACGAAACAGTCTGATAACCATTTTCTCTATTTTTGTAGTTTCTCCTATGTTTAAAATTTCCCCCACTCTGGACATTGACAAAATTAAATTACTGGAGATTGCCGGCAATCTGGTACATATTGTAAACATTGAGTGTCGGATTGCCGGCAATCTCTGAGAGTTTTCATAGTAGATGTTCTACAGAATTGGCTAATCCTCAACATTTTAATCTAACTTATCATAATTCTTTTGATTTGAAATGAAATTAGCATGATTATGATATTGTTTTCAATAATATAGTAAATTTTAATAGATAATTTAAAATCAATCTTCTGTACCTCAGGTTGATTGTATACCTGTATTACTGCAAATCTACATCATTAAATAGGTTCGAGTCAGTGTAAGTTACCTGGAAAAGGGTCGGGTGGGGGAGGGGGGAGGCTTCAAGACAATCTGTAAATTAATACAAAAATTCTTACCTAGAACTTCTCTGGCAGGCGATTGTTCAAGGGGGAACCCCTCCAAAAAATCCTCACTATCCATAGGTGAGAGGGGCGGAGTCAATGACCCATTGTCCATGAATATACCATCCATTGTACAAATAACAGAACTGCAATAAAAATGTCATGACATTAAGGTGCATAGCCAGGCATATGCAAGTACGCTGGTACTTACACATAGTCATTAAAAAAATATATATAGAGAGACAAAAATGTGTACAAAGGCCTTTCAGGGGTCATTTATAATGAATTGCCCTGGAAATGTGTAAAATCTAATAGCTTCCAAATGAATTCTCCCCCTTAGTACCACAGGGTTTTGCCTTCGACCCGTTCAGGGCCTCATGGTGGATCTCAAATGATACAAATCCCCTGTCATAAAAAGTGCTTCCACATGAAAATACTCTAGCTAGGCATCAGACATGGCTATCATATCTGATCAACTTGACTGCAATAGACCATTTTCATATAACCCCAATAGACTTGTGATTGTTGTGATGCATTTTGTGCAGAAACGTGTTTCGTTTGTTCCGCAGTAAAATGTCTTTTAACAATTATAAGGCTTCTTGCTGAAATTTAGTATGGCTGACAAAATGACGAAAAATGTCCGAGGTAAGCAATTTTTGCGCATATACTTTTTCATTGTTAGGTCTCAATGGAATTGCGTCTTTAAACAGTGATGTCACAATATAAAATAACATCAAAAGATGTTGACTAGGACATTTTGTGCTTTCTAATAAGACCGGAAAATGGTCTATTGAATGACTTCCCAAAAGGCATTACCGACAAGTGGTTTATGATTAGGCAGTGTTGTGTGAGGAATGTGCATGCAGAGAAAGAACTCCTTATATAATAATGAATGACCAAATATTTTACTGAAATAGTAAACTACTGTCCGCGCGGCTCACTTCGGAAACTCAAGGATATAAACGCAATTTTGATTACTTTGTTTCGTCAAAATTAGAATTAAATCTATATCATTGAATAGATCTCGCTTAGTCGTAAATTTTGGTATATATAATATGGTCATGGGTTTATGCGATCATATCCATGATATCATACAGATAAAATAAATTTTAGATGGGGCGTTTTCAATGTTTAATTTCAGTGCGACGTCGCCGATTTTAACATTGAGCCTATGGAATATTTCACGACATCACGGGAAAAATTAGCATTGGAAATTGCCCATCTAAAACTTGTTTTGTTTATAAAATCTGATTGTGTGCACTGACCATCATATAACTTATACCAAAATTTACGACTAAGTGAGATCTAATTAATGGTATCAATTTCATTAAAATTTCTGAATGATAAAATAGTCAAAATCATGTTTATCTAGTTTCCGAAGTGAGCCATGCGGACAGTAGTGTGGGGCTACACTACTGGTCGGGCACATATTATCGCCACTTTTTTCAACATTTTTTGCTCTAAAATCTTTATTTCCTTATGAAATTTGATGAAATTTGCACAGAAGGATGAGGAACCCTTGATACATATTTCTTCCAATTTTCATGAAAATCTGACAATTGGTTCTTGTTTACCGGTGCTCTGTGAACTTAAGGGTTGCACCTAGTTTGAAAGGAGGGTACATATTATCGCCACATCTACCTGTTCTTACTGAAAATCCTAAATTTTTTCGACAAAGTTCACATTATTTGAATCTTTGAACTTTCTTCTTTTCGTCTGTGAAAAATTTGTACAAAAATTTCAAAAACCAAAGAGATATAGGAAGATGAAGAGACCTACCCTTTCCCCAGAGAGGCGGGGGAAATAAATTCAAATTTACTAACTTTCTATCATAAAATTCAGTATTTGAATTTCAGTTATCGAATTATTTGAAATTTTGTATACTGTTTCATATTTCAGAGATGTAAACAATATAATATGTGCCCGACGATAATATGTACCCGACCAGTATAGCTAGGATGACTTGCATGACTGCCTGCAGTGCCACACGGGTACCTGTAAAATGCGAAACGAAAAGAAACGAAACGAAATGGAAACGAAACGAAATGAAAACGAAACGAAATGAAATGGAAACGAAACGAAACGAAATTGAACAAAACGAAACGAAATGAAACGAAACAAAATGAAAACGAAACGAAATGAAACAAAACGAAATGAAATGAAACGAAATGGGAACAAAATGAAACGAAATATATGTAAGACAGTGGCGGATTCAGGGGGGTGCGAAGGGGGCGTCCGCCCCCCCCCCCCCCCCCCCCCCCCGGCACTGCCCCAAATTTTTCAAAAACAGGTATATTTTGGCCCATTTTCAGTAAAAATCGGCAAAATTCGCCCCTTGACCCCCCGGCAAAGGGGGCGCTGGATCCGCCACTGTAAGAAGAAACTAAATTTATTTACTTGTTAGTTTTTTTTTTGGGGGGGGGGGGGTGTTTGGGGTGGGGGGGGGGGGGGGGGTATGGGGATTTTGAAATATCTGTGTTGAAAGTGAGAATGAAAGATCCAGAGGGGATCGGATGGTCAGGATACCCATTTAATATAAATAATAAAGTATGAAAAGGAAATTAGAGTATGAGTGAATATTTTATTTTCAAATCTTTTCAAAGAAAAGGGGTAAATTTTAAAGGGATGAAAGGGTGAGGTTTATATATATGAGGCGAAAAATTGTTCTTTAAGTACAAATACCACAGAGAAGAAAGAAAAAGAATATCTAGCTATATTCAATATTGAACCAGTTTGACACTTTTTACAATTAATATGGTTTTTTTTTTTTCATCATTATTTCTGGGGTAAGGATTTGAAAATAAGATAATAGAGCAGTTGCATTTATTTTACTTCTTACTTTACTTCTACTTTTACCTCACCTCTACGCTTCAGTGGTCACTGTGGTTAGGGATTAGGCCGTGGTATTTAAGATTCGTTTTCCATCATGGTGTTTTAAAAAAAGACACCCTCCAGTTAGGCGAAAACACACAAACATACAATTTTTGTATTGTTGTCAATGACATGTATTATTCTGAAATTTTATTTAAGGCACATATCCACTGTACAAGTCAGGGGAGACGGGAATGTGAGCTATTATAGCTAAGTCTTGGTTTAAATAGATCCATTTGAGCCGTTTTTCATTTCGAGTAATAAAGCCGTAGTGGAACTTTTTTTTCAGTATGACACTGGATACCTTTGGCAATCTCGAATTAATAGTGAGTGTATGCTTTTTATCTGGTATTTTGTCTCGAAAAGTACCAGTCCGCACACGTTAAACAGAATATTTCACAGCCATGGCTTTACATTGTTCAATACACATCTGTCCTGCGGCGATCCAACTACAGTTACCTTTTAAAGCTGACCTGTCACTTTTTTACCATTTAAATGTGAAAGTATAATCATCAGACGGACGGACATGCAGACGGAAAGATCATTTATTTATGTAGCAAAAATTACAATGCTTAATGTTTCTTCGTCCGAAAAGGGGAAATTTACATAAAATGTACCCGTAAGTTTTATGTCTAAGATATGAAATGTACCCGCAAAACGTCAGGGTAGGTCAGCTTTAAAAGTTAACTGTAGTCGTCAATACTCGAGACCAAGATTATGTAACCCCTAACCGCGGTGACCACTGAAGCGTAGAGGTGAGGTAAAAGTAGTGGTAAAGTAAACTAAATGCAACTGCTCTATTCACTAATAATCTAATTCATTTTCATATTTAATTATTTATATTGAAAGGGTATCCTGACCATCCAATTACCTATGGATCTTTCATTCTCACCTTTAAAACAGATATTTCACCCCCCCCCCCCCCCCCCCCCAATGCACACCTCATTAACCAGTATATAAATTTGGTTTCTTTTAACATGTATATGTATTTCGTTTCATTTTGTAACTATTTCGTTTGATTTCATTTTGTTTTGTTTCATTTCGTTTCGTTTTCATTTCGTTTCGTTTTGTTCAATTTCGTTTCGTTTTCATTTCGTTTCTTTTCGTTTCCATTTCGTTTCGTTTTGTTTCGTTTCTTTTCGTTTCGCATTTTACAGGTCCCGTGCCACACTGGCCTATCTCTGTATCTTGCATCTTCATCAGTTCATGATCTTGTTCTGAAGCATGGTATGATCGCTAGGCCATATTCACCATGTTCACTAGTTTAGCTTTTTAATATTATTACTTGACATACTTATTACTTGTGCAGGGTATACTCAGCCTATATCCATCTACGACTTCAATGATGTGTTTTTCCCTACATCAGATTTCCCGCGAACTGATTCGACCGTTTCCGACTCCTTACATTACGTTTCGTCGTGCAGATCTGGCTTTGATGTCACATATCCTTTGTTGGTTTGTTTGTTTGTTTTTCTGCAAGTTCACGTTTGTAGTACAAAAAATAACGGATCCTCCGCATGGCATAGACGGATATGGCAGATCCTGGAATAGCCTACTGCAGTACGTCCTTTGTAGAATCCTTTTTCCAAAAATTTTGTCTCCTATTCGACGTGAAGCGAGGAATTTGAAGAAGAAGAAGAGGAGGAGGAGGATTATGATGATGGTGGAGATGATGATTATGATGGTGAAGAGGAGGACTACGATGCTGCTGCTGATGATGATGATGGTGATGGGGAGGGGAGGACGACGTCATCGATGATGATGATGATGATGATGATGATGATGTCAGATGATGTCAGATGATGATGATGATTAGAGTTATGTTTTGATATAGCCATCAGAGTTGAATGTTCAAGACGACGACGACGACGACGACGATGATGATGATGATGATGATGATGATGATGATGATTATAATGATTATTATGATGATGATGATGATGATGCTGATTATGATGATGTTGTTGTTGTTGTTGATGATGATGATGATGATGATGATGATGATGATGATGATGATGATGATGATGATGATGATGATGATGATGATGATGATGATGATAAGAGTTATGTTTTGATATAGCCATCAGAGTTGAATGTTCAAGACGACGACGCTACGATGATGATGATTATAATGATGATGATGATGATGATGATGATGATGATGATGATGATTGGAGTTATGTTTTGATAGTGTTACATTCGAGAAAATCCCAGGTCAAAAATCAGTGATGACGATTGCATGAAGATGTAACTCAATAGAGATGAAAATGACCTTTTATAATTATAGAATATACAATCAATTTAACATTTGGTTTTATTTTTAAGCCTGTTACATTTACTTATAAAAAGAATAAAACTTCCGATTTTTCAATTATAATTTAATACTAATAGACGAGACAAAGCCTCATTTTCAATAGGAATTGTGGGAAAATTTTTCTCTAATCAAAATGAGAGTAGAGGAAACAATATTGCATTATGAAATTCTATGTTCAGTGATGCTAATTTAATGTCATTTTATATAGATTTAAGTTATCATTGAGGAGACGGACAGAATGCCAAAAAGAGAGGGGGAGAAAAGGGGGCGGGAAGATGAGGAAGTGGCGGTAAGGCGAGGAAGGGGAGAAAAAGGTTGGAGGAAGGCAAGATGGAGGGAGGGATGAGTGAGTGGGGAAGATGGAGGAGGGGGAAGAAGGGGGCAAGGAAGATGGAGGAGTCCGAGAAAGGGGAGATATGGCTACCCTCTTTTACCCACCCTCATCATTTTCGGTTCCCAATGCAGGAATAAGAATTACCTCTCTTACCGCGGTAACATTTTGTGAGTGTATCTACCTGATGCAAGATGCTGTGCCATGTATAGATATCTTACATACAGATCTTGTTTATCAGGGATCAATCACAAACGTCTTGCAGGGAAACATTGTCAGCACATGCGCAATACACCAGCACGGCGCAAAAGTGGGCGAAAACTTTGATCTTCTACCAAAAATTCCAATACAATGGCTGGATTCTGGACAGAGTACTAAACCATTAATCGTGAGTATTTGTTTTTATTTCAACATTTTCTGTGTATTACTCAAAGCTGGCATGACTGTACGAACATGTGTCCGTACGTACGTACGTACATACACCACGGAAGCTTGACTATAAATATATCGCTACTCGGCTATTTTTGTTGCCAGGATAATTTTACTGGTTCTTCAAAGCTTTTGATAAGAAAAATAGTGATTAACTCTCAGTAGGTACCTGATACGAGTCATTTATCCTCAAGTGTATAAAACGTTCATGATCCTCCCCACGTAAACTGATAACAGCCAGGGGGAGAGGCAGGCAGATTCTGCCTCGTACTATATGGGTTAATTCATTAAATAGATCATTCTGGTGGATCCTTCAATTTTTGACAGCATTAAGATACAATTGTATCTTAATGCTTTAAATATTTAAGTTCAAAAAGGATATTTTCGTTTTGTTTTTTTTTTTTTCAATCAGTTCTTTGGAAAAACAAAATTTACAATGAAAATAAAAAGTGAAAAGACAAAAGCTTTGCCGATATATCTTTTCGTGTTACAAGAATCGAATATGTTTTATTTGATTTCTCTATTATTTATCAATTTTGCTTTTAGAAGGGATGTTTATAGGAGGGGGTTATAAACTTTTCAAGGTTTTCATAACCATGATAACATATTTGTATGGACTGAGAATATTCAAGACATTCTTATAGTTCGCCTCTCGGATAAAGCAAAAATATTTTCTTTAGACTATATTTGTGTTCAAAGTGATAGCTTTCGATTACGTAATGTGAAATTCCAATGTTCACGTTTTAAACACTTTATCACCGTTTAGAACTTTACACATGCTCTCCAACTTACTCTATACATAACTTCTTGGAAGGTTACCATGGAAACCGATCCATTCTCTACCAAACCGTACAACAAATATTTCTTGCGCACTAATGCTGATTCAGAGTTTACTGTATGCCCAGTCTTCTATTTTTATTACTTTACGTTAGTTTTCAGCATTCACTCTTATTGATAGCTCTGATCATCCTATTGTTTTGGGGAGTTTTGGCATTCCACACACTGATGAATGATTTGGTGATCGGCGTGATTAATCCCAGGTAGAACGAAACGTAGGAAGTAACGTAAGGTGTGTTTGTGTTTCCTATGTAGAGACATGTACTACTGGATATTGGATGTACTCCAAAACTTTAGGTGTGTGTGTGGGGGGGGGGGGGGGGTTCGAAACCATCGATTTTGAGATTTTTTAAAGAAATTTTTAAGATATATTGGAATTTTGAACGATCCCCCCTCTCCTGTCCCAGCACACACATACACCATCTTGATCCGCTCTTCTCTTGGTCTTGTTGATTTCGGAGGAAGAAGTTCCTTTCATGAATATAAGATAGTTGCCACTTTCTGATTTTGCCTTCAAAAGTTCTAAATGCTGGCGACTGATTTCTAAAGTAAATAATAAAAAAAATCATGTGTTTGTGAAACACGAATGCGTCTGTCAACATGCATCTTTGTAAGTAAAACAGCTGTAATGTAAAAAGTAGGCCGTACTCCGATGTCATGATCAGACGGTCAAAATTTGGGTATCATTGGAAAGTTCTTGCCACAAGGAATACATGTACATATGAAATATGAAAGCAATGTTGACCACTGCCATTCATAATTTATGGCCAAGGTTAAAGATTTTCAAAAGTAGGTCAAACTCCAAGGTCAAGGTCAAAAGGTAAAAATGTTATGTCAATTGATAGGTCTTGATACAAGTGTCATATGTATGGTATCCATGTAAGCTCTATCACCAACCAATCAAAAGTGATTGCGGAGGTTAAAGTTTTTGTAAAATAGATTTAACTTCAATGTCAAGGCCACAAGGTAAAAAGTTTGTTTTACATGGAAAGGTCTTGTCACAAGGAATACGCATGTGAACTATGAAAGCCCTGCACCCTTTCACTAACCAATCAAAAGTTAAGGACAAGGTTTAAGTTTTTGCAAAGAGAGAAACAGACAGAAAGATACTAGTAGACATACGGACAGAACAAAAACAAGAATTTATGTCATAGTGCACCTTCCGTTGTTCTTCCGTCAATCCATCGTCCGTCCGTCGTAAACTTTTAACAAAATGCCCTCTAGCTGTAACTCCTTCACAAAATTTCACGAAACCTTACAGAAAGCAAGTACTTAAGGTCCTCTTCCGTGTTTGTGTTTTTCGTGCCGATCCGTCAACAAATATGGTCGCATATGACTCTGATTGGATGACGCTGTAACCGCTGCACAGGATTTCACGAAAAATACAGAGAACAAGTACTCGAGATATTCTGCCAAGTTTGTGTTTTTCGAGCCGATCGGTCACCAACGGCATATTTTCGAAATCTCCTCTATACATGCAACTGCTGGACAGAATTTCACGAAACCTTACAGGAAGCAAGCACTCAATATCCTCTACCAAAATTGTGCTTTCATATCGATTCATACGGTTGCCAAAAGGGCTCAGCTTTGCTTGTGTATTTTTGACTCTTCCTTCACAATTGCTGCACAGATTTTCAAGAAGCCTTGAAGGAAGCAAGTACTCAAAGTCATCTTCCAAGTTTGTGTTTATCAAGCCGATTATAAAAAGAATATGATCACCGAGGACTCTGATTGACTGAAACATTTTACGTCTCTTTAACTGCTGCTTTGATATTCATTAAACCTTACAGATAGCAAGTACTCAAGGTCCTCTACCAAAGTAGGTGTTTGTCCGCAATTCATGTGAGCGATGCGGCCCCCTTGGTCCTCGTATTTACATAATTATGTTTATATATATATATATTCTCTTTTGACATATGTTTTGCAATGTAACAATGGTTTATTTAATTTTTGTATAGCGACCCTATACAAACCTTAACATTCCTCAACAATAAAACAACATGGAGACCATAAATGAAAATGAGAAAACTGAAAAACCTCAGGTGCAGTCGTCATGGTAAGTCACGTGACATGTGACCAATCAGATCCCTGTAATCCTCCATATATATTTATAGTAGCCAATCCAATTGTACTCCATAGTCATGTGATTTTTACCATGCACCCATATCATATACAAAAAAAAAGTGTTATCCTAATAAATTATATAGTATACATCCTTCTTTTGTTTTTCAGTAGTGATTAAAGGCTAGATTGAATCTTTTGTTTGGATATTTTCTAGGCTGCTTAATAAAATATATTTATGGGGAGAGGGGGGAGAAATCCAGAGACCAAACATCAACTGCTATCTAGTAAAACAATGGATGCCAGCACAATATAGATGACTTTTTCATAAGAAAGCATTCATTAGCTTTCAATGAGTTAAAAATATATTAGTCAAAACTTGAACAGCTTTGGTCAGTTTCATGAAGTTCCTTTTACCATTCGGACACAAAAAAACTTTCTGGACCACTCTATCCATTGTACAAGAAATGTTCCCTCCCAAGCCTTTTCTGTAAAGATTGTTGCTTCCCAACCCCTAGCACTTACCTGGCACATGTCATCTATGAGAATGTTTCCTTGAATAAAAAAAAAATCCTTATATATATTGGCTATGTTGCATCTTGAGAACAATACAGGAACAGAAAATATTCTTGATCCGATTAGTATAACAATAAGAAAAGTCAATGCATGGGTCGCCTGCGAAACATAGCGACACTCAGGAATCACTTTTATAGGGTGTGACATGATGACATCCAAATGTATAAGGCAGACAGACAGACGGACAACGGACAAAGTGATCCCTAAGTGTCGCTTTGCTTCGCAGGCGACACAAAAATATGATGATAATTTGCATAATTCACTGATTCAGCTGAAATTATGTAATTCGAAAGACGAACTGTAAGAAAAAAGTTTTATTTATATTGGCTATTATCTTATAATCATATAATATTTCCGTATACATACTAGTACTTAGTGCATGATTTGTAGGTGTGTGATTTTTTATTTATTTGGGATGGGAGTCATTCCGAAAGTCAACACCTATAGCTATTGCACTTAATATCTGGATCTTGTTCTGTAACAGTTTTGGGTATAGAAGTGTTGGTGTGTTTTTGTTGGTGATCAAGTTGAATTTTCTTGACACTACATGCATATACCATAATGATGGGTGGACGTCCAATCCTCTGATCTTAGGTGGGTGGTAAGGTTAAGTATCTTCTCCGTTTCTATCGAAATGAGGTGAAGTGGTTGCATGGCAAACCTAATTCCTTCAAACCTTCACAAGTTACGAAGATTGGCAATGACGCAAATGAGTAGGACAATAGAAGAACTTGACAGTTGACAGATCCAATCCGATCTTACTAGCAAGTGAAAAAAAAATCTCTTTATTTAAGGTAATGTCCAAAATCTATAGGGTTGAAGTTTATTAACGTACATGACAGGTTCTTGGTTTGGAGGAAAACTGATTTTATCGAAAGATGACGAAGAATTACTTCAATCAATTCACTGAATGGGATAAAACATATCTGGGATCCTCAACAAAGAAGGAAGATTGCCAATTTTTCAACTAACCATGCCAACATTATAAGAATGTTAGAGTGATCCAAGATATGCAATAATTGAGTATACTAGACAAGACACTTGCAACCCAACTGTCCATTGGCGATTAGCCTCCTTTCAAGTGACGCTACAGTAAAAAGTAACTCGACACATTAAACATGCGAACAAAAGAGGCAATTCCAATGAGAAGTTAAACAGTGAAAAAGAGTGTTAAACGTCTTCAAATTCGATAGCATAATTTAAGAATAGATAAATTTGCAGCATGGAACAGACATGCACGTTTCGGGTACTTAACCCTTGTAATACAGCCAAATAGTGTGAAAGTTTTTATGACCATAAATGTACCGAAAGACGTAGCAGGATGGATGGGATATAATGCTACAGGACCCACTTTTCGGACATTTCAAGGAATTTTCATAACAGAAATTTTCGAATGCGTTGAAGAGACAGACGATCAACCTTGGCTACATGTACCCTCATGGACTCCTGGTTCACAAGCAGTGACACTCACCAAGTGGTACAAACGATCCATAACTAAAGAAGTACCTTTTTCCTTGTTAAAAATTGTTACATTGATGTAGCAAAAGTATCCCCATTAATTTATATATTGTCGAAAAAGTCTTTCCGAGACGGTCATTTTGAAATTTATTTCAATAAAATCGGACTTTAAACAAAAAAGTTATTATCAAATAGAACTTCGATGACCAACAGATTTAATTATGTCAATTTATGGGTGAGTTTAATTCTAAGCATCTAACTGGAGTATTGTAGTCGTGTTTGGTATCAAATGAATGAGAATGAAGTCCTGCAGATGAAAACGTAAAGAAAATGCAAAAATATGTTGAAATAAACAGTTTGTGTTTGAGCTGAGTTTGTCGGTACATCAAAGGCTTACCGATCGTTGCCGAATATCAGTATACCATTAGCATATCATTTGTCATCGACAAAAAGCCTAATTTTGAGTGGAAGTAGGCAGGTATGGGTTTTCAACATTAAGAACAGATATATTTGCAACCCTCGTCAGTGATCCTCAATCTAAACAATGTGAAATAGCCAAAGAGTGTGAAAGTTATTATGTAGCAGGATGGGTGGGGTATGATGCTACAGGACCCATGTTTCAGAAATTTCAAGAAATTTTCATAATAGAAATTTTCGAATGCGATAGAAAGTGCGCAAAAATTGCTTACCCTCGGACATTTTTTCAGCCATTATGAATTTCGGCATGTTGTCTGTTGGTCATATTCCGACTTATCGACACAAAAGTGAAGATGGGTTCACAGTGAAGATGACGACGGGACTCCATGACGGGCCCTGTCCAAACCTCTTTAGGAAGACAGGGCCCCGATCACATGTCTTCTCTGAATGTCAGTCGGATTCCTCGGGTGATGAAATGTATGAGCTCGCGCCGGAAGAACACGGATTGTATTACATACGCCCTCTTTTTATCAGTTTACATGTTCATCTGTTTTGCTTGGGCCCTGCGTTTTGCGGTCTTGTTTGTGTGTGGTCATCTGACAGTGAGGAGGTTGTTTTACACCACAATTGTACGTTCTTCAACCTCTGGGTAATCGGAAAAGTGGGAGGGATGTGCGCACGTAATCCAGGATAACCACACCTTCTTCTATTTTCGTGGCAGATGGCCGTCCTAAGTCGGCACCGGTTGCCCATTGGTCTCGTTGGTTTATGTGTAGTCCTTTGTGCTTGATGTTTCTGTGTTGTGCGTTGGTGATCCTTGTCACTTTCGAGTCTCTTTCTGTGCTTGTCTGCTCTGTGGTTTTGCATTGGGTGTTTTGGGGTTTTGCTGTGGATACTGCAACCTGGTGTTGTTGGAGATCCCCTCCTTTGTTTCATGACGATGTACATTGGGTACGGGATCTTCTTTCGTGTAATATGGATTTTTATAGATTACGGTATTTATAGTTGATCAGAATCCGACTTACCTGCTTACCGACACAAAGGTCATTACGATGCATATAATTATGTATTTGAATTGAGGAGTGGGATCAAATTCTATTCCTTTCGGATAAGGATTTCATAGGACTTGTTAAAGACTCCGAGGTACCGACTCAATGGCATAGATGAGTCAGTGCGATGCTCACGGATTTTAGGTCAGAGTGTCATGGTCCTTTCTTTTCAAGTGTAAGTTTGGTAAAATCCGTCACCACAGTTGGCCATAGTCACACAAGTTTTTAGATGGATCAAGTACGAAGCAAATGCTGACCATATCCCCTTTACATCAGGCTGCTGATGATTTATTTTCATCAACTACAGTCGTGCAAATTTCTTTTGGTACATTTGTACCTGATCCTCTGTTGACACAAAGAATGATAGGAAGAAAAATATTGTAACGATACTAGTATATGAATTATTCTTGTAAATAGAACTTTGTTTTAATAGCAGATCAACTCCATTATTCAAAAATTAGTGAATGAAAGTGTAAAAATTAGTTAATAAAAGTTTAAAAATTGGTGAATAAAAGTTAAAAAATTAGTGAATAAAAGTTTTAAAAAATTAGTGAATAAAAGTTTAAAAATTAGTGAATAAAAGTTTAAAAATTAGTGTATAAAAGTTTAAAAATTTGTGAATAAAGTTTAAAAATTTGTGAAAAAAAGTTTAAAACTTAGTGAATAAAAGTATAAAAGTTAGAGAATAAAAGTTTAAACATTAGTGAATAAAAGTTTAAAAATTAGTGAATAAAAGTTTAAAAATTAGTTAATAAAACTTTAAACATGAGTGAATAAAAATCAAACACAAAACCCAAAACCAGAATCCACCAATCATAATCAATAGGCTAATTGCTACGTTTTTCAGTACATTTTTGGGCATAATAATTTTTACACTCTTTTTCCATATTACATTGTTTAGATTGAGGGCACATGTAGCCAAGTTCGATCAACTTCGGTTGATCGTCTGTCTCTTCAACGCATTTGAAAATTTCTGCTACAAAATTTCTTGAAGTTTCTAAAACGTGTGTCCTGTAGCATTATATCCCACCCATCCTGCTACATCTTTCGGTACATTTTTGGACATAATAATTTTTACACTTTTTGGTCATATTACATTATTTAGATTGAGGATCACTGACGAGGATTAAGTATCCGAAGTCTGGTCCATGTTGCAAATTCTTCTATTCTTAAATGATGCTAGTCAATTTGAAGACGTTTAACATTTGTTCTACTTTGTGAGTGTCACTGCTGGTGGACCAGGAGTCCCCGAGGGCACATGTAGCCAAGTCCGAACAACTTCGGTTGATCGTCTGTCTCTTCAACGCATTTGAAAATTTCTGTTACAAAATTTGTTGAAATTTTTTAAAACTTTGGTCCTTTAGCATCATATTCCACCCATCATGCTACGTCTTTCGGTAGTTTAAGGCCGTGCTATGTACGTTTGTACTTCATTTTTGATTTTGTTCTTTAATTGTCCTGTGTTTGTGTTTGCGGGACAGTGTTGGTGATCCTGTAGATTTATCTTGGTACTACTATATAATTTAAATGCTGTTAAGTTCACAACGTCCAATCCTGATTCTACATGGGTGAAAAAGTTAAGCATCTCCAGCATTTAATGCTTCATTCACCAGATAACGTATAGTTGAAAACCTAATTCCTAAAAATGTTACGAGTATTGGCATTGAAGAGTAGAAGAACTGAAGGCCAGGTTCATATATATATATAATTGGAGGATTGGATAGATCCAGTCTTGTCTTACTAGCAAGTCAAAAAGATCCTCTGTTACCTAAATGTTTAACGTCTTCAAATTAAATGACATCATTTAAGAGCAGATAAATTTGCAACATGGACCAGACATGCACGTTTCGGGTACTTAACCCTCGTCAGTGATCCTCAATCTAAACAATGAAATATGCCCAAAGAGTGTGAAAAATGTGTGAAAAATATTATGTTCAAAAACTGTACCGAAAGATGTAGCAGGATGGGTGGGAAATGATGCTACAGGACCCACGTTTTAGAAATTTCAAGAAATAAAGTGATGTCCGAAATCTAATTCCGGGTTCATCAACATACATGTCAGGTCCTTGGTTTAGGAAAAACGTATTATATTGAAAGATGATATTCAAAGACTTACTATAGTACCTCTATCTTCACTGTATGGGATAAATCATATCTTAGAGCTCGACAAACCTTTGCTGTGTTTGCAAGAGGAGTCCGACCAATGAATAAACAGTTACCATAGCATCGTTTCTCTTATTTAGGCTTGACAAGGCCCCCTTAGTCATAGGCCGACTTACCGATTCAAAATCATGAATGAGTCCATTACGATGCACATGGATCAGGACTTTCTCTTATCTGAAGACCAACACAAAGATTGCGATGCACAGGTACTTTAAGTCAAGGTGTCAGAGTCCTTTCTTCTCTGGTAAGGGTTCGATAGGACCCTTCTGTGTTCCCGTAATCACAGTTTGTTATAGATACACTAATCAATACAAAGCTATATGAGGCAACTAGTCTATACTTTAGGTCAGGGCGTTTTAGTCCTTTCTTTTAATAGGACCCGTTATATGTTCCTGTCATCACAGTTGGTCATAGTCATCTACCGACACAAAACTATATAGATGGGTCAAGTACGAGGTACATGTACTTTAGGATAAACTGACCATAACCTCTTTACATAAGGTTGTTAATGATTTGTTTACACCAACTACAGACGTGCAAATTGCTAATGGTACTTTTGTACCTGATTCTCTGTTGACACTATAAACAAGGAATGATAGAAAGAATTACCGTAACGCTGAATTGTTCTTATAAATTGAGCATTGTTTCAAAGGCAGTTCATCTGTTTTATAGATATGAGATATGTTTGGTTAAGTATGTCGGGTCCATGCTGAGATTTCATCTGTTCTTTAATGATATTATTGAATTTGAAGACGTTTAACATTGTTTAGAATTAGTTTTGAGTTGCATACATTTTGTCAAATTAAACATAGTTCTTTTCGTATGTATGTCTGATTTGCCTCTGATATATGTACTAATGCCAATTCTTTGTTATTTTCTGTTTAATCCTGGTTTTAAAGTCCAAAACCATAAGAACAAATTTAAATGAATATAATGGAATTCCTTCATCAATATTTTCCCCTTCAACATTTGAAAATTTTTCTCGCGTTTAAATTAGTTTAAGATTTAGTCATAAAATTAGTATGGAAAGCAAGTTTGATTTTTAAAAATATTTGGTTGTCTTCCCTCAAGACTGGCTGATAGGTTTCTCAGTTTCGAAAGGACACACCACAGAGAACGAATAAGAAATTACTTTATGGCAGAAAGTTCTGATAGTATCACATTCAAGGTCAGAAAATGTCTGCAATGAATAATGCATTTATATAAATGCATTCACAAAATCCAGTCAAGGTCAAAACCAACCACACTATCAATGTAACTTGTCCTTGTACCTATAGTTTCTGCTGTGTCCTCGTGTTGGATGCGTAGCTACTTTGACATCTGTTTTCAATCAGGCAACTGTAGTATCCTCATGTCATAGGTCGTTACAGTCAGCTTCCATCTATTATTGAGTAGTAATATCAAGCTCGTCTAAAATGATGCATAAAGCATTAAGAAATCTTACAACAAACTTTTGAATTACCTGCATGCAATCAGGAGACGCTGACTCTCCCCGGGCACCTGGTCTCACTTCGGAATTTTGTTCATTCCGAGATTCGCAACCGTTCCTGTGGAAAATCTAATGATTTTGCCTTGCCCCTTCTCGACTAAGAGACTGAATAACTGCATGATGTTTACTTCTGTAATGTTTACTGACACAGGGGAAGGGGGGGGGGCAATAACTTAACAAAATCAGAATATAAGCTTTCATAAACTTTTCTAGTGTTTTCTTTTTTATTATTATTATCTTGAATTTCTATAGATGTTCGTTGAACTTTTTTCAAATGAAGAAACATTTAAACCACTGCATGACCTAATGTAATAAAGGCGAGCTTTTGTTTCATTTGTAATCCAAGGGTTCCAACTCTATACCTTCTTGAAGAAAATTTTATGCACCGGACACGAGTGTCAACTTTTGAATTTTTATCCGTGATGCTTCCAGCCAAAGTGCTTTTCATAAGCAGTCCAAATTAATTTCACTAGTACCCACTTGCGTTATTTTTAGAATTTAGATTTCTGCATTTACTTTACAGAGAGTGCGCGGCACCAAATTTCCTGTAGGGTCTATTCAGTAGCATATCCAAATAAAATGTAAGTTCAAAATAGCATTGGAGAGATGGTGCTAAGATGTTAACCTTCTTGAATTTCGATGATATTTTTCGATGAAATGGCAAGTTTCCGACATAGCAAAAAAATATAGATATGATGTCACATTGATAAAGGGCCAAAACGAATATAAAACGCTATTACATTTCATTGTTCACAATCATGACAATGTTGAAAGATATTTAAGGTTAGAACTATATTGAAAACAAAACAAAAAAACCATCGAATTTGACACATTCACTACTTTTGGCTCTTTCTGCACGGCCCAAGTGACGGGTGTTGTTGACAAGCAAGAGATACTTGATCTTCCCGGACACCAGGTTTCATCTCCATTGGGGATTCATTTCTGCTTCTTTGTAGACACTCTCTGTTGAAAGGCACATACATTGAGTGTTGTAGAGAGGACACTATGTTATCATTATCATGGTTAATATGTTCCTTTATTCTTTGTGTGGCTGACATGAAGTGTTGTTAAAGATCTCTGTTTTGGTGAATCACTACCGCAAAATAAAATTTTAAGTGGGGGCATGATAAAATATTTCAACAAACAAACATTTGCAATACTTTTTATAAAATGTCAAAACGGACTAAATATACAGTGTTCATCTCAGAACAAATCTGTGTTCCGTGTCGCTTTGGGTTCATTGTTGCTTCTAATACTTCCTGACAATGTACGGATTTGAAATACTCTGAAGAGCCAATCAGATTGCTCAATCCGTCTAGAAATTCTATCAGTCTGTAATATCTTATAGAGGATTGTAGGTGAATGTTCTCTCGTCGATTGGTTTCCTTTGTTTCATTTGAAGTTGAGGAAATGAACTATGACGTTTATATGATTTGAGATTATAGACAAATATTTTGCCAAGCTCGAAAAGTTATAATACTGAATTAATGGTCGCGCTGACATTGTTACTAATTTAATAAGATGTTTTCCTTGAGATTTCATTGTAAGATTGAAGACTGGTACTCAGTTCATAGTTTATTAATATCCAAAGGTGACGTTCTACAATTGAATAAAATATACACTTGATGAATATGAAATCTAATTTACCGTGACACTATGAGGTAATATTATATTAAATACAATACAACAATATCAATATTCTAATTCAAGATTACAAGCAAATTGCTGAATAAATAGTTGCAAAATATGCTTAGATCATTTATCAACATTTCAAGTAATAATGTCTCTCAAGGCATTAAACAAAACATCCTTAAGAACACTAAATATTTATCTAGAATGGAACATCAAAATATTATTTAAAAATGTTATCCTTCAGTAATAATACATACCCTAAGTAAGGAATGTTGCAGAATAACTGAATTTGTGACAGACTACATCACTGGTATATAACCTACAATGACGTAAAACAATCTACGTCACAGAGATAACAACAGTAAAAATAACGTCATGGAAATATGGATAAAAATAAGTTTCATTTTTTGGATATGTTTTATTCTTATTTGAACTACCCTGTATACGTATACTACTAATTTTATGGCAATAAAAAGTAATTGAAAATCAAGTTTGACTGAATATATCATGATAGATATAAGAAAAGAAGATGTGGTTTAACAAATTATAATACTGATTTGAGTATGCAGAACATCTAATATGTTACTCATTGTTCATGTATGATCTATAGTAAATTCATACCAATTACACAATGGGTTTATCAAAATCATCTTTGAACTTATTCTGTCATTGAACAAACAGTTTAAAAGGTTAATGAAAGATAATATAAACTTACAGTTATGATGAACAGTTCGAAAAATCAAAGTTGAAGTGTAGAAAACAAAAATGCTTCTCGCACTGCAAATGGCGACTGAACTGACGCTTTGTTTATTTCAGACAAAGGATTGACCCTCTCATATTCTACTTATTAATTAATTAAATAAATTGTATCAGATATTGTTTTCTTCTTACTTTACACATAGTGAAGAAACACGTATATTAATTTATATAAATAAACAACGATATAAACAATACTGCAGTCACTCTAGCGTTAACTTTACAGGTGAAAAATATTAGTCAAATTTCGAAGCACAGGTAAGTATACGTGGTCAAGTGGAGAAGGCGCAAACCCCACGACCCAAAGATCGCTGGTTTCGAATCCAGTTGGAATACCAATTCATTTTATTGAAATTCTTTAGACCATTTGAAAAGTATATACATTCATATGTTTTTTGCATCTGTTTTGCGGCCAAAATAATCAGACATAGTATAAATTCAAGTATGTATACCACTAAATGTTAATAATCATTCCCCGTTCCAGTACCTCATAAATGTAGGTACAATCAAGATCTATCAGTGTTTATGTTCTGTCTAACCGGGGAAGGATCTCTACTCTGCTACCGTGCAAAGACACGTCTGTTTTCTGGTCTGAGGTGCGCATTGGTGATCAGCACCCGCCATCTTTTTCTATGATGGCGGCTTTCAGCTGATGACTCATTCCCGCTAATCCATAGTGCGCAGTGTTGCGAGATCTCTTTCAAGTGCGATATGGCGGTGTCTATTTTTTCAAAAGAATTTTGAGTTCTTCCTCTCATTAACTTCCTGTAGACCTCATCCAATGTTCTAAATTCGGCACGGACTGACTGAAATTTGGCTTTTTATCCTTTACTCATGGACGACACGGCGCTAATAGAGAAGATCGGAAAGAAAAGGTTAGTGAAATAGCAGATGTAGGAGTTAGGCTTTCAGACGAAAATAGAAAATTATCTGCAGGCGATGTGTTGTAATTGTTTGTGCAGTTTACTTTGAAGAAGGTGTATTTATCTCTCTGAAAATCTGATAGTTTGTCTTCAGGTAGTTGATGAATCTTGGCAGGCAATCCTTGTTCCTACAATAGGTACTGTGTTATATGATGCATGTTGCGTATTATGAAATAAGTGCAATACATTATATTTATTGTTGCTTATAATTGAGAAGAATCGAATTTTGACTTTATTCTTTGTTCTACAAACGTACGTTGGTTTGTTCTAGGAACGCTTGCTTTATAATTGCAGATCGGTAGGTATAATTGCCATATATATCGTCTAATTTTCTTAAGGTTTTCTGGATTTTGTGATAAAACTTCAAAGAATGATATTCATATAGAAAATCTGGCCCCTTTTCAAATTTGAGAGCAGTAAAACAAACAAATTATTCACCCTGTCTGTGTGTATGGCTAGATAGCTATCTGGATACGTCATTTCATACTGGGTGTGCATCGCGTACGGCATAAAAACCATTACACATAGATGATTCTTTCAACAGAGCGGATAGTGAATCGAACCAACTCTTAGAAACAAAACACACTTCACCTGGTAATTAACTTTATTGAAGAATGTGCAAAAATTGAAAAGTTCTTCGAATGTTATTTCAGTGACGTCATACGTTTAATTCCAGGCTTTTCAGTTTGTTAAAGTTTATACCTTATCCCCGAATTTGGCCTCTATCTGTTTGGTATGATATCAGAAAAACCTTTTTGTCGAAGTGTTATGGGTTCTGTTAATTCTAACCTAAGCATTTTGTTGCGTTACCAAGGTGTTTTACTGATAAAACGTAATGTACTGGTTCAACGTTAGAGGTTTAATTGATACAATGTAAATCGATCGGAACTTAACATTTCGGATCTTTTGGGGGAATATTCTTTGAGGTACTGGGATCCCTTGTCATGTCTATACAAAGATTCATCAGGTATGGTGTAGGTAGTCTTAATTTAGCTTAAGTCTCCTCATTAAACAAATAGCACAAGAGCATTGCACTTAAGGTCGATCCCTACGGTCGAGTTCCTTAAGTATACATTTTTTTCAAGATTGAAGAAATTCCACAGATGCCTTGTACTTAGCATGCTTAGTGAGCTCTCATGATAGCACTAAGTAGAATCTTGCTGCTTTTGTTGTCGAGCCGGACAATGAACGTACTGGCCATTTTAATTATTCAGAAGGTTAGTATATATCTGACAAGCACAGCTGTTTTGGTGGTGTTGGCGCTCCATATGTCACTGGCCACCTGGGAACTCCTGGGGCGCTGAGTGGTTATCATTAATGATGAGGGGGAGGCGGCGGCTCTTGTACATCACGCCCGCTACACGATTTATCAATTATATAGACACCCATAAAGAATGCAAAATTTATTATCTCTTGATCTTTGATCTAGTTGGGGGAGGGGGAAGCGCTTCCTTGTGCTTAATACCCGATTTTCTCGACATTGACATGTAATTTTCTTAAAATCCAGGCTTGATTAGAAAACGCCAATCCCTCCCTCATTCGGAAAAAAAGTTGTCTATACGCGAATATAGTTTGTCAAAACTTTTCACAAAATTGTTTACTTTCTCACTTTCCACCATTTATTTCAAAAAGTGTTCGTATGACACACAAAATCGGTTCCGTTGGCAAAGAAACAGGTGGGTGACGTGCCTACAGGTGAAGTTACTGCGCAGTTTTTATCATTAATTAGCTACGTCATCTTTCATGATATTGTAGGAGTAAAATGAACAGGTGTGAATCATTCGGATGAGACTGCTTAATCAGTCAGTTGAAACACATGTGGGAGTGTTCGAATCTATAAGAACCACTGTACCATATTGCATTTTTGTGGTAGAATCGTTTAGTTGGTGTGTATAGTCTTTTCTCAATGTATTATAATGTTGATTTACGGAATCTCATGGTAAGGCCACGCTGGCTTCATTGCTTCTGTAGCTACGCTGCTGAACACAAAGTGCAATAAAGCAAATATCCAGACAGCTTTTAGTATTGCAGAGCTCTTATACAAAGCTTAAAGGTGCGCTTTTTGGCATCAACTCTTCTTATGATATGCTGACTTATACTTAGTCTTGCTTAAGTTGATTGCAAATACTGATCCAAGTGATTATTTATAAAGAAGAGCTTAAAAATTGAGGTATAGAAGGGGGAAACAAGTTCTGAAAATTATAAACGCCATTTGAACAGTATCTACAGATTTCCATTTTGACTTGTTTTGTTCGTCCCTTTGTTTGATTTTGGGGGGGGGGGGGGTATATGTCGTCGTAGATTTTCAAGCTAACGTCAGACTCATGAAGTTCCTTGTGTACGTACTTTACCTTACTATGGTGGCTTACTTAATTTTTAGTTTTTTTAGTTACATACTAAATATATAATGAAAGATACTAAGTAGTTCCTCTCTGCTATGATACAGTGAAGGGAGATCGGAATTCACTGTTTCTATTAAAGATTCCTACATTAATTTAAGAAAAAAAAAATCAGTATACTATCTTTTTCCTTGCTCTAGAAATGTGTGGGGATAAAAGATAAGTACTGTTTGCTGGTACGGTATAGATAAGCCAAGTTTCTATTTCTGTTCTCCTAGAATCGTAGATAACATATGGTTTATATATACTGTCAAGGTCTGGGGTCTGATAACTACATCCTCTATACTGCATCATATATTTTCCATTGTACATGTTGTATCTGTGATTTCATGAGTGGATTTATAGAAGTAAAATGAGGGAGGGTTGTAGAATCAACGAAAAGAAAGAACAAAAAACAAAACAACGCAACCATTGTGAAATCAAATGGGCCATACTGGAAACAGGTTTAATTCAATCAAACTCTGCTTTGACTTGGGCTGTAAAAGTAGTCCTAATGAATATGGTAATTGATCAAATTGCCCATATATTACATATGACACTGGTGAAGATTTTTATCGAATACCAAATGAGAATAGAAAGATAAACCGAAACAACAAAATTGAAATGTTAAAAAAAAAAAACAATGAAGGATCAAAGTAAACATGACATGAAATTGAATTTGCTGCCCATTTGTTCTTAAAAAGTATAGACACTCGTTGTATTTTTGACCCTATCTGTTAAACAAGATGACCTCAAATGTATTGATTAAGTGAATATTTTGGTCTTCTCGACTGCAACCACAGCACAGAATTTCAAAGTAATACTATTAGTTTTTCACAAAAAGCACACATGTTATACCGAATGATAAGTGATTCAAGTGAGCGAAATAGGCCCATTTGGGCCTTTTGTTACATATAATTCTCACATAATTATATTCAAACTCATGCTGCACCCCTTTGCCAAGCTGCCATGCTCCCTCCAGGTAATAATTAAGTCCTATGGAGAACAAACGTAAGACATGGGTGACGAGGCAAGTAGTACCATTTACTTGTAACCCCCCCCCCCCCCCCCCCCAAAAAAAAAAGACAAATGAATATCATAACAACTTATTATTTTTAAACACATTATTAAAATATGTTTTGATTTCAATTTCCAGGTATCGTCGTCGGCTTGAGAGAGAGCGCTATCACACAACAGCTATCGATTATAACACAATAAATGCCGCTATGACGTCAGCAGCTAACTCCCCAGCCACTAGTACCACTTCCTCTTCCGCAACATCGACCACTTCCGGCGGAAATAAGCTCGCACAGGAAATCAACGATGAGTTTCTAACATGTAAAATCTGCTTGGAGGTCTACAAAAATCCGAAATGCTTGGACTGTCTCCATACGTTCTGTGAAGCATGTATCGACAACCACGTGATGTCCGAATGTACGTACAAGAAGTATAGCGATTATCGCGAGTTTACGTGTCCTCTTTGTCGTAAGAGAACACAACTGCCGCTAGGTGGCGTTAAGAAGCTTCCCGATAATTTCCTGGTTTCGAGTTTGTCAGAAGTCGTCCAGCGCCAGCGTCCCTCAAAGTTTCCTTTCTGTGACATATGCAAGCTGATAAACCGTAAACACAGAGAGGCTTCGTCTAAATGTTTGGATTGCAACAAGTTATTATGTAAGCAATGTGTAGAAGTACACAAGGAAACCAAAGTTACCAAAAATCACAGTGTTTTCGATGTGGAAATAGAGAAGGATATAGAATGTAAAGAACACTCTGAGGAAGTTGTCCGCTTTTACTGCGAGCCATGCGAAACATGTATCTGTGTGCTGTGTACTTTCAATGAACACAAAGATCATGAGATCTCTCAATTTTCGGATGCCGTGATTAAATACAAGGAAACTATACAAAATCTGTTGGATTCTTGTAAAGGTAAAATAGAGGTCTACGACGTTCAACTAAGTGCTCTAAGTAAATGTGAAGGCGTCATAAAGGCAGCGGAACAGAGGGTCAGGGATACGGCGATACAGTTCATCGCCGATATACGCACGAAGGAGAAGCAGTTCATCGAGGATTTACATGAGATATACGGCTCAGACTTGATGGACTATGTTTCTAAGCGTAGTGATATGCAGGTGAATGTCGATAGTCTAAAGAGCACGTGCAGTTTAACGGAACTTGTTCTGCGCGGGAAGGATATCGAGCTTCTGTTGTTGAAAAAGCAGGTGCAGGAGAAATTATCTTGTCTAGCGGATATAGAAATGCGAGAGCTGCCAAACACAGTGGGCAAAAATATCACATTTGCCCCCGGTGTCCTTGACCTTGGATCTTTGGAAGACCTGGATACTCCTCAGGGTCGATTGCGCACGCAGCGTTCGTTATCGGGTCTTGGCGGGAACAAAATATCGGATCCACCCAAATTCATGCGCACATTCTCAACTCAGACGGAAGGAAACGGGGGGAAAACGTCAAGCGATGCTTCAAGCCAAACTGACCGGAAGGAATACGACGAAAAATCCTTCAATACCGACAACGCCATGACGATAGATAAAGCCGTCAACACGCGATCACGAAGCCTCCAGAGCGTTTCCGGTATGCAAACCGGAACTCGAACATCATCGACGGACGCCGGACAGAACAACAACGAGAACGGAGAGCCTGGATCGCCGACATCGGCGCGCAGACACCGACGTCGGCGTGAGCGGGGGAAGGTGGAGGTATCGTCACGCCCCACCACAAATAACCCCTCCCAGGGCGTGGTTATACTCAACTCCAATACTACAACCTACCCAGTGCTTTCGTACAGCTCTAGTATAGATGACAATTGAGTATGACGTACAATTATTGCACTAAGCTCATGGTTACGCAAATCTAGATTATAGATACGGAGCAATTAGTGAGGACAAACGTCTAGAGATTTTTGCATCACTCTTGTCTATCTAGGATTATTTTTACAACATGTTTTCGAACAACACTTATTTCTCTTGGGAATGTAGATCTCATTACTTGAGATATTCATGATAAATTGGCCAAAACAATCGCGCGCCAAGAAATTCTTGATACTGATGACGTCATTGTTGGAGGGTATACATGAACTAGGATTGAAGACCAATATGTGTGTGAAGTGCGATAATCGCAAATTGGATTTATTGTAATGCCAAAAGAAACTTCTCAACCAAGAGTGAATGAAACTCTTCGATGTTATTTGTTTCATTCACACTTACGTGTCTAGTTTCGAGAGGCCATATTGTACTTCTGTAATTCACTCATGTATGAAGTTTAGAAGCAGAGATATTTTCCATTACTCCACTTTTTTTTTTTTGCATGGCAGATAACCATGTGCCGATTCGATGGGGCTAGATTAGAATTTTTTCTTTATCATTCTATATAATACATTGCATTGCGTTTGTCTTTAAGCGAGACCTGTCGTTTTGAGCAAAGGCTTCGCAAGCCAAGATTCTCTCCATGCTCGTCCAGGAATCTTGGCTCTCTAGGGTTTTCTGTTCACTTAAAATGAACAACGTACCAAGAGAAAATTGTAATTAGACTGTTACAACACAGACACGAGGTTTAGTTTTATATTTGTACGGATATTTATTCAGAAATTATATTTTATCTATATAAGATTAGAATATATTAACATATAATTTAGCGGGTCTGCACCTCACACTTAAATATCTTACTACGGACATTTAGAGTTAGAAGATGTACATATTTATTAATGAGAAGAATTGACAATCATTATTTATTTCAGACTTGTCATGTTGTACCGTTTGCCGGTTCCTAACCC
Organism: Pinctada imbricata; assembly: GCA_033119305.1. Lineage (NCBI taxonomy): Eukaryota > Metazoa > Mollusca > Bivalvia > Pterioida > Pteriidae > Pinctada > Pinctada imbricata. Next base: position 37,037,102 of record VSWD01000013.1, read on the forward strand.
TGACGTTTGCTTGATATATCGAATCTTATATATTAAAGGAACACATGCACCTTTTGTGTAAATAAATATTTATATGGATGGCTCAGTATTATTTGGTTTGGATCTAAAAGTTTGAGTTTGGATTTTTTTCATGTTTAGAAAAAGATTAGAAGCAAATTCCAGCTTTTAAATTCTTGTCAAGAAAGCTTTGATATAAATTTCACAATAGTTTCAAGAGTTAACTCTGTGATTGCGGAAAATCCAAAAATATTAAGAAAGTGCGTGCGTGTGCCCCTTTAATATAGTCATTTTGAAATGATCATCCGAAATAAAGGATTCAGTATTGGATTTCAAACCATTATTCTGTTGAAACTGTGCATGCTTATTTATCTTTGATCTGATCCAATGTGCAATATTTTATTCACAGGAGTCTGACACACTTTTCATAAATCCCCAGTGGATCAAATACCTGCTCTAGAGTCAAACACCTAGTAAAATATGTACTTGGCTCTCGAGGGGGTGCTTAATGAACAGTGTGCCAGACTCCCGTGATTTCACTAAAGCGGATTTAATATTGATTTTTATAAAAAGGGCGAGATTCCCACCTCTTTCCTTCATATTGAGAACTGTAGTTAGTAACTTTCCATGTCTTTTTAGTCCATAGTTTATTAATTTTTATTTTAATTTTAGCCTTGTATATTCCACTCACATTGTTAGTTGATATTACATTAAACTTATCTGTGATAAACTGACTTGCTATGTTTATTCGTATCGTAAGGTACGATGCTCATTACTGGAAGGAAATGACGTCAGAAAGAAAATGCCAGAATTCAGAGTTCTGAGTCAACAACACTGAAGTTTCCTCTTCAAGATAAACGTAGTAGAAATGTACTTATGGAAAGAAGATCGACAAGAAATTACTTTCCATGCCTCCGGAATCCAGGACTTAGGAGCAAAAACTTTTTGGTTTGTCCGTCAGTCTGTCCGTTTGTGGCCAAACTTGGGCATGACTTGAATTGCAAGTGATAGGACTTTCCAAATTCATTCACAATATTGTTTGTAATGTTTTGCATCAAGAGTTGGTGTATAACTGGACAATATTTGTACAGACTTCTCTAACTGCAAAAGAAAGAACATAACAACACAAAGCGAAGCATGCCTCCACACTGAAAGAAATTTAATGCACTCACAGACAAGTAGCCTTCAATAAATGCCAATTTCTCTAAGAATATAAGTTCCTAATGAGGTTTGAATCGGCCCCATTTGTAATATGTGACCTTGAAAATAAATAGGGTTCGTCCTTACGTCATGGCCAATTGCTATACTCGATTTGATGGAATTATGTTGAAAAATGTGCCCTCTATAGTTGTTCCAAGGACCTTGACCTTTGGAATCCATATGGTTCCTCCTTACATCATGACCAATCGATATACTAGATTTGAAGAAGATCCATAGAAAAAAGCATCTAATCCTCTTCATTGTATACATGAATTTTGGCATTTGATCTATGACATTAAGAATCGATAGGATTCTTTCTCATATCAAAACCAATAAAATAGTTTTAATAAGTTTGAAGTATTGTTGGAAAATGAGTCTTCCAGAGTATAAACAAAGAAATTTGCTATTTCCAATCTGTGACCTTGGCCTATGACCTAGGAAATCAATTCAGCTATTATATACAATACGATAAGAAATTAGCCCTTTCCCATCTTTGGCCTATAACCTTGGAAATAAATTATATCATGGTTCTTTCTTATGTAAAAAGCAATAAGTGTAAGAAGTTTGACTGAGATCCAATTATTCACTCTCTTTGTCGGCAGGTCTCAAAAATGTCAAAGAGGAAAGTTCTCAAATTTGTCATAGAGATCAAATACAGTTCTCTCTCTGGATAGTAGATTAACAAACTGGTCATAGATATGACATAGAATTCACTTGCTGGACGGGTGGTTCTTTTAAATACATGTACATGTATATACATGTACATAGTTGTCATGTGATACAATGAAATAAAACTTTTCATCTGTTTACACAATGTTTACTGTCAAAGGAATGATGCTGACGGTGGACTGTCCATCATATATAACTATATAACCAAGCATCAGAAACCAAACTTGACATATCACAGCTCTATATCATACAGAGTTTACAAATATACACATAATAAAAAATCATATACAAAAAAACAAATCAATAAAATTACACAAGTAGTCAACAGTATAGTCAAAGAATAAGAAGGTAACAATCAGAACCCATTTTACAGGAGGTCAACGTGAGTAATTTATGATCAAATATTCAATATTCATCATGCTGGTTATAAACAATACAAGTCTCAGTTAAGCATTGATACATCTACACTGATTTCATGCACAGATCTAGAAAAGGAGCCTCTTCTTCCCTTAAATTTGCCAAAATTTAGAAAATCATTCCAAGGAATGCATGTGTCGCCTGTGAAACATAGCAACACTCAGGAATCACTTTTATAGGGTGTGACATCCAAGTACGACAGACAGACAGACAGACGGACAATGGACAAAGTGATCCCTAAGTGTCGCTATACTTCGCAGGCGACACAGAAATTATTTTCCCCATTTGCAATCATAATTTTCTATAAATCAGGAGGCTAATTCTCCCTTTGCCAGACTGGAACACACCCTCTCCCCCTCCCTCTGAAACAAAATTTCTAGATCTGTGCAAGATATCATTTATATTTATTATAATAGATTGAGCTTCTACTAAGCATATTATGTCTGTTTACATACATGGATGGATAAGATAATACTTAAGTTTTTCCCTAGTATAATGAAATATAGTGAAATTATACTTAACAGACATTACAAAAAGTGAACTCTGAAGAGCAATAGACTATTTTCATATTGCCGCTAGACTTAATTTTAGACATTCGAAGACCCGGCATCACAACTTTTGGCGTATTTTTTAATTATGACGTCACAAATCTGTTCCGACGTCACAGTAAGAAATAACGTCAAATGTTGGGATGTCGGGTCTTGGAGTGTCTAAAATTCCAGTCTGCTGCGTTAATATGAAGATTGTCTATTGTATTAACATACCTGTCAACTTTGAAATTCTCAAAAGGAGGAGATTTCCCGTTCTGACAGATGAAAAAGAGGGAGAGTCCCCTGTACCAAATTCGTGACATTTATGATAGATTGCAACATTTGGAGGGAACCATCTTTCCAACAATTTCAATGAATGCTAAAATGCTACGTCTACGAAAATGTATAAACAATGGCTACAATATGATGCAAGTTTATCATTGTGCATGTACTAGATGGACACTTTGCTGACATCAATGCATTTTTATTGAAAAATTAAATGTAATTTTTTTTCCATGGGATTAATGATAGGTTGTAGATGTTGCCCCAAAAGAGGGAGTCTCCCTCCTAGGAGGGAAGTTGTAATTTTAGGAGGGAGATGAGGCCCAAAAGAGGGAGAGTTGACAGGTTTGTAATAACTGAGAAATTGCCTTGCCAAAATGTGTCTTTCATTATCAAAATTTTGACATAATTCTACCAAATATGCATTCAATTTGTAAATGAATTTATTAACCTGTTTTGGCAAATCTAGAACCTACTTGTAACATATGAACTTAAAAAATGTTCAGTTGTAATATAACAAAATACAAATGTATAATAAACAAATGAATGAGGTCAGAATGTTGAAGTTAAAGCCAGTGATATTTACAAGTATATTGCAAACATAACAATAATACATTAGTACATAGTGGGAAGTGCAGGCCGATCATATGTATTACCCCTACCCTCTCCTATATTTCCTCAAACAAGTAGGGCACATGTACTTGCATGAAATTTAGTTCCAAAGACCATATTCCTTGGTTTGAAAACAAGTTTGTAATTTTCAACCTAAAAGCATTTGGAGATGTTTTCCTTCTTCCTGAAAATACCTTAATCAGAGATGCTAGAAAGCAAAATTGAATAATCCTTGATAACATTCAGCTTATAACTTTGATTACATTATAAATGTATAATATTCTATTCTATAAAGTTCACTAAATCCAGAACATTCCATTTTGATGATTTATTCCGATATTTAAAAAAAATTCTTTTTTAAACACAAAATGACCCTTTCCAATACTATGACATAAACTATGTCTTTTATTCATAAAGTCTGAATTGAACCTCGCATGACATTTTCTGTGGCAATAAGTTTTTTCAGCGCTTTTGAGACTAAACAATGTTTGAAAATTAGACAACAAAAAAATTCAGAGATAACTATCAAAATAAAGTGCTCTGGGTAAAGTTAACAGGTCGAAAAATAGTTATTTCATCAGTTAATATAATTTAACTTCTATAGTTATCACTTACATGTAAATGTTTACCTGATCTTTTCCTTTACATCCTCATTGTATGGATTTGTTTTAAGATACATGTACATGTACAAATGTATATGTACAATAATGTACAAATGATAAAAGCGAACATTTGAATTTCTTGATTAATGTACCAGTTTTGAATATACAAATGATATAAATGCACACTTAAATTTTTATGCACTGCTAAATATAAATATTACCTTTAATTTTTAAAGTTTACATTGTACTTGCAGAACTAGTACAATTTTGACGTTATACAATAGCTGATGATATATACATGTTTATAATATTATAGTTATACCTTAGTTTAAAATTGTTTTCCTTATAATATGGAGCCTGCGAATTTGGATCACAAATTCATTTGATTCGATATATTTATAGATATGCTAGTCCTAGCTTTTAAAGATTTAAGAATCATTTCAAAATAAAAACTGTTGTTAAATTTGTGTTGTCCTTGATTTGAAATTTTGATCCTAATTCAAATTTATATACCTGTGACTTAAGATAGCCCTTTGGTAAAAAGTACTCACGTCTGATTTCATAAAATTATTGGTTCAATCGAGAGATTAATGTAATTCTTACTCTACTCTTATCATGTGAAGAAAACCTTATTGAACATCATTGAAACCCTCAGGATTTCAAAGGCATCCATGTCTACCATGGTGGAAATGAAAGACTGGAACCAAAATCTTGGCCTATTTTGATAACATTAAATCAAATAAACCTTTAACAATAAATAACTGAGGGATTCATGTTAATTGTGTTAGAAAGTATTGAAAATGGCAAAAATATGTTTCATGGAGCAGAGCAAAAATTAAAAAAAAATTTGATTGCATCAAATATCTTATTTTTTTTGTAGGTCTGATTTGGGTCAAAATTAAACAGTTTTTGCAAAGACTTAATATTTATTGCACATTTAATTCATTCTACATGACTAATGTACAGGTAATGGAGAGTCTCTATTAGGGGCTTTCTTTTTTAGTAAATCAAACGTGCAGTTTGAAATCAAATGTATACCATCAGAAGGAGAAAAGTTTTGAACTTGGACACAAAAGGTGGGACTATCTGAGATGAGAGTTAATCTCAAAATAATAGTTAATCAACATCATCATATTGAACTCAATATTGAACAATAAAACTTTGACTAACATTAATTTGACAACTTTGATATTAAGATAACAATAACATACATGTAAATTTATACATTTTACACGAAAACAAAAAGGAAAATAAATATTCAGATATGATTCAAACACAACACGAGAATTCGGCAAACTACACGATGACTAGAACACGATCAAATGTTTGTATTTTAAGGCACTACCACTCTAAATAACTCTGGATTACGTACATACAGATCTATCGTTTTATTGCTTCTCCCAATGGATTTGTCTAATTCTGTCACTCAAACTGAACGAATCTGCGGTACATGTACATTCACAATTACGCGTAAATCTTGCAAGATTTTCATAATACTTGTAATGTATGTAATGCTAATTTTCCTATTTCCAATGCTTACTAAATGTTAAGATGTACGGAATATTAAATTCATAACCTTCGAATACATTTCTTGATTTATGAATTTACAGGTATGGATAAAACTTGCTTCATTACTGAACTTTAATATTCAATTAAATACATGTAGTTCTGAACTTTATCGGTGAGATATACACTTACACTTATGTATCTCTTTTAAGGATAAAATTTCATGCGAGTGTCAAAGAAGAAAATCACAGAAGAAAAATTCCTTTAAAATTAGAAGTGAATTGAAAGATTGAAAAAATACATGGAAAATAGACTCTTATCTTTTTGTCTAAAATATGCCGGATACATGTATATCATACTTTAAAAAGAAAATAATACTTGGCAAGAGATTTGTATCTATAACCTTATGGAACTACAATTTCTTAAGCTGTTGAATCAAACAAAATCTCCCTTATTTTTACTCCAGTAATGTTATAAACTCTATTTTACAAACACATTTAAAGACCAATTTGAGGTTTCACTAATTCAAACAGTGCTTAAAAAATCTAGGTAATATTGGGCATGTTTTGTAATTACATGTAAGTGGCCGATATAAAGGTACATGTACTACATGTTAGCAAAACTGAAATGTCGAAAACCGATAATTTTCCAAAGCTGTACCATAAGAAATATACACGACGACTAAGAAACAGTATTTGAACCTTTATACATGTAAATGTACAGGGAAAATGTTTGTACAAAGGATGCATTATTAAACATCAAAATTCAAAACGTATTGTTCTTGAATTTTAAAATTTTGACAAGACAAGTCCCCAATTTAGAAGGACACGAAATTGGCAAAAATACTATAAGAGTAAACCCTTTCTTTTTTTATCTTGTAGCTTTTCTTCAAACAAAACAAGTTGTACACATTACAAAACTTATGACAATGGAAATATTACAATGATTAGGCCCATTGTCTCTATAATACAGCATGATCTGATGTTAGAATAGTAAACAGCTGTAGACACTGCCATATGAAAACCAGATTCTGTCTACTAACAATGTCTGATTGTAGTGACCCTTCTGCAACTCAAAGATGTATTCAGCCACCCCCCCCCCCCCCCCCCCCCCCAGTTTTAAATCTAACATCTAGTAAAGAGCAACCTTCAAATGTTACCGGTAATTCATATGGAATGAATAAAGTTTTGTAAGCAACGACAAACTAGCAAAGTATGTCTTACAATTAAAAGCTCATAAGCCAACATTTGAAGAGTATTATAGCCCTTATACAAAATACATGTATATGAAGAATCAGCAAGCAATTTCCCTGAATGATATACTGTATATCATATCTTAAAATGAATGTGACCTGCCAGGCAAAAAGGAATCTTCCATTGAAAGGCAAGCACATTGAGAAAACTGTATCCTAAATATTGGTGAAATGAAGAATTGAAATTAATTTCAATGATCAAAATGAGACTGCTAGATGGGAGTAGATTTCACACGTAATCATCAAGAAATATGACAATATCTTGTATATACATTGTAGTTCTTTGGGTAATTCGCCATTAAAATTATGATTTTTTTTTTTCAGGAAAATTGAAATTTCATGACAACATGTTCTTTTGGTAATTTGACATTAAAATTATGACTTATTCCAGGCGGACATGAAATTTCTTGATATTATGTTTGAATTTACCAGACTAGTGTAATTGTAAAGCCATTTATTTCATTGTTGAAATTAATCTATGAAATTAAATCAAAATTTTTTTTCAGATGTACCTTTCCCGTGAGATTGCCTTTTTGCTGATGGTCATCACATCATTTACGTGCCCTATTTTAAGATCTTGTCACGATTTGTCTAGTGATCCAATTATGCTATAACAGTCTTAAGTGCTTACACAATGTACATTTCATTAAAAAGCTGAGTTTTAGCGGCTCATTATGAGCAGCTCAGTGAAAGCAGACCTAACAGATGATCACAGATAAGCTGTCATACTTATAGTTTTTACAATCCAATTTGTCTGCCACTTTGTGTAACATGTACATCTAAAACTTGAACAATTTCATAAACTGACTAATTTTTCTACAAAAACACTTTGAAACACCAACATCATATAAAATGGGTTTGCTAATGGATTTCTAAAATCATGACTAAATCACAGATGGCCTAACATAAATGTAACAATCACTTCCATTGGACAACACTTGCCAACTTTTGAAACCAAAACACATATGTAACAAGAATTCTCATTGGACAACACAAGCTTTCTTGAAATCTGACTCAAACTCGTCCTCTATTTCCTGTAAGTCGGGTTCTTTGCCCTCTAGGTTTGGCATGAATTGACTGAAATCAATATTGTCTCGTTCATAAAACAAAATATATGCTGAGTTTGTGTCCATCTGCTCTTCTTGGGCTTCCTGTAAAAATAAAAACGTATAATTTTAGATTGACAGTTAACATACAGAATTACATGTAGATAATGATCAGGTCTAGTTCAAGTTTATTAAAAACCTATTATTCATGAATTTAATTTTTTTTTCAATGGGATACTGTTAAAATTCTACTCCTTTTATTAACTAAATTTCTATTAGAGGGTCAAATATTGATTTCCCTATGATTTAGAAGTAAAATGATGTGGGAAATCAATTAAAATCATGGAAGTAAAATTCAGCCACACAGATATATGTACAGTCATGTAGATACTTGTTCTTTACTTCATGTACAGAATTGTACAGTAATTGACAATAAACATGAAAGGGACGACTGAATAAAAGGGATGTACATGAATGTGTGTATTGAAATTATAGTTGTATAGGATATACATGTATATTTTCATGTATGAGGATCATCATACCTTACAACTACTGTCGTTATAACAGTACCATTTACTGTTAGGATTCTTGGCGTAGCAGACATAATGCCCTCCTCCCAAAATCCCAGTATGACACTGAAAATAAGTGGAAAAATCAATGTGATACTGAAAGAGTGAAATGTCTACTTAAATTCATTTTAAGACAGCAAAATATTTCAGTCAGAAATTTTTCAATATTGAGTAATTTCAGAATATTGAGTTTTTCCTTTGGCGATGGCATCTTGGGTAAAATCATTATGACATCACAAAATTGGTATGGTAATGTCAATTTCGTGCTTTTACTTCCCAGAGTACATGTACATGTACAGTATATAGAAGGTTTCCATTGAATTTGTTGATATCACATTTTATTAACATTACATACTGTCCTAAAGGGAAGTAAATCTGGTTATCAAAAATACCGAAAATATGTTACAGTTCCTCGAAATTTTACGACAAGGTGTAAAATGTTCTGTAGTACTTACAGACATTGCATATAGGTGATATTTGATTGAGGTATTGATAACGTCAGCAGATTGGTTTATTTGATTGTTGTTGCATTTTGTACAAGGTGGGGTAGGACTCTCTTCTTTCTCTGCTGGACTGTCGCTTTGGGATGTGTCTGTAAAACAAAACATCCATAAATTAACTTAATAGTCTTGGAAGTTTATAATTCGCATTTGATACAACAAATTCAGTATTCTAATTCATTCTGTTTGTTTCATGCATATTGATTGGTTCACGGGATTTCTACAAGCATGTATAACAACGATGTACATGCCGCAAACCGACCCACTTGACATACTTTGAAATGTATTCCTACGTAAATTTGCACGCTACTAGTTTTAGCGCACTTTTTGTGTATGACGGCATGCTTCCCTTTGTTCTTCGCTCCTGTGACGTAAAACTACAAGGTATGAGCTTTTAAATAGCGTTCTCCACATTTAAACAACAGAGTAAGTAAGTTTCTTATTGATTACACTTTGATTTTTCGCCATTGTAATAAATATGTAGCTGTTGTATTTCATATTTTGCAGTGCAATAATTTCTGTTGGTTGTTGTTAGTCCTCAGTAGCAACGTTGCCTTTAAAGCGATATATGAGACCCTCTGAGGGGTATAAAGAGTAAAAATATGTCACATGAATTAGAATAGGGATAAACGTACTGTGTTTTGTGGTTCCGACAGGTATATGTTGGATATACTGTTGGAAACATACGTTATACCGTTGGGGACAAGCCCCGACGGTATAACTGCGTTTCCAACAGTATATCCAACATATACCTGTAGGAACCACAAAACACAGTACGTTTATCCCCTAAATATTCCGATCAGAAATATGCATCTCATACATTTATACAATATAACATCACACTCATCCACTACCTTGACCTTTCATATTTTACTCCAATATCATCCTGGTACTATAAGTTTCATTGATATCAACCAAGAAAGATTACAGGGTACAGACAGCAAAGTGTAGGCGCCTCTGCCCCACCTACCCACCCACCTTTCATCAAATTAAGGTTGGTGATTTGTAATTAGGCTAAAGCTTGTAATTGTAGATGTACATGTATATTCTGATGAGATTTAAGATTCAAACTGCATAAGTATAACACAAGTACAATAAACTTTGTATATATAACGAAGCCAAGGGGACAATTGTTCCAAATTCGTTATAGCCATATTTCATTACAAGCATTATGATACTAAATGCATTTCCTATGTGTGGCTATTTTGAATTCAATGAATGAAAAGTTAAGACCAGTACTCAATAGCTATGTTGTGATTTGTTACAGTTGACATGCCGATAGAGTACTAAATGATCCGCAATCATTTCCTCATGTGTATACAACACGTCTCCTAATAGGTAATTAGTGTGGGGACAACACACCGGGAAAACAATTATGTGATATGTAGTAATTATCTGTCCGCCAGGTGTGTTAATTGGGAATATCTGGGGGGCATTTCGTTACATCAGTTGAAAATTGTGAAGAAACTATGACCACAGGACTACAAGATTGTTTCGTAAAAGTCGACAATTCGTTATAAAATTATACAAATTGTTACAGGTGTACAAAAATCAGTGGAGGGTAACAGAACTTCTGCAGGAACTTTCATTTTACTTCGTTACAAGCAGAATTTCGCTATAAACCTATTCGTTATAGGTGAAGTTTACTGTACACATACATGTATACTTGTATCTGCAACCAGTCTTCATTAAATTAACACAACCTTCAATACTTCACTGGAGAATTTATATCCACAAAGTGTCATATTTATTCTTTTATCTATCTCTTGTGCTAAGCAACACAAAAATTCACGTCTAGAATATGAAAATACATGTATGAGATAATATTTCACCTGGTTCTGACATGTTAGGAATTCTTCCATTTGGCACACTTGACTGACTCTCCTTCATTATAACATCTGGTTTGTCCTTGACATGACAAGCACATGAACTTTGACCTTCTGACCCTGTCCTTTGTACAAGGTAGTTTGAAGGATCAAAGTTTTGGACAGGGAATTTGACAATCTTATGTGATTTTACCCATCTGCCATTTAGGAACTGGAATCTTTTAAGGTTAACAATCTACAATGAATTGAAAGAAGAAATCAAAAGTTGGAAGACTTCTGTGCAGGTCAAAGTAATTATCGTTATCGGGCAGAGAAGAGACATACATGTAAATATTAGTGGACTCTGAGAAAACATACATGTATGATCTTGTTGGAACAAGTTGCAATTTTTATTTCTTTATTTCCATTTTCAAACACGTGTGTGTTATAAATCAACAGCACTATTACATAATTCATTTAACAAGGTAAGAATGGTGTGGTAGTTCTTTAACGAATAATGAAGGAAAAAATGGTCGCTAAAAATTTTTATCCCAAATAAATTTCTTCACAATCAAAGTATGCAGAAAATTTCTTCAGTACGGGAAGGTAAAGTCTTACCAATATAGGAGGGAGTCTCCATATATCTAGTTTTTTCGATGCCAGACAATGTTTCCGACACTTTGAGCAGTAATACAGTTCATCCTCCCCTAACTCCTCCTCTTTGGTAAACGCCTGTAAACACGTGTCAAGGTCAATAGGCTCCGTCTGCTTACGTCGACTGTCCTCTACACTCTCATGGTCCTCATACAGCTATAAATAGATTAAAAGCTATAAACAGGCATACACAGGCTCCATGCATTCTTCCCTTTAAATGTAACGTCATTTCGTAGATACATGTAGATGAAACACTACATTGTAAATGGTTATTTCTCAAAGTGTCCTATCATTTCATCAAAATGCAAAAGATAAACTAAAACGAATGTTTCTTAATTCATAAATAGAAAATTTCATCATTTTGAAGCAACATCATACAAAAAATATTGAGTGAGCGAAATCAATGACAAGATCCCTGCTGAGGTATATTTAAGCAGGGACATACGGATGAGACATAACTTGTTACAATATGTATACATGTAATTCATCACAACAGAGCATATACATGTACATGTACATGTACTTCAATATACAGTTTATAACATATGTACCCTTTCTAATGCTGTTTGGTAGCGTAGATGGAGTGCTGTTGGTTCCCAGTCTATAGCAAGGAATGATCCACCAAAGTTAAACGAAGAGGCATTACACTGTACACGACAACCTCGACAAAACCTACAGGACATAGAACAGAAAATATAAGTAAAGCATACTACATGTACATGCATCTATCATGCAGTACTAATAAAGGCTTATAGAAACTCTTTTTTCATGCTGACACAAAAATTATTTTCAGAGTTTTTCTACTCTAAATCCCTGCTAAGAATGATGAAAGTCAATTGAATCTACGCTTTCAGGGACTTCAAAGATTTCAGGTCAATTTGCTAATTTCAAAATCTTCTGTTCAAAAATTCCCATCATTGATAACTTTATGGATAGAAATGATCAATTTCACAACAAGAGTTACATACTTATGCCAGGGGCACCAAGCACATGTCATGCCGTCTTTCTCCACAACTTTCAATGTAAATGGATACTCATAACCTAAGCTGTCATCACTGAAATTATCATTAATTAACTGTGTTATACAATGAAGCCAAAGTAAAAAATTATGACACCAGAATATTGAACTACAATTACTGATGCAAATATATTTTCTAAGGAATAAATACACTCGGTATGTTTTTAAACTATTGTAAGTCACTTTTATTTTAAAGGTACAAATAGTCTAAGAGGGATTAAACTGTCAATAATGAAGTTTTACCATAAATAGCTTTTAAGTACTACCATTTGAACATCTATATATTACTTACATAAAATATCTCTCACATTTTTGTTTTATAGACGTTTTTACTCTCTGGTACACACGATTTCGGTAAACTTCGGAAATTGTTATTTGCATATACAGTATGTAGAAATATGTCACGTTTACCAAGGTCAAAGTGAACACGCAACCACGATCAGCCAATCGCTTGAATGAACTTCACATCGTGGGATTACTACGAAACATGTAGTAAACCACGTATACAGTCTTTTTGAAATTCTCTCATAAAAAAAAACTAACATACGAATATTTCATTAATTGCAAATACAAGGTTGATATCATGTATAGATATCATGTTCAATTCAAATCACCATTTTGAACATGGATAATCAAACACATTCAAATGACTAACAACGTGTAATAGTGTATGACGGCTTGAATGGGAGGCAGGTGTAGTCTGCTATACAAATGTGAGTTTGTTTACCAAATCCTGAATGAAAATTAACCTTTATTTAGTTATGATTTTTTGTTCGTGTTTTAATATTTGATTTAGACTGTGAATATACATGTCTATATTATATATACACATATCAAAATTACCGTGGATATATATACACGTCAATCTTATATATATATACTTCTCATAGATAAAAATAAACGAGAACTATACATGTACATGTACACTGTAGATCCCTTAAGCTAATTTTCCCTCAGACTTGTCAGAGTTTTAATTTCACGGTCGTCCTCTAAGCTAGGTCTCTATATCTTTCCAATGCAAAGCCAATACTATTTGTTCATTACATTTCTCTTTTCAGATTTTGATAACACCGATTGTCGATTCATTTTCGTCCCACGTGTTATCCGTCAGCCATGTTGTTTTGTTTTGATGCAGTACTAGTACTAGTGCAAATAAGTGCTTACACGTGTTCACAATCAGTCTTCTACGGAGAAAAGTAGGTTATATTAGGGTACCCATTTTATAAGCAATGATTGATCATAGCTCGGTAGTGAGGGCATATGACTATTGTAACCAGCCAGTTTCTAATTTCTAAGCATGATAGACTCGTTTGCGTTAAAATTTTGACAAAAATAGTTGATTCATGGTTTGATCTTGACGAGACCTTTTGTACCTTTAAGTACAAATATGTTCTTTCCTATCATGGATTTAATTTGAAACAATTTCCATAACCCAATAATTGAAATCAAATACATGTTTATATAAAACAGTGGAACCCACCCTTATTGTCTTTATGTTAATACATGTACATGTATATAAGAGCTTAAAGTATCATGCAATTTTTACCTTTCTTGCTTTCCCATGAAAGTAATATCAAACGCATTATAAATTTTGTTTCCATTGGTTGGAATACTTATTTCAGTAACTTACCAGTCTTGAGCATGGTTGGCAGATTTTGCCTCTGAGGGTGGTAGGGGGCTTACAAGGCGCGACACCTGGGTCCACACAAACTGATATAAATCTTGGTTTGTTGTCTTATCTATACATGGAATGATTATAGGAGTGCCGAATAAACCGGGACGTGTCTTCTGGGACGACAGGAAATACATGTCCATTAGATTCTGGAAAAGGGCAGAGAAAATATGTGAAAAAGATATCGCAAATCAATAATAATGACGAATCATACTGTAAGTAACATCCACCTCCTTTCTGTTTTACAGGATAAGAAGACACAAGGACTAACCACTACCTGAAGATTAGCTAGTGATTCAAAAGTGTAACAATTCACAGAAGATTGGAAAAATTGACAGTCAAAAAGAGAATTTTGCTTTGTTTCAGATTCAGCTTATAATACCCTTGAAGTTCTTCTAAAATTTATTGACAATATTATCATGATTAATAGGCATGATCCTCTATCATTTTCTACCTGCTTGTAAACATATGAGATTATCAACATCTTATAATAGTAGTAATGTTGAAAAGGTGGTTGTTTTATATACATGTAATTATGCTTATATCTCGTGAATCTTTCCATATTCAACCTTCTTAGGCTGTTTCATCCGACTTGCCATGAAAGCCTGTAGTCCCAAACATTGCCGAAATTGTGTTTCTTCGGTTAACTTCCTTGTATTTCATCTTTTTACATACATGTACGTAGAATATCATATCCTTAATATCCATAAATCTACTTCAAGTAGCAACTATGACCTTGAATCTGCTATGATCTTACACTTTTAAAGAGGAACAGTCTATTATATACTTAAAATTTAAATGTGTATATCATTCAAAAATAAATTTTACATGTGTAATATACTATATGAGATGTTATTTGCTGTTATAAGCTACAAATGTATATCGTCTCTCATTATTCTATTAAGAATGGCAACTGTCACAAATCACACATTTTATTTTTAATTTGTGTATGGTTTTATAACAATGAATTATATAAATTATCTTGTATGTACATGATTGTATGAATTTGGGGTTGGTGAAGTCTTACCATTTTTCTATGGACACCAATAACAAATCCACTGAAAATATCACCAACAGATTTTGGAATGCTACTTTCGGGGGATCCAGGATTTGCCATTATTAGATCCTCACTGGAGTGTCGGGAATGTGTGGGCGTGTTCTCCGTGGAGTTGTTCTCTGATTCGTTCGTACCTGGTAAACCATTCTCAAGCTTCTGCTGGATTTTCCCTGCAATTATTGATTCATGAAAATAAACTTTTGGGAGAAAAATAAATATGCTGTCTGTTTTTATAGTACTACAACATAGTTGGAAACCAAGTGATGTATAAACATCAAATGGAGGTGTTGCTACCAACTCCAAAAATATTCAGTATCAAGATAGAGTGTTAGAAAAGCTTGCATATGGAATGTTACATGTCGTTTACATTGTACAACATTCCAATAAGGTTAAGTTTTGCAAACAAATTCATATTTCACAATTCCTACTTAGTGATGTTACAATTCAGTTTGCCTATCTTTTGTTCATCACTTTTGTCCCTTCTTTTTGATTAATTTTCATTCCAGTCTTGAATATGTGCATTTCTTATCAAGTTGGATATCCTTTTTGTTGGGCTATAAAAAGATGACTCAAAGACCTTTTCAATCTAAACTACCTAACTATGCTCCATCACTATTATATATGATAAGAGCCTTTTTGTCCTTTGAATTTTCATTTTCTTATAGTCTTTTTACTTTCATAGGCCTATGTTTCATTTGTAATGGTATCTGAGGTAAAAGCATTATAATGAAATAATATTATTGTAGAAATGCCAAATGTGAAACATCATTTCCCTGAATTTTATGCAGGTTTCCACAGACTTCAACTTTTAGACATTGCAGCCTTCTCTTCCTCAGCTGTTAATGGTTTGATCTCCTCTTGAGGAGCAAGCTCGTAGGCATACAGTATACTTCCTAATATAACAGTACTTACTAGTGGCTAATCCTCTTTGTATATCATTGAGACCCACAGAGCTTTTAGACATTGCAGCCTTCTCTTCCTCAGCTGTTAATGGTTTAATCTCCTCCTGGGGAGGAAGCTCGTAGGCATACAGTATACCTCCTAATAACGTCTTCACTTTCTGACTGTCCTGGGGCAAAGTCTGAAAGAAGGGAAAAATCAAATACATGTATTCAACTATTTGGACACATGATATTTGGGCAAAATAAGAAGAAAACTCATGTATATCCATTGTATTTCAGTTTTGTTAATTTTCAGAATCTTTTTCTGGTTTTCAAGATACTAGTAGTTTTGACTCTAAGAAATGTTTTAGGCAATTATTGAACCCTCAATGTCCATCCATTATTGGCATTAATCTGTCATTTGCTCATAAACATTCAACTTCCTGTACACAGCCACTACATAAAATTTACTCAAAATTTCACATAGATTTTTTGATGTGAAGTTCAAGGTCACAACTATGATACCAAAATAAAAACCACGCTGTGAAAAAGCTTCATGTGATTAACCAATGCTGATCTTCATGGTACAAAAGAGAATGACTAGGTCAAAGTTCAAGGTCAGAATGTCAAACTGATGTTTGAAAGCTTGAAATCTTGGTCATCTTTGTTGTATACATGTATGCTTGAAATATCAAATATTTCCCCACAATCTTTGTTAAGTCAGTCAAGCATTAAAAGTCAGATGCAGCTTCTGAAGGATTAAGTTTTGTCAATGTGGCATTATTACTATGTCCAAAACTAATCTTCCCGAATTTCAAAATTGAATTCACTCGAGTTGAAACTGTAGATCTTATGCAGCTATCTGGGTCATATCAAATAAACCAGTTGTATGACAATTTTGTACCAAGTAATGCCGTTAGTATAATTAGGGCCGAGCTCCTTATAAGGCTTTATCTCAGAATCTCTCACAGCGCATTTTAAAATGATAACAATAGGATTGGCTCAAATTCTTCTTTATTATTTTGTAATGAATACCTTAGCTACAGTGAAATACCCGCTGACCTGTTATGTTATAACTGCACTTGGGAAATGGTCAATTAATTGATAATGGACGAGTGGAGGTCAGAGAGATAAGCTACGGGGAATCCCTGTCTGCCAATATGACGTATGAAATAAAAAAAAATAGTTTTTTCTTCATCCTTATCTTACTGACGAAATCTAAGGTTTCGACGACTGGCGCAAGCACGAATCAGATATTTTGTTTTTTTTCAAAGGGGGAGAGCTTAGCACTGTGGTATCCAGACCATACCCTTCCCATTTTTTTTTCAAAAGGAGGGGGGTTGTTAAGCACCAACTAAGAGATTCAGACCATGCATGTAAAATGTCAAGCAGTTAAGATTTTTTTTCAAAATGCCCAAGTAGGTCATGATCCTCTCCCGCATTGTGGGAGCAACTACATCCACGTACTACGCTCTTGCGTACTGGGCGTCTCACTGATCTGACACTCCCTCTGTCGTATACATGTGAGGTTCTCTCTTTGAATTTCAATACAGTCATAAAGATGTTTGATTTCATTCATGAAAATATTGGTTATCAAATGAAGAATGAATCAGCAAGAAAAAGTGGGCAAATGTCATTGAATGATCCCCCTAATACGATAAAATAAATCCATCCGACCTTGATCATTTGTTGATATCTTACACAATTAGCTTTCGTTTGTCTTTTTTCTTCCAAATCCTCAGTTCACATCACGAATAAGTGACAATATGAAGTTTTACAACATTTCAAAGACGGCTAACGTGTCATGTCTCAGATAGCCCCTGACAATGTCAATATTATACCATATGGCCTGTACAAATAGCTCAATAAAACTCCTACAGCCATCAAACCAGAATTATTTCAATCTTAATCACGGTGGAGTGTCCATCCATTATATTGTCAATAGCAGGTAAGATGGTCAGAAAAAAAATGTCGAGGAAAAACTTGGTATTACCGTCTCAGTGCTTTTTATTTTAGAAATATTAGAACAAGGTACATTCAAATAAAACTTGTATATATGAGCGATGTTTACGACCTGTTCGGTTACTTTTATCTTCTTTTCCTTTTTAGATTTAGTTAATTTGTTCTGAAAAAATGTTATCTTGTACGACGTAGGTCAATATAATTTCTGATGTAGTGAACAGAAACGCAATCTTTCAAAAGGTTAACATTTCTTTGGTGTTTTTTTTTGGGGGGGGGGGGGGTCGTTTTTTAGAGCTGCTAATTATTTAATAGTAATACAAGGAAAAATTTCTGTAGTAAATACATGAAACTTACAATATTTTCAGAATACACTGAACAGTAATTATGGGGACATCGTTACCAGCTCCCGTATCCCTTACCAGTGACGCAACGTCTAACCCAATAACGTACAACATGACGCTACTGGTAACTACCGACTACACCAGCGAGGGGATCGACTACCTATACACGGACGAATGTACGTCCTTACACTGTGTATACGAACTGAGGTACCGCGAGGATCAGCGTATAAACCTCCTCTGTATCGCCATCATACTGAGCGTGCTGGGAGGTGTGGGGCTAGCGGGAAACCTCCTCGTCCTCATCGTCTTACTGAGGACCAAGGTCAAACAAACCTCCATCTACCTCATGTGCATGCTGGCAGTGGTAGACCTCATAGCCTGCACTATAGTCATACCGGGTATCATTGCCAATGAATGGCATTTCAAATTCTACAATGATTTCTTCTGCAAGTTTTGGGAATTTTTACGTTATTTCACCATCCCAACGTCTGCTATGATTTTAGTCGCCATAGCACTGGATAGGTTTTATATCATATGTTTCTCACCCAGACGATTCGGGAAGCGTTCCACTGCTGCAATAATTGCGGCCATCGTATTGCTGGGTACTGGATGCGGAGTGCCGCCCGTCTTAGGTATGGGAGTGTACGCGCAGTACGGAGATGACAAAGTATACGTAGCGTACTGCATAAGTAATTACATGTACATAACAATAGACGATTTGGTCATCTATTGGTACGTTATTACCGCCATCTTTCTGTTCATGATAGTCAGTATCGTGTCTCTATACTCTTCTATTTTCGTTTTTGTTCTGAAGCAGAATCAGAAATGGAACAAGATCAACCCTTTGCAATTGTCGTCTGCAGCAGAAATGACGCAATCGCACGAGGAGAAAGTGAGGCGAGAAAGTGAACAATCCAGACGACAAGCAAACGACAAAATCTTCAATACCAGAGCCAGTCAAGATTTGATCAAAGTTCCACATAATCCATCCACAGCGTGGAAGCTGGAACCCCCTACGAAAGTTTGTCCACTAGGATATAACAACAAACCTTCTACAAGCTCTGATCCCCCGCCGGAAAATGATTTAGACATACCACCAAAGCGTAGTGCTGATACATTCACAGACTTGCAACTCCCTGGCTCAACATCCAAACCGACCATTATTCATATCAAGGAGAGGGCATCGTGTACAGAGGACCAAATATCTGTAGTACCACGAACTTCTGTATCTTTTCTTGAGGACGTCACGGTAAGCAAAGATACCTCTAACAAGCCCACAACAAGCCTTGCCCAAAAGAAACGCGTGCAAATCAATGATAGAAGGAGAAGTAGCACGGCCAAGAAACCCACGAGCACCAAACCAGCGGCACGTAGAATCCACATTAAAACCACCCAGGTGTTATTTACTGTGACTATAGTGTATATCATATCGTTCCTGCCTACTTTTCTGATGTCATACAATCTGATAAAACTACAGAAAGTCGTCTATTTGATTTACTTCTTCAACAATACGGCTAATCCTATCATCTATTCCTTTATGAATCCGAAATTCAGACAAGAAGTGAAGAAACTTTTCGGATGTATAAAAAAGTGCAGAAAATAAACTTGATTGTGCACAGTTTGTCTTCAGGTATTTTAATACTTCAGGTATTTTGATACTAACATTATGTGATACAATCTAATAGTTTTTAGACACTTGTGTGAACAGGAAATGAGAATGACAATGAAGGATATTTCTGTATATAAAAAGAGATACATGTAATATTACATGTAAAAATGCTAAAATAAAACTGGAATGTCCTGAGTGAATATCAATAAATATGTCCTGATGAACAGAAATATCTACTTCAGTTAGTTAACACCATACAGAATTCTTTGGTATGGATAGTCAGTCCTCTAGTGAGAGTTATAGTAAACATTGCAATATACAATTACAAGTTTCAATAAGCTCAAAATACATGTACATCATAGATGCAAAGTGCCGAGTTGCAATAATGGAGTGTAAGTACAAATATCCAGACTTGCATTAATTCTGTATGGTATATAATGCCTCAAAATTATAGATGCAATTCACGCTCTTAAATGATCCCGAAGCCATTTTCAATTATAAGAGTCCTATGATCTTGACCTTTGAACTTTTGAACAAAATCAATAGGGGTGGGGTCATCATTGACTCATGGGAATTCTATTCATTATCTATATAAAATAAATCATATTCTAATATGATCCGCATACCATTTTTCAATCATCAATCATCCTGACCTTGACCATTGACCTTTTGAGCCTAAAATCGATAAGGGTCATCTTGACTCGTGGAAAACATTCCTGTAAAAATTCATGATAATAGGTGCAATACACATTCTTATATGATAAGGGAGCTACTTTTGATCATCAGAGTCCAATATTCGACACCTTTGAGCCCTCAAAATCAATAATGATCATCAATCCTTGACTCGTGTACAACATTTTTGGCAAGTTTCATGATCATAGGTGCAATACAGGCTCTAGGATTATCTGGACACCATTTTCAATCATCAAAGTCCTATGACATTGACCAATATGGTTTAATAGCATTACCCTTGACTCATGGAAAGATTTCTAGGATTAGCGCAATACACGCTCTAATTTGATTTGGAAACTGTTTCCAGTCATCAGAGTGCTATGACCTTGACCTTTTGACCCCTAAAGTGCACGAAATTCATTTACAAGCACTTATCACATTTGAAATATAGTCAGGAAACCAATTGTTGATGCCAGTCCAAACAGATGCTCGCCCACCCATCTTGCATCAAATTTAGGTCTTTGTGTCAAAATCGAAATATGGAAGCTTCTCTTACTGTGTAACAGACCTCAATTGGCCTAAATTTGGGGTCACAGACAGAGTCATTCCTATATGTCCCCAATCGTTGCTTGTAGGGGGGAACAGGAATGCTGACAAAGCTAGTAAAGGGTCCAGCTGCAGGCCTATAAATTTTGCTTTTTACACGATCTACGCATGAATTCTGCATATAACATTTCAACATTATTTGTCTGGCATTTTTCAGTCAGAACCAAATTAATGGTATTCTATTCATTAAGTAACCTTGTACAATAGAATTTAATCCTGACCTTCAAAGTTCAAAATTTATTGGCAAGTCCCTCCAGTGAACTTTTATCTGCATATAATACATGAACCCTACTTGAATTTTTACTGGCATGAAAATAAGTTACGTATATCATAATTTGCATTTTACCTTGTCAAGAACTTTGACCTTCAAAACATGAAAGGTATGCATTGATTCCTACTTAAGTTTTTGTGTTAGAGCCAAAGTATTGATATTATTTCATCAAGACTTGCCTGTTTGACCTTAATCTTTGACTTTAACAGTTCAGATAGGTCACATAGTTCACATTTTATTGCTATGTAATAATTCTCATCCATACTTTTAAAATCATATACCATAAAACACTGAGACAGACAGACATCATCCCCTCAACTTTGTACCTACCTTAACTATAGGGCCCATGACTTCTACAAAGAGGATCTGAGATACAGGAATGTTGGTAAGGTCTCCCAGTTCACGCTTTATACTTTTCGTCCATACTTAATCTTACACCATAAAACACTGAGACAGACGGACATCCTCCCCTCAACTTTGTACCTACCTTAACTATAGGGCCCATGACTTCTACAAAGAGGATCTGAGATACAGGAATGTTGGTAAGGTCACCCAGTTCACGCTTTAAAGCTTTATACTTTTCGTCCATACTTAATCGTATGCCATACTTGACAGGGACCAACCCATCCAGCCGCATCACTGAAAGAGTACGATAAAATGATACCTTTGTACACAGCATTACATAATTCTTATCTATTGTAACAGACTTACATGTAGTATGCATTCTTTATATACATGTATATGTGTTTTAAAATATTGTATACAGGGAAATTATTGTCCGTTTTATTTTTGCTCAAATATCACAAGGTAGTTTGAAGATTTGGCTAAATGAATTATGTACAAAGAATTGCTGAGCTAAATTCTGTAGTCTCAGGGCAAAGGAGCTGTTAAGGTAGGGCTTGATTTTGGCCTGAAATAACTTGATTATTTCTCATGCACTGTCCTTCAGTTTTAGGAAAAATTTGGTTAGAATCAAAATATTAAGTATCAGAAGATTTCTAGTACTTGTAGGTACATGTATTTTATATGAATAGATTGCGTGAAAAGTACTGGTTGAAGAGGTAAGGGGTACTGATTACAGAAAACATCAAATATTAAAATTCACAATAAACACTTTTTTTTTACAAAAATTTGTTGTATTTCTGACATTAATACATACATGTAACTACTTTATGACATGCTTACCAATTATTTCTAAGTGTATACAGCTATCCATGGGTAAGGGTAGAGAGAGGTAGTTAAACGGATCAAATCTAACGCTGGTGTGTCCGCAGGCCTGACATCGTACCTGGGACTTCAGCTGACCGTGAAACAGATCTACGACGATTGATTTGTTACGCACCAAATGATTCTCCCATGCCTGTTATAACAAACAAATGCAAATCAGAATATTTAGTAATTATAAGTATACACATTCATTTGTACATCTTGGTCATACAAAAATTGTTTCATTTACCCGAGAAAACTTGTTTCCACCCAGAAATCATTACCACTAGTGATACAATTTACGTGCACATTTATCAGGCTGAGCAAAGTTTTCAAGTAGCACTTTCATGAAGCATTTAAACAGAAATCAGGCTAAAATATAATGCCTGAGAAGTCAGATTTATTTTAACTTTTAGCTTTTATCTCATTTACCATACAACGTTCCCATGATTACACATAATACTTACTTCCTCGGCTACGACCTCATCAGGTCGTCCGTCACTGTCCTTTAACTCTACATAAGGCTTGTCATGTACCCTGTATAAATAAAAGTCAAAATTAATATTCACATGCTGTAGAAACTTCAGCAAAACAGTGACAGTACTATATATTTATTTTATCTAAAATATTTAAATATAGGGGACTAAAAACAAATTGAATTGGTGTCTCACCAAAAGCCTGAATTTGCAATATATAAACGAACTTGAACTGGTTTTTCTTTAAAATTGTATCGTAATAGGTATAGGGGACGAAAATATTGCAATATACCGGTAGACCGGTTTTATTGCACAGCATTAGTATTGATAGAAGAGTAACAGAAAGCCTGTACTAACCTGTTGAGATCCTCGTGAAGTCCATCTAGTAGAAAGCTGAGTAGTTCCTGAGAATCATGCTGCTGAAAACCGTTAAACCGTGGAGCGTACTTCCCTATTGTCCACTGTAAAATTGGGAATAATGTAGCATTAGCAATCTCTCTGTGAGTTTAAATCTCAAATGTACATGTAATATACTAAACACCATTGAAGAAAATTATGGTAACTCAATGAATGTTTTATGCTTTTCAGCAATCAAAAGATAATGAAGACCATCTACATAAATAAACATGCACAGTATATACATTTGTAAATGAAACCTTTTGCATGAATTCTTATTATAGAATGTTACTATTTATATATTTTAGAATGTTACTTTTTATCAAGTGTGAAAAATCACTTCGAATACATATACAATGTACATGTACAAAATGTACATGTACATGCATGTATTTACTCTGATAAAGCAGTGCCAAACAATACAAGAGTAACCACACACTACACTTCAAAATGGAACAAAATGGTAAACTAATAGTACATACCCTGAGTTTAAGAGGTGCTATTGTACGAGATGTACCACTCCACAGGTCTTTGACTAGTTCACCATAACGTTGAGCAATATGACCTTTCATACCAATTGGATTTGACCTTAAAATAAAAAATTAATTTTTTGTTAAAAGCATGTTAATGTACAAATCTTTTACAAATCTTAACAACTGCAACAGCAAAAAATTAGTTGATGAGTTATGATTTTTTGATTTCATACACTTAGGTTCCATTCGTGACAGTATCTGACAACAATATTGTAACATACAAGTACTGTATTATCAGGAATTGTTCGCATGTGTCTTATTTTCGCCAAGTTCGCGAGCATCATCAAATTGCAAAAAATTGACATAGTGAAAAAAGACACAGAACTTAGCCCTTGATCTTGTTAATAGATTAGCAAAAAATAGACTCAGCCAAAAAAGACACACCTTTTGAGGGTCATTTTGCGAAATTTACCCCAACGCAAAAATAAATCAATATACGGTATGTTGTAAAGAACTGATTCTCTGAACTTTTTAAGTTGGTTTCCATAGAATTTTATGATTTACTAAGTTATTTTACAACAGATACTTGCACAAATGGAAAGTAACCCTGTATTTCAACCCTTTTTAATATAATCATACATTGTTTACATGTAATTATAATTTGTTTACATGTAATTATAATTTGTTTACATGTAATTATAATTTGTTTACATGTAATTATAATTTGTTTACATGTTATTATAATTTGTTTACATGTAATTATAGTTTGTTTACATGTTATTATAATTTGTTACAACATAGAAATACTCATATACATGTACATGAATGAAGAGAGGGTGTTAAAGTGAAAGAAATACATTGAATCACAGATGGAAAGAGCGATGGACATTATACATGTAGTTAGACTGACCTGTTGAGTTCAAACAGATGAAATCCACCTATAAAGTACTGTGTGAGAGGCCACGTGTTAGACACACACTGTACTGCAGCATTCATAAAACATGTGTTACCGAGGTTATTCAACCCTGTGGCTCCTTTTTGGGTAGGGACTGTAATAACAATTAAAGGGATGTGGAGAAAATAATTTTCAGATTTTAAAGAAACATAAGAAATGCATAGTAAACTGCAAGTATATCTTTACTGATTTTTATTTGACATGAACTAATCCCATATAAATATTTCAGAATTATCATTAAAATATACTGTAAATTGGTTTTTATTCGTCAGGTACCAATTTTCGTCATTTTCGTCAGTGCCTCCCTTGACGAAATTACGTATCGACGAATATAAATACTTCCGACAAAATATAGTGTTGAAAGGAAAAATTACGACAGGCAAATGATAAATCATTGAAAACTGAATACGCACACAAAGTCGTATATAATGTACTTCTAATTACCAAATGATATGTTTTTACAATAAGCTTTTCTCTAATAATTATTGTTTGTTTACCAATAATTGTTAAACAAACAATGAAACAAACGCATACTATCTAAATGTTAAGTTAGCATTTGCACAGAAGAATGTACATTTTAAGGACCCTTGGATGACGAATTTACGTACTGACGAAATGGTCATTTTGAACGAAATGACGAAAATTGGTACTGACGAAAATTGGTACTGACGAAAATAAAGCAATTTACAGTAGTATGTCTAACCATCCATGTGAAACACTTTTAAAAACATACATGAAAATGTATTCTTCTAAAATATCAAACGCTAGTATTACGAACAATAACTTGTAATTACTATAATCCTTAAACTATATGTACATGAATGTTTGGGGTTTTTTTGTAACATTTAGTTGACCTTTAAAAAATATGTAATTATTGGTGACACATACATGTATTCTTGAAATATAGGGTATGAATATAGTACAAGTATCTTAGAACTGTGATTTTGCAAATCTAAAGGAACCTCACTAAAACAAAGTGTAAATTCAAGTACATGTATTTTCAAGTACATGTACATGTATTTGTAAATGTACATTTTGTACATGTACACATGTATATACCTTGATCTTTTTTGAGTGTTTTATGCTTGGCTAACTGGGACATTTCCTCTGGCCAGGTGAGATCTTTGTTTCTGACTAAAATAAAGTCATCATACATATAGAATTATTGTAGTCATATATATTCAATTAACATTATGTTTCTTTCTGGACTATCAAAATAAATATACAATTTGACAAACTCATAAGAAGCCCTATGTGCATGGTTAATTACCAAAATGTTCATGGGAATGAAACTCCAATTGCAATAAAATAAATTAATTTTATACATGTTATAATGAAATCAGCTTAATGAACATTTATTGTGGAAAAATAAGTGCATTCATGTAGAAAATCATTCACATGTATATACATGTAAAGTCTAAAACTTACTTTCTATAAGAAGCTGTGCTCCTTCCTCTATAATACATTCTTCTACAGTTAAATTCTCGTCATCCAAAATTGTCATGTTCTGAAATTATTCGATAATCTGACTGAATTAACATGCATAAAATCAACAACAATTACTTCGTATATTTCGTTATAATCTACCAACAAGTATGTCTGACAGATAGTAATATTTATCTGTAAATTGATTGCTCTTTTGTTACAATAAATACATGTATACACATAAACTATATGTACATGTATGTTTGTTTTGTAACATTTAGTTACAAACTTCTTTGTCACAATAAATATACATTTATAGAGCAATAAATTTACAGAATAATATTTATCATCAACTTTTTGGGACATTGTATTTCATACAATCAAACTTTTACATTATACACAATTTATTTTGATGATCCAATAAAAGGCAATCCCATATACATGTACATGGATTTTTTTTTAATCTAAAAAATGAACATTTCACCATTTTGGTAAGTTTATATATACATGTACATGTAACTCAAATGTATATGTAAAACCTATCCAAAAGAGAGAAAAAAAGTATAATGCTTATATACATTAAGTATCTATAAACATACATCTTCTTTTGCTCCAAGCTTCCATAGTCTGAGATCCTCACGATTAAATCGTAGTTTAGTACACAGGAACTCGTACACCTGTTGTAGCGTGTGCTGCCGACTAAAGGTGGCCATAAACGCCACGTACCTTCTCGGTGTCGTAGGCTGACTGGACACATAGCTTGACATGGCTGGAAATACATGTAACATAGAACTCATATAAATACATGTAAAGTTAAGTACACAGGAACTCGTACACCTGTTGTAGCATATGCTACCGACTGAATGTGGCCATAAATGCCACGTACCTTTGCGGTGTCATAGGCTGACTGGACACATAACTTGTCATGGCTGGAAATCATTACAATAGATTATACTGGACTCATGAAAAGAATGTACATGGTTATCTATCTGAGGCAGTTCTTGTTTAAAATATCATTTTAAGCATCATATTTTTAATCAGTTTTAAGTCAATTTTTGAGTGAATGTAAATAATGAATGTTACTCCCACATTTACACAAAATGTATGAGAAATAACCATCTTGTTATGCTTGGTTTCAACAAACTACAAATCATTACAAAAGGGCATTCTTATAGGCAGTATTCACGTAAAACGTTTTTAACCACTATTCTATAGACAAGCTCTTTTAAAATACTTTGTTTGACCATTTCTATTAGCAAAGCAAAGCAAAATCAAGTACCCTTGGGGATCAGACAAGTGGGGTTTTTGCTAAGACTAATACATGTACATGTATGTATTCTATGAACAGCAATTAATGAAGAGGCACTAATTTACAATAGGTACATGTAAACTATTGTCTTTTATTTTCTCACCTCCCACTTTATTCTGATGCTAAATCTATTAACCAGTGGGAACTTATATTGACAAAAGGAAAACTATCAAAACTTACA
Organism: Pinctada imbricata; assembly: GCA_033119305.1. Classification (NCBI taxonomy): domain Eukaryota; kingdom Metazoa; phylum Mollusca; class Bivalvia; order Pterioida; family Pteriidae; genus Pinctada; species Pinctada imbricata. Next base: position 37,065,253 of record VSWD01000013.1, read on the forward strand.
TATTGCCATTCCTCCAATACCAGACATCATTCCTGTAAACGTCGTCATAGGAACGGTTCTCTGGGTAACAACCTGGTGTCGTAAAAGCTTGACTGTGATTGGATAAAGCTCTAACTCAGCTACGCCATTGTCAAGGCTGGACTGTATGACCTGAATATGTACATGTACATTAATTAATTAATATTTCATTTATTAATTAACAGTAATGAAAATGTGAAAGACGGACTGACAGACGGACAGACCGAGAGGAAACTAAGAGGCCCCTTCGGCGTTGCCGGTAGGGACTAATAAATACTTGCAGGACAGGTCTTGTATATCCTATGAATTATTCAACAGCAATTTTGTATAGTAATTAAGAGAGACATCATGAAAAATAATTCTTTTTTTCTTCCAGATTTTCCAGAGCAGATGGGGAGAAGATAATTAAGATCAGAATATTGAGTTTTTTTTCAGAATACAGAGTTATTTCCCATTAGAGACAGTATCTGGTGTAAAACCATTATGACGTCATGAAATTCTTATGGTAACTATTATTTCATACCATCATTCATTTCATTTTATATTTTATAGAATATAAAAGTGAAACTACTTTCAGATTTGAGATATACTTGTAAATAATGTACAGATACATGTACATGTAAATCGAAGTCATCGTAAGAAACATGAAAAATAATTACATGTACATGTATATACTTACAGTTCTTGGCAAGGCAGTATTAGCACCATACCATGTAGACAAAGCCCTCCATATTGGTTCAGGAACCAGCTCAAAATCCTTTCCTCTTACCAACATAGTATCCCTACGTAGACGACCTCCCTCGTTTGTCAGACTCATCACCTACAGACAGTAACAACACATTCAAATGCATATTGAAAACTTGATGTAAGAAACAACATTGAAATTACATAAACTTATCAAAGTACAAATGAAAATCTTCCTGATGTTTTGTCCATTTAAACAATGTTGAAAATATCTAGGTAATTTTCGGCAGCGTCTCGATAGTTTCCTTGGCTTATAGGACAGCTGACATTATGATCTTTGGTAATGGAAACCAACTTTTTCGTGTGACGGTATACATACATGTACATGTGTGTAAAGATATGCAGTGATTCTAACTACATGTATGTAATGCATTTAATATTACTTTGCACAACGGATAACTTAAAAATAAAATTAGATTCCTGCAAATAAGGGAATTTTCCTGACCAAGCTGAATTCTACGAGTAAATTTCAAAGGTTTATTTGGATTTTGAAGTCACTAGCATGTAGATGACTGAAAATACAACTATACCTTTCCCGAGTTGACAGTGATGAGAGAGCTGTTGTCTATAGCCCCTGGTTTCTGTGGCGTCGTCACCGTCTGATTTACGTTCTTCTTCTTCAGTTTTGGTGATGGACCAGGACTGCTATTTAACGAGGCAGGTTCTCCGGCACTAAGACAATGTGTTTTCAGGGGACTACTACAGGCAGACTGGGACTGCTGAGGGAGGGAACTGGCCTTAAACTGACCCACTTGGCCTGAGGGGAAGGAATAGGAGAAATCTTTGGACACCACATTGACCATAACGACAGAGTCGTCGTCCCAGGGGACAGCTTTTGATTGGTTCTTATGTTTGGTTATTTTGTGATGTACAGGTGAGTCTATGCCATTTATTTTGTCTCCATGGGAATTGTCTAGACCATTCACCATTGTAATCTGAAAGTAAATTGGTAAACATTTCATTTCTTTCATATTGCATTTCTTCTTTGAGGTATTATACATTTTGTTTACTTGCAGAATCACCAATGTCCTACACTTCATCTAATCGCTATTTTCGAAAACCAGAGTTACTTCTCATTTGAGACGGTATCTGACGTAGACTGATTATGACGTCATCTAATTCTATGGAGGCAGTCCTAAAACTCTGGGAAATGACTGTATAAAATCGACGTTACCATATCATTTTTATGACGTCACAATGGTTTTACGTCAGATACCGTCTGTAAGGAGAAAAAACTCTGTATTCTACAAAGGCATGCTTAGACACCATGTGAAGTTCCCATCAAAGCATTGCTTTGCATGTAGTGGAAAAGGATAAAAAGATCTTACAATCCCTTAAATATGTGCATGTTCAGCAGGTATTAAGATCAAAATGCTTTAGTTATCTCTTCAATATCTTTAAAGTAAACTAGCTTATTTTGTGTGAAATATGGCGCATGAAAATATAATACCTATACATGTAATTGCAAATTCTATTAAACAATGTTGGTCATCAATTTTTCAAATTACAAAAGGTCTAGTATAGATAAGTACGTACGGGTGGACTGACATACTCCTTCCATTGTGACCACCAGTTCATAGAGATAAGGTACCACACCTGTCCCACCTGGAAAGCTTTACGAGACTCACGACATAACCAATTTCTGTAATATAAACACAGCTACAATATATATGTATAATGAATTAAAACTAAAATTGTATGTGTATTCTTCATATCAATATAGCAACTTTTATAAGAAAATAAATGTAGCGTTTAATACATTTAAATGCATTTTTACCTTTAACAGAGGTAAATCATACAGCATCTACATTTATTGTTCATAGATCATCTCGACATGTTCATTTTGTTATTGTTTCAAACCTCTTTTTGTAACATCTCCGTTAGACAAATATTACATGAACATCATTTAAGCTTACAGGTACATGTATCTTATATTGTAATGGCATGTAAAATATTACATATACATGTATATATACATACTTGACTATATCACCTTCCTCTTCTCTCGTTTGAGGCTTTAGTCCCATCACTATGTGGCATATCTGGTCAAATATATTGTATATTCTCAATGTTATTGAAATGTTCATGTGTGATTTAACGATATAAAACTTACTTTTTGTGTAGTCAATGATCCTATATTACAAAAGCTATGTTGTAATGCATGAATTGTAATGGCATATTTGATATCGAACAATCTTGGCCACTTCTGATCGACACATATTTTGTAAATAATCAAGTACATGTAGTATGTAAAGTTAACAATTTTACATATGTATGTTTTTCAAATTAATTTGGAAGATAAAATTAATACACAAATATTTTATATGTCCTGGACTTGCAAATTCTTTTTCATTCACAATTATTATAATCAAAAATTATCTATACTTATATATCAATGATACAGTTTTAATTTATGTTCACTATTTTTTCCGTGTACTTACCTGGCTAAGGAGATCTAAGAAATCATCAGCGAGGGTGTTGTTAACTGTCCATACTAAATAGTCCTCTAATGATATACAGCCGTCCTGACGTAAACAATTTTTAATTATTCACACATGTACATGTAACAACAAGCAATGTGGTGTCAACACTCAAAATCTGATGTGAAAATTAGTATACATGTATGTATCTTAGACTAAGGAATATGTCACATACATTTTGTACAGTAGAAAGTTATAAGTTCCATCACAGAAGATCTGATTAAAAAAAATATCCCTCATATTCATACAAGAAGAAAAACTTTAAAGAAATGTAAATGCATTACAGGACTCTCACACCCAATGTTGAGACTGAGGCCAGGGCCTTTGAAATTGGGAAGAAAATCTATGTTTCACAAAAATTGGGAAAAACTATAAATATATTTGGGTGCATTTTCACTAGAAATTTAGTATCTTTAATTAGTTTTTTTTATGAATTTTCCATGAGGTTTCATATTGGGAAAAATTGGTCAACAAATAGGAAAAAATACCCACTATTTTGCATTTGGCATGGGGCCGAATAGCGGCCCCAAATCAGGCCGATCGAGAGTCCTGTATTGATATGTTTTCTCTAGGTGGCTGTTTTTATGGACAACAACCACAACAATGCCATTTTAATTCTGCTACATACACATACACCTACCTTATCAGCATCATGACTGGCCAGGATTTCTTTGGCTACCACCTCCGGCTCTAGTTTATGATAGACGTCCGTCTCCTAAAAAATTACGACAATGAAGTCCAGAGTACTTTTACATTATTAAGAAACAGTTCATGTACATGTATATTGTACCAATTTAGAATTTACCATAATGATGAACCTTCATATTGATCTTTGAATTTTGTATACATTTTGAAGAATTCCGAACATCTTTACATTATAATACATGTACATGTACATGTGTGTTTACTTATTGAGAATTACATGTATGCAAAAAGAATGCTAATTATTGCTATTTCATTTGATGATGATGATAAAATATCAGTTGTCATAATACAAATTCATTAAAATTTCAAAATATGTTAATGCAGACCCCTACACTAGCCATGTTATTCACACAGCAATTGACCTTCATAATCAAGTAAAATTGCAAAAATGAACCATGAACATGCTGAATTCTTAAACAACATATACGAGTAATATACTGATACATACCATGTCATTGACAGGCCTGTTTTCTGCCCTTATCAATAATAAGTGCATGTAGCATGGCCACCAGCTCAGTCTCGTTCAGCTTGTTGTCATGGTTAGTATCAAATACCTTGAAGCAAACTGTAAGGAGAAACACAGATAAATTTTATAAGTCGCTCAGACTAATTTATTTACTTTTCTTACATCTTTTTATATTTGAAATTAAAAACATTTTCACACAATAAATGAGAAGAGCTGAGATTGCAGCTTTTCAAGGTACATGCACATACATGTACATTTTTTACTAAAATATTGAAAACTTCATGTACAGATATTTGCTAAGAAAAGAGAAATAAGGTTAATCAGTCTTTTACACACTTTATTAAATGATCAGGAACTATTGCCGATTTTGCTTATTTCTGATTGGCGGAGACGCTGTTTGATAGAGTGTACCTCAGAGTGAGTTGACCGCTAACGCTCCAAAGCGGTCTATTCGGGATTAGCGCGTGCAGTACTAGCGCGTGCATGATTTTTGTAGTGTTAGATCTTTGACTTTGCGTTTCATAACAATGCAAATGTTAATCAAATCCTGATAATTTAATAAAGCAGTTATCGGTCTACTCGTGACTATACAGACCTGGTCAGGCATTGGTTAACCTTGGCCTTCGGCCTCCATCAACCAATACCTGACCAGGTCTGTATAGTCAAGAGTAGACCTCATCAAAAGGCAATAATTGTATAGTATACAATTGTTCTCAGGAAAACGATCCACAACAGAATACATGTACATGTATATCAGGAGTCAACCATCCCTTTACATGTGTACATGTACTTACATTTCTGTCTTTCTGTAGCAGGTCCCCTACAACAGGCCGATATACCACACGCCATCTCTTTGAAGTCAATGTGATTGTCTAAATTCTCATCAAATGCCATAAACAAGCCTACAATGGATGACCATACACATAAAACAAATCATTGGATTTCAATTCAATAGGCCACTTGCCGAAATTTAATATGGCTGACAAAATGACGAAAAATGTCCGAGGTATGCAAATTTTGCGCACTTTTTCACTGTTAGGTCACAATGTAATTGCGTCTTTTAACAGTGACGTCATAATGTAAAACAACGCCAAAAGATGTTTCCTCGAACATTTTGTGCTTTCTAACATGATCGGAAAATGGTCTATTCACTGATACCTGAATTCAGAAATAGTTTAACATAAATTTTGAGCTTGAGTATGACCTTTCAAATCTTTAGTTTCTTGTCTAAGGAAAATAGAATCAACGTACCCTCACAAACATCGTGTGGTACAGGTGGAGCCACCAGTCCCTTAAACGTCTCCAAATCAAATCGTCCACTCTTGGATTGAGCTTTCAGTACCCAGTATCGTTTCTCAAGCTCACTTATATCTGTTTCTTCCACTACAATTCAAAATAGAAAAAAAAATTATGTAATTTGAAATAAAGTTACTTTTAAACAGAGTGTAAAAGTTATCTATAATGTTTTTCTTTAAAGTTACATGTACATGTATATACACTGCCATTCATAAATAAGTATACACCATTTTTATTCATGTTGCTGTTAGAAAACGAATAGTTTCGAATCAGTTGTTGTATAAACCTTATAGAAATCATTTGTAACAATCTTGACCCAAATATTTGCATTTTTTGAATTTTTGTTCTCTATTCTATGAAAATGAACATTTTTGAAACAAGAGCCCCAGGGGGCACAACGCTCACCTGATACCCATGCACGCTCTAATTGACATACTGACATTGAATACTGATAGTGCCAGTACCAGGATTTTAGCCCACAACCTTTCTAACAAGATTTTTGCCGGATGCAGACAAGTTTTTTTTTAAGACAACCTTTAAAAGTACAAACAAGAGAAAATAGTCACATTTCAAAACAACAACTTTTTTACTGATTTGAAAAGATGGATTATGCGATCCAAAGTCATATGCCCAGCTAGTATAGTTTGATTATGCAAGATCAAAAATAAAATCATTTTGCAAAATTCCACATTAATGTGCAACAGAAACAGAATAAAACAATGAAATGATTTCATAAATTAAGTTTATTTAAAATTGAACACCAAACCTTTCATTATTAATAGCTAGTATGCCAGAAAATAATAAAGCCTGTGTTTGTGAAACACGAATGCCCCGCGGTGGCATCTTTGTTGGTATAAACACCATTTTCTGTTAAGTATGTGAGAGGTCAGGGTCAGAGTAATGTTGGTATCAATGGAAAGATCTTGTCACAAAGAATATACATGTACAATATGAAAGCCCTATCACTAACCATTCAAAAGTTATGCCCAATGTTAAAGTTTTTGAAAAGTAGGTCAAAGGTCAAGGTCACGAGGTCAAAAATTTTGGTATCAATGGAAAGGTATTGTCACAAGGAATACACATGTGAAATATGAAAGCTCTATCACCTTCCATTCAAAAGTTATGCCCAATGTAAAGTTTTTCGGACAAACAGACAGACGGACAGGCCAAAAACTATATGCCCCCGTATCTTTGATTCCGGAAGCATAAAAAACAAAGACTTTTCGGTTTTGCCTTTATTCATATTAAATTATACAGAAATCTATGAATGAGAGCTTTTGAATAGTATTGATTTCATCTTAATACATGTAAGGTACAGTCAAAATCGTGTTAATCCAATTAACACAGACAAGTTGTTAGCGGACAATATTAATTCAAGTGAGTTGTGCAGAAATTGAGCCAATTTATTTTCCAAACAGCAGTGTACGGTGTATCAAACCTCATGACCCAGTGAAGCCACTTGGACAAATTATTTTCGGTAAATATGCTGAAATGCGGCGCTTGGAAATGTATTTTTAGCATATTGAATCAATAGTTGTGATAAATTTAACTTCGAACTTGATCTTGTCTTTTATGCAATCTACAGATAGGTTTGAAAATATGCAAAATTCGGAACATTTTCGATGAGGACGCAGAGTTCCTGTAAAAAAAGTGAAATTTGCGAAAAAAGGACATGCATGACCCCCCCCCTTTTTCTTTACATTTTTATGCGTGCCAAAGATTCGCAATAAAAAAAGACCAATTTTACAGACTTCCGGGCATTTCAAGTCAGTCAAAAGTTTTAGTGTGCACCTTTTTATTTCCTGTAGTTACCCCTACTAAAGGGGCAAGGAGGTATTGAACCAATCAAATCTGTAACACAAGATATATGGCGACTATGTTTACCATAGATACAGAAATAAGACAGAGAAAATAATCATTAAATAGGGAAATTGTTCTGAAATATGCATGTATGAAAAAAAAGCAATCCAAGGAATGCTTGTGTCGCCTGCGTAGCGGATTTTTTTTTATTGAAATTAGGTCAAATATCAAGGGCAAGGTCACTAGGTTAAAAATTATGGAATGTTTAGAAAGGTCTTTTCATAAGGAATACAAATGTGAAATATCAAAGCCCTAATACTTACCACTCAAAAGATATAGCAAATCATAGATTTGTTGAAAAGTAGGTCAAATATATAGGGCAAGTGCACGAGGTAAAACATAGGTAATCACAGATTACGAAGCTCACCTCGTGACAGCATAATTCAATTCAAACATATTTCTTAGTACATGTATATTGGCTTTTAAAGGCAAAACCACTCAAGCAGAAAAAGTAGGTCAAGGTCATTTTATGAAAGTTTGATCAAAGATACATCCAATATGCAAGTTTGGCCCATGTAGCAGTTATACTTTGCTCAATATTGGCTTTATAGAGCAAAATCACTCAAGCGGAAAAAGTAGGTCAAGGTCATTTTATGAAAGATTGATCAAAGATACATCCAATATGCAAGTTTGGCACATGTATCACTTATACTTTGCTCAATATTGGCTTTTAAAGGCAAAATCACTCAAGCGGAAAAAGTAGGTCAAGGTCATTTTATGAAAGTTTGATCAAAGATACATCTAATATGCAAGTTTGGAACATCTAGCACTTATACTTTGCTCAATATTGGCTTTTAAAGGCAAAATCACTCAAGCGGAAAAAGTAGGTCAAGGTCATTTTATGAAAGTTTGATCAAAGATACATCCAATATGCAAGTTTGGTACATGTAGCACTTATACTCTGCTCAATATTGGCTTTTAAGGTACATCGCGGCGTTACGGCACGGAAAATTTTGCGAGAAGACATAGCCTGAAAATTTGTCTACATGAAATATAAGATTTGATCAATCTTTGATATAATTTTCATGTAACTATTTCACGAAGTTTTTCGAGATTTTAAGCCTCAAAGACGGCATTGACGTTCTAATTCGAAAATATGCATTTTCTGAACTAAAATAATTTTAATCTAGAAAATTGACCAAGGAGGGTGAAAAGGGAGATCAAAAATATTGTTGCCATGTTGAGTATTGTAATTCTACGGATTATTGTGTCTCTAAGGGGAAATTTGCAATTTTTATCGCCATTTTGCAACTTATTATTCAAAAATCCGCACTCATTCAAAAGGCAAAACACGGCTTGCTTCATTATCATTTTCTTCATTAAGTTGTGGAGGTCCTTAAAGCCCTTCTTACACGTAAAAGTAGAGAATGAGCTGAATTCGAATATATAAAAACATGGATAGGTCTTCTCGGCAGATTTTTTGCAATTTAAGATTGAAAATTTGTTTTGCGTGGCTTCGGCGTCAATTTTACTCGCAACGTCAAAGTCACAGCGTGTTCAGATCGCATATGTCAACATGACGTCAAGGAGTATGTGGAATATTTGATTCCCTATGACGGTCTTCTTTAAAACATCCAGAAACCCCTTTTTTAAAGATAATTAATCAACAATTACATGGGCTGTATTCGAACTAGACCTTATATCTTAATGTAAAAATAAAATTCTCCGTACATGACATTTTTTTCTTCTAATATTTGATAACATCATACGGAACAGACGGACGGACATGCTCATTACTATTTAATCCGATATCTTTTGGCGGGGTATACAAAAAATTCCCTCTTGTTTATATGTACATATACTTTATAATATCGGAAAAGGGTTGGGGAGGGGCGGTCCATATAAGATATACATTGTGATTTTCATTTCATGCTCGTTTTCTATCATTACGTTCAGCCGCCTCGATTGTCGTTATATATATATTATTAAAATGAAATTTCAATTTCTCCGAGTTCAGGAATTCCTCAAGAAGGCAGTACGGTATCCTTTTTTCCAATAACAAAAAATAAATAAATAAATGAATAAATAAATAAAATGAAAATCAAAACAAACAAACAACTTGCACATATGTAGTCTCTTTGGCAAATTTTTAACACTGACCTTGACTCCTAAGTATGACTTTTTTTTTTTGGCTTGTCAGGATTGTTATAGGTTGAAAATAAATATTCTGATCTTTAGTTACTGGAAAATAAATATTCCGGCCGGCCCTGCGTTGAAAATAAATAATCTGACCCGAAAAAAATTGCCAGCCCCCCCCCCTCCCCCCTCAGGATCAAATTGGTCGTACCCTTACAAAACAATTCCGGTTCGCTCTGCTTTCTGATATATATACAAACCTTTGTCAGTGCAAGCGTGTCTAAATACATTGACTGAATTTAGACACAATGTAAAGTTTATGTTTAAAAATTTCGGCTCGCTACGCTTACTAGAAAATATAAGTATTTAAAAAAAAGCCATTATTTGCGCCCTAACGATATATGTCGCGCAACGGAACGTGACGTTACGATCAAGTAAGGTTTATGACGTCATAGCGTAGATGTGCACATAAAAAAATTCGAAGGTGAAACCTGCGTACACATTTGATTGTGATGAAAGCTTCCCCGCGAGCTACGTTAAAAGCGAAATCACTCAAATGGAAAAAGTAGGTCAGATGCTGCATCCGATGCATGGGTTTACCTCAGCATCCAAAAATGAATCACTTGTGCAAGTTTGGTTACTGTAGCATCAGTACTTTGTCAGATACTGAGCTACCCCAAACTTCTTAACCAAGTCACTCAAGCGGAAAATGTAGGTCAGATGCTGCATACGATGTATGGGTTCACCTCAGCATCCAAAGATGAATCACTTGTGCCAGTTTGGTTACTGTAGCATTAGTACTTTGTCAGATACTGAGCTACCCCAAACTTCTTAATTGGATGCGGACGCGGACACAGACGCAGACGCGTGGGGTTATAGCATAAGCTCACTCAACTTCGTCGAGGTGAGCTAAAAATGATGGTATGTGAAGAAAGGTCTTGTCACATGGAATGCACATGTGAAATATCAAAGCCTATCACTCAGCAATCAAAAGAAATAGCCAATCTAAGATTTTTTGAAAAGTAGGTCAAATATCTAGGTCTTGGTCATGAGGTCAAAAGTTATGATATGTGTAGAAAGGCCTTGTCATAAGAAGGAATACACATATGAAATATCAAAGCTCTATCACTTACCAATCAAAAGATATAGCAAATCTTAATTTTTTTGAAAAGTAGGTCAAATATCTAGGTCAAGGTCATGAGGTCAAAATTATGGTATGTGTAGAAAGGTATTGTCAAAAGGAATACACAAGAGAAATATCAAAGCCCTATCACTTGCCAATCAATAGATATAGCCAATCTTGGTTTTTTTTTAAAGTAGGTCAAATATCTAGGTCAAGGTCATAAGGTTAAAAAATATAGTATGTGAAAAAAGGGCTTGTCACAAGAAATACACATGTGAAATATCAAAGCCCTATCACTTACCAATCAAAAGATATAGCCAATCTTAGATTTTTTGAAAAGTAGGTCAAATATCTAGGTCAAGGTCACGAGGTCAAAAAATATGGTTTGCGTAGAAAGGTCTTGTCACAAAGATTACACATGTGAAATATCAAAGCCCTATCACTTGCCAATCAAGAGATATAGCCAATATTAGATTTTTAGAAAAGTAGGTCAAATATCTAGATCAAGGTCACAAGGTCAAACATTATATGTGTAGAAAGGTCTAATCACAAGGAATACACATGTGAAATATCAAAGTCCTATCACTAATCAATCAAGAGATATAGCCAATATTAGATTTTTAGAAAAGTAGGTCAAATATCTAGGTCAAGGACACAAGGTCAAAAATTATGATATGTGTATAAAGGTCTTGTCACAAGGAATACACATGTGAAATATCAAAGCCCTATCACTTACCATTCAAAAGTTATGGGGTGTGACACCCAAGTGTGACAGACAGACGGACAGACGGAGGGACGGATGGACGGACAGACGAACAACGGACAAAGGGATCCCTAAGTGTCGCTGTGCTTCGCAGGCGACACAAAAAGTCAACATCTTAAAAATAAATTCAGAGTATATTTGATAGCGTATGTGACCAAGTTAATTCGAAGTATGAAAATAAGTACACAAAGCCAAACTAGCTATAGCTTGTCTTATTTAAAAAATCATTAAAAATCTAAAAGTTGATATTTTGACAAAATTCTTTCACAGTTTCATTTCTAGCGATAAATATAAAATAAAAAGAGAAAAAAAACTGAAAAAGGGAAAAAAAAATTGTTGGGGTCCCGTCGGGGTTTGAAGCTACTCCCCATGGGTCCATTTGGCATGGAAAACATACATTATACCTATGACAATCTTAAAAAATATTCCTTAAAAATCCAAAAGTGGATATCTTGACAAAATTCTTTCACTTGTAGGGTACCATGCATGAGTACCTCATACCTACAAATTGTCATGACAATCTGAAGAGTGGTTATAGAAAAGAAGCAGAAAATGTATGAAAATCACCCCCCCCCTTCCTTTTTACATAAGAAAAAAATTCATAAAAAATCAAAAAAATAAATTTTAAGCATAAAATACATATCAAAGCATTAAGTAAGTTAAATATGATAAATATGTAGTAAATGAGTGTGTAAATTCATACACTTATTGAGTTATTTAAAGAAATAGTGCAAAAATGTGCATTTCTGACAAAGTCCGAAAAGACGTCAAAAACGCGTCAAAAATTTGACTTCGAAGTGGAACCAAAAATAACAACACTTCTTAAGACATCTCTCTAGATCATCCTGATGCTTTCGGTTTGTCGATACATGCTTCGGTTCTGAAGAAGAAGTTTGTCAAAGGAGGGTACCCCCCGTGACCTACTTTTGGCTGTGGTGGCGCCACCTGTTGACAGATCCGGACGAAAAACAACAACACTTGTAGGGGACCATGAGTACTTCATACCTACCAAGTTTCATCAAAATCCCTTCAGCCGTTCTGGAGAAGAAGTTTAAAATGTGAAAAGTTTACGACGACGGACGACGACGACGACGATGACGACGACGACAACGACAACGACGACGGACGACGGACGCAACACTATGACAATAGCTCACTTGAGCCTATGGCTCAGGTGAGCTAAAAAAAAATGTGCTGGTGAAAAAGTCTCTTTTCACATTTTCATTATCACAATTCATAATTTAGAATTATGTGAAGCCAATTATTATGATTTTTTCAAAATCAGAATTGTGGAAAAATTAGGATAAACCTATAAAGGATTTAGAATGATGTTTGTATAGTTATTTATGGATTGCAGTATATATGTGCCAAAGAAAAGTTGATAATACATGATCTCCATACAATGTAATCTAACCTGTTTAGCTTTGTTGAACTTGACAAAAAAGTGCATGTACATTGTACCTTTCATAAACATTTTTAAAAAGTGTAATTATGATCATTGAGACAAAACGAAAATGATAAAAGTAAATGATTTTCTCGTTGACCAAAAATATTGGAAATGACTCAAAGGAGGCTAAACTACATGTATCATAAAATACAGAACCTATAATGAAACAATCAGGACAAAAATTATCAGAAATCTGAAAACATCTGTGAAAAAATACCACTGACCGAGGAATGGAATACATGTACATTTTTATTTACATTTTACTCTGTAGAGTGAAATGTGAACCACAATCATAATATTTCATGTAAACATAACTTTAAGATACTCACAATGTGTGACACCTGCTAAGGTCTGATAGAATGTGGGTGTGTCAAGGTCATTGGACAAGGTCACCACCATGGGCTCCATTAGTAACCATTTTGACATTATTGTAGCATCAGGGTGACGCTGGATCCACAAACGAAAATAGTCATAATTCACCTGGTCACTCTGTAAAAACATATATGATAGAATTAGCATAACTCTATAATTACAAGTATCTTATAAACATATGTGTACAGTTACTGGGAAGGAAATTTGTTAATGGGCAACTTTTTTTATAATTTCTTACAATTCCAATGGTCTATTTCTATAAAAGTACACAGACTTCAATGGTCCATGTCTATAAAAGTACACAGACTTCTTTTAAATTAATGGTGCTATGGCATATGGCCCCTTTCCTTCCCATTCACTGCATGTACTACACAATGTAGCAATACATCTTTGTATGTTTCATATCCATATTTATAATTTCAAACAAAACATGTTTGAATCAGTATATACATGTAATAATACACATCGCAAAATCTCAGATTAAATATGCCTTCATGTCAAAAGATCTTTCAACATACATGTAAGAGTTATCAATATTTCTGTGTTCAGTATGAAGTACAAATATATGGAGTTTTGTGTATCGAAGAATCCTGTTAAAGAATAGCCATGTCTTTTGATGAAAGAAGTTTCTAATTTTGAAGCTAGAAATAAAATTTCAGTTTATATGTACATATATACCGGTACACGTCTACATGTATTTACTCACAGCTCACTTTGACCAACTAACCTCAGAGAAGAGATCAGACAATGCTGACGGTACGTGACCTTCTGTCTCTAACACACATCTATCCATCTCATCCTTCTGTACATAGCTGTAGGTGTCGTCAGAATACATGGCAAATATCACTGAAAGTGTAAAAATAAGATTTTAATCTCTAAATTTAATTGCGGTGGTTTAATGTTCGCGGAAAATTTTAAAAAATGCAAACATAGTGAAATTAAAACCACCGCAATAATTTCCCCGTTTACAGTATACCCTACTTGAAGGTACTTTATATGTGACAAGTTTTTTTTTATAACTACATGTACATAGGTGTAGGTAATGTATGCTGATTAAAGATGTAGATACGAACTTGTCTCATATCAAAATTGTCATTTTTAAGGAGAACAGTCAGATCTGAAGAAAGAACCAGACTTGTCAGAATGACAACATAGCTCGCCGGTGGCAACCATATGTAAATTGCAACAACAACAATAAAACATAGGTAATCACAGATTACGAAGCTCACCTCGTGACAGCAAAATTCAATTCAAACATATTTCTTAGTACATGTATATTGGCTTTTAAAGGCAAAACCACTCAAGCAGAAAAAGTAGGTCAAGGTCATTTTATGAAAGTTTGATTAAAGATACATCCAATATGCAAGTTTGGTACATGTAGCAGTTATACTTTGCTCAATATTGGCTTTATAGAGCAAAACCACTCAAGCGGAAAAAGTAGGTCAAGGTCATTTTATGAAAGATTGATCAAAGATACATCCAATATGCAAGTTTGGTACATGTATCACTTATACTTTGCTCAATATTGGCTTTTAAAGGCAAAATCACTCAAGCCGAAAAAGTAGGTCGAGGTCATTTTATGAAAGTTTGATCAAAGATACATCTAATATGCAAGTTTGGAACATCTAGCACTTATACTTTGCTCAATATTGGCTTTATAGAGCAAAATCACTCAAGCGGAAAAAGTAGGTCAAGGTCATTTTATGAAAGATTGATCAAAGATACATCCAATATGCAAGTTTGGTACATGTATCACTTATACTTTGCTCAATATTGGCTTTTAAAGGCAAAATCACTCAAGCGGAAAAAGTAGGTCGAGGTCATTTTATGAAAGTTTGATCAAAGATACATTTAATATGCAAGTTTGGAACATCTAGCACTTATACTTTGCTCAATATTGGCTTTTAAAGGCAAAATCACTCAAGCGGAAAAAGTAGGTCAAGGTCATTTTATGAAAGTTTGATCAAAGATACATCCAATATGCAAGTTTGGTACATGTATCACTTATACTTTGCTCAATATTGGCTTTTAAAAGCTAAATCACTCAAGTGGAAAAAGTAGGTCAGATGCTGCATCCGATGCATGGGTCCATCTCGGCATCCAAAGATGAATCACTTGTGCAAGTTTGGTTACTGTAGCATTAGTACTTTGTCAGATACTGAGCTACCCCATACTTCTTATCCAAATCACTCAAGCGGAAAATGTAGGTCAGATGCTGCATCCAATGCATGGGTTCACCTCAGCATCCAAAGATGAATCACTTGTGCCAGTTTGGTTACTGTAGCATTAGTACTTTGTCAGATACTGAGCTACCCCAAACTTCTTAACCAAGTCACTCAAGTGGAAAATGTAGGTCAGATGCTGCATCCGATGCATGGGTTCACCTCAGCATCCAAAGATGAATCACTTGTGCAAGTTTGGTTACTGTAGCATCAGTACTTTGTCAGATACTGAGCTACCCCAAACTTCTTAACCAAGTCACTCAAGCGGAAAATATAGGTCAGATGCTGCATACGATGCATGGGTTCACCTCAGCATCCAAAGATGAATCACTTGTGCCAGTTTGGTTACTGTAGCATTAGTACTTTGTCAGATACTGAGCTACCCCAAACTTCTTAACCAAGTCACTCAAGCGGAAAATGTAGGTCAGATGCTGCATACGATGCATGGGTTCACCTCAGCATCCAAAGATGAATCACTTGTGCCAGTTTGGTTACTGTAGCATTAGTACTTTGTCAGATACTGAGCTACCCCAAACTTCTTAACCAAGTCACTCAAGCGGAAAATGTAGGTCAGATGCTGCATTCGATGCATGGGTTCACCTCAGCATCCAAAGATGAATCACTTGTGCAAGTTTGGTTACTGTAGCATTAGTACTTTGTCAGATACTGAGCTACCCCAAACTTCTTAACCGGACGCGGACGCGTAGGGTTATAGCATAAGCTCACTCAACTTCGTCGAGGTGAGCTAAAAAGGTCTTATCACAAGGAATGCACATGTGAAATATCAAAGCCCTATCACTTACCATTCAAAAAATATGGCCAAGGTTAAAGTTTTTCAAAAGTAGGTCAATCATCTCCAAGGTCAAGGTCACAAGGTCAAAAATTTTGGTATCCATGGAAAGGTCTTGTCACAAGAAATACACATGTGAAATATCAAAGCCCTATCACTTACCATTCCAAAAATATGGCCAAGGTTAAAGTTTTTCAAAAGTAGGTCAATCATCTCCAAGGTCAAGGTCACAAGGTCAAAAATTTTGGTATCCATGGAAAGGTCTTGTCACAAGGAATACACATGTGAAATATCAAAGCCCTATCACTTACCATTCCAAAAATATGGCCAAGGTTGAAGTTTTTCAAAAGTAGGTCAATCTCCAAGGTCGAGGTCACAAGGTCAAAAATTTTGGTATCCATAGAAAGGTCTTGTCACAAGGAATACACGTGAAATATCAAAGCCCTATCACTTACCATTCCAAAAATATGGCCAAGGTTAAAGTTTTTCAAAAGTAGGTCAATCTCCAAGGTCAAGGTCATGAGGTCAAAAATTTTGGTATCCATGGAAAGGTCTTGTCACAAGGAATACACATGTGAAATATCAAAGCCCTATCACTAACCATTCCAAAAATATGGCCAAGGTTAAAGTTTTTCAAAAGTAGGTCAATCTCCAAGGTCAAGGTCACAAGGTCAAAAATTTTGGTATCCATGGAAAGGTCTTGTCACAAGGAATACACATGTGAAATATCAAAGCCCTATCACTTACCATTCCAAAAATATGGCCAAGGTTAAAGTTTTTCAAAAGTAGGTCAATCTCCAAGGTCAAGGTCACAAGTTAAAAAATTTGGTATCCATGGAAAGGATTTGTCACAAGGAATGCACATGTGAAATATGAAAGCCCAATCTGTATTGGTTTAAAAGTTATAAGCAAGGTTAAAGTTTTTGTGCACACGCACGCAGACGCCAACGCCAACACCAACGCCAACGCCAACGCCGACACCGGGGGTATGACAATAGCTCTCCGGACATTCGTCCCGGCGAGCTAAAAATAGCATCATCAACAACATTATCAATACATGTATTGGGAATTAATATTCTGGCGACCATATTATATAGCATGGTGCTATTCTCGATAATGTGGTGGTAAATAGGCCTGGGGAAAACACTGATTTTGGTAAACACTAAAATAAAACACTGCTAAAGACATGTGCAATGTGCCTAGTATATTTCATGACTAAAAATATGTTGGTGTTTGTGGTTTGGGTATACAAGATATCGGAAATAAACATAAATTGTCAAAGGTCACTAGGTCAAGATCACTAATATAAAGGTCATAGTATCAATTGAAAGCTCATATCACAAGAAATCTACATGTGAAAAAATCAAAGCCCAATCTCTTATAGATATATAGAGATATAGCCAAAGTTAACTTTTATATAAGTAGTTCAAAGTTAAAGGTCAAGGTCACCTCTTCACTTCACTACTTCAACAATAAAGCCTGTGTTTGTGAAACACGAATGCCCCCAGTGGCATCTTTGTTAGTATGAACACTATTTTCTGTTAAGTACATGTATGTGAGGTCACTGGGTTAAAAGGTCAAAGGTCAAGGTCACGAGGTCAAAAATTTTGGTATCAATGGAAAGGTCTTGTCACAAGGAATACACATGTGAAATATGAAAGCCCTATCACTTTCCATTCAAAAGTTATGCCAAATGTTAAAGTTTTTGAAAAGTAGGTCAAAGGTCAAGGTCAAGGTCACGAGGTCAAAAATTTTGGTATCAATGGAAAGGTCTTGTCACAAGGAATTTACATGTGAAATATGAAAGCCCTATCACTTCCCATTCGAAAGTTATGCCCAATGTTAAAGTTTTTGAAAAGTAGGTCAAAGGTCAAGGTCACGAGGTCAAAAATTTTGGTATCAATGGAAAGGTCTTGTCACAAGGAATACACATGTGAAATATGAAAGCCCTATCACTTCCCATTCAAAAAATATGCCAAATGTTAAAGTTTTTGAAAAGTAGGTCAAAGGTCAAGGTCAAGGTCATGAGGTCAAAAATTTTGGTATCAATGGAAAGGTCTTGTCACAAGGAATACACATGTGAAATATGAAAGCCCTATCACTTCCCATTCAAAAGTTATGTCCAATGTTAAAGTTTTTCGGACAAACAGACAGACAAACAGACAAACAGACAAACAGACATCAAGACGGACAAGCCAAAAACTATATGCCCCCAAATCTTTGATTCCGGGGGCATAAAAAATGTTCAAGGGTAATGATATCAAATGAAACTAGTGTCATAAAGAATCTATACAATGCACATACAAAATCAAAACCTCACACTATTTAGATGAACAGACGTTGCCCAAAAGTTCAAGTTTTGTTTAAAGTTGGTCAAAGTCCAAGGTACATTTTGTAAAGGTCACTAGGTCAAATGTTACAGTGTAATTTGAAAGGTCCTGTCATTGGGAGCCTACACATACAATATCATGTTTCTACTGCATGTAGTTCTTTATATTTTGCTTCCACCAGAAACTATAACCAAATGTCAACAGACAGATGGACAGACAAACAAACAGACATTGTCAATCCAAATATCAGAATTGCTTTGCAATCCAGCCAATAAAAGTGTGTAAAGAAATGAAATCTATAGAAACTTGATAAAGCGACATTCAACAGAAATCCTATCTCACACACAGTCATTCATTCTTACTTCCTTAAGCAAAGCAAAACAATAGATTGTGTATGTATGTTCAAAGGCACAACAGGATAGTGGAAATTTGTTAACAAGTTGTCAATTCTTAAGGATGAAATACTAGTTTGATGAGAATAAACTATAAAGATAAAAGGCTTTGATTATATGTGTATCATGAAACACTATTGCAGTCTTCACACAATCTTTCTTTTTCAAATCACAGGCCCAGAGACAAATTTTACTGGCCAATTGCATAATATGCCTATGTTAGACATTTTCAACTACCAGTAGCCCAGTAACATTTCTGGTAGCTACAGGCATCAGGCTACTGGCTAGTGAGTTTTCCTGAACACTGCTATTGTTTCTGAAGAAAATATAACCTTAGTCATATTTTGAAGCTTTCTCTTTCATTACACTCTAAAGCATTGACTTTGTGCAAATTTTGATCAGGATTATTCACAGAGATGTTGCAATTAACATTCTTATGACATCACATGTTCTTTTTCAAGAAAATTTATCAGTCCAATATACATATACATGTACTTTTATAATATAGATTTACATATCAAAAGATGTTGGTATAACACACATCCAATTTAATATTGTTTCATATCCCCTCCATTTCAGTAATTGAGCCATTGCACATATGCCCTGATATACATGAATACCATGAAACGGTTCGAATTCCCATTTCACTTTTATTTTTGTTATGTCTTTTATTATGAGAAACTATAGCCAAATATTGATAGACAGATGGACAGACAGGCGGACGAATGAACAGACATTATTAATCCAAATATCAGAATTGCTTTATGAGAACTATGTACATATTTCAAAGCAACATTTGTGACCAAAGAATAATGTTTTGGTGGTAAAAGGCCATGCTACATATAAACAGTGTATGAAACACATCAAAATATTGTCTTACAAGTTACATAAAGTATGTTTTACAAGTACATGTATACATAAAGTGGAAATACCCACATATCTTGTAAATATACTACTTGATAAGCTATACTTATACAATTAAGAAATACATTGTCGAATTGTTTTTTATGGCAAGCATAAAAGTCAGATGTTGTCGGAATAGAAACATCTAACATACATTTTGATAACTTAAAAATTTGGATTCCTAAACAAGTAAAACCAAGAATTTGATGTCGTAGGTACATGTTAATGGCATTTATGACCATTCGGTCAAGTAAAGCAAACATGTATGTCTTATCAATAATGTTGCACCAGTACTATTTAATACTAAGATCTGTAACGGAGTATAACAGAACAAGTCCTTACATATAATAATAAACCTTACTTTTCATTCTCTCCTCCTTTGTTCCTTTGGTAAGTACCACTAAACCACATATCAAATCCTTGTACGACAGTCCTTTTGATGTTCCTCCAAAGCCCTTAAATATCAGCTGTGAAAAAAAATAAGAAAAAAAGTCAAAGGGGTATATAACTATGATACCTTAGAAAATAACATAGCATATCAAAATCTTACAGAACTTTTTTACATGTAATTACTTTCTTTCTATTTCTTATTCTAAATGTATATACCCTGTGATTGGTCTTATTGATAAACATTTCCCATTTTGGATGGTATATAAGGTACAAATATAATCTTGTTGTGACATTATCAAATTCATTTGAAACCAGCATAAAATTCAGGAAAATGTGCTTCATATATGATGTTTTTGTAGGAATTTCATTACGTCATATTACGTCAGATACCATCCCATATGGGAAGTAACTCTGTATTTCAAAAAGACGTAATAACTTACCTGACCAATACTGTTCGGAACACCTTCCCCTAGCACCTCCCTCATAAACAGATTCTCTGTCATCTGTCCCCCAAATGTTGAAGTTCTTTTGAATGCATCCTTCAGACGCTTTCCCTCAATATCTTTCACTGTAACAAAAAATTTCACATTGGACCTTTATTCCTCATGTTTATACATGTATATCATAATACACAGATTTTCATCAGTATTACATTCAATCACATGATCACCCTTTACTTAATACTGAAGGAGTTATTAGAATCAGAAAATTACTGAGAAAATGGTTTAGAAGTGGAGCTACTCCTCTTCAAATAGGGCTGAGTATTGCGAGTCAAATTTGTATTGCGATATATTGCTATATTTGGAAAAATATCGCGATATATTGCAGTATTTCATATCATCTAGATTCCTTTTGATTTTTGTTTTCCTGGTACAATCATCCTTTCAAAATGTGACTAAAAATCTGAAAATGTTAATGTCGAAGTCGTTGTTCTTATATCCCGTTGAGAGAAGTTCAAACATGTGCATTTTTAATGTGATATTTCTGCTTGGAATCGGCGGACAGACAGTATAAAGAAATACAACTACAAGTACATGTATACAAGGAAACTTTTAAAACGTTAATTAAAGTACCATGATAAAAAGTCTAACGTCCTTGAATTGAATGACATCATGTTCATTTCAGAAGAACGTTGTAAGTGTAACCAATCTGTCAATCAGGAACCACAGGAATAGCCATTTTCTACCTTGTAGTTGTACGATATTATCAATAATACTATCATACAACGAGGAAAACGGGATTAATCTCTATGTTAGGAACTTAATGCATTTATTGCGAGATACCATAGAGACACGGATATAAGGAAATATATATCCACCATTGGGAATCTGAATGAACCTATTGTTGTGAATAGAAGGAACTAATTTCAAAGAAAGAACATATGAATATAAACATAGAAAAATATTGCTAAAAACCAGTTTTCGGAAACAAATACTGTGGTACGTATTGTGAAGCCTGGTATCGCAATATACCGGTACCACGATAAAACCGCTCAGCCCTATCTTCAAAGAATTATTTCTCCTCTGATTGATCTGAATGGTAGCTTTTTCAAGCAGAACCATTTTGACTTTTTTTGTTTTGCAAGGGGAAAGGGGACAATACAGTATATAAATGGGGAATTTTAGATAATTTATCACCTAACAAGTGCCCGTGATTATAGCAGAAACTTATGTGTCCATTAGTGATGAACCAATTGTCGCCGACAATCGATTGTCTATCGATAAAACTCTTTTGACTCCGATTATCGATTTCAATTTCTTACAATCGATTGTCGCTAACAGGAAGGAATTTGTGTAAAGGAATTTAATTTCCTCTTTTCACATGTAACATAAACCGTTACTTGTTGTCTTTCTTGTAAACAGACAGACACTTTGAAATTGAACGCTTTATATTTTGTTTTCATCAAAGTTTTCTGAATTTTATGCAGAAATATACAATTTTTCTATCTTTTATGTTCCATTTTTCATGGCCTTTTTTTTCCAATTTAAATCGATAATCGATCGGTTTACTCTTTCCCATTATTTTCCAATAATCGATTCTTAAAAGTCTCCCGATGTACAACACTAGTGTCCATGTCACACTAGGCGTCACTAGCCTCAATATTTTGCATGTCCCACAAGTTGTTTCTGTTTGGTCATTTTGTTTACTTTTCATTCTCTCCTCTTTCGTTCCTAGAAAGAATTTCATCTGACAGTGTTAGTACATAAATTTTATTTTGAGTATTGTTGAGTCGGTAATATGTACAGGTAACAACAAATAACATGAGCTCTGTAGAGCTCTTCAAGCCGACTATAGCTTCAGAGAAAAACCTCAGCCTAACTTATTTCACAATTCCGTGTTTGCGCACTATTGCATTTTATTTACTCTCAAGTGGATAATCGAAATCGGATGACTTCAACACGTCGTTATTAACACTTATCGTCCAATCACCATTGCAAAGCAATATTTATCATGTGGTAAAATCTGATTGTGATACAAGATCCGCTTGTGCCAAAGCAGTCTATGGAAAGGAATTGAAATAAATATGTTTTATGCTAGGCGAAATCCCTCTTTGCCATTTAAGAGCTGACAGATATATAACCTAAACCTCGCGTCTTGCAGCGAGGTTATATGTTATATAGAACTAGCAGACCTCCGACGGTGTTATCTGTTTTTATCGTCTTCGAAGACGAAAAAACAGATAACACCATCATAGGTCTGCAAGTCGGACTACTCTCATACGTGTACAAAAATAACCGAATATGAACAACATGTGGGATTGGCAAAATACTGTGGAAGCTATATGTCAAACATGCAAATGTTGTTAAAAAACGGTTTATTATCATGATTATGGAAAAGTATAATTCCAAGTCGGAGAAAAATAAATGCAGTGATGATTTATTCATTCTTATTTTTAACAATTGTGACGAATTCGCATAAATCCAATGTTACAAATTGCATTTCGAAATCCAGCAGATTTCCTCCAGCTCCGTGAAGTGCAAAAGATGCATAAATTACGGAGTAAATCTGGCTTATCCTTTGACTTACATCTTTTATTTGCTTCCTCATAAGAGATGTATGCTACTTTAGATTCTTTTCCACCCATTTTGACACTTGGATATTATTGCTTTATCCTAGTTTTTTATCTGTTTACAAAATTTTGGCCCATTCTAGATTTTGGGACGTCCATTTTCCACATCACGCGACAGATCTCGCGAGAAAGTGTTTGTTTATTCATGAATTATTTTCCGAAGTACGATCCCGATTAGCAGGTGCGCTTCTTTTTGATTTTTATGTCATAAATTTATATGAGTTTCGTTCCATTTTATAATTTGGTCTTCTCGACTCATAACTTCATTCTCTTTTTTATGTTTTGAAATAGAAAAAAGAATTTATAAAGAATCTTAGATCGATGAGATTTTATACGAATCCTATTACTGAAAACATTTTTATGGACCTAAGATTGCTTTACCCCCTCCCCTCCCCGTCAACTTAATTTTGATGACTGAGTATTTGTTTCTGCTTTTATCATATAAAGGCATGGCATGACTTACCATTTTTGCTGCATCAGTATATGAACATTGATTATCTGTCCAGTTGTTTTGGACGGCAAAATAAGAACAGTTACCGCAATTTGACGTCAAGGACAATCACTTTTAAACTGTGACGTCATGAAAGTCGGTACTTGCCGTCTACAAAATGCTAGTCACGCATTTATGTGAAAAGGGCGAAAACATAATTTTAAATGAGCAATCATAAACCTTACATGCAATCTAGCTGGAGGAGTAAGCAAAACAATAGAAAATTACAAGTAAGGTTCTGGATTGCAAAATTATTTTCTTCAATATACCACTTCAATATACTATTTCATGTACATAGTCATGATAGTGTCAAATCATCGTGAATATCACATCATCTCATGGCATATCACATCATCTCATGTCATATCACATCAAATCATGTCATATCACATATTCATCTCATATGTCATATCACACCATAGTCTGTGATATCACATTATCTTATGTCATATCATCATCTCATGTCATATCATCATCTCATGTCATATATCACATCATCTCATGTCATATCACATTATGGTCTGTGATATCACATTATCTTATGTCATATCACCATCTCATGTCATATCATCATCTCATGTCATACATCACATAATCTCATGTCATATCACATTTTCTCAAGTCATATATAGCATAATCTCATGTCATATTACATCATCTCAAGTCATGTCATATCAAATCATATTATGTTATGTCAGATTAACGGTATGTAATGATATGTGTTTTATGACCTACGGCCGGCAGCCGTATCAGAACTCTCTGACATTCTCACGATCAAACTTAACCTCAGATGAACTCCTTATTGTTTTAGTTAAATGATTGTTACCAGATGCTGTAAGCTAACTCTCTGTAATACTGTATAACGACATGTCATAGAAAGTCAGTCTAACTCTTACTCTTGCACTGTACATAGTAACATGTCTATAGAATAAATATATAAACGTATATATCCTCGTTGGATTATTATATATTAGCCACGACTACCAGAAACGTAACATGGTGTCAGAATAAATTGGATTAAATACGTAATTATGGCTAAAAACCTTACACCTCCAGGACAATTGTCGCTCAGCGGAAATTTAAAAGAAAACTTCAGAAGATTCAAACAGCAATTTGAAATTTATTTATCAGCAACTGGACTTAAAAGCCAAAGTGATGACATAAAGACAAACACTTTGTTACATGTGATCGGTCCGGATGCTATAGAGATCTTCAATACTTTCTCCTGGTCAGAGGAAGGCGACTCCGCAGGTGACAATAAAAAGGTTGACAAAGTTCTCGCAAAGTTTGAGAAATACTGCAATCCTAGAAAGAATGTGGCATACGAGAGACATGTATTTAATACCAGGACACAGGGTCCGTCGGAAAATATTGATGCGTTTGTCACTGACTTAAGAATCTTGGCGAAATCATGCGAATTTGGGGATTTACATGATACTTTAATTCGAGACCGCATTGTTTGTGGAACAAATAGCGATGTAGTGAGAGGAAGATTACTAAGAGAAAGTGATCTAACACTACAGAAGGCTATAGATGTATGCAGATCCGCAGAATCGTCAAAACAGCAGCTGAAAAATATGGCAGGAGCTAGTTCCGCGCCTGCACCAGAACAAAGTGTGAATGCGGTAAGGAAAAAAGGCCAAGCCAACAAATTCTTTGGAGGTAAGGGAAGTCAAAGTAAACCATTTAAAGATTACAGATACGACTGTAATAAATGCGGGAGGAAGCATGAAGCCCGAAAATGTCCTGCATTTGGACAGACATGTGGTAAATGTCACAGAAAAGATCACTTTGCCGCAAAATGTCCGTACAAGAAAAGAAGAGAAAAAGTAAACGCCTTAGACCCTAAGGAATCGGACAGCGAAGATGAATTTCTCGTCAATGGCATTGTAAATCAATCTCAGAAATCTAAAAAATCAGATGATTGGATGGTTAAAGTCGTATGTAATGACAAGCTACTAAAGCTGAAAATTGATACCGGAGCACAATGTAATGTTATATCACTGGATACGTACAAAAGACTATCTAGGAAGTCACTCCGAAAGTCACGAACTAAGCTTGTATCCTATTTTGGACACAAAATGTCAACATATGGAGAGACAGACCTAGCTCTCTTGTATAAAGACAAATATCACGTCGTACCGTTTTTAGTCGTTCGTGGTGATGTCGATAGCGTGTTAGGATCGAAGTCGAGCGTAGAAATGGAGCTCATACAACACCTGTATCAAGTGGACTCGGAAAAATAAAATACCGTAGATGTATTTACCGAATTTCGAGATGTCTTCGAAGGTCTTGGACATCTGAAAGGAAAGTACAAAATCCGTACAGATGACAGAGTACAACCTGTTGTACATCCGCCAAGGAAGGTACCTTTTGCATTGCGCGAAAAGGTCAAGGCCGAGCTCAGCAGAATGGAATCGCTGGGTGTCATCGAAAAAGTTAACAAACCGACTAGTTGGGTGAATTCGATGGTCGTTGTAGAGAAGAAAAATCGCGTGCGTATATGTATAGATCCGAGGGATCTAAATCGAGCGATTAAAAGGGAACATTTTCCGATGAAAACTGTGGAAGACGTCGCTGTGAAGCTACAAGGAGCTAAAGTGTTTAGCACTTTGGACGCGTCTTCGGGATTTTGGACAATAGAACTTGACGAGGAGAGTTCTATGAAAACTACTTTCAATACGCCGTTCGGAAGGTATAAGTACAGAAGGATGCCTTTCGGGATCAGTTCTGCACCGGAAGTGTTCCAGAAACGGATTTCCGAAATATTTGACGACATAGAAGGTTGCGAGGCGATCATGGATGATGTCCTAATATGGGGAGAAACGATAGAGCAACACAACAAAAGGCTACGGATAGTGTTAGAGAGAGTCAGGGCCGCAAACCTGAAACTTAATAAGCAAAAATGCAAGATATCTCTCACGGAAGTGAAATACATGGGTCATATAATAGGATCCGACGGCTTGAAAACAGATCCAGATAAAATTGCCGCTATTACCTCAATGCCAGAGCCGAAATGCAAAAAGGAACTGCAGAGATCTATGGGCATGGTAAACTATTTGGGCAAATTCGTAAGGAATTTATCCGACATAAATTAGCCGCAACGAGAGCTTTTGGAAAAAGATATTTCCTGGCACTGGGATGAGAGACACGCAAAGTCTTTCAAGGCTTTAAAGAAAGCGCTGACAGAATCACCTGTATTACAATACTATGACCAAAGAAAGCCTGTTATCTTGTCAGTAGACGCTTCGTCACAGGGACTCGGAGCATGCCTGTTACAAGAAGGACGCCCCGTCGCTTATGCGTCACGTTCACTCAACAAGTCCGAACGAAATTATGCGCAAATCGAGAAAGAGCTTTTAGCTGTAGTATTTGGATGCCTCAAATACCATCAGTTTGTATATGGTCACAAAGTACACGTTGAAACTGACCATAAACCATTGGAAAGTCTTTTTCGGAAAACATTATCGTCCGCGCCGCCGCGAATTCAGCGTATGATGTTAAAAATACAGCGCTATGACTTGTTTGTTCAATACAAGCCCGGAAAGGAACTCTATGTTGCGGATACGCTTAGTAGGAATGCTAAGCGCGATGAAAATTTCGACAAGGATGAAGACTGTTTCAAAGTCTATGTTGTAGAGAATCTACCCGTGACAACGGAACGAATGGAGAAAATTCAGAAGGAAACCGAAACGGATCAAGAAATGGGAGTTTTGCGGGAGACAATCCTTGCGGGATGGCCGAATTTGCGAGCCGATTGTCCGTCTATTATTAAAGATTTTTGGAATTTCAGAGAGGAACTTAGTATTTCCGAAGGTATGATACTGAAAGGGAAAAGAATTGTAGTTCCGAATTCTCAACGTAAAGAAATGCTTGATTCACTGCACTATGATCATGCGGGTATCAAAAAATGCAGATCAAGAGCTCGAGATGTTTTATTCTGGCCGGGAATAAACAATGATCTAGCTGATTATGTGGAGCATTGCAAAATTTGCGGAAGTATGAGGAACCGGCAACAAAAAGAACCGCTAAAGCCGCATGAAATACCTAACC
The DNA here is from genome assembly GCA_033119305.1 of Pinctada imbricata. NCBI lineage: Eukaryota > Metazoa > Mollusca > Bivalvia > Pterioida > Pteriidae > Pinctada > Pinctada imbricata. The sequence goes on from VSWD01000013.1 coordinate 37,093,243, forward strand.
GCCCCTGGCAAAAACTGGGAATAGACTTATTCGACTTGGAAAATCACACGTATGTATTGATTGTGGACTATTATTCGAAGTTCTACGAACTTTCGCGCTTGACATCAACCAAAAGTAGTCAGGTTATCGAAATGATCAAACCGCATTTCGCGCGATATGGAATTCCCGAGGAAGTGGTCAGCGATAATGGACCCCAATTTGCAAGCAAAGAATTTGCAGAATTCGCCGGGAAGTACGGTTTTAAACATACAACAAGTTCGCCTAGATATCCACAAAGTAACGGGATGATAGAAAGAACCGTTCAGTCTGTGAAACGACTATTGAAAAAGGCGAAAATGGATAAAAGAGATCCGTACATCGCAATGCTGGAGAATCGTAACACACCGTTAGAAAATCTTGGATATTCACCTGTTCAATTACTAATGAGCAGACGAATACGAGGAATAATACCTGCGAATTCAAAACTCCTGATGCCAAAAACACCATCCCTTATGCGAACTAAAAAGGGACTCCAGAAAAACCAGGAAAATCAAAGGCGTAATAACGATAAACACGCAAAAGTTCTTCCGAAATTAAACATAGGAGATTCCGTAAACATACAGACGGAAGGACAGCCGTATAGAGAAGGGACAGTAGTTGATATTGCACCGGAACCGCGATCATATATAGTGCAATCAGACGGAGTCAACTACCGCAGGAATAGAGGTCATCTTCTATTAACAAAGAACACCGATCAAACCCTTACTAATCAGGAGCAATCCGTGGATGATCAATTTGACGAAGATCTGCATACCGAAAACGTTCAACAGGAAAGTCTAAACAAGAAGTGGGCGAGTAGTGAAAACGCCGCGTAAATACCAAGATTTTCAAATGAGATAAAAGTGAAGTTTATCTCCAACGGTAGGTCACGTGCTAGTAACCTCTGACCTCAACCAATATCATCTTAATAGTGTTATTAATCATATCGAATATAATCATGTAGTTTTTTATATTCAATAATCAATTTCGTAGTTATCTTTCTGTTACTTTTGTACTACATGTATTACTTCTAAAAAACAGTGAAACGAATTGAACAATTGCTTTAGCCTTATTTTGTTAAACCTGAAAGGGGAGATGTAATGATATGTGTTTTATGACCTACGGCCGGCAGCCGTATCAGAACTCTCTGACATTCTCACGATCAAACTTAACCTCAGATGAACTCCTTATTGTTTTAGTTAAATGATTGTTACCAGATGCTGTAAGCTAACTCTCTGTAATACTGTATAACGACATGTCATAGAAAGTCAGTCTAACTCTTACTCTTGCACTGTACATAGTAACATGTCTATAGAATAAATATATAAACGTATATATCCTCGTTGGATTATTATATATTAGCCACGACTACTAGAAACGTAACACGGTACTCATGTCATATCATAGCATCTTAAATCATATCAAATTATCTCATATCATATAACAACATCGTCTTTTATATCCCATAATATTAGGTCATAAAACAACATTCTACGCATATCTCACGATCTCTTGTCATATAAAATCATCTCATGTCATAAACTTGATAATCTCATTTCATATCACATTATTTCATGTCAAATCTCATTATCTCATATCATACAACATCATCTTATGTCATATATCACATTATCTTATGTCATATTACATCATCTCATGTCATAATATCACATCATCATATGCCATATATTACATCATCTCATATCTTATCATATATTCATCTCATGTCATATAACATTATCTCATGTCATATATTATTATCTCATGTCATATAACATTATCTAATGTTATATCACATCATCCCAAGTTAAATTACATCATCTCTTGTCATATGAAATGAACTCATGTAATATCATATCATGTATTCTCACATCACATATCATCTCCCGTCATTTCATATATCACATCATCTCATGTCATATTACATCATCCTATACCATATCACATTATCTCACGTCATGTAACATCAAATTGTGTCATATCAAATCACATCTTGTCATATGTCGCATTATATCATGTTATATTATAACATATCAAATTATCTCATGTCATACGTCATCATTCCATGTCAAATCACATCATCTCACGTTGTTTCAGATGTCATTTCGTATGACAACATCAAATATCATATAAAAACATCTCATGTCATAGTACAACATCTCATGTCATATCACTTCGTCTAATGTCATGTCGCATCATCTCAATTCATATCACATTATCTCATGTCATATCACATCATCTCATGACATACTGCATCACATCATTTCATGTCAGGTCACATTATTTCATGTCATATCGCATCATTTCATGTCATACCGCATCACATCATTTCATGTCAGGTCACATCATCTCATGTCATTTACTTATGTCTTAATTATAACTTAATTTCAGTTATATCACATTATTTTATGTTATATCATCATCCTGTGTCATATCACAGCAGCTCATGTCATACATGTTTGTATAATATCACAAATAGTACTTAACATCACAACATCTCATGTCATATCACATCATTTTTATCATATCACGTACAATATCTCATGTCATATTAATTGTCTCATGTCAAATCGCACATCATTTCATGTCGTGTCAAATAATCTATTGTCATATCACATAATCTCATGTCATATTACATTATCTCATGCCATATCAAATAATCGCATGTCATATCATATCATGTCATAATCACATCGCCCTTATGTGATATCACATTATCTCATGTCAAATCTTGCTATCCTTTACCATATGACGTCAATTCATGTCATATGACACCAACTCATGTCATATTAAATTATCATATGTAATATCTAATCATCTCATGATATTTCGCATCATCTCACGTCATGCCATATCATGTCGTCATATCACATTATTTCATATCATATCACGTCATCTCATGTCACATCACAACACCTCGATCATGCCACATTTTATAACATCTCATGTCATGTCACAACATCTCATCTCATATTACTTCATCTTATGTCTATCTCATAATATCATGTCAGGTCACCTCGTATCATTTCAGTTCATGTCATGTCATGTCAAAAAACATCTCATATCATTTCACATCATCTCATGTCATATAATCTAATCTCATGTCATGTCATATTATCGCATGTCTAATGGCAGTATTTCGTGACATCATCTCACATCGTATCACATCACCTCATTCCATATGACAACATCAAATATCATATCATGTCACATCACGTCATATCACGTCATCTAATGTTTAACGTCTTCAAATTCATGGGCATCATTTTAGAGCAGATAAATTTACAGTATGGACCAGACGTACATGCACGTTTCGGGTATTTAACCCTCGTCAGTGATCCTCAATCTAAACAATGTAATATGGCCAAAATCTGTGAAAATTATGTCCTAAAAATACCGAAAGACGTAGCAAGATGACTGGGATATATGATGCTACAGGACCCAGGTTTGAGAAATTTGAGAAAATTTTGTAAACAGAAATTTTCAAATGCGTTTGAAGAAACGATCAACCGAAATTGATCGAACTTGGCTATACATGTGCCCTCGGGGACTCCTGGTCCACCAGCAGTGATCTCATGTTATATCACATTATCTCATGTCATATGACGTAATCTCATTTCAAAACACAATTCATGTCACATCACAACATCGCATGTCATATTGTAACATCCCATGTCATATTACAAAATATCATGTCATATCACATCACCTCATGTCATATTACATAATATCATGTCATGTCACATTATCTCATGTCATATGACAACATTTCATATCATATCACACCATCTCACGTTGTATCACATCATCTCATTTGATATGACAATATCTCATACGTCATATCAAATAATCTAATTTCATATGACAACATCTAATATCATATCACATCTAATGTCACATCATGTCATATTACGTCATCTCATGTTATTCCACATTATATCATGTCATATCACGTCATCTCATGTCAAATCACAACAAATCATGTCACATCAGAGCATCGCATGTCAAATCGCAACATCTCACACAGCGGGTGCGGCTAGCCAAACAGGGGATGCATACACCTCCCGGGCACCTGGTCCCACATCTAGCTTGCTGGTGGTCCGTCGATGTTCAATTTGGTTCTCTTTTGTGAGAGCTGTTGAGATTGTTGTAAGAATCTTCTTTATCTCATGTCATATCACATCATCTCTTGTCATATAACATAATTTCATGTCATATCACATCATTTAATATTATATCACATCATCATGCCATATTATAGCAGCTCATGTCGTATCACAACAGCTCATATGTTATATCAAATAATCAATAGTCATGTCACATCATCTCATGAGTCATATAATATTAACATCATTTCTTATAATATCACAATATCTCATGTCATATCGCATTGTTTCATGCCATATCTCATAATCATATGTCTCATGTCAAATTACATCATTTTATGTCATGTCAGATATATAGGATCTCAAATGAATTTTCATTTCATACGATGTATTATGAAACGAGTTGTGTGTTTTATATCCCGAGTCTTGGTGATCGAGGGATATAAAACGGACAACGAGTTTCATAATACATCGTTGTGTTGCTTTTAAGTCTTTTACATTTATAGGAAACCGTTTGGAGTAGCAACATGATGAAGGACAATGATATGAGACGAATTCAATGCAGCAACAAAATTTGACCTACTTTAAGAAAAATAAAAACCTGGGTAATATCTCATAAACTATAAAGGATATGGCTTTGATATTTCATATGCATAATCCTCATGACCAGACCTTTCATTTGATATCCTGACTTTTGGTCTAATGACCATGACCATGGAGTTCGACCTGCTTTTAATGAAACATTAATCTGGGCTATATCTCATGTACTATAAGGGATAGGGCTTTGATGTTTCACATGTAGATTCCCCATGACCAGAACTTTCATTCGATATCATGACTTTTGACCAAGTTACCTTGACATTGACCTTTGACCTACTTTCATTCTATAAGAGGTATACATGTATAGGGCTTCTTGAAAATGATATTTCACATGTAGAATCCTCATGACCAGAAGTATAATCTTCAATGTATTGACGTTTTGTCGTATCCAGAAGAAGAAATGAGTGCAGGTGATGTCACAATATATCAAAAGATGACTGCTACGGTCATATTTGATAGGATATACAGGGGCGGATCCAGAACCCCGATTGCCCGGGGGGGGGGCACATACAATTTTTATGGAAATAACTTGCGAGGCCCGAAGGGCCGAGTGGGGGAGGGTATGGGAGGGGGTTTTTTTTGAAAAAATGAAGCAATTTGGTTTTTTGAAAAAATGAAGCAATTTGGTGGCATCTGAAGCGTATTTGAACTGAATTTAGAAGGGATTTGGCGCGCATGATTCAGTCAGTGTCAGTAACAATAATTACTATTTATGTAGAATACATTTGAAAATTTTCGAAAATTTCTGATGCTGTACTGTTCTTGCACGGCAGAAGTCAGCATGTTCAGGATTTCCTAAAGAAAAGGGCGGATCAGGAGAAGTTTTAAAAGAGCAGAGAGGTCAGCCCATGGGACGGAGGGATGTCCAGCCAGATATAAATTCTCGTAAAACTAGGAAAAATCAGCATTTTATGCAAATTCCAGGCAGGACTTGACCCCCCCCCCTAACCACTCTAGATACGCGCTTGTTTGTTAATATTTGTATAAAGGTAAAGGAAATAAGTAATTACAGGGTTTTTTTCTAGCCCCTGATGTCAGGGGCCTGGGCCGATGAAATTGGAAATTTTGCAACATTTTAACCTAAATTTGGAAATGAATTTCATACAACAAAAAGATATATTCATGCAAATTATCCCTTATCATATCAATTGTCTATATTTTGAATCCCTCCAGGAGCATATGTTTGTTCTACTTTCGTTTTCCTTTCAGTTAATGATACGTAAATTGGAAATGAATTTCTCGTTTTGGAGAAAAGATTGAATTGGGAATATTTAGGTCTAAAATTGGGGAATAGTACCTCTTTTTACCGAATTTCGGCCCAATACAGACCCTATAAAAAATTCCCTTGTAAATGATAAATTTCCTTGACAAACTAGAGATCACGGGTGCCTCATTCCCTGCGTCGTCCAGATTGAAAGGTATAATTATTTCTTGGCAGTTCTATCATTATATGATTGATTTACCTAGGGGCTTAACCAAAAATGTAATCATGATAACTTCGATTCTAAAAATAAAGAAAAACATGCATTTTTATCTTTTCAAAATTCTTGGAGGTAGCCGGTTTAAATATGGCCAAAACAATTTCAATTGTTCATTTCAAAAAGATTGATCACGACCTCAAATTTAGAGTTAAAAAAATGTAAGTTTTATAGGACTGCAGGGAGTTTGTTTAGCGCTCGCCCAGTCGCATTTGCGACTAAATGTGGCTCTGGGCGACCTTGAAATCCCAAAGTGCTCGCCCAATTGGCGACTGAATAAAATCGTTCATATTGTTTTGTTCTTTTCCTTTTCATTCACTTTGTTTCTCAGACATCGCCGCACACTATAATTTTCCACCAACGAGACGTCAAAGTAAACCTTACCCATTGGTATCGTCTGTTACCAAGAAAATTTTTGTTGCTGGTGCATAGAAATGCCCACTGCCAAGGCAATTCGTCGGTCTATTTGTTCACTTGACTCTTCTTATTTATTCTTTTTATTTTGACATTTTATAATTTGCTTTTTCAATGGTTGGTTCTTTTTTCTTTTTGCAACAAACTGCGGACAAGACCTTAAATAACTTGTACATGTGTTTGCACCTCTTAAATTTGTTTTCTAACCACAGACTACCATTCAATCAATTATGTAAAGGTTTCCTATAATTTTATATCATACTCTGACCCTTTCCTTGAACATCCAACTTCTTGAAATAGATGGTATAAAATCGTCCGGCAACATTTCGTTCTATTCAGCCTTCTATATTTCATATAAATTTGTGTACGAAAAAACGACCCTGATACATTTGATAATCCTGAAAAATTTTGCACACAATATTTGGCGGGGACAAATTGGGCTCCTGAAATTTAAGCTGGGCTCCTAAAACTTCTGTTGTCAGGGGCCCAGTTGGCGACCAAGGTTTTCAAGTTAGACAAACTCCCTGTAGGAGGTTGTATCGAAGATTTGGTCAAGAAATATGTGTGTAAACTGTTAAATATGCCTTGCATAGGATATTAAGTTCCCGATTCATCCCTCAGATAAAGAAAATTTGAATGAACATGATTCAATGTAGGTTGTTTCCGAAACGTGTGTATGTCCACGTACAGACAATGGACATGACCATCTATCCCCGAGAAATGTTTGGAAAAATTTCTCAAATCGGTGGTTTCTGATGTGTTTTGGGGCTATTTCGGACTAGTTTCATAGATTTATTACGAAAACAGTAGTTTAATGCTTCCAAAAGCATGTCATAAGTGCCCCTTCTTTGGGCACTGCCGGGGGGGGGGGGGGCACGTGCCCCCGTGCCCCCCCCCCCCCCCCCCGGCTGAATCCGCCACTGATATAGAAAAATAAATTTTACAAACAATTCCGATAACCAACGAGAAACGGCGAAATATGGCCACCGGCGATGTCCGCTGTGTCTACGTAGGTACGATCTAGATCTACGTAGGTTTTATAAGTCCTTGGGTAGATCTAGATGCGTTTCTGTTGTGTTTAAAAAAAAAAGAGGTAACTCGTGAAAATGAAAATAAATGTAATTCCCAGTAAATTTTGGGACTGCTTTGGAAAAAACTTAATTAAATAAAAAGGAAATGATAACTTTAAATGCGACTCTTGAATCGAATGGATAGTGATTATAAAATTTTCTTTCAAACCTGCGCACAGCTTGCTTTTTTTTTGGGGGGGGGGGTGTTTTGTTTTTGTTTTTGTTTTATTTTGCTTGTTTTTTTTTTTTTTTAATAAGCGTACTGTTAAATTAAAAGTTGAAAATAAAAGAAAGTGAACTCACTAAAAAACAACTTGTTTCGTTGCTCTGTCGCGGGAGGGTTGGAGCTTAACTTATGGGCGATTTTACAGTGTCATTCATTGTAGAACATATATGCTATTTCTTTTCACACAATTTCTATATACAAGGCTAGCTTTTACACATACTGTATAGCAAAAGTTCAAAGATTGCCAAAATTCGGTCATGTTCGGGATCGAAAATTCAACTCGGCGATATCATTGGAATTTGCGGGAAAGGATAGGCAGACAGAGAGAAACAATCCGTCTGCATCAACCTTTGTCATGGCAGAAGAACAAGTATGTTAAGATAAAAGATAAAGATAATACACAAATATCATATTTTTCAATATTTTATGGCTCTTATGGCAGTTCTTACGGTAATACTGATAGAAGTAAGTAAGGGTATTGATGCTCGAAATGTGCTGATAAAGGGTTAACACAGTGCCTGTTTAAATGTAGAAAAACCCTGTGGAAAGATAGTTATTATGATTTCACTGCTATACCCAAATCTGTTGTACAATATTGTATCAACATGGAAAACTTAAAGTGTGGGGAAACTTGTGCAACATAAAGTGATGGAGTGTTCTTGAACTTTTCGCTTCTTTCAGTTTTTCTACTACCTGGTTGGGTCAGTAAGTTTGATTCTCTCTAAAGACAACATGCACCAGAGTATGCAGGCTCAACTTCCTGACCCGAGAGCCACTTGATTGAGTTTTTCCTATTGAAATAACTGGTGAGAACCAGCGCATTTCGGCCTAGGTGTACGCCCACATGCAGTCACATGTAGCAACTGGGTATGAAAATGCCTGTATCATGTGTATGTTATTGAATTTATCGCTGGTAAATTCATATCTACACAAGGTGTTCGACAGATTTTATGTAATTTTGAGAACAAACCGGCAGATAATTATGAAGATCAATCCACATTCTTCCAAAAACATCAATAGTTCACCATGTTCACCCTGAAAGATCGTCACATCGGACCCCATCACATAGCCTTATCGTCTACCAAAGTTGGAGGATTTTCTGCTTTCTGTCTTGAACCTCCATTGCCAGATAGGAGCAATACTGATTCATTCATAGGCTTTACTCTTTTTCTGTAAGCAGAGTAAAACACCTGGATGATTCAGACTAGCTAATCTGGCAATGGAGGTTCAAGACAGAAAGTAGAAAATAGTCCAACTTTGGCAGACGATAAGGCTATGTTATGAGATTTTTTTGAGTGAGTTAATGGTTTAAAACCATTATTAACTCACCCCAAAACATCCTAAAGGAAATACAGAATGTATATGAACAGGGGTATAGAATTTCTTTCAAAACCTAAAATTTACTTGCCCGATGAATGAAATCCTTGCCCATCAAAAATTACATGTAGTGAAGGAAAGGCTTTAAAGGCCATGTTGAAATGTGGCATATCTAGCTAAAAATTGAGTGCTTGATTCTTCAGAAATCAGAATAAATGAAAACCCTGTCTTACCGGTAGAAGTAGGAGATAAAAAGAAATCTGAATGAAGAGGGGAAAATGCTCAGCTAAGGCCAAGAAAAAAAAAGAATTGGTACTCAGGCCCCACCACATATATGTACATGTTTTACCCCCTGCATTCAATTTTTTCAACCCCCTTCCCCCCCAAAAAAAACCCGAAAACATAGCTAACCTTTCTCCGATTACATCTACAATGCAAACGAGATGGGTATACATTTTATAACATTATCACAGGCCTTGAAACTCGTGAAAATCTTTGGTAGTCATTCGGGCAACCTGCTTTGAATATCAGGTTGCCCGAAACCATTTTTACTTGCCCGAAATCATTGAACTGAAAAACTAAGCTGTCATTCTTTATTTCTGCTAATTTGAACATTTTACATAAATTCCATTTCTTTTTCAATAAATTCCTCATTTGTTTTGGACTGCATGTTTGCTACATTTTAAATTTCAAAATTATAGTTTCTATACCATGAAACAGAATAAACTTAAAAAGAGTGTACATGGGAAATTTTTAATAATTATGATTGATCAACCTCTTTATGTTCGAAGATTCAATTACAATTTAAGGTTGGGAGGGACTCTTTGAGCGACCTTGGTTTCCTATGACTTTCATAGTCCTTTTTTGTTTTCCTTTTAGGTGGTTCAACACCTTGTATAAATTTCCACATCACTGTAAAAAAAAAAAACGAGTTATCATGCAGGAAATGAACAACCGGATTATAAAATTAGGGCTGATAACGGACCGTCGTACGGAAACTTTTAACCGATCTTGAAGTCTGCCATCTGAAAACTCCTAGTTTTCTGATTCTGACTTAGAGCAAAGATAACGAAGCCCATTGCAAAATTGCATTCCTCCCCATTTTTACCCCAATTTTCACTAAATTATTAGCTTTAGAAAGTATCTTTTTTTTTATTCATTTGAAAGTATGGAAGAAAATGAACAAATCCTGAAAATTTCATGAAGATATCTTGATTTTTACAGAAATTATGATACCTCAAACTTGGTCACCGAGGCTATTTCTATAGAACACCCCCCCTTCCCCAAATTTTTGTCACCAACACTTTTTTTAAAAAGTGAACATAGACAGCAAGTTGTTATTTATTATTGTTCGAAATGTGAATACAAGCTCAAAATTAATGAAAAATTTGTTGTTTTCAATGATAATACTAAATTTTAAGAAAATGTCTGAACCCTCGAGTCTTACGAAAAAGTACATAATCACCAAGTTTGTGATCTAAATTCTCAGAATCTACTTAAACTATGACCTCTTTGTACAAATTCTGAATAGTCTATATAGAAAATATCACAGAAATACCATTCTTGGCATGTTGTGCATTTTCTAAGAGAAGAAATTTTTTTTTGAAATTCATAATTATGAACTTTCATCGCAAAAAAGGTAAAATGTGCAAGTTTTAAAGGTCAAAAATTTTGTAATCACATTCAATTTGGTCTTCATCCTCTCAGAACTTCATCTCTACAACACATATGATCTAGAACTGTAATTTCTAGCTAGTAAGTACTTTCTTTCAAAAGTTTATGCACTATAAAAACACCATATTAGCCATTTTTGTACAGGAAATAAAACAGAAATGCTCTTTTCGAGGACACATATTTGTTATATTTTTGTCAATATCACAGGTTTAATTGCTATAAACTCTTTAACTAGTGCATAAATATGTAAAAAAATTATCTTTTGATATCTCTGATGATTAATTTACTGAATAATAGTGATGCATAATCACTCAAAATATACTTTTTCAGTACTAGAACACCCCCCCCCCCCAATAAAATCAAGTACAATCAAATGTCCTAGTTAGGCTAGTACATGCATGTTATTTTCAAAAGAATGATTTATCAAAGTTCTTAGAGAAAAATAGCCTTTGTCATTTAATAAATACTAATATTCACCAAATTAGCAGGTCAATTAGACTAAGTAAGTAATCAAGGTCATCTTCAAGGTCAAGATTACCTTCATGTTCGAGGTCACTCAGAACAGATCAAACAATACTTTGCTGTTAACGTAACATGACAGTGATGACACACATCACATATTGACTAATGTGCAAGGAATTAATATTGTTCAAATTGAGAGTTATCACTTGGAGAAGGTCAAGGTTATTTTCATAGTGAAGGTCAGACTTATAAGGTCAAACTACATTGTATGTGCCGAGATCTTCACTCTAGTTTAAATTTTTGATTTTGGGACCAAATACCGTAATCAAATTCAATTTCATCACATGATGGAATAAAAAAAAAACAGCATTAGTACATTGTAGCTCATACATTTATTACATAAGTCATCAAAATATTAATTTCATTGTATAAATACAAAAAATATACCGGCCCCTGGCTTCTGGCACAGGAGGATCAATACAAAGAGGAATGAGTAGTCATCTTGACATCTATCAGCCGTTTTCCAGGCCATTGTAGGAGCATTATTTATTTTAAAACTGCCTTTTCTTTCCAAAATTATATCATCATCAAAACAGCACGAAAAAAAAAAGAAGAGGAAAAAAAATAAGAAAAGCCCCCCCCTCCCCCTCGAAGAAAGCCCTGTTTGAAAATCTTTGATTTATCTTTATGGACAGACATGTTTCTTTGTTAATAAACAAATGTAAGTAAAAGGAGAAGGGCCACTAACCATCAAAATCGGCCCCCTTGCCGTTTTTGAAGAAAATTATCGTATATATAATACAACATTTCTAGTTTCTAAAAATGTAAGCAATATGAAAATCTGACAAAAGGTAAACGTTTCATGACCCGGCGAAGTTGGCATTGTGAAACGTCAAAATGCGCTTAATTTCTTTCACCATAACGTCATGACGTAAAATGACATTTTACAACAACTAAAACTCTACACTAAAAGTATAACTGTTCTATTTTTGTTGCAGTCAAATAAATTCAGAGGAGAAAGTTGATACATATTATGTTTTTAAAGAATATATTTGGATTTCAGTGTTCAATAAATCGGGAAAAGATCTCCGAGAGATATCAGAAGCATCTGAATCGCAATGAAACTTTTTCTTCGCTCTCAAATGACGTCGCGTCAAATTATTCATCTTTGAATTCTAGATTCTTATGGAAAGCGGTTACATATATACACATTTGACACATGCACCTTTTTTTGTAGGGGAAGGGGCAGGGATCTTAATAAATTTTAAAGTAGGTGGATACTCTGAAGGAAGATACGTTTAATACATTGTACCCTTACAATAGAAAGTAGGCGATGGTTTTTCTCACAGTAGGTGGTGACTTTTCGCAAGCTTCCATCTTATGAAGGGGGGGCTGTCATTATATACTTTTCAGAATAAGCAAGCTCGAATTTTCTCTAACTTCAATGAGGTCAGGTTACATGTCCAAATCAGATTCAGAAGCGGATCCAGAAACTCAAATGCCGGATGCACATACAACTTTTTATTGGGATGAATTGCAACACAATGCAGAAGGACTGAGAGTCCGGACGAGAACTTATATCATCAATGTTTTTGTATAGACTGCTCTTACAATATCAAAAATCGCAATAATTATCTGAAATATTCAAAACAATGCAATTTAGGACAAAGGAGAGGGTAAGGTTCATTACGCATTCGCGTAACCAAATTTTGAAAAAAAAAAGGGGGAGAAAGGGCAAGCTTTAAGCGACTGTGATCGTAATTTTTTGTTTTTGTTTTTTTTGTTTTTTGTTTGTTTGTTTGGTTTTTTTGCAGAGAGAGCTTCACAGGAAGTTGAGAGAAAGGGATAGAGATCCATCACATAAGAATTATTCTATATACATCTTTTTCGTTTTAAATATGAATTAATTTCTTATACTTACAACACTATATCAAAAAATGTAATGATCGCTGTGCGATATAAGTCCCCTACCGGTGGCATAAATTTATGTCCTGCATCTCTGTTCATCAATTCATTATCTGCAACAACAGCCAAGAGAAGTCTGAGAAACTGAATTCACGAAATTTGCTAAGTCCAATGGACATAACTCTAGTGAAAATTAGTCAATCTACATTAAACTTGAATTTGATCTGCATCACACTATAATGTATTTACATACAAAAAATCAGTTCATTATCTGCAATAAAAGGCATTAAAAAGTTCAGAAAACTGAAAATTTCATGAAATTTGCTACATGTAAGTCCAAGGGCCATAACTTTTGTAAAAATAGGCCAATGGAAAACAAACTCAAACTCCTATACCAAAAATCAGTGCATTATTTGCAATGGAACCAAAGAAAAGTCCGGAAACTGAAATTTTCATAAAATTTACTAAGTTCAAGGGCCATAGCTCTTGTAAAATTAGGTCAATCAAAATCAAACACAATCTTGATCTGTATCACATTGAGATATATCCACATACCAAAAATGAGTTCAATATATGCAACAACAGCGGAAAAAAGTCTGGAAAACTGAAATTTTCATAAAATTTGCTAAGTCCAAGGGCCATAACTCTTGTAAAATTAGGTCAATCAAGACCAAACTCAATCTTGATCTGTATCACATCGAGATATATCCACATACCAAAAATGAGTTCAATATATGCAACAACAGCGAAAAAAAGTCCGGAAAACTGAAATTTTCATAAAATTTGCTAAGTCCAAGGGCCATAACTCTTGTAAGATTAGGTCAATCAAGACCAAACTCAAACTTGATCTGTATCACATTGAGATATATTCACATACCAAAAATCAGTTTAATATATGCAACAACAGCGAAAAAAAGTCCGGAAAACTGAAAATGGGACAGACGGACGGACGGACAGACAGACAGACCGAGAGGAAACTAAGAGTCCCCTTCGGCGTTGCCGGTAGGGGACTAATTAACAGTAAATTTGCTACTTTTGAACCAGTAAATTTCACTAATTTCAGTGATAATTCCATCTATATGTGATTGGGAAATTTTAGAGCCACAATTGGCGAAAAAAGGCTATTTTTCATTGGGAATGGGGCCAAATAACGGCCCCAAAAGGGGGGAAAATCCCTGAATATGATCTGACATGGACGTAAATGTAGCTAGGGTGTTTTCGATGTCGACGCCTAGTCGCCAACGACAGGAGCGGGCCCAGAACCTCAAATACAAGGGACACATTCTTTTTTATGAGGATGACTTGTAAAGTCAAAGTAAGGGACAATATGGAAGTAAGTTTCCCTCTTTCATTGTTGGGGGATAGAGGATCGGTCAGAGAAAATTTTGAGAAAGAGAAGCAAATTAGGGGCTATTGAGCGTATTTAAGCCGCATTTAAAAGGGATCAAGAGCACGAAACGTATCTAAAGCCCCTGTCACACTGTCGCGAATTAGAGCTACGAGTTTTGTACGAGTACTGGCGAGTTATAACTCGCCGAAATTTCCCCGAGTTAGTCTTGATTTCTTGTGATTACGACATGAGCTCGACATTTGCTCGAGATCCCTACGAGAACAGTACGACACTCGGCGACACTCTACGATTTGTACACGACATCTTCTCGACAAATGAAAACTTAAGTAGGAGAAGATACGAGTTTCGTACGAGTTCATACGAGATGTGGCGGAATGCCTACCAGTTCAGCACGAGATAAGTACGAGTTATGACGAGCTGAGTACGAGAAGTGTACGAGTTCTGTCAACACATTATGAATTTGGTATAAATTTGTGTTTAAGTCTTTTTAGCTCACCCGATCTGAAAGCCCTTGACAGGGATTGGTATTGCCATTATTGTGGCATTTCGATCGTCGACAAGTTGTCTTCCTTTTGTATGATTGGCGTGTATCGACTCACGTTTTCATCCTCAAGACTGCTGAACAATTTGAATGAATTGGTACAAGCTTCAAGAAAATGTAAATAAAACGATACATCTTCATTTCTTAATTATATTCTTCTGGACGGTGCAAAATCTGTTGAAAATTATCTTCTATGATCGCAGAAAGGATCTATTTGTAAAAGTAACGAATCTGAGTGTCCAAGAAGGGTGCAGGGTGCATATTCAAGATTGTTATATTCAAGAACCGATTATGGACTCTTTTGAATTTGATCATGTAAATGCAAAAATTGAGGTCTTATTCTTTCCTTTTTAATAGCTTTCAATATTATTTAAGCTGAAAATTATAATACGCGCAATGTACCATAAAGTACTAACTATTCTACCAAGGGAAGGATGGGGGCGCAGTTGTCAAATTTGTTTTTTTTTTCATGATCTTTTTCAATACAACCAGAATATGAATAGAAAATATTTTTGTATCTACTGTTACCTATTTTTTTTAATCCTGTCAGCTTAAAAAATTATAATTGATAAATTTATCGTTTAAATCTTTTTGAATGCAATAAAATGGACTTACATGATCGTATACGGGTATAGTAGGTGGTCAATGTCTTATACCAACTTGAAGATAAACCTGCCATAGATGAAACATGGGACTGTTTCCTTGGGGTTTTTTTTTATTTATTAGGACAAAATGATGAAAGATGGCCAAACTTATCATGATTAATTGCATTTTTCTGGAGTTAGTATATGTGTATTAAGCTCGTGTACGCCTTGAACATGTCAGCCCACCTGGGCCTCTTTTTATTTTTGTTCTCCATCATTGCTATGCTATGAAAGTGAAAACATTCATGCTGCAGAGAAAGACTGGATTTTTAAAGTACTCAACTCGGCAGAACTCGAGAAAATGTCGGGACAGTGTCGAGCAGAACTCGTACAAAGTCGTGCAGATGTCGAGAAGAGGTCGGTACAACTCGCATGATGTCGTGCAGACATCGTACTCATGTCGTTTTAACTCGTATATTAACTCGGCCCTTCTCGCACGAGTTTGATTCATGGCGAGAAGCGACGAGAAGTGGAGACATGCACACGATGCTTGTTTTAAACCGTTTAAAATTCTCGCCGCCTCGCGCCGAGTTCCGGCGACATGAGGCGACATTTCTTCGACATGTGAAGACATCTGTAGAAGTTCCATGCGACAAATAACGAGTTACAAATAACGAGTTGTGGTGAGTTGTAACTCGCCACAACTCATAGCTCGAACTCGTTACAGTGCGACAGGGGCTTAAGATAAAGGAAATATCCGATATGCCGATATGAACATAAAATTAATGCTGTATTCTTTTTTAAATTAGAAATAATAAAACTAAGGACATCATCTGTCCCATCGACCGTGCGCACATTGTTAGCGCGAATTTCTACGCCCGAGAAAACTAAAAAAAAAAATCAAAACGATCATTATTGAGTGTTTTTGAACTATATCACTGATATCACTTTTATTATTTATTACGTCCTTTATGTAGACCCCACATTTTGGGGAAATGGCGGGGTCTTTTTATCTCTTTCCCTTCTTTTTTTGCGAAAAAAATCTGAACGTTTTTGCGTACAAATGTATGCCTGGCTACACACACACAGAATAAATAAATAACTAAATAGATAAATAAATAAATCCATAAATAAATAAATGAATAAATAATTAAATAATGAAAAGATATGAAATAAAACTAGTAACTCCGAGTCGATTGAGAAAACCCTCTTTCCACCCAGCATATTCGACTTGGTACAAGGAAGATTAATCCCATGATTCGTTTATTTTCATTTGTTTTCCTTACAGACCTGTGAAATAATCGAAATAAAATCAAAATAAAGAAGTTTACAAAATAATGTGCTAAAAAAACAATGTAACATTATTGTGTAATAGTCAAGCATTATTCATCGACCTTTTCATGTCGCCTGAAACGCAAGAGCGACAAAAAGAGATCACTTTGCACGGCGTCCGTCTGTCTGTAGGTCACACTTTCATATACATGTATTTCGTTAGAACAAATAAACTTGATACACATCAGACATCTTTTAAATTTTGTCGGAATTGTATAGCATGATGAAACTCGGCATTCAATGAAGGTCAAGGTCACTTATCACGTACTTCAGGGAGAGGGCGTTTATAATGTTGGTAAACTTAAAATTGACCAATCCCATTTTCATGTTTGTAAAATAAATTATGTTTAAATTAAATTTAGGATCAAACATACAACAAGGAACATGTCTGTTCTTGAACAATACTTGCTAGTATATACATGTAGACTGACCTGTTATGCTTTACTGGCAACAGTTTTGCCTCCCCCTCCCACTTATTTTGCTTTTTACGCAAATACTCATTTCTAGTTCCTTGTTCGTTAATGAAAATCAGAGGGAAAGAAAAACGTAAACGGCGTGTTTAAACCGAGAGGCCAACATTTGATTTATGATATAAACGTAATTCCCTATGGGGAGGATTCATTCCGTAAACGGAGGTGTTTAAAATTTTGACAATCCAGATCAATAAATGAACGTCATTCAACTCGCTCATTCTCGATAATGTGTGAAGTATTTTGTATAATGGATACATCTTTGAACAAAGCAGGGTTAAAACTAAAATTAACTCGCTCAAAGTTTCCAAATGAAGACATTTTGTTTGATATTATTAACTTTTCGCTGCAAAGTACGAAAGTTAGAAAAAAATGGAGAAAAATCCTTATATTCAAAGATAATTAAAGATACCAAACTTTTGATATATCTTACCCAATATATCGTTTTATCGTTAAACTTAAATTTTCTTTCCCGGTTTCATCAATACAAAACTTGTCAAAATCTGCCAAGAATCAAATAAGAGGAATTTGTGCACCGAAACTACAGAAGGACACGCAGCGATCGGTAAAGGACTCCTGTGACCCCTACTGCAATCGGATGGTTAAAAGTAAAATATCGTAACATTTTAAAGGTTTTCATATAGAGCACAAGTAGGTACGTAAATGAAAATTCGTTTATATTGAGAATATGTCAAAATTGTTTATCTAAAATAAAAATTAGGAACGTACCCGCTTGTGTTGTTAGCGAAAAACTGCAAAGAATGTATGAAAATTAACGAAAAATACGGATATTACCGTACCGTCACCAGTTTCTGACGTCATAAATGACGTCATGGAGAGCGAAGTTTCGCAAACTTTTTACCGATGACAAATACCGATGTTGATAGGTAGATTTACATCAAAATGATTCAAAATTATATCTTTTTAAAAAGTCACTAAATACAGGGCCGTAAATCACGGCTAGTGGACCTTCTCCTTTATGAAAAGGATATATGAATATTTGTGAGCATTTTCAGTCAACTTGGTATATGCTTGGCGATCCGATGGTGTTGGCAAGGAGTAACTTGAATGGAATGTTGTGTTGGGACGTCTCAGTCATTTTGCAAACCAAATATAAATCACCTGAAAATAAAAAACAAAGGGACCACAAAGAAAAAAGTTCTACCACAAATGAAAATGAATAGAACGTGTAAAAATATTATTCATCAAGAATATTAAAGAAAACAAGTTTATTCATTACGAAAACTGACATAGAAAAAAAAATCATGTAAGTTTGATCTGCTTGAAGTTTCCCCGATTCGTTTTAAAAATTTTATTTATACATACTGGTTTATAGTTACAGTTTGTAGTTACAATTTGAATATTAGAGACTGTAAAAGGTCATTTAATTACCGTAAAATCGCTTCGTTTCAAAACGAAAGTTAAAATTTAAGGGCGCCGCCATTTTGAATTACTTCAAGAACGATAATCGGGATGGCTATCATGGCCTATAATTCCGTTGCAAGATCTTCAAACTGGTGGCGCGCTCTTATTTCTTACTCAATAGCTTTCAAATTTTTACAAGTGATAGATAAAATATTGTTTTACTCACCGTAAAACCACAGCTTTCGAATTATATTTGTCTTTGACACAGTCCCTTTTTTTTGGGCTCAAAAAATGATGACGTCACGGAATCCTGCTGTGGTTTGTACACATAATCTTATGTGCCTAAGCTTCCGAAAAATCGAATTTCATTGGCTGTAGAAGGCTTATTCGCAGCGCGCCGACCAACCAAATATTCCCATGCTTATTCCCTTAGACGCGGCGGGCAATATGGCCGACACGCGAAATAGACTAAGTCCCGAGTGATAAACACGATTTTTAAACTTACGGTACGCGATATCAATAGATTTGTTTATTATTTTAACTTGATAAATCGAATATATAGAAAAAAGACATTTGATTGATGTTACAAAAAATAAAGTTACAACTCAATTTGATACAAAAAAATGCACAGAAAAACGACCCAGATTTAATTTTTTCCCCTGCTTGAACTTGGGCCTCGTTAGCAAAGATGATTTAAACTTTTAATTCATTATTTCATCGAGGTAAGCATACATTGAATGTCTGAAAATGGGTCGTCTGTCAGACAAATTGGTCTCATTTCTAGGTCGTCCCACAGGTATGTAGGTTGTTTTTGACGATCGGACGACCGCGAATTTCGAGCCCTGTTATCAGACAGACCAAGTCCTTCAGCACGGTCATCGGAGGCTGATCCAAGGAGTTCAAGGAGAAGGTACCAGCTTACATGGCCAGACACATGCTCAAAATTCTTATGTTCCTTGACAATTGCTCAGCTCACCCGAAGAGTTCAATAAAGTGTTCTATCTCATTCAGATAAAATATTGACTTTCTCTATGATAATATTATTTTGTATTCTTGTTCTGCGCCTGAGATTTAAATCTCTAATGTCCGCTTATATCTTATCTTATCTAAATGTACGCTTCTGCGTTCGTCTGTAAAATTTTCATGTCATTTCAAGCGGTCATTCAATAGGTACAAATTGAAATAATAAAACTGGACAGAAATGTCAATCACACCCTGAGGAAACAAATTACTAAATATGAATTCTAGACCCCTGATGAATCGATCTTTATCGTGTTTATGGTCACACCCCTGTTTGCCCTTCAAATGCAAAAACTGGACATGCTGCTTCCAGCTGAAAAAATTGTCTGAAGCCTTATCATTCTATTCTCTTATGACCAGTAGATTCTAAAGGGGCATCATACAAGATATTGACCCTCTTTCTACATGTACCTGTGTGTATGCCGAACAATGAACAAAGACAATCAAGTGGCTCCCACGTGAGGAAGTTGAACTGGTGCATGCCCCCTTTAAAAAAGAAACAAATTCTCCTATTCTCTATGCAGATTAATTATAACCATCGTTACAGACAGGTTCGGGAAACTACCTATTATACTTTATAGCCATATTTAGCTTTATGCATTTCAGTCATTTTTACAGAAAAACAGAAAATTCTTAATATTTTTGCAAGAAAGCAATTCCTATCATAGTTATCTAATGTTAAATATAGATTTAGCAGAAGTAGACATGACTTTCATTCATGAAAATCATATCTAACAAAGTAAAAAAAATTGCAGTCAGAAAACATGTTTTTACCATGTTTACAAACATAAATCATGTTATTTTGTGTTACTCTTCCATACATATTCTTATTTTCAAGCGGAAATGATTATTTTAAAAGTTTTCTTAAAACTTCTTTTAAATGGTCGAAATGTATAACTGGCTATATTTAAATATATATAGCTATAAAAGCTATATTTGATAGTTTACCGAACCTAACAGAAAGAAACATTACACCATGAGCATTGTTTAAAACCCTCAGCCTATAGTTGCCCTACAATTATATCTAACATATAAGTACATGTATAACAAAGAAGATGCCATGCATCATGAGCAAGATGACGGAGTAAAGAACAGAATTAACTACATCATGTACATGGTTCTAGAATACCATTTTCACAATTCCATATGCCAAGACCCAACATCACAGACACTACATACTTGACGTTAATTTTATTGAGAAGTCTTAGTCATAGGAAGAAATAATGTCTAAATTTGTGATATTGCAGTGGTTTTTGTTTTGGTCAAATTTACCACTGAATATCGGTCATTTCCCCTCCCAAAAAATTGGCTTTATTTTCCCTTAGGATTAGGTAAAACTCACAATTGAAAAGTCTTAAAATTGTGAATTGATTGCAATACAAATCTTGAAAGTAAAGATCATCGAGTGCTTTACATTACCCAAATCTTTGCAAATTAATGGTATTCAACTCTACTTGTCTAGTTGAGCTTATGCGATGGTCAGGAGTCCACCTGTCTGTTCGCCCATCTGTAAACAATTCTTGTGTTCACAATTCCCACAAAACTATACCATGTATAATGATAGAAAGTTAACTCTTTTCCCATTTTTTCCCAAAACATCACATATTTCCCAAAACAAAGGGTACATGGAGGGATAGCTTTTCAAACATGTTTAAAAAAGGTAAGGGAAAAAAAGCAAAAAGTTGGGTGGTGATGTGTCTATAATGCAGTTCAAGTGGTATGGTCTAATACTATTATCTATTATTATATATGAACATACAATTTCACAAATATTGTCTGTTGAAACTGCTGATTGATGACCTTTCTAATTTGAGCAACTTTAACGATCAATTGACAAGTTATCGACATCAGACATTTATGTTTCTCTTGCGTTTTCTTTGTCACAGCATGAAGAAGTTGAGAATCTAGATATCCACTTTGAGCCCATAGTTAACTTACCAAAAGTAATTACTAAAACATTGGAAGAAAATGAAGAAGAACAACTTAAATTGTAAGTATGAGACTAAATGCTCCGCTTTTGCACCAAAGACCATAGTGTTTAAATGATATATGAAATATTAAATAAATTTCATCCATAACTTCTGCATGTTCTAATGATGATGCTATGTCTGTGATCAGCACACTGACTTTTTTACCTGCGATCATGACTTTATTATCATGCCGAAATGCGTATAAATTCAGGTTTTTCAAATAGATTTATTTGAGGTGGCTACCTAGAAATTTTTGGCAGATCTTTTGAGCACTTTATTTGATCAAATAAGCAATTACAGGAAATTAGAACTGGCGATTTTTTGCCATCTTGGTCTGCGATATTTCACCAGGTCCCCCCCCCCCCCATTATTGAAATCCCTGTAAGTTTAGTTTTATATTTTGACAGACGAGCAAAGTTATTCAGATTTGACAGTACCTCTGATCCACACGAATGGAAGGAGAGAGGGACGGGTGATGTAAAACTACTTAAACACAAGGAGACTGGCCATATAAGACTCTTGATGAGAAGAGATAAAACGTTGAAAGTCTGTGCAAATCATTATAGTAAGTACACCATAATGTCTATTATGTTGATGATCAGTTGTGTAGAATTTCACTCTAGAGTTGTTGCAAGCAAAATGACAAATCTGTCTAATTATTCTTTAGGTAATTAAGAATTGTCCAGAAAATACTACTATTATTATGTTTTTATCATTTCTACACCTTCTTGTACATGCATGATGATGTTCTGTGACGGGCGGACTGAAATGATTCTGTTGAATGTCACTTGTATCATCTGATGTGAACAAGTGTAGAACTTATACCTTTATAAGCAGCATCTTCACAAGCCATGGCTATGATTCATTTAACATGTTTAAACTCATTTCCACCTTTGCCATGTTTGCACATGTAGGGCAATTTAACATGCATGTCAAATTAGAATAGAAGAATTGAAATGTGAAAACAAAATAATTGAATTTAATGTGCTGTAAGTTGTAATTATGGTAAGCATATATATACAAGTATGCCAGTAATGGAATACTTTGATGATCAACATTGCAAAATGATCAGTGCTAGCCTGACGCTCAGGATTATGAGAAAGTCGAAATTGTCTGATCAAACTATACAATCTGTCAGTAGAATTGGTTTTTTGGGGGCTGTTGGTTCAAAGAAAATTTATGAAGACTTGAAAATGATAAAAGATCAAGCCAAAAATTTACAAGATTTATACATGTAGCTGTATATGTTTCAGCACAACAAAATTGTAGGAAAATATCAGCCTGAGGGATTATTCTGGCCATTTCCTTTGATGAGAAAATTTTACATTTTTAACCATTTTCTATGAGAGAATCTGTCCAAATCAAGAATGTCTAAGAGAAAATTGTAAATTATGAGAGATACCGGTACCCTTGATTTCACTGCCCAAAATTATCTCTGAAATATAGTACCTCAGATTGTGCAAAATGTAAGCAATATGACGAAAACAAAGTGGTATATGCATTGGGTAAAAAAAAAAATATCCAGAAAATTTTGCTGTAGCTCTTTTCATCTTTTCTACATTTACTTGGACATATATGATGATGTTATGTGACGGGCGGACTGAAATAATTCTGTTGAATGTCACTTGTATCTTCTGATGTGAACAAGTAAAGAACTTATACATTTCTTATCAACGTCTATAGACTGATTGTTTCTACTTAATTCCGCCATATCATATTGAGCATTTCAAATGAGCTTGTCAAATTACAATGGGAGTTTGTTAACCTCTTTGGTCTTATCTATATTCATGATATACACAGAACTTGGTGCCCATTAGGGTGCTAGTCTAATGAAACCAGCGTAAATTTCATGGAAACACGGATGATTTTGGGCTGCGAAATTGAGAGAACTTCTTGATTTTGACATTGAATACCTACAAACGTACAATTCTCTCATCAAAGGAAACAGTCAGAATTATCCCTGTGGAAAACGTGCTTCAAACAAAATGTCACCAGTGAGAATTTTGTGACATCATAATGCATTTATGTCAGAAACTTTCCTAAATCGGAAGTACACGTGTCTCTGTATATTCAAATGACAGTACACACAGGAAAATATTGTCAAAATGTGGTATTATCATGATTATGATAAACATATCTTCATACTGATTTATCAGATTAGCTAACCAGGTTTGAGAAGAGCTTTGGTTGAAATTTTATTTTCAATCTGCCTTAATTTGAACTTTCATAGTTAAAAATATGAAGTGCCCTTTGTACGCATAAGTGGCAATGAGTTGAAACTTAACGAAAATCCTGGCTGGGGAATGTGAAATAGTTATCAGTTGAGTTACTTTCATCTAAACTTTATTTTATTTTAGTTACGTCCCAAATGGAGTTGAAGCCAAACTGTGGGAGTGATCGAGCGTGGGTATGGGGCGTACATGCTGATTTCGCAGACGAGGAAGCCAAACAAGAATTATTAGCCATAAGATTTGCTAATGCAGAAAGTAAGTGCAATATTTTACTTGTATACTGTATGTTTAGGAAGGTGGGGGTGGGGAATCCAAATCAAACAACAAACCTGGAAAGCTTCAAAGTTTATCTACATGTATGTTTTATAAATGAACTCTTATGCAGGGCTTGAAATTCATAGAAATTCCAAAGGAGCCATACAGGCTCCTTGTTCTGGAATTCAAGGAGCCCGTACCAAAAATCAAGGAGCCCGTAAATATTTAAGTTTCTTTTCTATTAATTACATAAGATAATTGTTGAAAGCATTTATTGTGAAAGACCATCTTTGACAGCAGTTTAAACACAACATTGAAGTAAATTATTTGGGTCCAAAAAAAGCTGACAATGTTTTTACTTAGCCTAAAATATATGAGCGCATCCCCCTCCCCAAAAACCTGAACAAATCCAGACAAATCGTTTTTAAATGTCAGTTGTATTAGAGGCTTTCTATATCGCCATCCGACTCGTCAATAAAACAATGATCCGTGCAATATGTTGTGTGTTTGTTGATTAAGATCCATCACTATATTCAAGCGTATCAAAAACATGAACATTGACCAATTTGTTATTTATTCATTTACGTGAGCGAGATATCCTCTATCTTATCTTGAAAAAAAATGACCATTATTATGTAATGACAAAGACAGCGAGGTCGGGTATTATGATGAATAATAAGACGGATAAAAATCAAAATGTAATGAAATCTGATACAGCGTACATGTATTTCTATTACCGATTTCCTGTCACGCTGAAACTTATATTACACGTGCCGGTCCAAGCGATCTAGTGATTACATGTATGAGATGCATGTAAATATTTTCATGTTACGTTTGTTGGTCACTCGATAGATACAGACAACACAATGCGTGCCATTAATGCATTATAGATTGACGTGCGCCGTAGAAGCCATAAACGTTTTCATCTCAGTTAAATTTAAAGCTTGAGGGGGGGGGGGGGGGGGGGGGGGGCGCTACGTGACGTTTTACGTCTCGGGTTGAAGCGGAGGCTAATTAACCGGATGTGCGGCAAATTAACGCCAAGGCGTACACACATTTTTGGAAAAAAACGCATGGCGGTCGATGAAACAGCATGGGGAGAACACTGGACTCATTTTTTCTACTCGCCAAACGGGCGAGTTCAGACAAGAATCTAATTGCTCGGCGGCACTTTCACTCGCCATTGGCGAACGGGCGAGTGGGAATTTCAAGCCCTGTTATCTTTTATAGACTCTGGTTTTAGGAAGAGAAATGTTTCATCCTAGATTATCCTGTATATTTTCTTTCTAGGTTTGTTAAGTAATTCTGGTTAGGTTAAAATCTGTTGCATGTAACATTGAAAATCAGAATTTTGTCAAATATATACATTGCAGGGAGTAAAATTAGCAATTGCCCAGTCGCCATTGGCGACCATTCTCATGACTGGGCTACTAAAACTTTGACCAACAGTCGCCCAGATGGCGAGTAGGAGATATGAAAATGCCGGTTTTCAATTACGTAACACTTCTCTCTACCGGTATCATTGAGTGAGTACTTATTCACACCTTACTGACCACAAGGCCTTGCAAGGTAGATTTAAATCTGTTTCGCATGACTGGCTACAGTAGGGAGCTCTCGAGTGGCCAACAATGGGATTAAAGTGATCATGTTACAGGTATGACAAGGGGATCAATAGCAGACGATTTTTAAAGACTCTTTGAATATTTAAAAAGAAAAAAGGAAAATAAGACATCAGGCATTTGCTCAACAAAGGATTTTCAACTTATTAGTTTAGTAGCAATCTGATTTATTAGCAACAATATTTTATCCTACACATTTTCTTCAAACCGAATGGCGATCAAGCGCGAAATCACGGGGTTGGGACCCCCTGGAATTGCCAGAAATTTTCAGGGTGGAGGGAGGAGGGGTAGAACCACTGGAACGTTTTGTCCCCAAATCCTTGTTTTTCTGGTGAGTGGGGAGGGATGGGACCCGGCTCCTACTGTAATTTGCCTTAAAATCCTTATTTTTTCAATTTCTACTTAAAATGAATGCACCCTTACAAAAAAGTTGGGCCCCTAATTTTCCAGCTGGGCCCCTAAATTTCATTTTCTACGGGCCCAGCTGGCCCCTAAGTCTTGCAGCCAATTTTACTCCCTGCATTGTTGAGACATTATCAGTTAAAATTAGTAACATGTAACATTGAGACATTATCGCTATTGCAATACCATCAAGTGCAAGTCATAATCATTGTACATGTTGTAAATTTTAAATGTTGGAATTTGATTAGCAATTAACATGAGATGGTTCTTTGCAATATGAATGTATAAAGGTTCATAAGACCTATTTATAGTAACTGTTAGTAACACGAATGATGATGAAACTGTGACGGGCGGACTGAAATTTCGCTGACGATTGTCACGATTAACTTCAATCTGACAGATGTTACTGTGCCTATGTGTATACACCTTACAGCAATATAATAGAAATTGCATATTTAGAACAATATAAAGTGATTTGATTTTTCAGATGCTCAGAAATTCAAAGAAAAATTTGAAGAGGCAAAGAAGTCAAATGCCAATAGATTACAAAGTAAGTTGTTTGAATAAATGATATCCGAGATGTTTCATTTGATGGCTAGACTACGGACATCGCATAGTTTGGCGACTTTTTCCATTGTGACGTCACAAACGAAGCACCGGAAACTTAACATAAAACCTTTGATTAATTATGACATGAAAATTCATAAGTTTGCCAAGGTTCTTGATGTCTAAAGCCTAATGTGTAAAATAAAGGTTTTTAATGGTTGATTCTGAGAATTTGAAAATGGACTATTGTAATCAAAGTGGTTATTCAATACATTATCAGACTTCTTTTGAGATGGAGCAATACTGATAGATTACAGAAAATTACATGTGAATTTATGTAGGAATTGTTGACGTCATATCCACATCAGGTAGTGTCTTCAAATGGGAAATAAATCTAGACATATGCTAGAGGTAAATGGACAGGGCTTTCACACCCTTTTTTGGGACTGGGGCAAATTAGATGTATTTTTCCATACCTTTACTGTTATTTATCCAAGAATTATACTTTTGATTCTTTTAATAGATGGTTTAACAGATGATGAAAAGACAAATACTGGACAGGGTGACACTGTGGCAACGGCAAACAAAACGGACGAAGACAAAGAATCCGAGAAGAAAACAGAAGATGTGGCCGAAAAACTGGGAGAATTAAGTGTTAAGGACAAGTCCAAAGAAACTAAAGACAAGCCCGAAGAAAATAAAGATAAAGACAATCAGAAAGATAGTACTGCAGAAAGTGACAGTAAAACTACGCAAGAAAGTAAAGATTGATGCTTATTGTTACAAAAATTCCCTGTGATGTGAACAAAGTCATTTGAATTATAACTTTAAAGTGGTTGTAATTCATACAACTCCTAGAATCTTCAACATTCTTGTTGCATAATACATGTTGTATTTATTCCTTCATCACATTGTTGTGCAACAGTCTAAAAATAGAATTCAGTTTGCTAACGTGTCGTCTTAAGGGCATGGTAGAGGACAAGGGGCTCCGATTTGCAATGTCTGTCTGTTGGTCTGTCTGTCACACAATTGCAACAGTGATTGCATGAAATAATTGCATTACCAGAATTTTTATCAAATATTAAATTTATATATACGTTTATATTGAGGCTTAAAAGTGCCTTTTATGTTTGGAAAGTTCTATTATATAATATATGATTTCAAAAGAGGATGAAAGTACAGATGAAACATTAAAATACAGTGAAGTTGCGACTTCAGCATTTAACATGTTTAAGCAATGTTCAGCACTTCATGTATGGAAGATAACTTCTGATGTAAACTAGGATTATCATCACAAAAATCATTTGCACATAAAACCTAGGTGAAAGTTGATACTAGGCTTAAATTCTGGTTATACAATAGAAAGAAAGAATGTCATGTGCATAAAGTGCATGATTGCTGATGTGCAACATATATGTACGTTTACACTTGGTACAAAGGGAAGATTATACATGTATAATTATGTATCGGTAAATATTACTAGGTTTACATTGACATGATTAAAGCAATGTACAAGTAATTGTATAATGGTATAAATTGGTTTGTAATTTAAGAAAGAAATTTTTATGAGCCAACTAATGGACAGTTCATCATTTCTGTTGTTTTACATAGAAAGCATTAATTATGCCCCCGGAATCAAAGATTCGGGGGCATATAGTTTTTGGCCTGTCCGTCTGTTTGTCTGTTTGTCTGTTTATCTGTTTGTCTGTTTGTCTGTCTGTTTGTCCGAAAAACTTTAACATTGGACATAACTTTTGAATGGGAAGTGATAGGGCTTTCATATTTCACATGTGTATTCCTTGTGACAAGACCTTTCCATTGATACTAAAATTGTTGACCTCGTGACCTTGATCTTGACCTTTGACCTACTTTTCAAAAACTTTAACATTGGGCATAACTTTTGAATGGGAAGTGATAGGGCTTTCATATTTCACATGTGTATTCCTTGTGACAAGACCTTTCCATTGATACTAAAATTGTTGACCTCGTGACCTTGACTTTGACCTTTGACCTACTTTTCAAAAACTTTAACATTGGGCATAACTTTTGAATGGGAAGTGATAGGGCTTTCATATTTCACATGTGTATTCCTTGTGACAAGACCTTTCCATTGATACCAAAATTTTTGACCTCGTGACCTTGATCTTGACCTTTGACCTACTTTTCAAAAACTTTAACATTGGGCATAACTTTTGAATGGGAAGTGATAGGGCTTTCATATTTCACATGTGTATTCCTTGTGACAAGACCTTTCCATTGATACCAAAATTTTTGACCTCGTGACCTTGACCTTGACCTTTGACCTACTTTTCAAAAACTTTAACATTGGGCATAACTTTTGAATGGGAAGTGATAGGGCTTTCATATTTCACATGTGTATTCCTTGTGACAAGACCTTTCCATTGATACCAAAATTTTTGACCTCGTGACCTTGACCTTGACCTTTGACCTACTTTTCAAAAACTTTAACATTGGGCATAACTTTTGAATGGGAAGTGATAGGGCTTTCATATTTCACATGTGTATTCCTTGTGACAAGACCTTTCCTTTGATACCAAAATTTTTGACCTCGTGACCTTGACCTTGACCTTTGACCTACTTTTCAAAAACTTTAACATTGGGCATAACTTTTGAATTTGAAGTGATAGGGCTTTCATATTTCACATGTGTATTCCTTGTGACAAGACCTTTCCATTGATACCAAAATTGTTGACCTCATGACCTTGACCTTGACCTTTGACCTAATTTTCAAAAACTTTAACATTGGGCATAACTTTTGAATGGTAAGTGATAGGGCTTTCATATTTCACATGTGTATTCCTTGTGACAAGACCTTTCCATTGATACCAAAATTTTGACCTCGTGACCTTGACCTTTGACGTTTTAACCCAGTGACCTCACATACATGTACTTAACAGAAAATAGTGTTCATACTAACAAAGATGCCACCGGGGGCATTCGTGTTTCACAAACACAGGCTTTATTTTGATTCTATAAAGATTACGACATATTGAAAGGAAGGGATGAGTGGGGTCAATATAAAAGTAAAAACTAGCTGGAGTTATACATGTATGTTGGGTTTACTAGGGTCAATCAATATGTAAACAGTAAGCAGTAATATGTTGGCATTTTAATTGTAAATCATTAATGTTCTTGTATCTCGTTAAACTGCCCACAAGAGCAATTTATGTATCCACTTTATACACACTTGGCATGATGATGATAAACATACTATTTTGGAGTATTTAAAAATGTTATAAAGAATGATGCATGTACTGTTTATCATTAACCTTGTTCCTCTTAAGGTATTCAACCCCTAATGCATTTTCAGATATAAATACCAGAAATAAGAATTTTCAATTTCTTCAAAAAGAATGCTTTATATACTTTCAATCTAAAATTATGAATTACACTTCTCATACAATGATCTACTCCTTCGCCCCGAAGATACCCGATCATGAAATCATCGGTATTTGTCGGGAAATTATGAAATGTGCATAAATTTAAACTGGAAGTACTCTTTTAGGGTGCAGGATCCTTAATTATGTCACCGGTACATACATACAATATTAAAAATCTGAAATTTGTGACTTCTTGAGCATGCCTCTCATTTCTCATGAGTTTATTTTCAAGAAAAGCATTTCTTCAACAGTTGTAATAACTCTCGGTTGAAAGATTAAACTATTTCTCCTGGTTATATGCATGGTTCTAAAAAAAAAAACAAGTTTTTCTATTATATATTGTCGAGTTTAGAGTTCAGAAGTTTTGTTAAGAAGTACATGTAATAGGATTTTTTGGCTGCAAGAAAATTGAACCTCAAAAAAAAATAATGTACAATTATTTGTGTTAATATTTGAAAAATAAAACTGCTGTTTTGATTTAAAAATTGCTTTAGTATTGTCATGTATTCATTAAGATGCTCAAATACTTGAGATAATATAATATTACTCAATTTGATGACTGTTGTTTTCTATGATTAATGTTCTTTATTTGGTTAAGTGCTATCAGTCTTGTCATGTGAAACAATTAAAGTTGACAAAGTTTTATTTAGTCTTTGATGTATTATAAGCTGAATGGTAAAAAATATATGAAAACTGACATTCTGTGTAATAACTTAACATCTGTCTGCCTGTGTAATGACTGAACATCTGTCTGTAATAACTGAACATCTGTCTGTAATAACTGAACATCTGTCTGTCTGTGTAATAACTGAACATCTGTCTGTGTAATAACTGAACATCTATCTGTGTAATAACTGAACATCCGTCTGTCTGTGTAATAATTCTTGACCTTGGAGTTAAACCTACTTTTGAAAATTGACATTGGTCATAACTTTTGAATGCAGACTTGATTTTTGTCTGCTTCTAAGAGGAGATTCACTTCTCATGTAAAAAAAAACCAGGAATTAATCTCCAAAATCCAGTTCTGTAGCTGACCTGCTTATCCTCCGTATTTTACCTTATTTTTTCACATAATCTCTGTTCCTGAAGAAGTTGGTGGGATGTATTTCGGGATTATCAACAGCATAGTAGACAGCAATAATCATTG
This sequence comes from Pinctada imbricata, assembly GCA_033119305.1. NCBI lineage: Eukaryota > Metazoa > Mollusca > Bivalvia > Pterioida > Pteriidae > Pinctada > Pinctada imbricata. The sequence goes on from VSWD01000013.1 coordinate 37,124,747, forward strand.
AGACTTCAAACTTTCCACAAATATTGATTTTCAAGGTCAAGCTCACTGTTGACTTTGGCTTAAAAAAGCACACAGGTTCACAAAATCTTTATAAACACTAAAGAAGTACCCATCAGTTATTCAGTCTCAAAGTCGAGAAGGCAAGGCAAAATCATTAGAATTTCCATTTGAACAGTTGCGAACCTCGGTATAAATGTTTCCTATAGGGAAAGGATAAAACATCGATATTAATGGTCAAGGGTCAAGAAACAATGCAAACCAATTTTTAATGCACCAGACACGTGTTCGGATATTAAATCCGCTGGTGAAGGTTACTATGGACTTGTGAAGAGCATTCGGATGTTCGTAGGATCACCAAACCTCCCACAAATGTTCTTATTGGGAGATGATGAAACCCATTCATATTTAAGGTCAATGTGAAATGTCGGCATAAATCTCGACTTGAAATAGTAAATACGCAGTTGCGAAGGGGATGCTGCTGCATAGGCTTGCCTTGCATTTATTTGAACCAAAAATGTGGAATACGGAAGTGCGTATAATTTAAAACTTTAAAGTACCTAAAGCCGTACACAAAAAATGTTTTGACCATATCTGTCAATCGTGATGACCGCCAACTGGTCCAGTTTTGGCGGACTATTGCAGGTTTTTTTTCTCCACGATTTTTACAAGATTTAATGAAGTACTAGCAGTCCTCCACAAAAATTGTATTGGTACCCGGTCTCTCAAACAATTCAGCCGCAAATGGATCTGGCTCATACATGTATTTATATAGCCTAATACTGTGCAATTCGAACGGGACACTGTGTAGAGAATCATTTGATGTTGTGATACTTTTCGACCCCCTCCATCGATGAAGAATTTTAAGCAAACTTGAAAGAAGCAACTGCTTTATCATAATTAAGGTCCTCTACCTATATACATGTATTATGTTCTTCGACTCCATTCTAAGGGCTATGCTTGACTGATAGATATACAACTGCTGCACAGAATTTGATGAATTTTGGTAAGGATCTAGTACTAAACTTGAGGTTCTTCACTAGAACTGTGTATTTTGATCCGATCCGTCGAACAAGATGGCCATCAATAGGCCTGATTGGCTTAGTCATTCCAACTTATCATCAACAGCTCAGTTCGTCAACAGCACACTTAGTATATCGAATGGCATGTGGCTCAGACATCGATATAGGGGTTTTTGGTCTTTGGGTTTTTCTTACATTGTATAATCTCGCAACAATTTCGTTTTAAAATCGGCGTATCCGGGCTATAAATCATGTCAATGGAAGGGATTTCAACGTTGGGACTCATTGTACACGATACTAGATAAATTTTCTAGAAATCCATGATAATGTCTATAAGTTACATTCTGTGAAAATGGCTATGTTCCAATTAAAGGAAAGTTATAAAGTTATATATAAAGTCGGTAAACTCCTCGGATCAGCCCAAGTGCAATCAAATTCAAAAAATATAAAGTTATAAACTCTCAAACCTCAGTAAGTTTTTGTCCACCCAAAGATCAGACCCTGCATCCGCACGTGCAGACTGAAATAATAGTCAAAAGCTGCCATATTGACCCCGTTAGAAATAACCTATGTGCTTCCTTTTTACAAGGAAGTATTTTATGTGATTTCTACATGAAGTACTTTATTTTATATAATTACTTCCCGTATGTGTTTAGTTAGATAGTGAAAATAGCTGAAGTTTTCCTTCCAATATCAAGAAACATTTCCACGTATAGAACAAAAGGGAAAAAGGTAAATGATCTTTGATCATAATTAGATACGTAAGTTGAATGTCTATGGAAAATGATAAATATATTCTAAGAAAAAGGTTAGTATTTCATGTGTGTTTCACGTCTATCTGATGTTTTTTTTTCTATATAGTAAATATGCAATTCTAGATTAATTGAAACTCTTTTATTAAAGTACTTTTCGATGGAAAGAAACGTGAAATTTTTTATGATTAATGTAATTTTTTAAACAGATCATTGGGGTGTGTAAATATTCTTGGTCAGAATTAACTAACTTTCAAGTTTAAAAAAATGAAAACAATGTGCATATTTAAAATAAGCCTAACGACCCAGAGATAATACGTAGTTATGTTGCACTGTGAGTTCAAATTAGCCGCAAGCATCACGCACTATGAAGTAATTCCCAAAATGCGATGTTAACGTGCGGCGGGCATGCATGCTTTCGTTTTCAGTTGAACCATGAAGCTAACGATGCAATGAATTTAACATGCACAGCGACTCGTAACCGTCCAATTTGAAGCACCTTTAGGATAAAGACTGTCGAAATAACGATCACTGCATTGCTCCCCCCCCCCCCCCCCCCCCCGTATTTTCAGAATCAAAGTCTTATACACTGCCATCCATAATATTAAAATAATTCTACAAACAAGGAAATCACTCTGAATTCTTTATGAATTTATCCAAACTTCTCCATTCTGAACTTGAAAGACCTATAATAATTGGCTTCACATAATTCAAAATTATGAATTCTGATATCAAAAATGTAAATAGAGACTTTTTTCATCAGCACAAAAACTATCATTTTTATTCAAAAAAGAATAAAAATTCAAAAAATCGAAATATTTTGGTCACGTTTGTTACAAATTATGATTTCTATAAGGTTCATCTTCAGATTTATACAGCAATGGATTTGAAACTTTGCATTTCCTAACAGCTACATGAACAGAAATGGTGTATACTAATTTATGGATGGCAGTGTATACTCTCAGTCTCTCCAAAAAGGAGTCCATGTTCCTTTTTATGCCGAAACTTAAAAAAAAATCTTTATACTGTGAAAAGGTCGTCTTTGTATTCCCCAGCAGACACTTAAACTTAGTTGAGGGTCCTGAAACTTCTCGGAGCATCGTATTCCATTGTGCAACGAGTTTCGACATACGGATTTTATTGTTGTGGAATTGTAACATTTTAGGATACTTGCCCGTAATGAGCAATAAAAGAAAAGAAAACAAAAGACCCCCCCCCAAAAAAAAAATACCCACCCCAAAAACCTGTATTTCTTGACTCGACGTAAAAATTTATACGTTACGTTGAACAGCGACAACAGTTATAAAAATGCTAGATATACGTACGTTAGACATATATATATCAAGAAATATAAGAAACAAATGGTTTTCACGTGACTCGTATTAACTTTTTATTTTGTTTTATGAAAATGAAATTCATTGACTAAAGTATCTTTGCTGAGCAGATTCTCTTTATTCTAAAATTTCAGAATGGGCGTCACAAAGGAGAACGTAAAAGAAGTGCTTCGTGCTATCTTTGTTATTCCTTTCATCGCTGGAAATGCATTGCCTTACGATGAATTCCATACCGGTACCAGAGAGATGGACGGCAGTTTATCGTCGACGGTAACCATAGCATGTCTAACATCGGTAATCTTCGTCATCATCGGTGTCTACACGGCAAAAGCCGAGATCGTTACCAAAGCCCGATACATCATGTGGAGCCTTAATTGCACTTTGATCATATTTGGTATGGTGGCACTGGGAATGATATCCGTACTCGCCTATAAAAATAGGTCAACGTGGTTCGTGAGACCATCGAGAGGTCACGGTGACTGGAATCTCAAAGGTAAATTCTTGTGGGTGTTCGGTTTGGCAGTTATATTGGATACGTCCTTCAACTTGGCTTCGAACATCCAATGCATTTCGAATAGTCAGTACACGGGATACCATATCGCGTTTGCCTCCCAGGATCTTATATATATTACATTTTTCAGCATTCAGCTAGCTTTTCTGACTTATTTTCGAAACTTCAAGTTTGAGAGTAGTGTAAGAATAAACTATGGAATATTGATGGTACTTCTGGTAAACCTGTGCCTTTGGTTTCATGCCGTTGTAGCTGACACGAACATAGAAATTCAAGACTATATGAATCAGACCAAAAGTAACAACACAGATTTGAAAGAAATGGTGTGCGTGTTCAATTCAACGATCAAGAAGTTTCAAGGAAAAATATTGCGGTATCTGATCCCCGCGAGAATCGAAGCTGCTCTACTCTCGACAAGTTTTCTTCTGTCTATGTGGCCCTCCATCAGAGACAACACAATGTTCTCTCTTCAGCCAATGTCCAGTAACGATTTTGACGTCGATGAACGTCAGCCACTTCTAACAGGAACCGGAAACGGAAACGCACCGACTGCGCATGCCAGTAGACGACATCCAGCTTCGTTTTTCGCATCCATGCTTTATGGAACATCAATTAACATAATAATGGTCGTGAGCACACTCGTATTTGTGTTTGCATTTGAGAACCAAGAACGATCAAGGAGAGACATGTACCCGGTATGGAGGGGCATCTTGATCTCGTACAAATTTTCCATGTTGATTATGGTCCTTATCGTGTTCCGTATATTCGCCAAATATGGCGAGGACGACGATTCGGAGTCAAATCTAACAGCGACCGAATACATTCTGATATTTTCCAGTGCAGGAGCAGCCGCTAGTTACACATTTGAGTTCATAGGCGCTCTTCAAATCCCGGAAAGTGAAAACACAATAAAAGGGATGATTTTGGCAGACAGTGCGCTCGACATCATCACAAAATATTTGCAGACGATCTTGATCATTTCATTCAAAGACGCCCTCTTGCGGAGATATTCAGGATGTATTTCATTGGAGTACCTCTACGTCCTTCTGGCGGTGAGCAACTTCCTGTTGTGGTGCGGAAACAGTTTCGTGAACGTGAATTTAAGCAGCATGAATTTTCCAAACGAGAAAAATGGAGGTCTGTTTGGACACGACAGTAAGATAAACAGTTTTAACAGATATGTTTTGAATCCAATTATTATTTTCTACGATTTTCACGCATCAATGGACTTGTTCGAAATGTACATGAAATTGCGAAATAGATGAAGAATTAATGGTACGGGAGACAAATTTCAGAACGTCTTCAGATTATGAAATGTTTCTTCTTACTTTTAAACTTATTATTAATTAAGTCCTTTTTTGGCTTAAAATTCTTATGCTTATGATTAAACATGCGAAACGTTTTCAATGTGCAGTATTTCTGCATACTAGATAATGTTATATGTTCTCTTTGTTATGTACATATACTGGTGTCAGAACAGTTTCCGGACAGTAACAGTTACCGGACAGTCACCCTTTTCAAGTACTTAGAAGGAAATTATTTTCAAAATTTTGTGACAATTTTGTAGATTTTTAAATGCAGAATTCAAATCACGAATCAGATAAACAAAATTTTGCATCTAAGTAGCTTTATCACACCACCCTTTCACCCCTTTTTGTTCCGTTTAATATCGCACACCGGGGGGAGTCGCTGAAAACCATACTATTTTAATCTACGTGATTTGAGAAGTCTCGGTTCTATTTTCAAGTTTATTTTTACACAGTCATTTGTAGAAAAGATTAAAGAAAATAATATCCAAAGATCATCCTGTTTGGGCTGAAATTGATCGAGATTGACAGATTTAAAATCAGATGTCCGGCAACTGTTCCAGTGACCTGCGAAAAATGGTCAAAATATAGGGTTGTAAAATCGATCTAGAAACCATATTTCCTGAGAGATTTAATATTTTCTTTCAACATGAGTATCTGTGGAAAGGGCATAGCATTATTTGAGAGAAATTTGAATGCTTTCCATTGATGGACGGAGGAGTTATCCCCGAAAAACCTTCAAAATCGTCCGGAAACTGTTCCAATACCAGTATAGTAATATAATATGCTTATAAATGAATGTGTAAAATACATTTCTCGGTTGAGTGTCTCAAAAACTTCAAATACTTTGATTTATTTCGAATATCATTAAGTGGAGCCACCTAAAATTATCCGCTGTCAAGTTTTCTCCAGTAGTTTATTACTTATCACTGATGTGCCGCCATATGATTTTAGACCGTATTTAAAACATAGTGTCATGAGAGATGACAGAGCTCACACTATGACAACATTACCTCCTGACCAGCATCTGTGCCTATATTGCATCAAGTTTCTCCAGATGCATCTCCCATACAAGTGTGGTTGATAAAGGACGAAAGAAAGCTAGAAATGAATTTATTTAAAATCAATATGGGTCAAAATATGGTTCAGAAACAATATATATGTATTTAACAGCATTGCTGTAAGCATCCTCAGATGCATTATCCGCACAAGTTTGGTTGATCTAGGACTTATTATAGGATATTGCGATGGACCTGTCCCGTTTTACTTATCCTAGTCACTCAAGTGTGAAATATAGGTCACTGTCAGATGCACCATCCGTATCATGCAATAAGAGACTGGCAATGGACTTAAACTGGACGCCCAAGCGTGGAATATACATGTAGGTCAGACCATAGGTCACTGTCATATATGTAGGTCAGACCATATGCTATGTAGGTCAGACCATACAGGTTTTTTTTCAGATGCCATAGTCACACAGGTTTGGTCATATAATTGGCTTGCAATGGACCTATCCCATTTTATCTATCCTGATCGGTCTTGAAGCGTAAAATATAAGTCAAATGCAGCGCATTCGCAAAAGAAAGGAGGGGATCTCCAACAACACCTTAGTTGCAGCACAAACAGCAAACCCCCCAAGACATCCACTGTAAAAACACAAAGAATGTTAAACGTCTTTAAATTCAATAGCATCATTTAAAACCTGATAAATTTACAGCATGGACCAGACATGCACGTAGACACGCATAGAAAGAGACGCAATGGTACAAGGAACTCCAAATCACAGAGAAACACCAAACATAAATGACTACACATAAACCTGAGAGCGGACGTCGACGCAGACAATAGAGCGATAGCATTTATAAGACCCCTCTACTTTGTGGAGGTGAGCTAAAAAGAAAACGATTTATCACATGTACATGGGTGGAGAAATTAATAAAGTCGAGACGGCAATTCATTTAAAAGAATTTATTAATGGACGAGAATTAAAGCAATCGATGCTTACCGGTAATCAATTTTTGATAGTCTTCGTTTGAAAACACGAAATAAATGCATGTCGTTGTAGAAATGGACCGTTTAAACGTTGCAGGGACAGTACGATTTTAACTTTCTTTTCAAATTCAATAAGAAGGTGAAAGCCGAAGGATTATCGGCTCTCCGCAAATATTCAATATTATATACCTGACCTTTATCTATATTTATTAATACTTTATTCTTTAATATCTAGATAAGGTACATTTGTATACTACTGACTTGAAGTTTCTAATACCGAAATATTTATCACGAACATTTGTGTACTTAAGTATCATTTAGATAAAAAGAATACTGGTAGTGAATTCAAAGATTTAATACAGTAAGAATAAGATGAAAGTTTACAGTTTGAGATATCGGCATTCCTCAGAATTAGTAATTTATGAAGTTGGAATATTATATTTTCATGCGAAAGTAAGGGCATACATGTATATATGCAATGCCCATCAAAAGAGACTTTCAGATAGCCTCGGTTTGGAGCCGTTTAGCGCTCTGCCTCCTTTTCATTTCATCAGTTCTAATAATTATCGCTTTCTCGTGTACGGGATGGGGAGAAAACGGACTTGGCGAGCACTGGGGATTGTGGAGAAAATGTGGGGAATATGACGTAGACAGGGTGGGCTGTCTAAATCTGGATGGATCAGCGAGTGGTAAGAGATACTATTCCAATTTTGAAACTTCAATTCCTTTTCTTGTACTTTTAAAATGCTTATTTATTTTCTTCGTAAACACCCCAATTTAATCACAGAAAACCAATTTGAATTAGAAAGAAAGAGTTATCCAAACTGATGAACTATGATGGACTCCATGAACTCGCTTTTGAAGTGTTCGATGGATTGAAATATCATGATTATACATGATCCCCTTCACCCAATCAGATAACTAAGTTCAGATACAGTTCAATCTAGGAAACCGCTATTGGACATGATAATTGTTACTTGTAAATATACATTTTGGTTGTGTCAGAAAATCACTTCGGCATTTAATAAGTACCACTGATGAGGATTTACTGTCCGAAACATGTGTCTGGTGCATTGAAATTGATTTGGAATTTTCTTCAAGAAGGTAAAGAGTTGGAACATTTCTGTTTTATAATAAAACACTTAGTTCCTTTTGCAGTGTGGAACAGTTAAACTTTGTGGAGCAGTTAAACTTGTTCCCATTGACTGGATGTTTTTAAAAGTGTAATATTTACTTCTTTCCATCTCCGTCTATTGAAAGCCCTTTATCAATTTGACATCACATATATCATTTTGCTATTTCGAAAACTTGTCACTTCATCCAAAAATATCATCGAAATCAAAGAAGTTAAAGGTTACATGTAACATCTTTAGCACTATCCCTCCAATGCTATTTTGGCAAAAGATTTCTATTCACTATGCTATTGAATCGACCCTACACAAAATTAGGAGCAGCTCACTCTCTTCAAATGAAATGCACAAATTTAAATAACAAAAAAAAAATAAATAAAAAATAAATAAATAAATAAATAAATAAAAAAAAAAAAAAAAAAAAAAAAAAAAAAAAAAAACCCAGAAGGCGCTAAGTAATGAAATGCATTTTTGCTGATTCATAAAATCACTAACGCATTAAGTAAGTACCACTGGCGAGGATTTACAACCCGAAACACGTGTCTGGTGCATGAAAATTGGTTCGAAACTTTTCTTCAAGAAGGTAACGATTTGGAAAACTTCCATATTATTAAAGTAATAATTACAAATACCAATTCACTTTTCTCCATCAGACTGGTGGGCGTTCACTCAGGCAGCCTCTGTATTCGGGTTGATAGGAACATTCCTGGCTTTTGGAATGCTGATTTTGTATATATTTACGGAGAGCTGCAAACAGAAGAAGGAGCTTGTTGTAGCCATGACGTGCATTTGTTTCTTTTGTGGTAAGGAAATCATCAGTTGAAGGTTGTTTGCATATTTGCTTTACAACAGACATAGAGAAGTATACAGTATGAAAAAATGTAAACAACCATATATAGTATTTACACATTTTATATTTTGAAAACAATAATTGCCACTCACGCATTTTATTAGTCTTTTCCATCAGTGAATGAAAGTAAAACGTATACACAAAAGCCTTAGTCCTACATGTATTCCAAAAGCCACAATCGAAAGGCTTACGAATTTTGGAAAATGTTTGAAATACAAAAATACAAGAAATAAATCAGCGATCATCTTGCGATATTGATGCCATCGCTGAACCGCACCAGGTTGATGACTGTTCATCTTTGATGTTATTTCTCTACTTTGAAAATAATTTAGCTCAAACTCGAATTTTATTCTACATCAACTGTTTGCAGTAATGGAGATTTCTAATCGGAATGAACAATTTGTATGTTTTGTAATTCCAATGGTTAAAAAAAATAATTATTAAAAGAAAAAAAGTTTAATTTTAACAAAATCAGTTGAATATGATTCTCTATTCTGATGGCCTCACATTCGTTATTTGAATCACCGAATATATTATACTTGTATCCTCCGAAATGGAAGTTATATATAATTATAACTGGATGTTACAATGCTACCGAACTGAAGTGACGGGTGTTAAATGCAAGCAGGAGATGCTGACTCTTCCTGGGCACCTGTTCTCACTCCCATATTGGGAGTTCGCTTCTTTTCATATGGAGGAGGTTTTTCTTTGTTTGCTTTGGTTCTTGTTTTATCCTGATTTTGTAAGCCTTCGGTTTATGATTTTCTGTTTTTAAATCCAGCCACGAATAAAAAAGTTAGAAATGTTGCTTTAGACGCCATTTTGTTGTAGACATGAAAATGATTAAAAAATCATACAGTTGGAGAGATATATACGTTGCATAGTGTGTAGTTTTCCTGATGAATTATCGATTTTGTACTATGTATTGGGATATGGTCATTTTCCATATTTGTCATTGATATGTTTCAGGAATAATGAACCTGATTGGATGTATCGTGTTTGGTGTGTACTGGGACCGTACGTACATGGAGGAGATCGTTCTAGGGCAGACTGTATTATACTGGCTGTCCTACGCCTATGGACTGTCATTGGTGGCATCCATACTGGATTTGAGTGCTGGATTTGTACTGGTGGTGGAAACGAAAAATAACAAAGAAGCCGTGGCCGAATGACACTACACTAGTAATAAAACGACAATACCTGGCCAGAATTAGTAGTGCTTTCTTTTGATGTTGAAACAGAGCTTTTAAATACAAGTACTGTAGTAACTGTTGTTTTTAGGCATAACAACAAGTTGATCAATGACACTTTTGACAATCTTGGAAACAGAGGGAGCTTGTAATCCTCCCTTTTTGATGTTATGATTTAGTCTGGAAAATTGTGATACATCAACTTCATTTAAATTGAAATCAACTTATGTGCATCTCAACACATGTTTCGAAGAAAGATAGATATTCCTTCAAGAATTAAGAAAGGAATCTTATATTTTTTCTGTTGGTGCAGGTATCATCCAAAACATTGGACATAAAACTGCATCACGCGCGTAGCGTGTTGATGCAAAAGTTTTCTGTCCATTTTTTCGGGTGATACCTGCATCAAACGAAAAAAAAAAAAAAAACAAAAAAAAAAAAAAAAAAACAAAAAACTGTAAGATTCATTTCTTATCATTTTATATCATCTACTTATCTCCTCCCATCTTTTATGGAAAACAGACTGCTTTATTGGATCTAAAAACAATCAATCACGGCACTATATTTCGTAAGTTCCGGGGCTTGCGCAGTGATAAACTGCCTCAAAAGACGAAAACAAGTTAGGGCAGCCGCCATGATTTAAACAGCGAACGATTGTATCCCTATATCTTTGGAATAAGGACCAGTATGAGTAAATCTTACATGCACAGTTAATTTTTTAGGAAGTAAGAAAGAAATGGTACCCTTGAAATGTTAAGCAAACATCAACATATTGTATTTTCAGCATCGAGTTTATTCGTGCTTGAAGAAATAGTGCTATATAAATAGACTTCCGTGAAAAAACTTGTTGATCTAAGTTTAATTCTTAGGAAATCAGAATCTTCGTTTCCTGAAAATATCAATGGAAATTTAATGATTTCATAATCTATCCGGCAAACAACGTAGTTTGATTAAAGTTTTTAAATTACAATTCAATTTGTCGCAATCAGAATATTCATACACTGACTCATCAACATCAGCTTTCTTGTAGTTAGATTGTTCTGTTTTCTTCTTTATTTCATATTTGTAGAAGAATGAAAGGGAAAGGGTATGTCGGATTTTGTAAATAGGTAGATATAAGAATGTTTTTCAATCATGTGTCGAATTTTATGTAATACTAGTACGCGATTTAATACATATTTACACATGTAAATGAATGAATTGTAAGGACTGTTAGATAAGAATATCCCAAAATGATAGCTTCATGTACTTCTTCTCCATATTAACTCAATTCATCGTTGAATGTTTATTTCTGTTTCTGCATTCAACTTTTTGAAGAAGATCTGTATAATTAATAAATGTTAAAATAGATAACGCTCAAAATATTTATTCAGAAGTTTGCAACTTTGTATCATAAATAAGTGCAGCATGTACCTAGTTGATGAGAAAACCGGAAAATACTGGACAAGTTTGTCCGTCACATCTAACTCGACACCGGTTGTAATGAACCTTTATGTACACTTCTTCGTCAATGTTAAGATAAATGACAGCATTCCCTGTAGCCGAGCCATAAGAACCGGTCACCGAATCCGACAGAACCTTTGCATATACTTTTCCTTCGCTTTCAATATACCAAGATAAGAAGCAGTTTGCTGCAGCAGTGAAGGACACAGAGATGAAGTAAAGACCTCGGGCAGGGGCGGTAAATATTCCATTGTTATATCCGTCGCCAATATTTAAGTCCACCTGATTAAAATTCACAATTCCACCAGATTTTAAAGATGAAAGTGACGTGGCTTGTGCATGGAAGGCAACTCCTAGTGGAAAAAGAATGATTAGAATGAAAACAAACAAACGAAAACAAAATAAATGAAAATAAGGATCTTGATGTATTTGTAGACACTGGTTGCTTAATTATTAAGTTACAGACACTGCTTTATTTTTCAGAAATAAATATTGAAAAGGCCACAATAGTTTTGTGTTGCAACAAGGTAAACGAATCATTAGCACATCAATCAGAGTGTGAAATATCCAATTTATGGAAAAGGTTCAAAATGCATTGTCATAATGGTTTCTTGTATATTGAACCGACATAATACATGTATGTGACATTCGTAATTTCGTAAAGTTCTTACTTCTTAGGGGTCCATTGCTAGAGTTGTTTCCTTGATTATTTTGTGGATCGACTTTGCCAAAAATATGTGCCAAAATAAGTCCCGATATAACATAATGCAAAGTAGTCATCATCTTTGTTATTGTAATCAGGATTGAGTACTGCAGCACTCATTATATATGTTTTACCCTAAATCAGCTGTCGCTTTGAAACGGGAAATCTACCTGGGCATTTTACAAGCGAATCTTATAGCTCACATGTAAATATAAATATACACAGCTATAAACTGACAAGCACAAAAATCCCCCGAGAGCATGCAACTGAATTTAATTTTTTTGTGTTTTTTTTTTTTAAATATTTGAATGCAAGAATTTATTCATCTGTATTTTTTCAAATATATATACATATTAACGTTCTCAGTAATATTAGTTCACGCTCGTTTCGTACAGTACAGTATAAAATCAGTCCATGAACATGATGCAGTATGCGTTTTACTTGTTACACTTTATATTATTCCTACAAGACTAACCTCAAGTTGTATTTATGATGAACTACATTCACTTGCATGCACAAAAACACGGACGCGCGGTACAAATGTCTTACTCACTGTCAAACATTGTCTCGAGAGGATGATAAAGTTGATATGATTGTCCTGCCACTTATCAATTTGAATTTAATGTCAAGCCGACTCAAAGCTTACAACATAAACAACAAATTTGAATTTTCTGTTACATTCAAATTTTCTTCAAGAAGGAATATAGTTTGAACACTTCTGTATTATCAAAAGTTTTAAAAAAATACACACAAGTCCTTAATACCAATATGACTTCTGACATTCTCGTGATGATCTAAACTTTTCAGTGACATCGAAAGATACAAAGCTTGCCGTTCGCCGTAACAATGTTAATTGCCTTTTCAAAATTAGGAATAACGTTTGACAGCTTATCTCTTCATAATCCAATAATCTAATTAGCAGTGGCTACCTGTATTTCACACCTTTTACGGTTCCCCGCTTACCTGCGTTACACCTGAACGCTTTTAATGCACTTTTGATTACTTAGAATCGATCTGTCATTGTCGAAATCGCGTGTTTGCCGGTACTTGAAAACTCATTTTTAGAAAATTCCCTTTGTCGCAAATAGCGATTTTCTTTTAAAATTTTGTCGCAAAATGCGACATTTGCGAAGCCCAGCGCGAGCCCTGACAAATTATGTGTAGTCTTTTGTGTTTCATGTTTATATGTCGTGTGTCTCTTTTCCGTCTCTTGGTATGCTCGTCTTTAGTGTTTTCGCATCGGGTGTTTTCGTGTTTTGCTGTTGGTGCTGCAACAAGGTCTTGTTGGAGATCCTCTCCCTTCCTTTGGAATACATTTTTTGAGGAAGTTCTTCGGAATATATCTTTGTGAGGAATTTCTTCTGTTGCTATGAGGAACTTACAAAATCCCTCTTTCCGGAATGATCAGTGACATTCTGGATTACGATTGAATGGCATTCATTATCACCAAACAAGACATGTTTACTAGATATGTACAATATAAGTTAAAGAAGATCCTGACGAAAATCGCAACAGCACTCACAATAGAACACCAAATTGAGCATCGACGGACCCTTAGCAAGCTAGAGGTGGGACCAGATGCCCGGGAGGAGTATGCATCACCTGTTGGCTAGCCGCACCCGCCATCGATGTTCATGCACGAAAATAAAAACAATATATAAAATACATGCACTGTCTGAGGTTATGTCTATATAGAAAGTGCTATGGCGACCATGTCAGGAAAAATATTCAAAACACTTACTGTCAACCCCTCGCGGGGAACTTTATTACGAGCTCAACACGGCAAAGGGCATAAGTGTGACGCAAATGAGTTAAAAAAGATCCTGATGAAAATATCAACATCACTAACAGAAGAGTACCAATATGTACGACAATCACACAATTGGACAAGCTTTCATGTCCAGAGCTGTTGCGACGGGTGTTGCACGTAGACAGGAGACGCTTACTCTCCCCGGGTACATGCTCCCATTTCGGAATGTTCCTCATTACGGGGTTCTCAGCTGTTCCAATGTAAATTCTAATGACTCGACTATGAGACTGTATAACTGATGGGTACTTCTTGATGCTTCCTTTTTGAGTAATTCGTCGCAATCAGAATATATTTGGAGAGTCATATCCTCGCCTCCGTGACAACATCATGGCAGTATTTAATTAAGAAATAAAAAATGACAAGCCGGGCTCTATTGTCTCATAATGCCCGAGCGTCCTCAGCCAATCACATTTATTACCGAGCCGCGTCAGCGGCGAGGTGATAAATGTGATTGGCTGAGGACGCGAGGGCATTATGAGACAATAGAGCCAGGCTTGTCATTTTTTATTTCTATTCTAATGTTGACCAAACTTAGACCTGTAAAAACCAGTTCCTGTCGGTTTATCTGATTTCAGAAAATGGGTAGGCGTGGCTTATCGCTATAGGGCCTATATTGGAAAATAGAGCCCGGCTCGCGTCTGTTGTCTTAATAGGGAAAAAGAATCAAGTCATATTAGAATTATGATTTGAAGTTTGAAGCTATTTTGGACATTGATGTTTGTACGGCTTCCCATTTGTTAGGCACATTGCCTGTAATACTGTCGTTTTAAAATGTACATTTATACTCTTTATCTCGTCTCGTCAGAGGATTTCCTCCTTTGTATTGTATATTGCGAGGTAAAGGATGACCATTGACACTGAGTCTGGATTCAGGTTTTTTTTTTATCGGACTTTCATGCGCTGATGAACTAAACTGAACTCGATCTAAAAAACTATAGTTCATTAAAAATGCTACTGTCTTTCGTGTTTTATGGTGTGGTGTTATTGATTTCGTATGTTTGTCCATTTTTCATCCTCCTGTGAGAGTGCGTTTCGTTTTCAAAAAATTCTATAGCTATTGATTGTATATTTTGGATTCTTATTTTTTTGTTTTTGTGTTTTACCTTCATTTACTGATTGTTCAAACACATTTTCAAGCTCGGCGATATTCGGCAACTGAATTATTCTTTTTATATTAGAAAGTATCTTTTCTGCAGAGTTATGATAGCTTATAACGTGGGTCCTGTAGCATCATATCCCACCCATTCTGCTACGTCTTTCGGTACGCATTTTCGACATAGTAACTTTCATACTTTTTTGGCTTGTTACATTGTTTAGATTTGAGGATCACTGACGAGGGTTAAGTACCCGAAACGTGCATGTCTGGTTCACGTTGCCAATTTATCTGTTCTTAAATGATGCTATTCAATATGAAGACGTTTACATTTATACCACTTGGTGAGTGTCACTATAGGTGGACCAGGAGTCCCCGAGGGCACATGTAGCCAAGTTCGATCAATTTCGGTTGATCGTTTCTTCAACGCATTTTAGAATTTCTGTTATCTGATATCAAAATTTCTTAAAATTTCTAAAACGTGGGTCCTGTAGCATCATATCCCACCCATTCTGCTACGTCTTTCGGTACGCATTTTCGACATAGTAACTTTCATACCCTTTTGGCTTGTTACATTGTTTAGATTTGAGGATCACTGACGAGGGTTAAGTACCCGAAACGTGCATGTCTGGTTCACGTTGCCAATTAATCTGTTCTTAAATGATGCTATTCAATATGAAGACATTTACATTTATACCACTTGGTGAGTGTCACTGCTGGTGGACCAGGAGTCCCCGAGGGCACATGTAGCCAAGTTCGATCAATTTCGGTTGATCGTTTCTTCAACGCATTCTAAAATTTCTGTTATCAAAATTTCTTAAAATTTCTATAACGTGGGTCCTGTAGCATCATATCTCACCCCTTCTGCTACGTCTTTCGGTACGCATTTTCGACATGATAGTAACTTTTATACTTTTTTGGCTTGTTACATTGTTTAGATTTGAGGATCACTGACGAGGGTTAAGTACCCGAAACGTGCATGTCTGGTCCATGTTGCCAATTTATCTGTTCTTAAATGATGCTATTCAATATGAAGACGTTTACATTTATATGATTATTTGTTGCAATGAAAAATGTTTGCAGTAGCTTTTCGCCTGTCCACATACAGCAATTGTTTTCTCTTCATTTTGTTTTTATTTTTTCTTCCTTTTTGTTGATGTAATCACAAAAGTATACACCGTCGATACTATACAATTATTGCACAGTGATGAGGTCGATATGATGATTTATGGAGTGATAAAACCAATATCGACCGAGGCCGAAGGCCGAGGTTGATATTGGTTTTATCACTCCATAAATCATCATATCGACCGAATCATCTGTGCTATAACTGTTTTATCATATACATGAAAATTTGAATAGAAAATGGTAACTTCCGTTTTGCTTCTATAACACTGCTCACTTTCACCTTTTTTCTCAGATAGATGTACTCAAGATTTTGTATGATAGTAAAATGTTTGACCCTTCATCTTTTATTTTCTTTTTATCTAAAAGTGCTGCAAAATATCACGGCCAGTTATGTCGGCAACACTCAAGTTTGCTGCAGACTACAATTTTCTTCTAATACACAAAACAGGAAACGCGTCAATATGACCGGAAGCAGTTCAATACGACGATTAATCGCATTGCACGTGACCGCGTTTTGGCCAATGGGAAAGCTTATAAACGGTTATGTAAATTAGAGTATGTGATAAAAGAGAATGTATATATGACACTGAATGAGCCTTTTCTGCCGAATTGATTCAATTTATGATATTTTCGTTTATATTGTCTTTTTTTGTCATCGACCTCGATATGTCGACCCTGAACTGCATAAAATATGAATTGACTTAAGAAGTGTATCATATCTTTTTTCTGTTGATGCAGGTATTACCCGAAAAATTGGACGAAAAACGGCATCAATATGCGTAGCGCGTTGATGCAAAAGTTTTCCGTCCAAATTTTCGGGTGATATACCTGCATCAACAAAATAAATATGAGATTCATTTCTTATCATTGTATGTCCTTACTTATGGAAACAGAGTGTTTTCTCTTGATATCATAATTTGATATTATAATAATCTATCCCCGCGCTATATTTTGTAAGTTCGGTGGTTGCGCAGTGATACAGCTGCCTCCCAGAACGAAAACAACGTTATGACAGCTGCCGCTATGATTCAAATAGCGAACGATCGTCTCTCTATATCTTTGGAATAAGGACCAGTTTGAGAAAATCCTACATGCATAGTTACTATTTTAGTAAGTAAAAAGAAATGGCACCCTTGGAATTTTAAGCAAACATCAACAAATGGTATTTTCAGCTACCACTTTATTCGTGTTTGAGGGAATCCCCAGTTCTAAAAATAGTGCTATAAATAAATGTATCAACAAAAATTCCGAGCCAATCAGATAATTTAAACAAATATTAGCTTTTTAAAAAAGCTTGCTCGGCGTTAGCAATCATTTTAAAGTGGCAAGGAACCAATCATTTTCACGGAAGAGGGGCTGGGGATATTTCAGTTACACATGTAGTAATTGAACCATACTGTATGCACATGAAATCAAAGATGTTTGCTTAGATACCTAACTAATACAGTAATAAGATTGGTATTTTTTCAAGAAAAACAACTATTTTCAAGTGTTTAACTTACAATATTATCGATTGGCGCTACTTTGCATGTGTAGGCGACCTGTTCTATATGTCGCTGTATGCGTGAACTGGCTGTATTTACATGTACGTATGAATGGAAAATTCCTGCATATTAAATTAGCGCGCCAAAGGAACCCCGATTAAGATCCTCCAATTAGAAATTAACATGACGTTATCTTCGTATGCAGTCGGTCGTTTCCGTCGACAGCTAAGTATCATGTGCACGCTTGCTGCCATTGGAAACGGAAGAAACTGTGTGATTGTCCGTATGCTACCTCATCGGAGGATGTGCATGCGGAAGTAAAACCCTTTCTAGGCACCGGACTAATGGTAATGAAACATTCAAATTGATAATATTCTTCTTGTTATAAAAGAAAGGTATGAAGACCAGTGAAGGAGAATGCAGCCTTTATATTCTTATTCATAAATTAATTTTGCATCCCCGTCCTTGACATGGCGTTCACTTAGATATGAATAATTGAAATTTTATACTCAGAAATCTTTATTGATAATGTCGAGCAATATCTAGTTGATAAGATAACCGGAAAATGTTGGGCATGTATGCTTATCACAGCGGATGCCACAACGATTGGCATGGTGCTTGATTGCTACTTTTTCATTTTTCTTCAGAAATATAACAGCAATCCCTGTGGCCGAGTCTGAAGCGTCGTTAACTGAGTCGGCTAGTACCTTTGCATACACTTTCCCTTCGCTCTCAATATACCAAGTTACGTGACATCGGGCTGAAGCCGTGACGGTGACTGAGATGTAGTACAGACCCTTTATAGGAGCGGTAAACACTCCATTGTTGTATCCTTTACCGATGTCTAGGTCCACTTGGTCAAAAAGTATCGGTTTGCCAACTTTCATTTCTGGTAGTTTTGTTAACTGTACATGGAATGCAACTCCTGTAAGATGAAGTCGAAGTAAATGATTTTAAATAATAAGTAAAAAGAATGGTAAGATTGTTATTTTTCCTAGAACTAAATGTTTTGAAATAAGACTGTAGTACAATATTTCCGAGTCGCTTTCTGATGTATGAGAAAACGAAAGTCAAATATAAAACTCAGATAAAATTGTTCAAAAATGAAAATTTGCCCTTAACGAGACGAAAATACCCCTGCAGCAACATTTTTCGAAATGTTATCTTGGGATCAGGGTCAAGCGTCAATTGTGACCTTGACCTTTGACCTTAGTTCAAAGTCATGGCACACCCTTAGGTCCTAAGGAACATTTCTGTGAAATATTATAGAAATTCATTCACATTGAGAGGAGTTATTCTGTGGGCAAGGTTTTACTGATGATGTCTATTGTGACCTTTACATATGACCTTGGTTTAAGTTCATGACACACTCTTAGGTCCTAAGGAACATTTTTGCGAAATATTGAAATCCATCCAAAGGGGGAGGGGTTATGCTCATAACAAGGTTTAACTAATGATGTCTATTGTGACCTAGACTTTTGACCTATGATCGTGGTTCAAGACACATCCTTAGGTGCTAAGGAACATTTCTTTGAATATTATTGAAATCCATCCAAAAAGAAGGAGTAATGCTCAGGATAAGGTTTTACTAATGTCTATTGTGACCTTGACCTTTAACCTATGACCATGGTTCAAGGTCATGACACACCCTTAGGTCCTAAGGAACATTTCTGTGAAATATTATTGAAATCCATTTACAGGGGACGGAGTTATGCACTGAACAAGTTTTTAATAAAGATGTCTATTCTGACCTTGACTTTTGACCAATGACCTTGGTTTAAGGTCATGACACATTCTTAGGTCCTAACGAACATTTCTGTAAAATATTATTGAAATTCATCCACAGGGGTAGGAGTAATGCGCCGGACAAGGTTTTAATAATGATGTCTATTTTGACCTTGACCTTTGCCCTATGACCTTGGTTCTAGGTAATGACACACCCGTAGGTCCTAATGAGTTAAAGAAGATCCTGACGATAATCTCAACAGCACTAACAATAGAGCAAATAATTAAGGATCGACGGACTACTAACAAGCTAGAGGTGGGACCAGGTGCCCGGGAGGAGTAAGCATCCCCTGTTGGCTAGCCGCATCCGCCGTCGATGTTTAAGCACGAAAATGAAAACAATATATAAAATTCATGCACTGTCTGACGTTATGTCTATATAGAAAGTGATATGGCGACAATGTCAGGGAAATATATTCAAAACACTTACTGTCAAACCCCTCGCGGGGAACTTTTTTACAAGCTCCACACGGCAAAGGGCATAAGTGTTACACAAATGAGTTTAAGAAGACTTCTGTGATATGTTATTGAAATCCATTCACAGGGGGGAGGAGTAAGGCTCTGGACAAGGTGTGATGGACAGAAAAACGGACAGACGGGCAGACAGGGTGATTCCTATATACCCCTAAACTTTTTTTGTGGGGGTGTAAATATTATCGGCAACAATGAAAATGCTAAAGTGAAAGGAACTACTCTTACATTCTTTAAGGAGCATAGATGTAATGGAAATGGAGAAATTTTCAGCAATGAAGTCTTTTCATGAGATATGTTTAGGATAAATGACAACACATTAAAAAGAAATCGAACCATTAATATGTTTTCTATAAAAAAAAACAGAATAAGAAAGTACAATAATTATATATAGAAGAAGAAAATCATTCGAACAAAAGTAGACCTTACCTTTGTGTGAGTGACTTGGAGGATTTGGGTTCAAACTAGCATTGCTTGAGAGGTTTGCAGTAAGCAGTCCCGACAGAATCAGATTCAAAGCCATATTGTTTTCTTTTAGAGAATAAATTTTCTCTAGCGTAGACAATTTTTATAGTATTTCACCACTCACAGCTGCAGCATGATAGCAGAGGTCAGTATACATTAAAGGATCACATGTACAGACAAAAATTTAGCTCACATGGAACTATATCATTTATAATCTGATACAAACTTTTATTAGTCTTAACTACTTATCCTGGTATATGCTTAGTCTATGGAAAATGGAAGCAGTATATTTAGTTTTTCCATGAGTCATACGAAAAGAATGTAAAAAATACAAGTATAAATACGTTTCCTTCTTGAACTTGAAATCGATAGGGTTCACCTTCTGTCCATGGTGATCACATGCGGATGGTTCGGTTTTCCTACACCAATTAACTTATTTCCCATCATCAAAGAATGAAATTCACACTAAAGCAGAATAAATATTCCAAAAGACCTATGAATGCATGAAAAGATAAAAAACTCAACCCTCTCATGATAAGACAATAGCACAGCTCCATAGAGTCCAGTGCAAATGTGAAAACGCGTCGTGCTACATGTTATTTGCATATTTGCAATATATACTAGTACTCAAATATCACATTACTCATGTTTCTTATATAATGTTAGTATAGTATCTATGTAAGTAGTACCAAAAAAAAAAAAACTTGTCTCAATTTCTCTCGCTCTATTTTTTGAAAGCAAGAGGGATGGGCTTTCGCTCTTTGGCCACTGTATAAAAAATTAGAATAGGAAACCACCACAAGTGGGGATATCTTGAATGAATCAGATGGTTGCTATTATTATGTGATTTTCAAAAACACACTCACATTCACAAAAACACGGACACACTATAGAAAAGGTTCCTTTGTTCTAAAACATTGTCTTGCTCAGGGTTATATCACACAACGGCTGAAATAATCATTGCGGAAGTTCTTCGGTCGCTACGGGGATATTATAAAAGCATATAAGATACCCCTTTCCAGAATGATCAGTGACATTCTACATTGTGACTGAATGGCTGTCGTCATCACCAAACAAGACATACTTACCTGATCTGTACATAAAAATGTACATCGAGACAATCTCCGAATTTGACAGGTTTCCATGGAGCTGCTGCGACGGGTGTTGCATGCAATCAGGAGACGCTGACTCTCCCCGGGCACCTGGTCTCACGTTGGAATGTTGTTTATTCCGGGGTTCGCAACCGTTCCTATGGGAATTCTCACGATTTAGCCTTGCCTTCTCGACTTTGAGACTGAATAACTGTTGGGTACTTCTTTGATGTTTACGTTAGAAGATCATTAGGTATATATGAATACTTCGACACTAATATTTTAAATTAAAATGCTTAGTTGAGACATTTTAATCTCCATCATAAAAACAAAATGTTTACAAAAAGAACAACTTAGCACAATACATACTTGCGTTAAATAAGATTTCTGGCAAACTTATTTAGAGTTAACGTCGATACACTAGCTTTGATCCTCAGATACTTTGAAATACACTCCTAAAAATTAAGAGACAAGGTTTCTACTTTCATCTTTCAGATATTTGCTGTTGCCTATCCCATGTAATGAACATTCTCTCTACATTTAGACATATAAACGGTAATTTCTTACTTAACTTTGTGATGATTACACACGATAAGATAGCCTTGCTGATTCCAAATAAAATTTCATTTTATGTTGGCATCCCAATGGGTACCAATTCCAACCCACTGCTTGCGGACTTATTCTTATATTCATACGAAGCTGACTTCATCCAGGCCTTGCTCTCGAAAACACCTCGCATCCCAGTTCAATTTTACTTTCAGGTACATAGCTGACGTGTTGTCCATCAATAATCCGAACTTTAAGCATCATCTACATAATATCTATCCTCATGAACTAGAGATCAAGGAAACAACCGTTTCGTACTTGGACAAACTTTTGTCTTTCGACTCAAACGGCCATTTGAACACCTAACGGTATGACAGGCGTGATGATTTCAGCTTCCACATAACTAACTTCATGAGTAGCAACATCCCGTCTTCTCCTGCTTCCGTTGTTTTTGTTTCTCATCTAATACAGTACACAAGGTAATGTTCCTGATATGACGATTCCACAGTTACTTGTTCAGGGTTATATAACACAACGACTGAAATCATCATTGAAGAAGTTCTTCGGTCGCTACTATATTATAAAAGTATATCAGATCCCACTTTCCAGAATGATCAGTGATTATTTGGATTGCGATTGAATGGTTGTCGAAATTAAAGGAGTTTAACATCTTAGCACCATCCCTCCAATGCTATTTTGAACATAGATTTTATATGGATATGCTACTGAATCGACCCTACAGGAAATTAGAAGCCGCGCGCTCTATGTGATGTAAATGTAAAAATCTAACTTCAAAAAATTAAAGAGAGCGCTACTGAAACTATTAATGGTGGCGCCGCTGAAAGCATCACTGATGAGAATTTAATATTCGAAACACGTGTCTGGTGCATGTAAATTGATTTGGAATTTTCTTCAAGAAGGTAGAGAGTTGGAACCCTTCGACATTATCATCATCACCAAACTAGACATATTTACTTGATATGTAAATCAATATGTACATCGAGACAATTACCGAATTGACAAGTTTTCATAGAGGTGTTGCAAACTCTGCTGACTCTCCCCGGGCACCTAGTCGCACATCGGAATGTTTTTTATTACGAGGTTCGCAACTGCTCCAGTGGAAACTCTAATAGCTTTGCATTACCTTCTTTGAGACTGAATAACTGATAGTTATTCTTTTATGTTTAAATATGCGGAATTACATTGCATATAACAATGAAAAATTGCTCCTTTTTTATTTACAGTGTGTATAACATATAGATAAAAGTTCCTTACTTTCCACGAGTTGTCCTTCGTGTCGATGAAGCCCCGGTTGGTCACAGTACAATGTTAAAGACGATACAGGTACAAGACTGAATATAAATCTAGTACCAGATTCATATTCATGGCACAAAAGCCATTACATTTTTTTAAACCGTTCATTGTCATTGGATCTACCTTTATAGTTTGATCCGTCACCTAGTTTCATTCGAGAATTTCTGTTATCAAAATTTCTTGAAATGTCTAAAACATTGGTCCTGTAGCATCATATCCCACCCATCCTGCTTCGTCTTTCGGTTTTTGGCATACTAATTTTCACACTGTTTGGCAATATTACATTGTTTAGATTGAGGATCACTGACGAGGGTTACGTAACTACCCAAAACGTGCTGAAATGTATCTGTTCTTAAAAGATGCTTTTGAATTTGAAGACCTTTCACATTTTATTTAACTAAGAGAGAAATATCTAAATAAGCTTTACGATTCCTTTCCGGTCCTGCTTACTTGGTTAGTATAACTTACATAATATTTGTAGCATGATTCATTTAATATTTGAATATGTTTAAACTGTACTAATTAGCACGACACTGCGTTTGAAGCGCCACTCGTACTTACACTGGACTCTGCAGATAATTCGTCCTTCGTGTTTCTGTGAGGTTGTGTTGTTGTCTCCGTCTGTTTGTCCTATTTTCTATTCTCGAGAGTATATGTTTTCAAGAATTTGTAAGCTTTTTGATAGTGATTTGTGGAACCTGATTATGGGTTTTGTGATCATTCACTTTCACTGATTTGTGAATTGTGATAAGGAGAAAGCATAAAACGTGACTAAACTAAATATATGAATGGTTGAAATAGATACAATCATGTAATGCAGGATATCAAACGTTAACTGAGTAACTATGTACCTTAGAGCGAAAAACGGTAAACGCTCTGTGGTGAAAAATGAAAATTCAAGGTGATCAAGTAACGATAATCTTAAATTTGGTTACAATTTTTCATTTTTTCCCCTTTATCAAGTATTTTTCGTTCAGAGAAAATTGCGAATATCGATCAGCTTTAATACATATAAATTTACTATGTACAGTATCTTTAGAAGAATTTTATACGAACTGTGAGTAATTCAAAACTGCCAAATCCAAATGAATAATACGCGCGGCATTTTACTGAGTTTATCAAAAATTAAATATCTGTGTTCAGTTGAGCGATATAGACCAGTTTGATTTTTATTATTATTTTCCGTCTCGATTTCATTGCGTGTCAACATGAAAAGTAAAAAACAATATCGCATTATGTAGCCTGCATCAGTGACCAGGAACAAAATTTCTAGATATCCAATCGACTTTCAGGGTTTTGTTTTACATTTATGTAAGCTACTAGGTAGAAAATGCACTAAAGCACTGCAACTTTTTGCGTTAACGGAGAGTTAAGATTAATCACTGTACGATTATACACAAGATGGTGGAATGTACTCTATCCGATGAAGAACAAAAAAAAAAAAAAAAAATGTACAGAAATTGTCTTTTGAATTTCACCATGACCAGCTTTAGCGCCATTTGGAACACACATTCAATAATAAAAAGAAAATTGTACTATGTAATATGATTTGCTGTGGTTGCTGCAGTTGAGTGTTGTTGGAGATCCCCTCCTTTCTGATTAACTTAATTCTACTTCAGTATGAAGAGGAGGAGAACGCCGATAAATTGTATTGCTCAATGTAATATTTTATCAACGGCAGATTACGTCCTGAAATATTTTTGAAAATTTTTTTTTTCATACATAAATTCTCAGAATAGATTTCTAACTAACCCTTTGACTTATTAGTATTCTTTGTAAGTATCTTATCCTTTTGTGATTTCCATCAAGACATTTATGTGAACGATGTGAAAACATAAAGAATTGGTTAAAACTATCTTAACAGAGATGGATAAAGTCAGAGAGTTGCAATCCAAGGAGGGAGATAACTCTTGACAATTTGGAGGAAATATGGATACGTGGGAACACACTTCAGATCAATGTCCTGATCAGAATTACAAATAATAATATATTTTTTAAAGAATAGTAAAAAGATTAGTTATGAAATCTCTTCTACACAGCCAATTGTGCCTCATGTAAAATTCATGTGAAATTTACATGAAATTTACATGAAAGTTCACATGAAATTTATGTAAAACGAGCACAAACATGAAATTTACATAAAATTTTTCACATGAAATTCATGTGAAGATTTTAACATGGATCTTATGTGAATTCACTTTCCTTTGAAGGTCACTTAGAGAAATTCATGTGAAATTCATGTGAAGGAAATTTATGTGAAATTCATGTGAAATATTTTTCACATAAATCTTATGTGAAATTTATATGAATTTTACATGAACTTTCACATGAAATTTACATGATGCTCATTTCATATGAATTTCATGTGAGGCACAATTGGCTGTGTAAAAATGTGTTAATAGATGTTTTAATGTCAACCTTTTTTATGGCAGGATTGGGTATAGTCCGAGAAATGTAATCCAATTTGGCGGTTAACTTGGAGAAATATCATCATCATGGGAACATACTCAATTAAAAAAAAATTCTTAAAGACGCTTTTGTAATGCGACTGAAAATTTTATTATCATATTCACTTTTAGTGTTCCAATGACTTAAAAATATTTAATTGATGAGAAATCCTGAAAACACTGGACACGTATGGACATCGCATCTGACGCCACATCGATTGGCGAAGTGTTTGACAAAGACCCTATCACCTTCTTGAAGAGACATCACAGCATTTCCCGTAGCGGAATCAGAAGCACCGGACACCGAATCGGCAAGGACTTTTGCGTAGATTTTCCCGTTATTTTCTATGTACCATGTCACAAAGCAATTAGCAGCTGCCGTAACAGTGACTGAGAATGTATAAATACCCTCGACAGGGGCGGTAAATACGCCGTTATTAAAGCCGCCTCCGTCATTCAGGTCTACTTGATCAAACAACACAATACGTCCGGACTGTAAGGTTGGTGAGTGAGTCATCTGAGCATGAAAAGCTACTTCTGTAAAATAAAAATATAGTTTTGCATAGAAACTATTGATGAGGCAAATATTGGGGTTTCGATTGCTCTATGCTAAGTGCCTTTCACTTTTGCGTCTCTTTCTGTGGGTGTCTGTTCTGTGTTTTTTGCATGGGTGTTTTGGGATTTTGCTGTGGGTGCTGCAACCTGGTGTTGTTGGAGATCCCCTCCTTTCTTTCACGTAATCCGGAGAACCTCACCATCTGATATTCACGTGGCAGATGGCCGTCCTAAGTCGGCACCGATTGCCCGTGTGTCTCGTTGGTTCATGTGTCGTCTCTTGTGTTTGGTGCCTTGATGTCGTGTTTGTTGTCCCTCCCCTTTGTCTCTTGCTGTGTATTCTTTGTGTTTTCACTTGGGGTGTTTTGATGAGTTGCTGTTGATAATGCAACCGAGACTTGCTTGATATCTCCTACTTTCTTTCAACATTGCGGAGATAATTCTGTTCAAGAAAATGGATATGAAGATGTCGGTACGTCAGTCAATCTTAGCCGGCGATAGTAGTAAGTGCAAACAGATATTTTGAAGTTGAATTAAGCTGAAACATATTGAGTTCGCAAAGGCAGTATGTTTCTTCAAATTATAACCTCAAATTTATCTTTTATCAATGCGGATAATATCTATATATATATATATATGTACTTTACATTAGCATGTTGTACAAGCTCCGAATCTGTGTTAATGTATAAGACAGTATGAACTTTTCTACTTTTTTACTTTTCTAACCAAAGCGATATTGAAAAAAAAAACTCCACACTTACCGCCAGACATAACGTTGACCGCAAAGATGGTCGACGTAAAAAGAAACAAATATAAAACAGCCATTCTGTTTGAATTATACAAAAAGCAAGCACAAAATATCTTGTTTTTAGTCGTATATATAACTATAACAGGAAGGTATCTTTAAAATGATTTAAGTTAGATTTTATCACCTCCTACTTGGAATAACTAAAACACACTTATAATAATCAATTTACGAATATGAATGGTGGACATATTGTCTTTTTTCGAATATTCATGTATCGCAGAATTGACTCGTACCTTTTAATAAAAATTCCTTAAAATCTTGGTAACGCTGACTGCTGACTCGACTATATTAGGTGTAGAAAATCTCATACAAACAGTATAACTAATCATTGTAATATTTTGCTGAAAACTGCAGTGTGTTCTTAGCAGAAGATTATTGGGCGTTGATACCTCGATCAACATAAATATGAGTATTATGTCAGTCGGACTCCTCGGGTGATAACATACATGAGCTCGCGGCGGCAGAGCACGGATTGTATAACGTACGCCCTCTTTATATATCCATTTACATAATCATCTGTGTTGCTTGGGCCCCTGCGTTTTGCGGTCTTGTTTGTGTGTGGTCATCTGACAGTGAGGAGGTTGTTTTACACCACAATTGTACGTTCTTCGAGACCTCTGGGTAATCGGAAAAGTGGGAGGGTTGTGCGCACGTAATCCAGGATAACCACACCTTCTGCTATTTCCGTGGCAGATGGCCGTCCTTAGTCGGCATCGGTTGCCCATTGGCCTAGTTGGTTTATGTGTAGTCCTTTGTGTTTGATGTTTCTGTGTTGTGCGTTGACGTTCCTTGTCCCTTTTGCGTCTCTTTCCGTGCTTGTCTGCTTTGTGTTTTTACATTGAGTGTTTTGGGGTTTTGCTGTGGGTGCTACAACCTGGTGTTGTTGGAGATCCCCTCCTTTGTTTTACATTGATAACCTATCATTTCATTTCGTCGTTTTAGAACGTTTATTTGCAACTTGAAAGTTGCTTTTCTAACGTCGTTGCTTATGAAGTTGCTTAGCGCGTCATACGTTAGATCAGTTAAAAATGACGTTTACAAACTAAAATTTAATGCTAGGGGGACGATGATATTACGAAAAATAAAAGTTTATAGTATGGGTAAGCCTTTGATTTCCGGATAACTACACCATTTACTACGGATGGCCAACCTAAATCTCGTTGGTTTCATTGGTTTATGTGTGGTCTTTTATTGTTGTATGTGGTGTTCCTGGTCCGTTTTGCTTCTCTTGTAATCTGTGATTTTGCACCAGGTGTTCAGGTGTTTTGCAACCGAATTATTAAAGCTGAGATAAGTGTCAATATTTTCAAATAAAAAGATGCAAATAGAACTGAAAAATTTTAAGGTCACCCCAACACGTCCCGTTGTTCAAATACACTTTGACTGCAATGGAGACATCTCCATTGATGAAATAAAGCACTGCATGGTAATTCACTGTGGCATAAAACGTGATATACAAGTAATACATTCCACTGGAATCCAGATCGATTAAACCAGGTAAATACTGTCAGAATTTAATTTATAATGAATTTTAGGTCTATCACATGAGCAACAATGTCAAATATATAATGGTTATCTATTCTGATAAAGAATAAAGTTACATTCAAAGAACACTTAAGCAGAAAATTTTCGATGACCACAACAGGTTATGATATGGTGCAAGGACAGATACAAAATATTCTGTTTCGGTGACAAATATGGATAATGACCATATCCCTGTATACAGCACAAAATCGATAATTCAGAAAATCAGAAACCGAAGGCATACAAAATCAGGATAAAACAGGAACCAAAGCAAACAAACAAAAACCTCCACCATATAAAAAGAAGCGAACTCCCGATATGGGAGTGAGACCAGGTGCCCAGGAAGAGTAAGCATCTCCTGCTTGCATGCAACACCCGTCGCTTCAATTCGATAGAACTGTCACATCCGGTAACTTCCATTTTGGAAGACATAGAGTACAATCTTTGGTTGGATGGTTCAAATGGTCTATGACAGAATATCATCCACCATTCTGGATAGTGGAACATCATGGTGTATGACGAGTTCCCCATATCGACCGTAGAACTTCCTCAGTGACGATGTTAGTCGGTAACAAACATATCCCTGACTGAGAAGCTTATCTGAAAGACGCCTAGCTCTCAGAACAAAATCCGTATATTTGGTACTTGCTCTGGCACAGCGTATCAACTGAGATATGAACACCCCTGAGCTGGCGATGAAGGGATGTTGCTACTCAGAAAAGGAAAGTTTGTAATGCTGAAATTGAAGTCGTCACATTTGTCATAGAGTGAGGTGTTCATGTGACCATCAGTGTCGTAGGACAACATTATGTCCAAATAGGATGCTGAATTATTTGTCTCTGTAGTTTGTTTGACTTCAAGCTCTGAAGGATAGATACTGCTCAGGTAATCCGCGAATTTTGGATTATTGATGGACAACACATCGTCTATGTATCTGTAAGTGAAGTTGAAGTCAGAAGCTAAGTGTCTTTTCCCATCAGAGACCAAAGATTGAATGAATTCAGCTTCGTACGAGTAAAGGAAAATGTCGGCAAGGAGTGGGGCACAATTGGTCACCATTGGAATTCCGACAATTTTCTGGATGTTCTTTCCTTCAAACACCACAAAAATGTTGTTCTCCGAATAAATCTCCACAAAAATGTTGTTCTCCAAAAATGGTGTTCTCCGAATATATGTCTGTTCTTGACCAGAATAGATTACAATGATCATATGACATGATAATGATGATCATCTGCTAGGCTTAGAACTAATTCATATAAAGTAGATTGAGACAATACTAATCTGGTTTAATCAAAGGGGATTCTCATGGAAAATATCATTTGTGTATCACGTAAAAGCGACCGTGTAATTGGGAATCTCATATATTAGGTGGAAAGAACATATTGCTACCAGACAGTGTTCCGTGCTGTCTTGTTTTGTGTGGTCATCTTACAGTGAGGAAATTACTTTACACTACAATTGTGCGTTTTTCGAGACCTTTGGGTAACCGATAAAGTGGGAGGGTTGTGTGCACGTAATCCGGAAAGCAGTAGCAGATGACCACCCTAAGTCGCCACCGGTTGCCAATTGGACTCGTTGCCTCAAGTGTGGCCTTTTGTGTTCGATGTTAATGTGTTGTTTTGGTGCTCCTTGTCCCTTTTGCGTCTCTTGTTGTGCATGTCAACTCTGTGTTTTACATGGGTTGTTTAGTGTTTTGCTGTGGGTGCTGCAACCGAGTGTTGTTGGAAATACCTTGTATTTCTTGAAAGAATTATTTTCATAAGATATCCTTATTTGTCTTTGATATAAACATTTAATAAGTACCTATCAGTTATTCAGTCTCAAAGTCGAGAAGGCAAGGCAAATATATTATGATAGCCAAATTCGATCAATTTCGGTTGATAGTCTGTCTCTTCGAAAATTTCTGCTATCAAAATTTCTTCAAATTTCTAAAACCAGGGTCCTGTACCATCATATCCCACCCATCCTGCTACGCCTTTCGGTACATTTTTGGACATAATAATTTTAACACTCTTTGGCCACATTACATCGCTTAGATTGAGGATCACTGACGAGGGTAAGTACCTCAAACGTGCATGTCTGGTCTATGCTGCAAATTTATCTGACCTTAAATGATGCTATTTAATTTGAAAACGTTAAACAAGGGTATATATTTATATGTTACACGCCATAGAACAGATAAATGCACGTTTCGGGTACTTAACTCTCGTCAGGGATCCTCAATCGAAACAATGAAATATGGCCGAAGATTATGAGTTATGTTCATAAAATACCGAAAGACGTAGCAGGATGAGTAGGATATGATGCTATAGGACCCACTTTCCAGAAATTTCGAGAAAATTCTGTGAACAGTAAATTTCGAATGCGTATGAAGAAACGATCAACCAAAGCGGATCGGACTTGGTTAAATGTGCCCTCGGGAACTTCTGGTCCACAAGTGTTATATTTGGTATGTAAAACATTCGACACAACTCGGCTGCAGCTTAGAAGAATAATGGCATAGAACTATTTCTTTCATGCAGATTTTATTCAGTATACATTGCTTTAAAGTGACATCTCACTGAATATATTTAACTCAGATTTCTGATTAGAAAACCAGAAAATCTTGGACATGTTTGCCCATCGCATCTGACATCGCCCTGGTTTTCATTATGCTTTATTTGAACCTTTTCTCCTTTTTGTAGAATTATGACAGCATTCTCAGTAGTAGAAGTGGACGAGTCAACCCCAACGGCATTTGCATACGCTTTAGCACGCACCTTCCCGTTTCCTACAATATTCCAACTCACGAAGTTGTTCTTTTGTGCTGCAACAGTGACAGAAAACGAGTATAGTCCACAGACAGGGGCGGTAAATTCTCCCGTCATGAAGTTGTATCCTCCAGTGATGCCGACGTCGACGTCCACTTTGTCGAATACCATAGTTTTATCCTTGACTAAGGATGGTACTTTCGACATTCTTGCATCGAATGCCACCCCTTTTTCATAGAATAAAAGAAAATAGAATTAGGTATAAAATTTTTTATGTTATTTATATTTATAAGATGTAAAGAGTTTGCTGTGAATTTGTATGTAAATAACTTTCAGCTTAATAAAATTGATTATTGAAATGACGGTCAATTAAGTATATACTTTTTCATTTTTTGCGTAGGCAATCGTTACACACATCAAAGATCAAGGGGAATATGACAAAGTTGTGTAAGTTTCCACTGACAAGGCAATCGCGAACCCCCGAATGGAGGCAGGACGTAAATAGTTCGAACACCTCCGTTTCATCATTATGAACACGTATTTTCTTTTGCAATGTGAAGGAGATTTATTACCCATGATTGGATGTTTAAAGTGTAATAATGACTTCATTACAGCTCGAAGCTTTGTTTTGGCCCTTTATTAATTTGACATCATATTTTAATTTGCTATTTCGGAAATCTTTCAATTCATCCAAAATAAGCATGGAAATTAAAAAGGTTAACATCCATACGCCATCCATCCAATGCTATTTTGGTGATAATGTAGAAAGGTTCTTACTCTATACCTTCTTGAATAAAATTCAATACCAATTTCCACGCACCAGACACGTGTTTTGAGTATCAAATTCTCATCAGTGATGCTTTGAGCGGAGCCACCAAAAATCATTTTAGTAGCGCCCTCTTTAATTGCTTGAATTTAGATTTGTACATTTACATTACAGAGAGTACGCGGCTCAATATTTCTTGAAATGCTTCTGAATCGACCCTACAGAAAATTTGGAGTCACGTAGATATATAAAATCCATATCAAAAAGAAAAAATAAATTACTGAAAAAATTTGGCTGTGTTTGAAATTACTTCGGCAATAAGTGCCACTGATGAGGATTTACTTTCTGAAACACGAGTCGGGTGCATTAAATTCATTCAAGAAGGTTAAGAATTGGAACATTTTCATATTATTCATATGTGAGAACTACTTTTAAATTCAATGCTATATGTTTAACAGTGAAGAAGCAACAATTATTATAGATACTTTCAAATTTGCTATCAGGTATAAGCCATTACCGAAGAATTTCAGATGTCTATGTATGTTACTCATAATCATGGATAACAATGGCTAATTTTCAATTAGACTTGCACAATCCTGTTTCGAAAATGCAATATAATATGCACATAATATTAGATAACCACTTTGAAAAGAAATTGTCAGAGCGAGAGAAATGAAACAAAGTGTAGTTTTCAGACTTTAAAGAAAAGCAGAATATGATTGAAATTAGTATTACAATGTAAGAGCGAGACAAATTGTTAATGGATAAACTTAAACGAAATATCAGGATTGGAGGGAAAAGTTTCCAAGGACTGAACAGAAAAATGAAAAATGAAAAAAATTTCTTGGATAATTTAAGGATTGTAAAAGGACAAGGGATTATTCCTGCAAGCTACTCAAAGGAATTAAAATCATTTTACAAAATCGAATGGGGGTAGGACCAGATGACCAAATCTAAAGATATGAACAGAAGGGAGAGGGCGTTAGTTATGTTGTTAAACTTTTATCCGATCCCATTACGTTTACTGAAATGAAATATGTTTAAACTAAACTAACAGAAAAAATATATCTATGGAAGTCATGGCCAAAATGAACACCATTAAACTCCATGATTACCAACTATATCTTGGAGGAAAAATTACGCCTCTTATTTTTGTCTTGTAAAATTAATGAAAAACTCACATAATTTTCCTGAATAATAGATATGAGTATATTACTTACTATCCATTATGTTGTCGTTAGCTACAGCCAACCCAAGCAACAGAAACATCACCGCAGCAACCATGTTCTTCATTTTAGTTTAATGTCAAAAGTGTTTGTCACCCAACTGTTTCTCACCGTTTTATAGGAAATGTCCGAACAGCTGATGCGTAGAGTTGTCAAGGAAACGTGATTGACATTCGGCGCCTTTGTGAGAAAGCATTATTATGGCGCTTGCCACGCCTTCTCCTCTTCGCTTCCGTTAAAAAGATGGTTTTTCAATTAATTTTGTTTTAAGGATATTTTTGTTCTTCATATATGTAAAGCAAGTTGACTGAAGGAACGCCAAAAAAAAAAAAAAAAAAAAAAAAAAAAGAAAAAAAAAAGCACTGTTACCCACCTTTTGTGTTTTTGCTTACACTTAACTATCCATATCAATGAAATGAATGAATTAAACATTTTGATTATTAGAGTTTCAAACAAAACATCAGATTTAATAAATCATCGGATATGACTTTTTCAGAACGGACTTAGTGACGGATGTTGCTATTATTTTAGTCCCAGTTTCTTCATTTTAATTAATAAAAGAAGCCTAAAAGGAATTTTGGCAATTTTTCTATTCTAAATTCTTTTTCAATCCTACTTGATTGGATACTTTTACTTGTATTGTACGTGTAATATGATTCGATATGATATTCAAATTACTATTTTTGATTTAAACTAGTACGTAGTAAAGCCTATGCGTTTAACAGCGTCTCCAACAATTAATTACGTCCTTCCACTGCACTCTGTACATTGATTGTTCATAAGATAGTTTTGTCCTTCTTGTTTTTATAGTGCTGTGTAACTATCTCCGTCTGTTTGTTTGATTTCTTTGTAGCTAACAAGCGTTCTTATGTATTCGCTGTTGGGGATATCTTCCCTTACTCAGTACTGTTTTATATTTTCGAGAATCTGTATGTCTATGAGTTGTATTTTTAGGATTCCGGTTATGAGCTTAGTGTTTGACTCTCATTTACTGATCCTTGCATGTGCATGAAATGACCGAACAGAAGTTAAGATTGTAGAACAATACAGAAATAGAAGTTAATACACTCAGATAATTGCAGTTCCCACATTAAGGTTCTTTTCACAAAAACTGGTGCACTCGAAATCAAGGATTAAATGGTGTTCGGGTAAATATAGGAATAACTTGTCATATGGAGAAATACGTCCGTTTTACTAATTTGCATAATCCCGCCATATTGGATTTTCTGCTATTACGGACATACATGGTTATATATAAGGAAATAAAAGGTAAATCGTCGAGGAACGAAAGTATTGAGTCGGGCACGTTCTGCCATGGGTCTTTCATTTAGCCTTCACCGGTAAGATCAAAATTATGGATCAAACTCTCATGTAGGTCAAATATTGGTCCGGACCATTGAAATTGAAATTTCCAAGCGAAATTGCTATAAAACAGTAAGAAATGTTGAAAATTTTGCAAAGTCGAGACATTTAGCCCCAAAACAGCGATATTTTGTATTGATATACGCGATTTGCCATGGTTGGATCCATTTCCTTTAGATAAAAAGAATCAGATCAGGTAGGCATCTTTATTGTATATTGCGTATATTTTCGGTCTTTTAGATTCAAAAATGCATAAAATTGCTCGTTTTATCTTATAGCGTTAGAGAAATTTCGGAGTAAGGATGTATTGGCCATGAATTTTAGCGCCACTGAGTACTTCATAGACACCGGGTATTCTTGTTTTAGAAAATCATGGCATAATATAAATAGAAATTGGTGTACATAAGGGGAAATTATTTATTTTATTTCTTCCCACCTTTAGAACTTTTGTTGGCGGAAACGTCAAAGTCACGTGATTTTGCTCATTAATAATCATGAGAAAAAACGGACGTATTTCTCCATATTTACAAAGCGTACCCGTGAGACATGAAAGCAATATAATAAAAAAGAATACACATTATTAAAGGCTTTATGACTCAAAGACAGATAGACGGACTGACGGTACCCTCGAATAAACGAAAGTGGAAATAACAAAATGCTTATACATATCGCAGATAACACGGTGACTGATGCATAGAATAAAGACGTACGTGCTATCGGTCTCACTGATCTTGCAACAGTTGCTTATCGATAAAGAAGAACAGAGCATGCCTTTTGATGTCAACAAAATACAGTTATAATGAAAATGTAACAGGCATTGAATGTAAAATTTATCTTTGATGTACTGTAAGCATATGGTTATCTTCTATCCAGCAACAGTTTATTGCAATACACATACTGTTTCCGACACTTCTATTTTACTAAGAATCCTAAATTTTTCTTATAATAATTGAGAAATAACACAATTTCTGAACAAGGTTCAGAATACGGAAAATCCGTGTTCAAAATGTATGAGAATAAGTAATAATTTCATAGAAGTTCGTGCAAGAGGTATGCAAATCGATGAGGAAATTAAGGCGAAACAATCTCTCTAATTTAGAGTTACTCGATTCTTGCAAATCTAATCTTCTACACCAGTAAGTGCAAATGAACATTTACAAGCTTCTTATAGTGCAAAAGGCCGAAAATACTCGCAACATAATATCAAAATAAATCAGCCTTCTTTTGCTGATTCTTTGTACGGACAGAAAATGGATCTACATATGGCAAGTCGGTTACATCAAAGAAAACAAGCGCTGTTTTCGTGGTGTTAATTGTTTCATGGGATTTTATACCAATCTTTTCCGTAAATTTCAAACTACTTACACACTATGACATGATACTTAACGAAATCTCTATCTCAAACTGTGTAGTTTTTTAATATCTGTTCAGCGTTGCTTGAACAGATAGGCGTAAACCTTATAGTAAATTTATGAAAGAAAATTCTTGAAATGATTTAAATTGATGCACTACACTTTGTAGTAGTATTGTAGTAAATCCCTTTTCATTGAGAAGGGAATATAGTATGATCTCATGAAATGTTGTATTTGATTTAAGTGTTAAACGTCTTCAAATTGAATAGCATCATTAAAGAACAGATATATTGGCAGCATGGACCAGACATGCACGTTTCGGGTACTTAACCCTCGTCAGTGATAATCAAATCTAAACACTGTAATATTCCAAAAAAGTATGAAAGTTACTATGTCGAAAAAGCGTACCGAAAGACGTAGCAGGATGGGTGGGTTATGATGCAACAGGATCCACTTTTTAGAAATTTCAAGAAATTTTGATAACGGAAATTTTAAAAT
Source organism: Pinctada imbricata (assembly GCA_033119305.1). NCBI lineage: Eukaryota > Metazoa > Mollusca > Bivalvia > Pterioida > Pteriidae > Pinctada > Pinctada imbricata. The sequence goes on from VSWD01000013.1 coordinate 37,161,453, forward strand.
GCGTTGAAGAAACGATCAATCGAAATTGATCCAACTTGGCTACATATGCGCTCGGGGACTCCTGGTCCACCAGCAGTGACACTCACCAAGTGGTATAAATGTTAAACGTCTTCAAATTGATGTCAATTAATCAGGCATAAGAAAAGAAGATAACAACATCTGTCTTGGTGAAGGTTCTTGATGAAAAAAAAGAATTACGGAAAAAAGAGAAAAGAATAGAGAAGAACTCCAATAGAACAAATGAGCTGATAAGATAAGGCGTAAAATATGCCGTAAAAAGCGGAATTTCGAAAATATGGATATTTCAGGGAAAATTTTCGTAAACTTTATACCTTTACGTCATACCATCAGAAAATAAAAGAATTTTAGATCTGTGTTCGCAACTGTTCCAATGGGTTAGCCACTGTTCCAAAGAGAATTCTAATGATTTGTATATTATTTCAATTTCATTGTTATTTCAATAAAAGAAGATTCTGATTGGCTGAGAAAGAACTATATATGGTTTATATGGTAAAGCGGTCGCCTTACAGGGCAAAAATTATTTGAATATTTGAATGAATTTGCACCAATTTTTATTCTTCAATGTAGACTACTTCAGAAATGATACATAATATTTAATTTCCTTTCTCAATTTCTTAGAATTTTGGCTTGAAAACGGTACATTTTGCCAAATTGCTGTAAAAACGTCATTTTGGGGCTCATTTTCGAAGAACTTCTTATAAGTTAGTATCGAGCGGGCTTCTGAACAACTTTATATTTGGATATGTTGTTACCTTTGCACGTCTTTACATGCATGCAAAAGGAAAGCATTGTTCACGATCCCGCTCGATGTTATTTCAATGAAAATGATCAAGAGTTATGCTATTTTTTTTGACAAAATCGGCGGTTTTCATGATAGATATGCAAAATTTGCAATGTCTTTGAAAGCGATCGGTAGTTTTTATAACTAGATTTCTCAAAATATAGATCTTTATCTCTCTAAACATGACAACAAAGTTAAATTTGGGAAAAGTTGATTTTAGGGGGCCACCTTTCTTTGTTGATAGTTTTTCACGAAGGTCTATTAATTTTATAGAACTACTTTTTGAACCGGGGATTCCCCAAAACACAAATAAACTCGAAGCCGAAAATACAATTTGTTGACGCTTGCTTAAAATGTAAAAGGTATCGTTTCTTTTCTATGAGATAAAGAAATTTCTGACGATGAATCTCAACAGCACTCACAATAGAGAACAAAACTGAGCATCCACGGATCCCTAACAAACTAGAGACGGGACCAGATGCCCGGGAGGAATAAGCACTGTACTGTAGACATTGTTTTCTACTTACCAAACAATGCTAAATAATTAACTGTGCATGTAGGATTTTTTTTTCAAACTGTTGCTTATTTCAATATATAGAGAGACGATCATTGGCTGTATGAATGATGGCGGCTCCCATAATTTGTCGTCGTCCGGGGAGGAAATTGTATCTCTGCGCAACAACGATCTTACGAAATATTGTGCGGGGATAGATTACTATTAGATTCAAGAAAACAGTCCGTTTTCCATAAGTATAGGGTAAAAAATGAATCTTATCTGTTAAACTGGACGGAAAACTTTTGCATCAACGTGCTTCGCGCATTGATATCCCTTAATAGCAATTCTCTGAAAGGACCAAAATCGTTCGGCACGGCATGTCATGGAGTTTGATGATTTTCGGTATAATGGGTATGTGTTTTTGACCATTTTCAATCTTAAATATCACAAAAGGCACCAATAGGAGACCAATGATTTTTATCAAAGGAAATATATGTTTATTGACAAATAAAATGAACGAAAAATTGGAGTGGGTATTTTAAGAGTTTTACCTCAATTCTGTCACCAAAGACCGTTGCCATGGCAACATTAGATCTTTTTGCTTGTTTCATATTATCTTTGAAATTGATTTTATTCATCTTTAGAGTTACATAAGATTGTCAAAATGTATGCATGTATAGGTATGACTTAAATCTTTTACATAAGGACAATTAAAATGTTCAAGGTCATTGGCTTGATATTCAAGGTCATTTATACTTTGAGACTCAAATTTTGCATGAAATATTGATTTTTTAAATTTTTTGTTACCGATTTTAATTATTTTTTATTTGAATATTTTCATAGGTCATATTTTTTATGAAAGCAAATGAATATAAGAAAGAAAAATCTTAGAATTTATTGAACTGGAGAAATTTAATCGGAAAATATTTTTTCGTCAAAAAAACAAGAAAATACAGATTTCGTCCCTTTTTTATCAAAATACTCACCAAGAATTTAGATATTCGAAGATGTGAAGAAACGTTATCGATAGTTCTAAGAAATTAGTGATAAGTTTATCATTTTATGGCAAATAACTGTTAAGTTCAATATTTCAAGGTTTCTAAAATATTGGCACCTTCATTTTATGAAAAATCAGGATTTTTCTTCAAATGTGTTCACTTAAAGTTTAATGACCTTGGAAATTCAGTGGGTGACCTTGAGATAATTTCAAGGTCATTTTTATATCAAAACACCTCTGATAGATGTATACATGAACTTCTGTTCCAATATCATGCGTAGATAGTTTGATAGAGGCTGTGTTTAAATCTATCGTATTGAAACCTTTCAGCCGATTGTTGCTATAGCAACTAAATTTGATGCTGCTTTGCATTAAAAAGGACAAATTAGCCCATTTAATTTTTATATTAATGTATAGTACAAAGATGATATTAATAAGATAATTAGAATTTGGACTTCAAAAATTGGTGCTTTTATTAAATTTTCAACCTTGTAAAACAGTAAAAACATGCAAAAAAGGGTCTATAAGTGCCCAAAACAGAGCCTTTTGATACCCTTTTTTGGCCCAATTTTTCATCTAGTATACAAAAGGCATTCGAGATGAATGTAAAAAACTTTACAAAAATGCATAATAATAAGGATTAAAAGAAAATAATCAAAGCAATTTCAGATTAAAAAAGTACCTGTTTCCATGGTAACGAAGCCTACAAATACGCTTCGTCCTATAGATTTTCCCTATTTTTGAAACTTCAGACACGGTTACCATGGCAACTGCAACCTTTCTGAAAAAACTGGGGTTGATTTACATACTAGTGCTTCATATTGAACTTCCATACCAAAAATCTAAAAAAATCCATGACATGCCGTGCCAACATGTCTTGAAATTCTTTGGTTCTTACAGAGAATTGCTGTTAATTCTTTCGACCTTCATTTTGAAATCTAATGAGTACTTCAACGAAATAATAAAAAGTCCTCAAATAAAAAACTCAAAAACACCCAATTCAAAAAGACAGAGAAGACACCGACGAATCGAGATTCAAAAGATACAACGTACACCAAATCACACCATATAAACATGAAACACAAAAGACCACATATAAGGGTCAGCTCAACAGTTTCTCTTATCGCGTAGAAATATTGCGTAATCATACATAATTTGACGTCATCACATTTCGGTTCTATATATGATTATACTATACGAGGGTTGTTCGGAAAGATCGAAGATAAGACCCGTTTCTCACTTCAGAGTAAAGAAAATATTAGATTCATACAAAATATCTTTAATAGATATAAAAAGCTGACTTTTAGCTAAAAATTATTTTCTTTCAAAGCAATTTTATAAGGGTAATAATGAAAGTCGGAAGTAACTCACGGAGCAACCGTGACGTAACCATAACCTAAAACGCGTACAAGTTAATAAGTAATTGGTTCTTCATCTGTCACTATTCGCCGGATCATTGACAAAAAATTCACTAACATTTTGTATATTAAATGCTTCAGTTGAAACTTATATGTGTATAAGTTTTGCCATGAGTAGATCGATTTAATCTGCCACGCAGTCAGTTTTCTGGACTGAAGCTCTACCTCTATCATTTGCACCTTCATTCACCACTACTACTACTGCACGTATTTCAATTATCAGTGCTTTTTTAACCTTCCGAAAATGATCTTCACCATTTATAAACAAGTGTTTGTGGTATACACAGAAGTTTTCAAGCATCTTTAATGCATTTAAAGATATATTTCTCAAGCCATCACAAAATTTTGTCATTTGTCATTTTGGACGGAGCAACGCAAAATGATGATGCTCCGTGGACCCCACCTCTATGTATTTAAAGTTAATCTATTGGTAATATTTATATTAAAATCGAGTTATAAATGTGTCTTATTAATATAGTAGAGCAACCAAGTCGCTTAATTTGAAATTTTAATCAACCCACCTAACACAGGACTAATTTTTATATTAAACGAAAGAATATAACATGGGACATCAGATTTGACCTGTCGTAAAGGATTCGTATGGTCAGAATTACTGTAAATTCAGATAAAAGCGGAAAATAAGTAAAATTCAAAATAATAGGTATTTTAACAAAAATTATCATTCTTTAATAAATGAAAAGTCAAACCGACCGAAATCAAAATCAATATGCTAATTGAAGTCAAAAGAAAATTTTTTGATCAAATTGAATTTTCTAATTTCAACTTCATGGATGAATTAGCACAAATTCTAAGATAAATTGGTAAAATTGAAATTTTCAATTCTTTCACTTCAATATTGAGAATGTTAATTCGAAGATAAAAATTAATACACGGATACGGTATTTTGATATGTGAATGTGGTTTTAGGAAAGTTTGATAGAGATCTATTGAAATACTTAGGAGTACCAAGCAAATAAAGTGCCCCACCCCCAACTTTGTTATTAGCGATTCACTGCAATATAAACTAGGAGATGTTTTCTCGATAATACGGCACAAAACTAAATAATAACGGCTAAATTAAGTTTTAACATATAATAATGAATGAAAAGTATCGCTTTATTTCAAAGAAGACGACAAATTTACATCAATAATTTTGAAAAAATAATTTTTTATGCACTATCTATGTTCTGGTAATTTCAAACATTGTGATATGGACACATTTTGTCACCCGAATATTAGAAATAATTAAGTATAACAAAGATTTTATGATCAACAAAACATGGAAATATGCAATGCAAGTAAGTAGCGAAGCTGCCTATACGACCCCATCACATTCAGGCAATCATGGCATTTTCTTTCTCTGTTTGACCTTGTGACAACAGTTGTCGCTAAAACGTAGTTTAAAGGCATCGTTCTACAGGTATTGTCGTGGCAAACTGACCTGACCGGGTGGAACTTATTCACCTTGTCATCGGAAGAGTTTTCTTCTGACCAGGTGATAAAAGCCATATAAAATTACAGGTAATGAGTATTTACTCTAATTACGATGTGCAATTCATAATCTTTCTACCCTAAAATTGTATCAATTCGTCTCAATTGCTTGATTGAATTAGTTCCGCCCGGTCAGGTTAGTTTGCTACGACAATAGACGATAAGGGGGATAGCCTCTGATTTCTAGTTTTGGTTCATCGTTGATGGCCATATCAACAATATTGTATGTTTTTGTTGATTTTGTTTTTTTACTGTCTGTTTATTGTTTTTCATGCTTCATCCTTGTCTACAATGGACAATTTTTTAATGTCTCTGCAATTGTTTCTATATAAATGAAACGGAAAAAATACAAACAAATAGTGAACATCAAACAACCACATTTACAAGAATTAAAGACGCTCACATAAAACTACCAACCGAGAAGCAAATCTTTAGCAATATTAAAATAGAAATGACCACACAATAAAGGGTGCTCTATTCTCTGAGATCTCACGCTGAGCTGTCAACATATCAGTTTTGTCGTTATAAAATTTTGATTTTACTATCTTTGACTCTTTAATACATGTACATGTTGAAGATCAATGCTTTGCTGTTGGAATAGTTTCTTCTTGGACACATTTCATCGACTATTCTTTGCGTCATACATTTCACACTTTTTCAATTTTATTTCTTTATTCGGAGCTCTTTGGGAAATACGGCCATTGACGTGCCAACATTATAGGCTCCTATTGCGGCGAATTTTTCTTTATCAACAGACGGTTCCTCTTCGTGATATAGCCTTTTATTTGATGTATTGAAGACGTATGTAGGAACTGCCCAATTAGATTACCAATATTACATATGACAGTGTGGTGTGTGTGCTTATGTACAGCATTAGGAATTAAAGCCCCCCCCCCCCGGTGACCCTTGAGGACTTTCCATTGGATCTCACGGAGACATCAAAGGAGTTTTCTGACTCAGTATATCTTGAAAAGCATCCACTTGATTTTGTAACTATTAGAAATCTGAACGAAGAGTAAGAGCGGATGCTAAAAGGGATAAATTGCACAACGTTTACCCAAGGCATATCGTAATGTTTAAAACACAGATAACGAAGAGCCCAAACTCTGACCAATGTACTTTACATGTATATTCACATCTCTGTGGTACTTAAATAAACGTCAAATATACTTTTCATAATTTTATATGAACTTAATGCATTTTTCTTCAATTCACGTATTTTCATTTCAACTTGTCACGAATGGGTTTCCATACACGGTCTTACCACGACATATTAAAAAGAAGTATTTTTCATTATTTTTTAAACAGTATGATGTCATTCCCATTTCTGCATTTACCTTTTATCAAAAATATGTATGTATACCGGTTGATAGGTACGATTTGATAGAAACTGTAACACGTGGTCGACCGAATCTTCATCTACGGAAACTAATTTGTGAAATGCCGCTTAAATCAAAAGTATATACGCTTTAGGTTTTTACATTTATTTATAGCCCCTTAGAAAAATGATCAATAAAAAGGCATATTTGTCGATATGTTTCGAGACAAAAATTTAGTCTCTGTGCTTTAGAAAAAATATTAACACGGATTCTTCATATTTCATAGAAATTTGCATAAAATTGCAATTTTTTTAGAGAGGAGAAAATATTCTTTCTCCAAAACAATTATATAACATGTGTACATAAACCATTTGTCATAGACAATTTGAACCATCCAACCAAAGATTGTACTCTATGTCTTCCGAAATGGAAGTAACCGGATGTGACATTTCTACCGAATTGAAGCGGCGGGTGTTGCATGCAAGCAGGAGATGCTTACTCTTCCTGGGCACCTGGTCTCACTCCCATATCGGGAGTTCACTTCTTTTCATATGGTGGTAGTTTTTGTTTGTTTGCTTTGGTTCCTGTTTTATCCTGATTTTGTATGCCTTCGGTTTCTGATTTTCTGAATATCGATTTTGTGCTGTATACAGGGATATGGTCATTATCCATATTTGTCATCTAATGCATTGATTGCAACAACTTTCTATACAAAAAAGAACAAAATATAGGAATACCGAGGATATAAACGATAAATATTTCGTTTTAATTTTTCACGATTTCTTCGCTTTTTACCCAATTTAAACAAAATCTGACCGTGGCATATTCTTTACGACAGCTCTTTTTGAAAGCAGGGGTATTCAGCAAAAAGTTCAGACCAAATTCAGGCCTGTGTTAGGTGTGTTAGTTAAACTCGAAAATTAAGCTTCTTTTTTTAAATTGTTCGCTCTGCTAATAGGAATATGGTAAACAAGTTATTAGATACCTGTTTCAGTGAGACACTTGCGCCCAATCTTTTAAAACAGACCAGTCCGCGAATTTTTCAGATAACCCTTGTATATCAATCTGTTTATTATATCTACAGCTATTATATGATACTAGTCTCAAGATCATCTTAAAATTAAACAAAAAGTTTTTCATAAAAAAACAGATGTCTCCCCCTCCATCTAAGTTACTTTGACCTTAGGCCAAAATGCAAAATGATGTCCTTTGAGTCATGGGCAACGTCATACTAAAACATGATTCATTATATTGTTTGAGGTAAAGCCGAAACATGATTGGCATATACAATTTCATTATAAGCATATTTAAAGAAATTGACTTTGGTCACATGACCTTGGATATAGGTGATCTGAAACCTACACTCACTGACGAGGGTTAAGTACCCGAAACATGCATGTCTGGTCCATGCTGCAAACTTATCTGCTTTTAAATGATGCTATTGCATTTGAAGACGTTTAACATTGTATGGATCATGAGCAACAAAAAACTGAATTAGTGATTGGATACACGGTTCAAAATATAAAGCCTAAACATTATTAGCATAGACAATTTCAGCCTGGACATGCTTAGCATATACAATTTCATTACCAAAGTAAGAAGCTACCTTAACCATGTGACCTTGGGACAATGTGATAAGAAACATTTAGTCCCTAGAAACAACATACTAAAATATGAAAACAATTGTAAGAAGGGTTCAGGAGGTATAGCCCAGACAATATTAGTACGTACAATTTCATTAAAAAGAACTAAATGATTTTGACCTTGGGCACATGACCTTGGGTCAAGACGATAAGAAACCCTCCAATCCTGAGCAACAGCATACAATAGTATAAGAGTGATCCAGTATACGATTCCACAGATATAGCCCAGACTCAATAGCATTTACAATTTCATTAAAAAATGTAATACTTGACCTTAGTCATATGACCTTGGATCAAGGAGGTGTGAAACCTTTGGGTCATCAGCACCATCATACTAAAATATGACGTGATCCGATCACGGTTCAAAAGATTAAGCCTGGACATAATACATGTAACAAATACAATTTCATTTAAAATATACTAATTGACCTTGACTTTGGTCACATGACCTTGAGTCAACGTGATGTGAAACCTTCATGTGATAAGCAACAACATACTAAAATATGACGGTGATCTGATAAATAGTTAAAAGAGATACAGCCCCAATGGGATAGCATTTACAATTTCATTAAAATGTAGTTAGTAACTTTGACCTTGATCAAATGACCATGGGTCCAGGTGATACCTTTTGGTCATGACTAAATACATTCTTAAAAACTTGAAAGCAATCCAGTATGCGGTCCAAGGGATAAAGCCTAAACAAGAATGTATCTATAATTTCATTAAAAATGTAGTAAGTGACCTTGGCCTTGGGTCAAGGTGATGTGAAGCCTTCGGGTCATAAGCAAAAACATACTAAAATATGAAAGTGATCCGGCAAACAGTTCAAGAGATATAGCCCGAACAAGAATGTATGCACAATATCATTAAAAATGCACTAAGTGACCTTGACCTTGGTCACATGACCTTGGGTCAAGGTGATGTGAAACCTACGGGTCATAAGCAACAACATACTTAGATATGAAAGTGATCCAGCAAATGGTTCAAGAGATATAGCTCGTACAGGAATGTATGCATAATTTCATTAAAAATGCACTAAGTGACCTTGACCTTGGTCACATGACCTTGGGTCATGGTGATGTGAAACCTTTGCGTGATAAGCAGCAACATACTAAAATATGAAAGTTATCCGGCAAAGGGTTCAAGGGATATAGCACGGACTGGAATGTATGTACAGTTTCATTTAAAATGCACTAAGTGACCTTGACCTTGGTCACATGACCTTGGGTCAAGGTGATGTGAAACCTATGGGTCATAAGCAACAACATACTAAAATATGAAAGTGATCCGGCAAACGGTTAAAGAGATATAGCCCAGACAGGAATGTATGCATAATTTCATTAAAAATGCACTGAGTGACCTTGATCTTGGTCACATGACCTTGGGTCAAGGTGATGTGAAACCTACGGGTCATAAACAACAACATACTAAAATATGAAAGTGATCCGGCAAACGGTTAAAGAGATATAGCCCAGACAGGAATGTATGCATAATTTCATTAAAAATGCACTAAATGACCTTGACCTTGGTCACATGACCTTGGGTCAAGGTGATGTGAAACCTACGGGTCATAACCAACAACATACTAAAATATCAAAGTTATCCGGCAAACGGTTCAAGAGATATAGCCCGGACAGGAATGTATGCATAATTTCATGAAAAATGCACTAAGTGACCTTGACCTTGGTCACATGACCTTGGGTCAAGGTGATGTGAAACCTTCGGGTCATAAGCAACAACATACTAAAATATGAAAGTGATCGGGCAAACGGTTCAGGAGATATAGCCCGGACACGATGTGTGACAGACGGACAGACGGACGACGAAGGCAAAACCAATATGTCTCCTCCCCGTTGGGGAATTATATGCAATGATTATTGTTTTAATATGTCTAGACATATTTATACATTAATGTGAATGAGACCCTGGATACTATTTAATCATTAACAGCTGAAATTAATCGTGTAAAATAAGTCTGTTTCAACACGTTACGGAACTTATTTGTCGATTATTCTAAAATATGAGTCAAGAGGCAATTCATTTTATTCATCTAGATGTCATTTCGTATCATCGACCCCTTATACTATACATGTATACCCCGTATATAATTTATGTTTCAATCAGTCGTTCAGGTAGGTATCGGTGTGTGGAGTCAGCCATGCGCTTAGGTATTTACGTTAAAAAGAAGCCCGTGTCTGGATTTGTGATGTATGTTCGTTGATAAGTTCACCAATGCCTCCGCTAGAGGTCATCAAAGGTCGATTTTAACGAAATCTGTTTTATATTGTTCTTTGGACAATTTGCAACCTGTTATAAGCTTACATGCTCGATAAAGTATTTACGGTTTTCGCGCTGTTTCAAGTTGAGAATGGAACTTTAAATGGGCATATTGCCAATTTCTTTAGTTTTTGAGATTTGAGTTGAAAGTTATATGACAGGTTATTTTTGGCTAGATGATTTATGTTGACTTAGTTTCAAGATCAAGTTCTCATTCTCAATGTCACAACAAACTTTTGCCTATAGAACAAGGAATATTTGACCTTCAGAGATCAAACTTTATACAAATGATTGTTGAGCCAAGCCCTTTCATCTTGACCTAAAACCAAAGTCAAATTCTCACCCTGAGGGTAAAAAAAATTCAAATAGAACAAAAAATATTTTACCTTGAGAGTTCAAACTTTACACAAATATTCCTTGCATTAATTTCTTTCATCTTGACCTTGGCCTAAGGTCAATTGTTCGATTTCAAGGTCAAATCAGACTTTTGTTGATAGAATATTGAGCTTTGATCAGATTCGGATCAATCTTTATGAAAATTATCTCTAATACCTATCCTTTATCAGTGACCTTGGTTAAAGGTCAAATATTCATTCTCAATGTCATAAAAAACATTTACTTGTAGAATACTCAGTTTTTGTCCTATACTATTTATACTTCACACAGTTAAACTGAACGTGGCCTAAGAAAGATAACTATACATGTATACCCCATAGTCTAACATAAAGAATAGTGATGCATACAAAATACTTTTGCTGCATTTTTATTCATGTTTTCAGACGAATGTCTTACACAAAAGAAAATATATAACTTTAAAACGGTATTGGATGTGAAACGAAATTTTACAAACCAAACCTTAAATTATGATCATAACGCTAAAGTTCCATTTCATCCAGAAATACTGTCCCTCTACCTTTTTGTACTGAGTATGCAAGTTTGACACATAATCTATTTTCATTGTTTTGCATAAAGCCCAATAAATCCTTTAGATATCATAGAGACTGACGAAGCTATGGTTGTGAAAACGGGATACGATCTTTTCAGTTTTAACTGCAAACACTTCGTTTCATTCTGCAGATACGGCACCAGATTGTCCGAGCAGGTAAAGTAGAATGTCTTAACGTTAGTTAAAGTCGAAACACAATACGAAAGTCAATATATAAGAAATCAAAATCTGTATCAATAGACACGAGAAGCCTTTAAAAAATGTAAAAAAAAAAAAAAAAAAAAAAAAAAAAAAAAAAAAAAAAAACACCCCGAAACAAAGCAAACAAAATACTCAAGAGCAAACGTGAATCTCGAATGAAGATGATATCAGATACACGTTAAGATTAAGCATCTCCTACTGGATTGAAACACCTGCCACTAAGGTGAAAACAGGCCGAGACGAATGTATCAAATCCAGGTATTTCAGTGATTTTAACATGAAATCTGTTTCACATGGTGGACTAGATAAATTAAAGCTTTTTTTATCGTCCAAACAATATTGGCAGAGGCAACGTTAATAAAATTATGATCGCTGAGCGATATAGTCCCCTACCGGTGGCATATATCTATGTCCTGCAACTCTACCAATGAATTACTCTTCAATTAAACATATATGAGTTTTATTTGTTGCAGAAAAAAGTCAGGAAAACTGACAAAAACTGAATTGTGCAAGTGATCACGGGGTATAACTTCTGGAAAAATATGTCAAGCGTGACAAATGTCAGATTTGCTCTGTAACTATCCAAGTCTAAGCTGAGTATCAAATTTTACTTGCATATCTCTATTTGTTGCAGTAAAAAGTCTGGAAAACTGACAAAAACTAAATTTTGCAAATCATCAAGGGGCATAACTCCTCGAAAAATGGGTCAAGCGTGACGAAAGTCACACCTGCTCTGCAACTATCCAAGACCAAGCTGGGTATCAAATTTCACGTGAATATCTCTATTTGTTACAGAAGAAAGTCCAGAAAACCGACCAAAACTGAATTTTCCAAGTCATCAAAGGGCATAACTCCTTGAAAAATAGGTCAAGCGTGACAAAAGTCAAACTTGCTCTGTAACTATTCGAGACCAAGCTGTGAAACAAATTTCATCTGAATATCTTCATCCGTTGCAGAAAAAAGTCCGGAAAACTGAAAAAAAACTGAATTTTCCAAGTCATCAAGGGGCATAACTCCTCGAAAAATAGGTCAAGCGTGACGAAAGTTAAACTTGCTCTGTAACTATTCAAGACCAAGCTGTGTATCAAATTTCATCTTAATATCTCCATCCGTTGCAGAAAAAAGTCCGGAAAACTGACAAAAACTGAATTTTCCAAGTCATCAAGGGGCATAACTCCTCGAAAAATAGGTCAAGGGTGACGAAAGTTAAACTTGTTCTGTAACTATCAAAGACCAAGCTGTGTATCAAATTTCATCTGAATATCTTCATCCGTTGCAGAAAAAAGTCCGGAAAACTGACAAAAACTGAATTTTCCAAGTCATCAAGGGGCATAACTCCTCGAAAAATAGGTCAAGCGTGATGAAAGTTAAACTTGCTCTGTAACTATTCAAGACCAAGCTGTGTATCAAATTTCATCTTAATATCTCCATCCGTTGCAGAAAAAAAGTCCGGAAAACTGACAAAAACTGAATTTTCCAAGTCATCAAGGGGCATAACTCCTCGAAAAATAGGTCAAGCATGATGAAAGTTAAACTTGCTCTGTAACTATCCAAGACCAAGCTGTGTATCAAATTTCATCTGAATATCTTCATCCGTTGCAGAAAAAAGTCCAGAAAACTGACAAAAACTGAATTTTCCAAGTCATCAAGGGGCATAACTCCTCGAAAAATAGGTCAAGCGTGACGAAAGTTAAACTTGCTCTGTAACTATCCAAGACCAAGCTGTGTATCAAATTTCATCTTAATATCTCCATCCGTTGCAGAAAAAAGTCCGGAAAACTGATATTCGGACAGACGGACAGACTGACAGACAGACCGAGAGGAAACTAAGAGTCCCCTTCGGCGTTGCCGGTAGGGGACTAATAACCCCTTGTTGAGTAGTATCTTGCTACGTCATATTATGTTAGATACATATTGTAATTTCAAATGTTTTGCCTCTTTCAATCTTTACCTATCACTATACAAAAATACGATTGCTTTGTTATGCTTTGTAGGATGGCGAGAAAAATGGTTTTATTGTAAGAGGTCTAGATCATGATATATCCCATGACCTAGGCAGAGAGAATTAAATGAGCTTAGGCCTGATTTTTTAAATTTCGTTTATTTATAAAAAAATGTTTTCATTTGTGTTTTGTTTTGGGTTTGCAATATAAAGCATGACTTATTGTAGTCATCGTACATCTAATGTGCACTAGAGTATTTCATGCCATACACGCACTTGCTCTATGTTGCAAACTGTAACAAAACACAAATTATGACATTTATTCTATTTACATGCACCGCAATTGTCAGTTTCATTCTTGTTTCTGAAATTGCGTTTTCCATGTAAAAAGGGGTGGCAATGGGTGGCATTAAAAGTAACTGCTGTTTCAGGTTAGAACAGCCGTCGCGAATATTTCTGTAATTCTTATGTTTCTCGACATCATAAGCGTTTTCATGCGAAAGGAAACCACTCCCGTTTTGGCCATATTACACTGTTTAGATTGAGGATCACTGACGAGGGTTAAGTTTCCGAAACGTGCATGTCTGGTCCATGCTGAAAATGTATCTATTCTTATGTGATGCTATTGCATTAGAAGACGTTGAACATTTGTACCTCTTGGTGAGTGTCACTGCTGGTGGACCAGAAGTTCCCGAGGGCACACGTAGCCAAGTTCGAAGAAGTTCGGTCGATCTTCTCTTCAACGCATTTGAAATATTTTCTGTTATCAAAATTTCTTGAAATTTCTAAAACTTGGGTCCTGTAGCTTCATATTCCACCCATCCTGCTATGTCTTCGATATATCTTTGGACATTTTTATTGTCACACTCTTTGGTCATACATGTATTAAATCGTTTAGGTTGGAATCACTGAGGATGGTTAAGTACACGAAACTTGCATGTCTGGTCCATGCTGCATATTCATCTGTTTTCAAGGGGTGTGGACAAACTGTTATTCGCCATATTGGATTTTATGCACTGTGTTATTGAAAATCTTGCCTTACATCTAGTCATGGCTCCAACCTTAACTATTTTAATCCCAAGTATTCTCAACCTCAATAGGTACATTTTCCCATATTTTCTACGGAAAACTACATCAAGATTTTAACATTAGAAACTTTTCAAATTCATGCACCGAACTGCACAGCTGCACCTCAGAAGAATTTATGAACAATACTATAACTTACCTTAAACACAACATTGATACTATGACAAATATGGACAATGACCATATCCCTGTCCACAGCACAAAATCGACAATACAGAAAATCAGAAACCGAAGGCATACAAAATCAGGACAAAACAGGAACCAAAGCAAACAAAAACAAAAACCCCCACCACACGAAAAGAAGCGAACCCCCGACACGAGAGCGAGACCAGGCGCCCAGGAAGAGCAAGCACCCCCCGCCCGCACGCAACACCCGTCGCCCCAACCCGGCAGAACCGTCACATCCGGCCACCTCCATTTTGGAAGACACAGAGTACAACCCCCCGCTGGACGGCCCAAATGGTCCATGACAGAACATCACCCACCACTCTGGACAGCGGGACACCACAGTGCACGACGAGTTCCCCATATCGACCGCAGAACTCCCCCAGTGACGACGCCAGTCGGTCACAAACACATCCCTGACCGAGAAGCCTACCCGAAAGACGCCCAGCTCTCAGAACAAAATCCGCACATTTGGCACCTGCTCCGGCACAGCGCACCAACCGAGACATGAACACGCCACAAGCAGGCGACGAAGGGACGCTGCCACTCAGAAAAGGAAAGCCCGCAATGCCGAAACCGAAGCCGCCACGTTTGCCATAGAGCGAGGTGCCCATGCGACCATCAGTGTCGTAGGACAACACCATGTCCAAACAGGACGCTGAATTACCTGTCTCTGTAGTTTCTTTGACCCCAAGCCCCGAAGGATAGATACCGCCCAGGCAATCCGCGAACCCTGGACCACTGATGGACAACACATCGTCCATGCATCTGCAAGCGAAGCCGAAATCAGAAGCCATATCTGAAGCCATATCTACAAACATTTGTTCTTCGATTTTGAGTACAATGTCTTATAATCTTATAAATCTCTTGTTGATACAACGCGGGGTCTTTTCGAACACGAGTTTTTTACAGGTAGCCATTTTCACGCGCCGATCCGCCCAAAAAATAGGTAGAAAAAAATTAACGATTTTAAAATTCCTTGGGTATTTCACTAGAATTTCGACGGTTTGCGATTCATGTATTAATTATTAACATGAAATATATTAGAAAAGTGGGATAGTCTTGTGAATTATTGGTGAAAAATTACAATTGTTGTGCAGCATTCCGGGGATCCGCCCCTGGATTCCTTTCTATCTTTATATGGCTACTAGCCCCCCCCCCCCCCCCCCCCCCCCCCGCGTGTAAAATGAAGATACCCGGTATGTTGAAAAAAGTATGATCAAAATTGGAGGACAAATTTTGTATACATATGATGATAGTAACTCTTAAAGGTAAATAAGGTCTCGTCAAGATCATACCATGAATAAACTATTTTGGTCAAAATTTTAACGCAAACGAGTCTATCATGCTTAGGAATTAGAAACTTGCTGGTTATAATAGTCACATATGCCCTCACTACCGAGCTATGATCAATTATTGCTTATAAAATGGGTACCCTAATATAACCTACTTTTCTCCGTAGAAGACCGATTGCGAACACGTGTAAGCACTTATTTGCATAAGGCCAGTACTGTATCAAAACAGAACAACATGGCTGACGGATAACACGTGGGACGAAAATGAATCGACAATCCATATGGCAAAATAGCGCTCAATTTCCTAATTTGCATAGCGGCCATATTGGATTCCGAAGGCTTCATATTCTTACTATAGGAGTCTATGGGGAGCAAATAATAAATTGGGAATACTCACGATTTCAAGACACCAATCAAATTTGTCCACATATAGGAAGAAACTCTATAACAATCTAAATTTATAAATCCACATCTTTGATAAATTAACGAATTTTTACTTCTGTCACTTTTGAGGTGAAAATTCGAGGCGATACTGCCCATACCTCCAATGTTAAAAAAGTCCAAAACTTGTCACTAGCCGCACTTTAACTTTGTTTATCAGTAGGAAATCTTAGGAGCTGTGTATTTGTCCACATGGTTTCGGATAGATCGCGATATCAAATTCCGGATTTTGTCAACGTGAGAATCATAAAATGAAATTACGTTCTGTCACTTTTGGGTTGAAAAATCGATATTTTGAGAAATAGGCCTGTCATATTGATGGATTCACTTTATCGGCTTTGACAGGATAAAGATAATCTTGTGTTCATACGTAGAGTGTGTAATTTTTTTGGTAATAAATCAGCTTAAATAGATTAGAAACAGTTGTATTTTGCCATGGGCGCATTCTGCTCTTTGCATTTATTTGATCTGATGTATTTAAAATGTATCGTTTTTCCTGGCATGTCGGGTCATTCTTGTTTGAGATTTGGCGCGTTTCAAACATAGGTATATGACGTAATATAATCGTCATATGAATACATTTGCATATATGAATAAATTGAGCGCTATTTTGCCATATGCGGTGTTATCAAAATATGAAAAGAGAAATGTAATGAACAAATAGTATCGGTTTTGTATTGTAAAATTATAGAGACCTAGCTTAGAGGACAACGGTGAAATTAAAACTCCGACAAGTCTGAGGGAAAATTAGCTAAATGGATCTACAGTGTAGATGTATAGTTCTCGTTTACTTTTATGTATGAGAAGTATATATATAAGTTAAACGTGTATATATATCCACAGTAATTCTGATATGTGTATATATAATATATATATTCACAGTCTAAATCAAATATTAAAAAACGAACAAAAAATCATAACTAAATAAAGGTTAATTTTCATTCAGGATTTGGTAAGCAAACGCACATGTGTATAGCAGACTACGCCTGCCTCCCATTCAAGCCGTCATACACTATTACACGTTGTTAGTCATTTTAAAGTGTTCGATTATCCACGTTCAAATGGTGATTTGAATGGAACATGGTATCTATACATGATATCAACCTTGTATTTGCAATTAATGAAATATTAGTGAGTTAGTTTTTACAGAGAATTTCAAAAAGACTGTATACCTGGTTTACTACATGTTTCGTAGTAATCCTACGATGTGAAGTTCATTCAAGCGATTGGCTGATCGTGGTAGCGTGTTTACTTTGACCTTGGTTAATGTTACATATTTCTACATACTGTATATGCAAATAACAATTTCCGAAGTTTACCGAAATCATTTGTACTAGAAAGTAAAAGCGTCTATAAAACAAACATGTGAGAGATATTTTATGTAAGTAATATATAGATGTTCAAATGTTAGTACTTTAAAGCTTTTTACGGTAAAACTTCATTATTGACAGTTTAATACTTGTTAGACTATGTGTACCTTTAAGGTATGTTGTAGTATTAATCATGAATCCTGCAAACCTGTAGCTGCGCATTTCGGTGCACACTAAGTTCAAATGGTTTTCATGAAAAAATATTGATAAAGTTTTGCTAAAAAAGATGGGAAAATTACGATGTTGAGGTAAAGAAAACTTAGTATTAAAATGGTTAAATTGGAGTCTTAATTCTGCAGAAAGACATATTTTTAAGTATGCTTCACGTCAAATACAATATGGCCGATAAGTTTTTGTCCATACCCCTTAAATGATGCTATCGATTTTGAAGATGTTTAACATTTCAATTGTTTCATCTAAAGGAATTACACTGGTTGTGCATATATAAACATCAAAGAAGTACCTAACCGTTGTTCAGTCTCAAAGTTGAGAAGGCTAGGCAAAACCGTGAGAATTACCATCGAAACGGTTGCGAAATCCGGAATGAACAACATTCCGAAGTGAGACCAGCTTTTTATTTCATGAAAAGACTATAACATTCTATTTGTAGAAGACGTCAATTGATTTACTTGTCATATTGTTTTTAAGAATAGAACTAGTTTTAGTATGCTTATAGATATAAATTGAAACATCATTTGAGAGAATTTTATAGCTAAAAATATATAGTTGATACAAATATGCCAAAATGCTATAATTTCGTTTTCCTTTTTTTTTCTTTAAATGCACCATGGACAAAAGATAGGGTTCCCATTGAGAAAAAACATCCCAAACTTGCTAGCAGCATTCGCCATTTTAGCTGTGCAGAAATGAACGTGACAAATACTAGTATAGTGTCTACCCCTAGCAAGCTAGAGGTGGGACCAGGTGCCCGGGAGGAGTAAGCATCCCCTGTTGGCTAGCCGCACCCGCCGTCGATGTTCATGCACGAAAATAGAAAGAAGATATAAAATACATGCACTGTCTGAGGCCACGTCTATATAGAAAGTGCCATGGCGACAATGTCAGGGAATAATATTCAAAACACTTACTGTCAAACCACTCGCGGGGAACTTTTTTACGAGCTCCACACGGATACACAAAGTATCATCCAAACGCTTTTGGAGTGTGCACTTTTAAAATAATCATGACGACGGGCTCTATGAAAATTATGTTATGCGTGGTTTGACTTTATCTGTTCTTAAGGTCAAGTTTGAAAGGTACGTATCCCACAGGTACGTATCCCACAAGGTCAAGGTACGTATCCCACAGGTTTCAAGTTTGAAATAGTTCAGTGGAGATAACTACGACTTATTAACGAATTTCATCAGCTTGTATATTCTTTTCTCTTTCCAGAATCAATGTGAAAGTTAAATGTATCCACCCATATTATTGATATATTGCCATATAAAGTTAACATTCTGGTCTATTGAAATTGTAAGAAAAATTGCTTTTTTCATCGAAAAAGGTAAAAAGAATATTTTGAATGGTTTTCTTGCTTTGTAAATGAAAAACTAAACTTGATTTCATACAGAAATTTGGGGGTATCCAGTCTTGTTTTGGAAAAAGATTGTAATTTCCAGAAAAAGTTTAGAAAAAAAATCAAATGTAAGAGTTACATTTCCTGAACCTTAGTGCACTTAGTTTTGAAATACGGAAGATCGCAAATATTTCTAACCAAGACTATACGTTTGTTCTCGCTCACTGCTCGATTGTTCTCCATTATTATGACGTCATCAATTTACTTGGGCAGAAAAGGAACCCAAGTTTTGAACAATGGTTTAGGTAGGTGACCAATGGAAATGAAAAATCAGAACGGACACGCTGCACGAGCTGCATTTGCGATCTTGCGTATTGAGAATTGAACACGCCACCCTCTGATTGAAAATCTTTTGTCTGCAGGTGTTTTTTCATTTGATACAAGTTCTTTGATTCCCCTGTGCTTCTTCAATAATATATATTATCTATCGAAGTTTTATCAACACCAGCGTACACCAAAATATAGTCACATATGCCTCCTGCTTTTTCTAGAGCATCATTATAAGGGGAGGCGGCGAATTGTTTTAAAAAATTGCGAAAAATGTTCTTTATTCTCAGAATGAAGGGAATCTTTTTAAAATTACGCAATTCTTTCTTATTCTTTCTTTCTTTTTTCCCTTTCTTTTCTTTTTTTTCTTGTTAGGTAACAACCCCCCCATCTTTTTCACCTTGCATGCCCTCCGCTTATTGGCGTAAAGTTGGGTAGAAAAAAACAGAAAAAAAATATAAAAAAAACCTTAAATTAAACGTAAATTTACTGAGGTAAATGTGTACTTGTGCTGTCTTTGATATAATTTATCAGATATCATTGAGACAAATGTAAAGGCGTATATGAGAAAAGGGGCATCCCTTGTCCCTCCACGGCAAAATGTTTGGGACATGCTAAGTAAATTCCCCCCCCCCCTCCCTCTTTTATTTTCTGAATATGAATTGCAATGGAAATCCTTAATTTTAATGTCAGTACGTGTGTATTTAAAAAAATCGCAGGCTTGCTAGCGCTCGCTAACTTTTATTGCTTATAGTTTGAAAAAAAAAGAAAAACAGAAGTGAGGAGGGGGAATCATAATACATTCAAGAGGTACGAAAATTACCTATTTAACTTGTGGTAATTAAATTTTGCATTTGAGTTGTCCTAGGTGAACGAATAACAATTCAGTGTTAGATTGCTCGGTTTTCATACATGTTTTTTTTCTCTCAAATACTAGTATTTCAAGTAATATTAGCGTAGAACACGATGAAATCAGTCTAAGATTGTTCCATTCTATACGTAACCCCCCCCTTCCCGCATCTAACTCGGCCTCGATGTTTCGCGCCTCAAATTATATTGAATTAATATATGCAAACTTTATTATGCATCGGTCTTCTCCTTGTAAAGGTCCTTGTTTCAATGAGAGTATTTAGAAATATAATGTCAGTCAAATGGAGAAGACAAATTATTTGCCTTTCATAATTTAAAGTAAAATATCTATCATTATCTATCCGTGCTTAAAATGCTTTTAAAGAAAGTGGAGGCGAACAAGAAAAAGGTCAGAACCTTTAATCTGAAACCTCTCGGGTTTGAACAAGAACAAGGTCGAAATCTCAAGTAAATATTTTTCTTACCTTCTTTGGACTGAAGAAGGATACGAAATAAAAAGTATCGAAAAATCAAACACGTTCATGCTGACGTTTTAGGAAGTTGGGTCATAGGGGTTATCAATCTTACATAAGGAGTCGAAAATTATGTTATCAAAATTTCTTAAAATATCTGAAACGTTGGTCCTGTTGCATCATATCCCACCCATCCTGCTACGTATTTCGGTATATTTTTGGACATAATAGCTTTCACAGTCTTTGGTCATATTACATTGTTTAGATTGAGGATCACTGACGAGAGTTAATGTATTCGATGGGTAATGAGAAGTAATTGGGCCACCCATTTATGCAATCCTGAGACCTGTAAGCACAGCATAGTAACAAAGTAATTAAACAGTTTTGACCAATATGGATATTGAAGAAAATGGTTACTTTATGAGTTACGGGCCCTTAATTTTTACATTGAACTTTACGGGAAAAAGTTAATATTCCTAATTTTTTTTTCAATAGAATGACGGGGCATTAAATATCGATTAATAGTTCTAAAAATTACATTTCATCAAAGGAGCTCGAACGATAAGTATGGAATTCCGCCCATTTGAGACCGAATTTTTTTTTCTCATTAAAAGAAATTAAAACTCTGAATTCGGTAAGATTTTCGCTGAATATTCTGAAAATAGTAATATTTCAAACGTGCGACCTATATTTTGTGCATAATTTGCGTTAAAACAGTCGATTTTAACACTAAAGCCTATAGAAACTGGAAACGTTTGTTAGATTATTGTTCCCCACCTTGCTACAGGATTTCCTTTAAATAGAAAGTTTAGTTTGACAAGATCTTCCAGCATGGCGAGTAAGATCCTGTAGCAAGGTGGGGAACGATGTCAACCAGGCGATCGAATTATAAAAAAAGGGGTTGGGGTTGAGAAGGCTCAAAATCCTGAGTAATTATACATAAATCTATCACGTTTTCTTTCGATGGGTTTAGAGTGATGATACTTTGCAATTATATCTAATATGTTAATTAATTAATTATTTTTATGATGTCATTTTATGGTTTGGGTGAGTAGTAAACATTTTGCGACTACATTTTTTTCTATTGAGATATTCATTCAAACACTTCCAACAAAGAATACTGTTCTCGATTATATTTTTATTTTCCTCTATTTATCAAATACTCTATTATTTGTTTTTACGAATAACCACAAAAAATCTCTTTTTTCGATAGTTTTTCGCTTACATCTATCTTTTCATAATGTAAACGCACTTAGCGCATTCATCCATTGTGAGCTATTGGGAGTAAAGTGATGAAACAAAAATGTAGTTCTGAATTCATACGGAAAAGAAATACTAGTTTTTGAAGGAGGACAATAATTCTACCGTTTATTAAATCACTAAATGTATGATAAGTTAATATAACTCAGAGTAAAACGATTTTCTCAATTTCATCTCACCTTATTGACTTTTATAACGTAATACCACGGACTCTTAATGGTGGACCAAGCGTTGCTTCGATTTCGAATAAATGCCAAGTACACCGCGTGGGATCGAAACGTATGATGTTGTGATTCCTTACGGAGAATTTTTATGTTTTCTCATCATTTAAGTGATACTGCACAAAACTAATGAGACGTTGCAGTAGGGCAATGTATAATAAGTATGTCCATATCGTTTATATATCTGAAAAGTCTGTAGTTTTTGCAAACACTTCAAGCGTTCGTCAGAATGAATTATTTTCTGTCGTCGACAAACTATTGAAGTGTTTGCGAAAACTATGAACTTTCCATATACCTGGAAGATATGGATTGATTTATTAGGTGTTGCCCTACTGCAGCCGCTGTTCAATTTTGTAAAGTTTTAATTTAGAAAATGAGAAAATACATAAAAACTATGTAAGGAAACACAACACCATACGTTTCGACCCAACGCGGTGAAGTAGGTGATGTAAATGATAAACATATATATTTTATACCTTAAAATACTTTTAGTAACCCTGGAGGAGATTTTATTATCTGGGCGTCAATTCGTGCGAGGTCCTTTCGCTAAAAAATCAAAAGTTCACCAATAAGTTTTTATTTATCATCAAGGGGAGATAACTCCTAAACATGACCCTTTTCAAAATATTTCTTCTTTCTATATCTACTAGGCTAGTGCAAAAGTTCTATTGAAATATCATATAACACAGAAATATATTGAATGATAAATACATATAATTTCAATCTTTTTGGCATAATTTACTTCATTACCCATCAAATACCTTAAGTTTCCGAAACATTGCATGCCTGATCCATGCTGCAAATTACTCTGTTCTTAAATGATGCTATTGAGACGTTTAACATTGCTGTCTTACTTACAAATTTAAATATTCTATGCTTAAAATGTTTTACATATTTTGCATACTTCACCTGGTAAAATTATTTATAGCTTACTCACAAATTATGTTTGTAATTACAGATATATGTATAAATTAACATTCATATGATTAATTCTTATTTTAGGTTGAGAAAGTAGAGAAAGGAGTGACAATCGCATAACTCATAGGGCTTGGAGTAATGGTGTGTAAATTGGTTAATACCTTTGTCTTTAAAAAGAATAATTGAAATATGAGAAAAGTGACACATTTGCTTACAAGGTTATGAATATATGTCATATTTATGTAACATTAAGCCGTGCTATATATTTTATGCTTGAATTCTATGTTTTTAATTGATTAAATAAAATCATTCATAGTTGTATTTACTATGTATATGAACCCAATAGCTGTTGTTTCAGATCCCGGCACCACCCAGGTAAAAGACAAAAAAAAGGAGTGGATCTCCATCAACACTCAGTTGCAGTATCCAAAGAAATACACAAAAGCACCCACTTACAAAAACACAGAGAAGGCTTAAGAAGCCAGAGACGCAAAAGGGACGAGGACCACAAAACACAACCTGAAAACATATCAAACACAAACGACAACAAATTAACCAACGAGACCAATGGGCAATCGGTGCGACTTAGGCCGGCCGTCTGGTACGTCAGTAAGAAATTGTGAGATTGTCCGGAATACATGCGCCCAACCCTCCCATTTTTTTCGGTTCACCAAGAGGTCTCAGAGAACACGCAATAGTGATGTAAAGTAGCCTCCTCACTGTAAAATGACTATACAAACAAGACAGCATAACGCATGGGACCATGTTACAAAGAGATGGATGAAAAATTAGCTCCCATGAAATACTGTCTTTGCTCTGCTGGCTGTAGCGAGCTCATGGTAAAGTACAACTATTATTATGTACTGTCAGTATGTTACGAATGTACATGGGTGTCAAGTGAGCTTCTTTGCCCCCCGGAGGTCTTGTTAGCCGGATATATTTTATCTTTATGGAAACAGCAACCTTTTATTAAAGGAATTGCGTAAGATAGTCTAAAAAGATTTACACATTTCTTCAGATATAGAATTGTAACTAACATATTTTTTCAAACAGATAATCATAATCACATTTTGTAAAACGTAAGAATGAATAATCAACACAGATGAACCATATTTAAAAGTACGTGTATTCAAAATCACTTATCATGAAAACAAAAATATATGTTTCAAAGTTCATATCACGTAATTTTCGTCCATCGGAAAAAAGCGAGTGAAAGTTATGTGTACTCCTACATTTAAGATCGTTAAAACGAAAAGGGAAATATGAATGGATTTGAGATTAAAACGTCACTGGTAAAATATGACATCATCTTATCGTACGTAAGATGTGGTTGCTGAATCGACAATAAACAAGAGGCCCAAGGGAGCCACATCGCTCACCTGAGTTGCAAACAAAAGAATGATAGTGGACAATTTGGTGGAGGCCATTGAGTACTTACTTCCTTAAAGGTTTCATGAGTTTTGGAGATGTCGAAAATGTGTCAGCCAATCAGAGCCATAGAGCTTATTTGTAAGTCAATTGGCACGAAAAACACAAACTTGGTAGAGGACCTTGGGTACTTGCTTCCTGTAAGGTTTCGTGAAATTCTGCGCAGTGGTTGCAGCGCAGAAGCCAAAAATGCATCAGCCAATCAGAGAACTCGACGGCCATATTTGTAAATCGATCGCAACGACAATCACATTCCTGGTAGAGGACCTTGAGTACTTGCTTCCCGTAAGGTTTCGTGAAATTATATACAGCGGCAGAGAGGAGAAGTCGAAATTGTATCAGCCAATCAGAGGCTTCGGCGGCCATTTTTGTTGACCAATCGGAACAAAATAGCACAAATTTGGTATATGATCGTGAGTACTTGCTTCCTGTAAGGTTTCGTGAAATTCTGTTCAGTGGCTGCAGAAAAGATGTCAAAAATGCGTAAGCCAATCAGAGCCCTTAGCGGCCATACTTGATGACCGATCGGCACAAAAACACAAACTTGTAGAAAAACTTGAGTACTTGCTTCCTGTAATATTTCTTGAAATTCTCTGCAGCGGTTGCAGAGGAGTTTCAAAAATGTATCAGCCAATCAGAGCCCTCTACAGTCATATTTGTATGATCGGTAGGAAAAACACAAACTTGGTAGAGGGACTTAAGTACTTGCTTCCTATACCGTTTCGTAAAATTCTGTGCAGCAGTTGCAGAGGACATGTCAAAAATATGTCAGCCAATCAGAGCCCTCAACGGCCATATTTGTTGAGCGATCGGCACGAAAAACGCAAACATGGTAGAGGACCACAAATACTTGCTCCTTGTCCTTAATTCTATGCAGAGGCTGAAGAGGAGAAGTCGAAAATGTGTCAGCCATTCAGAGCTCTAGGCGGCCATATTTATTCAGCAATTGTCACCGAAAAAACAAATTTGGTAGAGGACCTTGAGTACTTGCTTCCTGTAAGGTTTCATGAAATTCTGTGTAGCGGTTGCAAGGAGAAGTCGAAAATGTGTCAGCCAATCAGAACCCTCGGTCGCCATATTTGTTGACCGATCGGCACAAAAAACAGAAACTAGGTAGAGGACATTGTGTATTTGCTTCCTGTAAGGTTTCGTAAAATTCTGTGCAGCTGTTACAGAGGAGTCGTCGAAAATGCATCAGCCAAGCAGAGCCCTAGATGGCCATATTTGTAAGTCAATTGGTACGAAAAACACAAACTTGGTATAGGTACTTGTCGAAAAGTCGAAAATGCGTCAGCCAATCACAGCATCGGGCGGCCATATTATTTGACAGATCGGTACAAAAAACAAAAACCTTGGTAGAGGACCTTGAGCACTTGCTTCCTGTAAGGTTTTGTGAAATTCTGTGCAGCGGTTGCAAGGAGAAGTCGAAAATGCCTCAGCCAATCAGAGCCCTCGGTGGCCATATTTGTTCACCGATCGGCACGAAAAACACAAACTTTGTAGAGGACCTTGAGCACTTGCTTAATGAAGGGTTTCGTGAAATCTGTGTAGCGGTTGCAGAGGTGATGTCAAAAATATAAAAAGTTTACGCCGGACGGAGGACGGACGACGCGCTATGACAATAACTCACTTGAGCTTCGCTCAGGTAATTCAGCAAAAGTAAATATATACTCTCCTCAAACCGCATGTTCGTATATGACTTAATATCATAGCAAAAAAGTAAAAGAAGTGTTCTAACTTCTGAATATCAATTCTCTGTAAGGACCAAAATATTTTGGAAATAGCATGTCATGGATTTTTTTTTATTTTCTCTATAAATGGTATGTATAATACCCTGAATACAAAAATAACAATTTCTTGAAAATGAATATCCCGGTTGCCGTGGAAACGATGTCTTTCTATTTATAGCACTTTAAGAATGGTCAAATAAGTCATATTTGATTATTATGTTGCCATGGAAACCATTTTCAGAGTTTATTGGTATTAACAACTTATAATCTTTAAAACTTCTATTCTTAGAAAAGTTAACAATTTTTTGAAATTTCTTTCAATTAGCCGAATCCTATTTAATCAAAATTAGACAAAAATTGCCATAAAATAAGGTCAAAATTAAGGCCTTTTTTTGTCCAAATTTTACAATCTTTAAGCAAAAATAACGCAAAACGTCAGGCTAATAAGATCATCAATTGTCTGAACAAAATAGATTTCATGTGACAAATATATTCACTGAAAAAAATAAGTGGGACCTTGTTTTGTTTTCCTACATTTTGAGGTCAAAAATGGTTGCCATGGCAACTTTTCATTTGACACATGATAACTATATCTTTTTAAATTGATTTTTAGCATAGTTTAAATACCTTATATTGCTTAAGCTTTATGTAGGGACACAGAAGAAATATATTTATTTGAGCACTTCCAAAATTTGTCAAGGTCATTGACTCTAAATTCAAGGTCAATTCAAAATATAGGTTCCAATTTCAATAAAACTTGCATTTTTGTTGTTATTTAGTGTTACTAAATTTAGGCTTGACTGTCATATATTTGTATAAAAAATAATTCTTTCTAAGATAAGGACCGATAGATGGAAAAACATTACAATTTTAATTCAGAACAATTCTCCTAAAAAAAAAAAAAAAAAAGTCCCAGACAAAAATCATGATAATCTCACTTGTTTTATATGTATGTATAAAATACTAACTTCAAATCAAGGATGTCATTAATTTTGAGATTTTTTTGCAACTTTGGTTAATAAATAGGGGATATATCCAAAATCACTATGTATGTGTTTGTTTTACTCAATACCATATGATTTTTGAGTAAATGCCTCTCATAATTTTAAAAAATCACAGAATTTTGCTAAATTTTATAAATTGCATTCAAGAGGACCTTGACATTGGGTCCTGTGACCTTGAACATTTTAAGGTGATTCTTTTAATCAATAATGCTCTATTATATGCACTGATAAAAAAAAATTCTTAAAAATATATAACGGACAGCTAAAAAGATGATTGGCAGTAGAAATCAAGTTAGCCTGACAGTTAAGATTATTCGCCCTTAAAATTGAGCAAAATCATGTTAAATTAGGAGCTTTTACGGGTTAAAAAGGGCCTCTTCAAAACAGGGTTTTGCCTACATTTTGAGCATATTGACAAAAAGAATAGCGGGCAGAAACATACTTCTTGTGTAGTATTCATACTATGAAAGATATAAAGAGAAAAATTAAGGAAATTTCAGTTGACTATAATAGCTGTTTCCATGGTAACGAGCCTTGTTAAAATGCCATGTTACAAGTATTCTACTAATGCGTAAAATTTCAAACATTTTCCATGGCAACGAAAACTTAATTTGTAAAAAAGAAGTTTATTTTTGTCTCAGTACATCATATACACCTTCCGTACCAAAAACCTCCAAAATTGGAGACATGCTTATTTCCACGTGCTATTGAAATTATTTTGGTCCTTACAGAGAATTGCTATTAGTTTCTAAACTTAACAAAATTTGAAACTATTCTAAAGCACAATTCGTGCACTTCAGCTGGTTAATTCTCATCATGTGTACTTCAAGCAAAAGTGATTTTACGACGTAGCAAGCGCCCTCTACTTAATTTCTTTATATTTTGTGTATCTGTTTTTAAAGGAATGAGCGGCTCCAAATTTTATTTTGTGTCTATTCAGTAGTTACATTAATCACATGACCAAAAGATAATTTTAGAATTAAATGACAAATTTCCAAAGAAGCTAAGTGAATATGATGTTAAATTGATAAACGAAAACAAAGCTACTTTCATGCGACAGGACAAGAAAGTAATCAATACACTTGAAAGATTCTATCGAGGGAAACGTATTTCAGAAGTTTCTACCTTAAATTGTAATGCTGTTACAAATCAAGATACAAAAATGTTATATTTTAACCAAAAAATGAGCGTAAAAACATGTTTTACAGACTAAAACATTCTATTCAAAGGGCTGAAGGTCCTGAGAGATATTTCTTTTCAAAATTTATAGTCAGCAGATGAATGTTGAATCATTTTATTGTTTAGGTATTTAAATGATAATGATTTTTTTATATAGGATTTGAAGCTTAATGACAAATATGGATAATGACCATATCCCTGTATACATCACAAAATCGACAATTCAGAAAACCAGAAACCGAAGGCATACAAAATCAGGATAAAACAGGAACCAAAACAAACAAACAAAGACCTCCACCACATGAAAAGAAGCGAACTCCCGATATGGGAGTGAAACCAGGTGCCCAGGAAGAGTAAGCATCTCCTGCTTGCATGCAACGTCCGCCGCTTCAATTCGGTAGAACTGTCACATCCGGTTACTTCAATTTCGGAAGACATAGAGTACAATCTTTGGTTGGATGGTTCAAATGGTCTTTGACAGAATATCATCCACCATTCTGAAGAGTGGGACATCATAGTGTATGACTGAGTTCCCCATATTGACCGTCGAACTTCCTCAGTGACGATGTTAGTAAATAATAAAAAAAATATTCACTTCTATGTGCTCAATGTGCTCTATAAACAGCACAAACTGTTTATATTTACTAGAAGTGGTATACTTTAAATTAGCAATTTTTTCTAATGACTTAAACCTGTAGCAGTGTCTTTGATTAGTTAACCCATTTGGTTCTATAGAAACTAAAAAGACCATGCATGCATATCTAAATTACTGACAGACTGTCCACCGTATATTTGATACCGGTAAAAGAGCGGTTGCACGTACGTAGTTCCAGCGTGACATTAAGTTTATTATTGCTGTTAATTTCCAAAAATTCTCATTTCAATAACCAGAATTTCCTATTTCTTTCAACAAGATCGTGCTTTGTTTCTACTTTCGTTTCTCATCAGTTTCGTCTTAAGATTACAAGGAAGACAACTCTTATCGGAAATAATATATTACGCCACCAACGTGCAGTGAAAGCAAGAAATGTATCGCTGATTTTTTTAAATGCATTTACTTTATATGAAATTAAATTTTTTTCAAGAAGGACAATATTTTTGTTCTTGCATTTTGCATGTGTCAGACAGCAAATTCTAAAATTAGAAAAAGCACTATTTTTTTTAGGTAGGTTGCAAAGCGGCAATATCTCAATTGAAGCAGTTACCGTAACAGTAAGAGACTTCCTGAGAGGAAGTATCTTAAAAATCGAAGGGTTTATTATTTATTTGTAAAGCATACTGTTTTCAACATACAACAATACTATGTAATGATCTTAAAAATCTAAGCGTTTGTTATTCATTTTTAAACATACTGTTTTCAACATACAACAATACTATGTAATGATCTGAAATATTTGAAATAGGTGACGACGTCACACGATACCCGAACCATTAAGAATAGAAATAATTATGATTTATAAAAATCCTCACTGCTAAAGAGAATAAAAGAAGATAATAAGAAAAGTAAAGTGTTCCAACTATTTGTCTGGTTAAATAAGAATTAATAGTTCAAATTACTTCATTTTAGTGCAAGTGAAATCCTATGCAATTTTATAGTTATTCCGCGTTTGCTACAAAACCATCTTATTTCCCTGAAAACGTGTATGCCTCGTTTTCACTAGTTTATTTGGAATTAACCAATCAAATGTGTTTAAGGATTAGTAACGTCAATGCATCCTTTGTCCCTTCACTTTTTCGACGCTAACCAACGCGCGAACAACTAAAACATTTTAATTAGACATTTCAATTCAAGATATTTAAAAAATTTTATTAAATTTTTACGACAGAAAGTGAATTTCTCGATAAACAATTAATATATATATATTATTTTGGAACTGCCATAGTAGGAATGGTATATTTTTTCAAGAATATGGGAAAATCTAAGACACCATGTGGAACCGCTGCTCGCGCTCCAGGTCGCCGAGTTCGTAGGCAGCCGGTTAACCCGTACCCGGTCCCAACGCTCAACTCTACCCTACTCTACTCTAAACATCAGTGGCGTGTGTCGGGAACATCGCAGACAGCACCTGCTCCCCTACCACAAGTTGACTTCGGAGCTCCGGAAATTCCTAGGGCGGAATCTCCAGTCAGCCATCAGGCCTCAGACCAACCTGTATTGAGTGCCAAACCTGTTCCGGGACCATCTCCTGTCAGTGCACCGCAGCCTATCATCCCCGACGCAGCTCCGAGTTCAGGCAATGGGCATTCGTTATTGTCTGACAATTCAGTAGCAGCAATGTCTAGTATTTTTGAAAATGTAGGTGAACATCTCCCTCTTTCATTAGATGGAAAAAATTGGAATGGTCAGTTTATTGATTTATCTTTATTGTTAAAATATGCACGCGCCTTGACGTCTGAATTAGAGTCCGGCGGGGAGGTAATCCTCAGGGACGGGAAATTAGTGGTACAAAAAGAAAAGTACACTAAACCGCTATTCAATATTTATGCATAGATATTGGCCTTTCTTGTTTACATGAGTATATATTTAGAAAAAAAAAACCGCCCTTCTCGCGTTCAATAAATGCTCAAATACAAGTGAGATGTATGGCTTGCGGTAAGCCGAGCCCCAAATTAAACGGCATGGATGAGGTACGATGAACAATTTAGGTTAAACGCGCTAATAATCCTCAAAATCATCATGGGGCAAAATAGACAATGAACTTTGGCTTGTTTGTATGTCTACTTTTCGAGGTGAAAACTTTTTTTCGAGGCAAAAAAGCATATTCAAATGAGTTAAAGAAGATCCTGACGATAATCTCAAACTTTCAGCCCCACTCCCAACCTACCCTCGACACTCATGAGCAAAAGTCAGTTGTCAGCTCAACCACAATGAAAATTTGCTGGCGATTTAATAAAGGAAATTTCCGATTCAACAGGAACTGCAATTTTCAACATCGATGTTCAACATGCGGATCTTCAAATGTACCGCATCTAAACCTAAATTCCCCACCAAAAGCACGCTAATTATGACAATTTCTTCAAGAAAGGATATTCTTCGATCATCATTGACAATTTAACAAAAATGCTTAGCACATATCCAGACAAAAAGATGGCAGAATTTCTTGAAGATGGTAAAAAATTAATAAAGAAATCGATGCGGGCAGAGTTGCCGGGTCATTTGGTTATCTCCCCATTTCCAATCTAAGAATTTCACCGTTAGGTTTAGTACCAAAAAAGGGTGACGATATTAGACTTATAAATCACCTGTCTTATCCAAAGCATGGGTCAGTTAATGATTTTACTCCAGACGAGTACTGCACAATGCATTATGCAAGTATCGATGATGCAGTTGACCTCATACTTCGGTGAAAAGGCTTTGTTGGCAAAATCGGGTATTAGGCCGCATTCCACTTACTTCCGGTTTGGCCTCGTGAATTTGAATTACTTGGTTTTTCATTCAAGAAGAAGGGAGGAGATCTCCAACAAGACCCCGTTGCAGCATCAACAGTAAAACACCAAAACACCCGAAGCAAAAACACAAAAGACGAGTACAGCACGAGACGGAAAAGAGACACACGACATGTAAACATCAAACACAAAAGACTACACATAAACCGACGAGACCAAGGAACAATTTTATTTTGACAATTGTTTACCATTCGGTTCGTAAATTAGCTGTTTTTTGTTCGAAAAAATTTCAACATTCGTACACTGGGCTGTAGATAGGCCAATGTCACCCTCGTCGTCTCAAATAATACATTATTTAGATGATATTCTTTTTTGTGCAAAACACGGAACGACGCAGTGCCACGAGCTTATGAGTAAATTCAACGAGAAATGTCAAGAGTTAGGAGTGCCTATAACTAAAGAGAAAACATAGGACCCTATGACTTCATTTTTTTTCGCAGACTCATTGACACAACCATATCTGTCCATAAAGCACACCACAGAATTCGAGTATCTGAGTCAATGAATGATTACCTTAACGCATGGCTTGAATTTTTCACTTATTATCATGGAATCACGGTCATGCCAGATCAGTTATGGACCTTGAATTCTTTACTGATAGCGCTGGGGGAAAATAGTAGGGCTGGGTCAATATATCGATATACCGGTACGTATCGATATTGGTCATCGATACGAGTATCGATATTTTTGCTCCGATACATTTTGATACAGTTATTTTAGCACAAAACATGCTTTTCTTGTAAAATCGTAAGTATTTGCATAAAAATGTATATGCTTGATCATGGTATTTTGGTTTGCAAAAGGCAGATATGTTCTTGATTTTATCGAAAATGCTTGCCTTTCATGCTGGCTGTTCAAACCATTTAATATTTCGAGGTCTACAATTCACAGCAATGATTAAGGAATTTAAAATTATCTAAAAGATTGGCATTTAGGGAAATTTTCGACCAAATCAAAAGGAAGGGATTGATCTATGACTTCAGGCGAAATAAAGAGAAATATAACATAAAAAAGACCCATTAGGGAATGTAATGGCAAGCGCGGATCCAGAGGGGGGGGGTGTCGGGTGGGGGTGGGGGTGTTCTGAACCCCCCTGGAATTTTCGAAGCATAGCTGATTTTTTTTAATTAATATACATTTTCATAAGATTAAGTCCCAATTCCCCTTTTGTTGTAAGGATATTTGAAAAATATATCATGAATTTGTAATAGAAATCTGTCATTTTGATAAGATTTTGCCGTCATCATTTCAAATTTTTTCTCTGGCTTGCATCCGCTCGCCAGAATTTATTACATACATGTACGTTATTTTCAAACGATGCTGCGCTTTTCTATATACAACACATATACATTATACCTAGGTCAATAAACAAGGCACTAAGTAAATGAAAAGAAACAGAAAAAACACGAATAGTAGATTTTATTCCAATTCTCGAAAAAAATTCGCTGGCTCGCTATCGCTCGCCATTTCTTGAATTTACATATTATAACTGACAATCAATAATAAAGTACTATGATGTGAAAATGCAAGATTTTAAGCTTTTAGCTCGCCATTGCTCTCAAGTTACCTGTTTTATTAATAATTAGAAACAGAACTAACAAAACCTTTATTAATATGTTTTTTTGGTCATCAAAAAGTTCGGACTTTAGGACTAATTCCCCTGAAAAAATTCCTGGATCCGCCCATGAATCGTATATAAAATATAAAGAAGTGTGCGAAAACTATAAGTTACTGAGGATCACTGACGAGGGTTTAGTACCCGAAACGTGCATGTCTGGTCCATGCTGTAGATTTATCAGGTTTTAAATGATGCTATTGAATTTGAAGACGTTTAACATTAGACCGAACCTTCAGGAACCCGTTTGACTTTTTGTTGGGGGAGGGGGAGTGTTTTTAAAAAGTGTGTAAAATTGTTAGTTTGTGCGTTTTACAAAATATGAAATTAGATACCATATACCGGATATCGGTACTTTTTGTATTGTATTGTATCGTATCGAAAATTTGGTTTCGATACCCAGCCCTAGAAAATACCGAGGTTTCGGCATACGCTTTCAGGGACATTGGGCTTATGGTACTTGTCCAAGCTCTTGGATCGATTCTGGATTGATGCGAAATATCACTTTCCTCGAGTTACTGCCCTTTGTTGCAGCGGTAATAATCTGGGGTCAATATCTTGAAAATAAATAAGTCATGTTTCATATTGATCATTTATCAGTTGTGCAAATAATTAATAAGAAGTCTTCAAAGGACCCCTACGTTATGCGTTTAATAAAGAAACTGGTCATATGTACCTTGCATAGAAATATATTAATACGTGCCATGCATATTCCAGGAATTTTTAACGATATAGCCAATGCTATTTCTCGTTGCCAGTTGGACAAGTTTCGCCAATTGGCTCCCCAAGTGGATCCTCGCCCTACCCCGATACCCAAGGTAGTATGGACGATATGAATACCAGGGCATCAACTTTACTACAGTACTCGATGGCTGTTAAGACCAAAAATACTTATCAGGCTGCGGTCTGTCACTGCAGATAGTCCAGCCACCATGTTAGGGTATATCTAACTGCTGTGCAGTAGGAGGTCCAAGTAAATAAACGCGTGGTATGGGCAACATATGAAAATCACTGCCATGTCATCTCTTTAGTACAAGGACTCTTCAGTATGTGCAGACAGGGAGGGCTACTTTCGTCGCGTACAGGCGGGGTTCGATAATGTAATATTGCAGCAGGCCGCAGTCTGCAGGAGGCACCTTGGACTGGCTATGTGTATCTTACCTTTTCATAGTACATGATTGGTTAATTCTGGATAGGTCTCATTCTTATGTAGAATGGACCGCCCGGTCTCCTGGAATTGTTTCATCGTGCTTTGGCCTTATCTTCCAACAAAATAATTAGTTGTACATTATAGGAAATTAATTTCTAAATATCATGATTTTGATGTAATGAATTTTTAATTTCGCATTTTCATTATTATTTACGATTTGTTCTCGCATTAATGTATACGTCTTCAAATTGAATAGCATCATTTAAGAACAGATAATATTTGCAACGTGGACCAGACATGCATGTTTCGGATACTTAATCCTCATCAGTGATCCTAAACCTAAACAATGTAATATGCCAAAAAGTATGAAAGTTACTCTGTCGAAAAAGTGTACCTAAAGACGTAGCAGGATGGGTGGGATATGATGCTACAGTACCCACTTTTTAGAAATTTTAAGAAATTTTGAAAACGGAAATTTAGAATGCGTCGAGGAAACGATCAACCGAAATTGATCGAACTTGGCTACATGTGCCCACGGGACTCAAACTACATTCCAAACCAATTTTAATGGAACTGTACGTGTTTATAATGGTAAATTTCAATTTGAATTCTTATTCTTCTTATGTAATCCTTTCATTATGTTATATTATATCAGATTGAATGATCGATTACAAAATTGAGGATATATTTAAGATACAGGTAGTTGGTTTATCTATTCTCAATTATTTGGCAAGATACAAACTATCGAGTACAGATGAAACCAACTACGTGTATTTTAAATATATCGTCAATCTTGGCTTTACCTGCTATTGTTAGCAAAGCGAAATAGGAAATTGGAGAGAGAATTTAAGAAGTTTGTGTTTTAAACTTTTAATGATTTTTTATACATACTGGAATCAGAATAAAGATATCTAACATTGTAGTTCTTACAGCGGTACACACACGTTAACCACAAAACAAGAAAAACAAGATAAATTAACACAGGAAGAACTGCTCATTTTACGTCAAAACAAATAAAACCATAAAAAGGATGTACAAACCCCATAGATACGACCAATGACATGCGTAGGTAAGCAAGAGTCTGGTTGAAATTGAAAACGGAATTCATTGTAGATGAGCCCCCTTCCCCCCAAGACAAACTAAACTAATTGTAAAGATGTCCTGGCGGCGTAAAATTAGGGCAGGCAAATAAATCGTAAAAGATTTTTCGAAACAAATGTGAAAGTTTGTGATTTAAATAATGGGCGAATCAGCGCCCTATCTTTATTGGGTAAAAATACGTATGTGCGAATCCAATGCTGTACACTGTACTTGAATAACAATAAGGGAAGGAATCGCCAACAAGACCATGTTGCAGCACCAGCAGCAAAACACCAAAACACCCGATGCAAAGACAAAAAGACGAGCACACTAAGAGACAAAAAAGAGACAAACAACATACAAACATCAAACACAAAAGACTACACATAAACCAACGAGACCAATTGGCAACCGGCGCCGACTTTTGACGGCCATTTGCCACATAAGTAGCAAATGGTGTCGTTATACTGGATTACGTGCGCACAACCCTCATTCTTTTCCGATTACATTACGTACAGTTGTGGTGAAAAACAACCTCCTCACTGTTAGATGACCACACACAAACAAGACCGTAAAACACAAGGGCACAAGCAACACAGCTAAATATGTAAATGGATATAAAAAGAAGGTATACGTAATACAGTTTGTGCTCTGCCGGCTGCAGCGAGCTCATGTATGTTATCACCCAAGGAGTCCGACTGACATTAAGAAAGTACAGATGGTAGGGGCCCTGTCTCTTAAAAGATGTTCTTTTAAATGATGCTGATGAATTTGAAGACGTTTAACATTTGGACAGGAGTCCCGTCGTCACAGTCAGAGTGTAAGTCTTAAGTATGTCTTGTAAAAGACTGTAGATTGGTCAAAAAGAAGGGAGGAGATCTCCAGCAGCATCAACAGCAAAACACCAAAACACCCGATGCAAAAACACAAAAGACGAGTACAGCATGAGACGGAAAAGAGACACACGACATGTAAACATCAATAACAAAAGACTACACATAAACCGACGAGACCAATGGGCAACCGGTGCCGACTTTGGACGGCCATTTGTAATTTAAGTAGCAAATGGTGTGGTTATCCTGGATAACGTGCGCACAACCCTCTAACTTCTCCAATTACCCAGAGGTCTCGAAGAACGTACAATTGTGGTGTAAAACAACCTCCTCACTGTAAGATGACATGACACAAACAAGACCGCGAAACGTAGAGGCCCCAGAGACACAGATGAATATGTAAATGGATATAAAAAGAGGGCATGCGTAATACAGTCCATGCTCTGCCGGCTGTAGCGAGCTCATGTATGTAATCACCCGAGGAGTCCGACTGACATTCAGAGAGGACAAGTGGTCTGGGCCATGTCTTCTCTAAAGAGGTTTGGACAGGGCCCGTCATGGAGTCCCGTCGTCACAGTCAGTCGGTACCAAGCCTAGTGTCCTTCTGGTGACATTAGGAACTGTGGTGTACATATTAGAGAAATGCTTTTTGTTTGGAAATTTAAATATTTCATTTTGTCAATCACATCCCCTGAATTCTTAATAGACCATATGTAGCAAATATAACGTTTTCAAATGATAATGGTGTTGTTGGCTGCTCTATCAACTGGTGCAAAGACAAATTTTTCATGTAAGTTGCTTAACTTGGATTTGAGATATATAATTTGTTAAACGTCTTTAAATTCAATAGCATGATTTAAAACCTGATACACTTGGCATGGACCAGACATGCACGTTTCGGATACTAAACCCTCGTCAGTGATCCTCAGTCTAAACAATGTAATATGGCCAAAAAGTATGAAAATTATTACGTCCAAAAATGTACCGAAAGACGTAGCAGAATAGGTGGTATATGATGCTACAGGACCCAAGTTTAGAAATTTCAAGAAATTTTGTAACAGAAAATTCAAAATGCGTTGAAGAGACAGACGATCAACCGAAGTTGATCGAACTTGGCTACATGTGCCCTCGGGGACTCTTGGTCCACCAGCAGTGACACTCACCAAGTAGTTCAAATGTTAAACGTTTTTAAATTAAATAGCATCATTTAAAACCTGATAAATTTACAGCATGGACCAGACATGCACGTTTCGGGTACTAAACGCTCGTCAGTGATCCTCAGTCTAAACAATGTACATGTAATATGGCCAAAAAGTATGAAAATTATTATGTCAAAAAATGTACCAAAAGACGTAGCAGAATGGTGGGATATGATGCTAAAGGTCCCACGTTTTAGAAAGTTCAAGAAATTTTGTAACAGAAAATGTAAATTACTTAAATTGGATTTGAAACATCTTTCAGAATTCGAACGAGGATTTTGTAAGAGATGAGGTTTTTTTTTATGGAATTAACATTAAAGAAGTTATCTATAAGAATATCCGTTATATCTAAAATGAGGGTTTCCGGTCATTCTGAACATGCGGTACTACTCTTTCTGATTTACACCATCTTTTCGTATAATTATCTAAGGCTTCCATAATCATCCCACGGCATTTGATAAAATCGATCTCGGATGGGATTCTATACTTCAGTTCTTTTTTTAAGAAGACCACGGAGCCTGTCTTGGATAATACGGAAGATCGCAAATACGTCTGACCAAGACTATACGAATGTTCTCGCGCACTCTTCGGTTCTCCATTGTTATTGCGTCATCAGTTTACTTGGGCAGAAAAGATGTTCAAGATTTGAACAATGGTTTAGGTCGGTGACTAAATGAAAAATCAGAACGGACACGCTGCACGAGCTGTACTTGCGATCTTAGGTATTAGATGACAAATATGGATAATGACCATATCCCTGTATACAGCACAAAATCGTATTTAGATATTTACAACAAAAACATGCTTAGCTTTCCAAGTTGTAATAGTGTTTAAACATACAAGACTTGTGGCTATATCAACTCAGAAACGTTGAAACAAAGAACAGACATAATGTGGGCATGCGAAAATCAATTGCAGATAAAAATAATTGACCAACATAACATAGATTAAGAAATGGTTATAATACAACGGAATGATAAAGGAGGTTCCTTGACCTTTACGTTTGGGAAATAAAACATATACTTTCTTGTAGGCTTGAGTATTGTTAAGTACCCTGCAATACGATATATACGGTTACGAATACAGGGATTGCGATACGATAGTATCACGTTACTGAATCGTGCACCTTTTTTCCATTGTATGATTTCTGAATCTGAAGTGATTTCGTCGTATGCATGCATGAAGAAGGGGAGGACAAGGCGAAAGGGAGGAGGAGGGGAGAGGCAAGGGGCGGAAGAATGGAAAAGAGGGGATAAAGAGCAATAAAAAGTGGAGACAGGGGCGAGGGCAGGCAAGGGGAGGGAAGGGGGAGAGAGCTACCCCTTCACAGCATGGGGTACGACTATGTTAGTACAGCTGAGCAAACATCTACCGTTAATTGGATGAAGCTGAAATTTTTCTCTATCTGGAAATTTTGTAGCTTGTATGTCATTTGAGTGTCAAATTGTAACCAATCATTGCTAAATCAGTGGTTACACCACGAACACCAGCACTGTGTATTATTACACGATTTGTATACGATTTTAGTGTTGGACAGGTGAACAGTTTGTATTCATTGAATTAAAAAAAAATCAGCGTTCATAAATCTCTTATATAGTTTTACTCACGTATATATTTCTGGTGCTGGAATTTGCACAAGTAATTCTAGGACAGACGTACCAGTATCTTTAATTACATGTAATGTCATTCTATGAAAATAAGTTGTGAAATGAATTGATGTAATGAGTTGGACATGTAACGCATTCGATACCCCTCTTTGTTATTTATAAAACATTTGCCGACTTAATTTTCATACAGGAAGATTCAATTTGAAAATCCCGATCTGAGCTTGACCTGCCATTGCGCGGATAATTTATATATTTTTTGTAAAATCGACCTGGGGGATTGGGGTGATGTTGACACAAGAAAGTTTTTTTTTTCAAAAAATCATTTATCTCTCAAGACTGAATCATCTGCAGAATTCTGTAAATTAAAATCCCGGTTTTAAACAAAATCAAAGTGTGAAATCGACAGCGTACCATCACGCTAAACAAGCATATTCATATACAAACATGTGTCGAAGTGTCATACAGCATATGCGAGTTTTTGATACGCATTATTTTCTTATAATCTAGACGACCAGACACTCAGTTGATCAAACAGATTTTAGTATCGCAAAACATGTGTCGCGATAAAATACGCGTATCGCATGACCTCGCGATCAATATTATCGATGTTTCGATATATGTTTCAAGCCTATTTTCTTTCATCAAAGTTTGAAAAAGGCTCGACACTGATTGATATAATGTGAATATATAATTAGCTTAAATCATTGTAAAACTAGATTCTTTCAATAAGAAGCTCTATCACTACATCTTTGTAAAACTGGGAAGAACAATTTTCTTTACCATATTAGTACACATTCACGCGTTTGAATTCATAAATGGTAAAATGAATTGAACGCTTATCTTTGTGTGATTCATTGAAATCAAAACGAAACTAGAAATTACGTGTATTTTGAATATAACTTAGCTCTACCTGCACGTGTCAGAAAGCGAAATAGGAAGTAGGATAGAGGATTCTAGAGGTTTGTGTAAAAACTGTAATTTTATGTAAAAATTAGAAACACACGCGTGCTTCAAAACAATGATTGGAGTGGCAAGAAGCTTAAGTACACAAATAAAAAGTCGGAATGAAAGCGTTTAATGAATGATATTATTCAGCTAATTTTCGATGGTTTGAGATGTTATGTTTTTGAGTGATGCTTATTTCAGGTTAGTTTATAGATAAGTAGAAATGCGCAAATCATAAATTTGTTTGTATAAATTATTAATTCCGAGAAATTTGCTGTTCAAGCGGGACTATCAGAAATTTAGAATGGATAGTTATGTTCCTTGAAGGAAGGTAAAAGTATAGGAGGGGCGTGTATAATGGACGGTTGTTGGCGCCTAGCTCCCGTGGATAGAGACGAGCTCATAAATGTCATCGTAAAAAATTTCTTCAGAAAATGTTGAAATTGATGACTTAAATACTGGGCGAACCAGAGCCATAACTTTATTGGGCGAAAATAATTGTGCGGATCCAAAACTGTAAATGTTACTAAATTTATCCGTTTATAAATGATGCTATTAAAGAAGACGTTTAACATTAAGTAACAATAAAATTTTGCTTGGCTCGCCAAAATGTTGAATAATATTTAAACATATTAGACTTGTACGTGGTTTTCAAATCAGAAACGTTGCAACAAAGAAGATATATGTATCTTGCAGTCATGTGAAAATCAATTGTAGACAAAGAAATAATGACCAACATAAAATGGATTCAGAAATGGTAATAAGACAATGGAATGATAAGGGTTTTCTATTACCTTTACCTTTGGAAAATAAAATGTATACTTTCTTGCATGAAATCTTAAATGTCTTCAAATCCAATAGCATCATTAAAAACAAATAGATTTACAGCGTGGACCAGACATGCACGTTTCTGGTACTTAACCCTCGTCAGTGATCCACATTCTAAACAATGTTATATGGCCAAAGAGTGGGAAAGCTGTTATGTCTAAAATGCACCGAAAGACGGATGGGTGGGATATGACGGGCCCTGTCCAAACCTCCTTAGAGAAAACAGGGTCCCGACCACCTGTCCTCTCTGAATGTCAGTCGGACTTCTCGGGTGATAACATACATAAACTCGCAGCGGTAGAGCACGGATTGTATCACGTACGACCTCTTATTATATCCATTTACATATTCATCTGTGTTGCTTGGGGCCACTGCGTTTTGCGGTCTTGTTTGTGTGTGGTCATCTGACAGTGAGGAGGTTGTTTTACACCACAATTGTACGTTCTTCGAGACCCCTGGGTAATTAGAAAAGTGGGAGGGTTGTGCGCACGTAATCCAGGATATCAACACCTTCTGCTATTTCCGTGGCAGATGACCGTCCTAAGTCGGCACCGGTTGCCCATTGGTATCGTTGGTTTATATGTAGCTCTTTGTGTTTGATATTTCTGTGTTGTGCGTTGACGTTCCTTGTACCTTTTGCGTCTCTTTCTGTGCTTGTCTGCTCTGTGTTTTTGCATTGGGTGTTTTGGTGTTTTGCTGTGGGTGCTGCAACCTGGTGTTGTTGGAGATCCCCTCCTTTCTTTTATGATGCTACAGGACCCACGTTTTAGAAATTTCAAGATTTTTATAACAGATATTTTCGAATGCGTTGAAGAAACGATCAACCGAAGTTGATCGATTTTGGCTATATGTGCCCTCGATGACTCCTGGTCCACCAGCAGCGACACTCACCAAATGGTACAAATGTTAAACGTCTTCAAAAGTTTGAAAAGGCTCACTAAACGAAATGGTTTGAATATATACTTATCTATAGTTAAAATTGTTAAACTATGATTTCATTTCTTCTATACAAAAAGTTATTTATTATTGTTCTTAAAGTTTCAATATACGTAAATAATAAGTGCGCCAACGTCTGGGACATTTGTACGTGATGCGCCTTACTGTAACGTTATGATGACGTCATAGACGCTGCCTACCTACTGTTCTTTGTTATTGTTATTGTTTATATTCATTGCAACTCTGAAGAGCCAACAGGCGAAAACGTTTAGAGCAATAAACAAATTTAATCGTCATTATGTCACTTTGATTTTGATTATACTTATCTATATATATAATCATTGTAAAACTAGATTCTTTTAACACGCAGTATAAGTACATGCATTTATAAAGCTGGAAACAACAATTTTGTATCATATTAGTACACATACAGGCGTTTGAATTCATAAATGGTAAACTGAATAGAACGCTAGTTTTTTTTTATGAAATCCTTGTGTGATTCATTGAAATCAAAACGAAACTAGAAGAGTTCGAATTTTTATTCAATAATACATTCAAACTGATCAACCGCAAAACATATGGCTTTAAATACACATTATGTTGATAACAGCAATTACGTGTATTTCAAATATAACTTGGATCTACCTGTAAGTGTCAAGAAATCGAAATAGGAAGTAGGATAGTGGATTCTAGAAGTTTGTCATAAAAATGTAAACTTTAAGTTTAGGAATAAAAATAGAGACATACGCGTGCTTTAAATCAATAATTGCAGTGCCAAGGCGTTAAAGTACATCGTCAACAAAAAGCCGACATGAACGCGTTTAATCTGATAAAAAAAGCGAATGAGGACAAATCCTTTATACATGCGAAGGGAACCAATGACATGCATAGCACAGGCTGGTTGTTATTGGAAACGGAATTATTGTTAATGGCACATGCTACCCAACGAATAAACGTACAGATAAACAAATGTTAACAAATAAATACTTTGAATGTGTAGCTCAAAATTGAATAAAAATGAAAGGTACATTCCAAAGATGTACAAATAAACATAAAAGAAGTACTTGTTTGTTATTCAGTCTCAAAGTGAAAGGAAAGGCAAAATCATTAAAAGTTCCACTGGAGCAACCGCGAACCTTGGATTAAATGATATTCCGAATTACCGGTTGCCATTGGTCTCGTTGGTTTATGTGTGGCCTTTTATGTTTAATGTTTCTATGGTGTGAATTGGAGTTCCTTGTCCCTTTTGCCCCTTTCTGTGGGTGTCGGTTCTGTGTTATTTGCAGTGGGTGTTTTGAGGTTTTGCTGTGAGTGCTGCATCCTAGTGTTGTTGGAGATCCCCTCCTTTCTTTTATATCTACACTTATTTCATGTTACAGTGTGGAGTTGGTAATACAATTCCCCGTGACCCGATGTTTGAAGTGTTTTAATTCCATTTCGTTCTCTATCTTTACCTTGTTGTAGTATC
Organism: Pinctada imbricata; assembly: GCA_033119305.1. Lineage (NCBI taxonomy): Eukaryota > Metazoa > Mollusca > Bivalvia > Pterioida > Pteriidae > Pinctada > Pinctada imbricata. Next base: position 37,205,355 of record VSWD01000013.1, read on the forward strand.
TTCCATGCAGGATCTCTATTCACCCTTCTTTGATCATTCCATCATGGCATTTTTAAGGTCACCTCGCATTAAAATTACTCCTTTGAGATTACCCATTATCACCACAGTAACTTTGCCATTATCGACTTTTAACAGTAAGAAGCTTTTTTCCTCAGCCAGGGTACTTCTTTCACCTCTTAAATTTATATCCCGTAGACGTATCACACCTACTTCTCCATCTGCAGGCTCTACATTTAACAACTAACAAAGAGGGTTCTCAAAAATTTCTACGTGCAATGGGAAAAGATCCAGTATGTGTCCGCTCATCAATTGCAATTCCACAATTGAATCTAGTGTTAATGGGCAGACTTTTAAAATCGAGATTGAAAACGACATCGATTGATCGTATCAAAATGTCATTTATGTAATAACATGAAATGCTAGGGGATGTGGCGCCGAATATGTTGGAGAAACAGGTCAGGCCTTCAAATCTAGTTTTAGAAATCCTTCGTACCAGATAATAAACTCGCGTCACAAATAATTACTCCGATAAGTACAACCATTCCATTTCGGATATAACTATTACATCGGTTCAGTCTTTTCCTAAACTTAAAAATCTAAGTAAAACGGAAATTAAAAAACGCCGACTACAAGCTGAATTTGATTGGATCACGAAACTCCAAACTGCATACCCCCTTGGTTTAAACGATCAAATTTATGAACAAGGAAACATTTCCTCAAGGTCAACTGATATTAATGTATTTTCAATCCGCCCAAACACTAAACGGAAGCAAAGGTCTCACATAAGACGACGAAACCGAAAACTCAGAATAAGATCTTGATTTCACCGTATCCTTAACGATCTTCTGATGATTGCACGCAACGGCGGCAGACATGAACTGCTTCATGCTCTCTCATCAGTTCCAGCAGTTCCAATGAAATCTATCTTGGATGAAACACTGGTTGCATTCTTAATTATAAGAAATACTGATTGATTCAGACTTAATATCATTGACGCATTCGCAGAGAATAAACTTTATCCAGTTGTTAAAAACATCCCCCCTTAAATACGATTCGTAAAGATTCCATTTATTAGTCCCTTACCGGCAATGCCGAAGGGGACTCTTAGTTTCCTCTCGGTCTGTCTGTCTGTCCGTCTGTCCCATTTTCAGTTTTCCGGACTTTTTTTTTCGCTGTTGTTGCATATTTTGAACTCATTTTTGGTATGTGGATATATCTCAATGTGATACAGATCAAGTTTGAGTTTGCTTTTGATTGACCTAATTTTACAAGAGTAATGGCCCTTGTACTTGGCAAATTTTATGAAAATTTCAGTTTTCCGGGCTTTTTTTCGCTGTTGTTGCAAATGTTGTTGTTGGACTTCGCCAATATTTAGAGGGGAAATGCAAGGGGGGGAGCTTTTTAATTATGTATACCTACTATCTGGGTAAATGAACGTTATCCTCCATTTCCAATAAAAAGATAAACTGAAAGTGCCTATTCCGCTGAAAAATGTGCACCTATATTTCATACATTAATTGAGATATTGTATTTAAACACACAAAGTTTTCCTGTCAGTATGCGTGTTTACAAATTAAGCCTATTTAAAAAATATTCCATTCCTTAATACCCGTGCATGCATGGGTAGTTGTCTAGTCTTATCTAATATATTTAACCAGATCATTCACAGCGTGCGCGGCTCTAAATAAACTTATGTTGATAATACCGATTACGTGTATTTGAAATAAAAGTGCAAAAGCTACCTTCAGGTGTAGACATATCGAAAAAGGAAGTAGTAACAAAAAGAATTTTATAGGTTTTTGTTAAGATTGTAAATAAACTTGAATGAATTAAGATGATTTCGAAGTGGTTAAAGCAGATTTCACATGCGTTCCACAAACTTATGGTTGGAGGTTTAAGGGACAAAAGTACTACATCAACAAATAGGCCGAAAGAACGGCTCACATCACAAAAATTAATATACATGAAAAGATTGGGACCTATGGCATGTATATTTTAGGCTCTTTGTAACTGAAACTGATTTATTGCAGAGGACACAAAGGAAACAAAAAATAACTTTCTAGGTAAATAATTTTTAACAAAAAATGCTTTAGAGCTATGACTCTTTATTCAATTAATGAAAATGGACATTCCAAACAAATATTGAATGCCTGGAATCATTAAGCTCTCACAAAATCCGTGTCTCTTTACAGTCGGGAGCAGTACCCAAATAAGGGGTGAGGAGGGAGTGATGACATGTGTTTTTTTTTTTTTTAAAGAAAACTACTGTTTCGTGACATTATTCAGTAATAAGCGAACGACGGCGTTACTATATCCTCCTGCAACTATGTTGCGAGGAGATATTGATAATTCATGTGTATGTTGCTATCCTTTATGTTTTGATGATGTGACGTTATTGTTCGCTTAGGCTTCTTCTGGTTAATTTTCCTTTTTCTCATGTACGTCATCACTGCATCTTTCATTTTGGTTCTAATTTCATTTTGGTGATATCCTCCTTATCATAACATTTCTCATTATTATCCTCCTGTTTTAACTTTTCTTAGTTAGTATCAAATATTTGACGGGTCAGAAAAGAATATATAAAAGGAGAAATGTGATTCGCTCTCTTGATTACAAATGAAAAAGATTATATGAGTAACATGTATTACTGGTGAATTGTTTGCTAGAAGCTGAATATATTGATAACAAAGGCGGACGATCATGGATAACATGGATTAAAACAATTGATAATTTACTGAAATATAACTTAGAGTCTTATGATACTAAGAAATTACGTAAAGAATTAAGAGCTAATTAGCGAGAAATATGGGAAGAAAAACTCTGTGAAAATAGAAATGGTAAACTAAGAAACTACTGTAACTTTAAAACACGTTTCGAGCTTGAGGAGTATTTGGATTCAAATATGTTATTTAAAGTACGGCGTGACCTTGCACGGTTCCGTATAAGTGCTCATAAGCTCAAAGTTGAAACCGGAAGACATACAAGGCCGGTTACTCCAACAAATGAAAGGTTATGAGACAAGTGTAATGTTGAAGAGATTGAAGACGAAAAACATGTAATTTTACGTTCTTCTGCGCATAAACAACAAAGAAAGAAATTCCTTGATATACTTTTTGAAAAATGTCCAAATCATATTTATCTGGACGAAGAAAGTAAAATGAGTTTTATTATCAATAATGGTGACATGAATTTGATAAATAGTTTGGGTAATTTTGTACACGATATATAAAATTAAATTCAAGAAGCTCCCCAGGAGGTTCAAATGCATATATAGATCACGATGTGAGTATGAGTATATGAATGTGTTGTTACTTTTATATGCATGATGACTTTATATTGAGTTAATGCAATAAATGAATTTGAATTTGTATGAAATATGTATTAATATTGAGAAATATTTCGATTTTCATTCTGTCCTGTCTTGAGTTTGAACTCGGTACTTCTGCAGCTTACTATCTTGAATTACACCAATACAGGGCATTAAAGTATGCTAGAGAGACTTCGATTAGAACGTATTAGCGAATGGCAATTCAAATTTTAAAATATGGCGAAAATTAAGAGAGAGATATTTAAGAAAATATAATATTTTTGTATCAATTTTTAACAATTCGGAAGTATTAAAATCCTCGTTTACGAATTCTTCATTAGTATTTAGGCGCCCTGAAAATAAAATGATTTCTTTTTTCAGTTTTTCTTCTTTTCTTAAAAAAATTTGGTAGGGAGGGGGATGTAAGTGTCTGGTCGAAGGGCAACTGTGTGTACATTATCACTATTTGAAATGAAAAATAATTGTGTTCCAACTTTGCAAAAGCTTCATTGGCTCGCCATCGTCGCTTACAAGTCATCTATGAAAAGTCTTAATTTTTATTCATTGCCTTTTGAAAATTGCCCATCAATGTCGTTTAATTCTGTACAAAATATCGGATGATTCTTGACATAAAAATATAAACTTCTATAATAGTTTGAACTTATGTCAATGTTCCAATGACAAATATGGATAATAACCATATCCCTGTATGTAGCACAAAATCGATAATTCAGAAAATCAGAAACCGAAGGCATACAAAATCAGGATAAAACAGCAACCAAAACAAACAAACAAAAACCTCCAACATATGAAAAGAAGCGAACTCCCGATATGGGAGTGAGACCAGGTGCCCAGGAAGAGTAAGCATCTCCTGCTTGCATGCAACACCCGCCGCTTCAATTCGGTAGAACTGTCACATCCGGTTACTTCTATTTTGGAAGACATAGAGTACAATCTTTGGTTGGATGGTTCAAATGGTCTATGACAGAATATCATCCACCATTCTTGAAAGTTGGACATCATAGTGTATGACGAGTTCTCCATATCGACCGTAGAACTTCCTCAGTGACGATGTTAGTCGGTCACAAACATATACCTGACTGAGCAACTTATCTGAAAGACGCCTAGCTCTGAAAACAAAATCCGTATATTTGGTACTTGCTCTGGCATAGCGTATCAACTGAGATATGAACACGCCATAAGCAGGCGACAAAGGGATGTTGCTACTCAGAAAAGGAAAGTTTGTAATGCTGAAATTGAAGTCGTCACGTTTGTCATAGAGTGAGGTGTTCATGTGACCATCAGTGTCGTAGGACAACATTATGTCCAAATAAGATGCTGAATTATTTGTCTCTGTAGTTTCTTTGACTTCAAGCTCTGAAGGATAGATACTGCTCACGTAATCCGTGATTTTTGGATTATTGATGGACAACACATCGTCTATGTATCTGTAAGTGAAGTTGAAGTCAGAAGCTAAGTATCTTTTCCCATCAGAGACCAAAGATTGAATGAATTAAGCTTCGTACGAGTAAAGGAAAATGTCGGCAAGGAGTGGGGCACAATTGATCCCCATTGGAATTCCGACAATTTGCTGGAATACCTTTCCTCCAAACACCACAAAAATGTTGTCGATCAAAAAGTTTAACATCTGAATACTATCTGTTTCAGTGTAGAATCGGACTTTACTTTTACAAAGTAGGTTTTGTCATAGTTAACAACAATAAATTTGTATTTGCGATTACCGTTCTTACTTGTAAAGGCATTACTTATAATTTTTGCGAGTCTTTCTTTCAATTTTGAATGTGGAATTGTAGTGTAAAGTGTCGAAAAATCATAGGCTTTGATCGAATGGACTCTACTAAAATGAGTGGATTTCAGATGTTCTAAAAGTTCCTTCAAATTCTTTAAAATCCACATCTGGTTGATACCACTGCGAGAATATACTGGGAAACAATATTTTTGAAGCCAAGATTTCATTTCAGATAAAACTTTGGTGAGTAAGATCGATAAAGATTTGTGAGAACATTTTGAGGAACAAGCGATGAAACTTTGTTTGTACGGATTCTTATGCATTTTAGGTATGCAGTATAAGTATGGTAAATCTAAATCCAAATTGTTAGTCTGGAAGCCAAAGGAAGCAATAGCTGATTTGTGGTTGTCTATTATTTCAGAGGCAGAAAGGTTTGTTTGGGTGTAAGTGGGATTTCCAGGTGTCCAATTTAAACCCAACTCTTTAACTAGACTGTCGAAATAGTACTTCTTGCAAGTAAATGTGTAATTATTTGAGGCTTTGTCCGCTGGTGTGATGACATAATGTTCTTGGAGGTAGGTAAGCTCTGTGATAACATCAGGGTCTTTAAATATAGACTCGAATCTGGTGTTCACAGTTGATTTTAATCGGTTAATTCTAGATAAAAGTAGCCCTCTAATAGATTTTATCCATTCGCAAAGGGTGTCGAGCTGTACATCCTCACTCTTTGCCCAACGTCTTGCATATTCCTCACAAGAGTCCATGATAATTTTGAAATTTTGGTTCCATGTAAACGACATACTTTTTCTGTATTTGGGGCCCTTTTTTAAAAATTCTCTCAACTTGTCGTTCTTGACTATACTAAGGTCACCAGTAATAACGTGTCCACAAGGAGAGTAGTTGAAATCCGATGATGAACATTCGCAAGGAAGTGGATGTAGTGAGGGATTACTTAAATCAATACACTGCAAGAATCGATTGTAATTGTAAAGGAGAAGGGCCACTAACCATCAAAATCGGCCCTCTTGCCGTTTTTAAGGTAAGGTTAGCAAATTCAAACTGGAAAAATTATACAAACATTATACACATCACTGAAATCAGGAAGGATTTCTCTATCAAATGATGGAGTTCAATTAAAAATTGCCCGTTTCATTTTCTTGCAGAAATGGGTCAAAAACAAGATAAATCTCAATTTCATATAAAATCAATATATCTACCTTTATTATCCAAAATTATGAGATTCACAAGACAAAAAGTGACAAAACTATTAAATTTCATCTAAACAATGTTCACAATATCAAAATATCAAAGTATATTCAGTAATGGTATACCTCATTATGAAAAAATCGTTACTTTAACAATTTTGGTTGCCATGGCAACAAAAAAGATGAAAACTTCCCTGTTATACGTCCTTCTGTTTAGTAAAAAAGTAATGACAAAAAGAAATTGATATTCTCATTATTATAAGCTAATTTAACTTGTATGTACCCGAGTTCCTTCTCGGGGAAATATTACATAAACAGCCACGGGTAGCATTGCTTTAAAGACATTTTTACAACATTTTAAGTTATTTTTCATTTTGTCCTTCTTGGAACAGAGCTAAAATCCAAAAACTTATCTATACATAATGATATAACTATTATATACGTTTCACAGAATGAAAACTTAGAAACCTCACTCCGTTGCCATGGCAACAGCAGCTGTAGATTTTCCCGCCAAAAATGATATTTGAGAAATCCAGCTTATCAAATTAGCATATTTTCAATGTTAATGGACATTTGTATCACATATATTCAAAAGGCGATAATAGTAGTCCTGGACAAATACTGCATAGTTATAATTTTAAGGTATCATCAAAATTATTAATTCATAAGAAAATTCTCTGTTGGCATTTTTATCAGTAAAACAGCTGCAGTGTAAAAGGTAGGTCATACTCAATGGTCAAAGTCAACATTCTTGGTATCAATAGAAAGGTCTTGAAATAAGCAATATATGTAAAATATGAAAGCCCTATCACAAACCATTAAAGAATTATGGCCAAGGTTAAAGTTTTTTTCAGACAAAAAGGACAAATGGATTTGACATTAAATGGCAAAGGTTTAAGTTTTTTTAAAGTAGGTCAAACTCCAAGGTTGTGATCTCGAAGTCAAAACTTTTGATATTGATGGGAATATCTTGCCACAAAGAATACATATGAAATATAACAGTCCTAATCACTAAGGATTCAAGAATTTTTATGGCAAAATTAAAGCTTTTGCTGACAAGATGAAAGACAAATGGATAGGTAATAATTAAGTTATATGCCCCCACATTTTTTAATAAAGGGGAGATAAATTTGTTGAATATTATTCTTACACAATCAAATGCAAATTTTTATCAAACCATTTCTCTACTCTTAAATCACTAATCACATTCAGCTTTAAGAATTATAGCATCAACACTCATCCTTTCTATAAACATTGTTACAGAAGCATTCAATATTATATTCTCAATTCTTCACATATACAATTTTTTTTCATCATATACAATGTACGTATTGTCTGTGAAAAGATATACAATTATATCACAAGTTCAAGGTGTATCATAGATGCATTGTGTTGGATTGAACAAAAAAAACCTGCACCAAGAATGAATAATTTCTTGTAGTACAATTTGTAAAGACAGATTAAAGAAGCCATACCTTACACATTTACATGAATTTCGCAGTCTATGGTCGTAATATTCCGTAACTAGAACTGTCCTTAAGTGGACGAATTATACCCCCACCCCCACCCCCGCTTTTTATAAATGGGACCATTTATGATGCAATGTGAAAAGCCTACCATTAATAGTATAAAAGAAATCTGCTTTCAAAACATCTTAGCATAAAAATTAAATGTTGTATAGGGTGAAGGTCAAGGTCACAAGGTTACAGGGTCAAAAGTCATGGTACCAAAATGTAGTACTCTTTATGGTGAATGTGTGTATGAAATATGAAAGGCATACCATTAATAGTATAAAAGAAAACTGCTTACAAAACATCTTAACATAAAATGTTGTAATGGGTGAAGGTCAAGGTCACAAGGTCAAAAGTCATGGTACCAAAATGTAGTACTCTTAATGGTGAAGGTGTGTATGAAATATGAAAGGCCTACCATTAATAGTATAAGAGTAATCTGCTTTCAAAACTTCTTAACATAAAATGTTGTATAGGGTGAGGGTCAAGGTCACGGGGTCAAAAGTCATGGTACTGAAATGTAGTACTCTTTATGGTGAATGTGTGTATGATATATGAAAGGCCTACCATTAATAGTATAAAAGATATCTGCTTTCAAAACTTCTTAACTGGACGGACAGACAGACGGACAGGGTGATTCCTATATACCCCCCTTATCTTCGTTTGCGGGGGTATAATTATCAATAAACTACCACCAAAGTCCCATGACCTTGACCTTTTGATCTCAGATCAATAGGGCATATCCTTAAATGATAGGAAATATTTCTGGTATTTGTCATATTGATACATGTAGGTGCATTACACACTTTTATTGTGTCCTCTAACTTGACCTTTGGACCCAAAGTTTCACCAGGCTTCTCTCCCCATATGCCACCTTCCCTCGATCCGACATGGAATTTTCAGTGTGGTAAAGACAGTTGTCAAGCAATAGATGTTGATTCAATGCAGCACTTGTGGAAAAGGATCTTTAGGCAATCAAATTATGTTGCTGACATTTTCTTTTTCTTAATCCGCAGACCATCTGCATTGGAATCTGTAAATGTATTTATTCAAAATATCTTATTTTTCAAAATCCTTGAACAATTGCTTCTATCCAGCGAAATTTGAAAATAAGCTTAATATTTAAGTCATCCTTTTCATTGCTTATCTAATGATCTTTGTTTCATTTGTGACTATTATAGCCAGGTCAAGAAAAGACAGGTAAAATGTAAATAACACTACAATTTTCACTATAAATCTCCTTTCCAGGGCTGTGATCTTGGCATACAAAACATATTCACTTTGACTTCAATAATATTTTCTCTTATCAATGCAATTTTTCATGGAAATTTTAAAGTACAATGTAGTTACGTACAACCAAGCATTTAGTGACAGTCTGTAAACTAGTACTGCTCACAATGATATTTTCAAGTATCATTATCTGCAACAATAGCTTTAACCTAGAGAATCGTGCTGCTCAGGTCTTAGTACATAGCTGAAAGACTTGTTTTAATTACCATCTGAATCTAGGAATTGAAAATGTATATTGTCCCATCCTGCCTTTACCAACAAATCAGTTTTCTGTGAGTCTCCACTGCACAGGTTTACCTATAATTGTAAAAATTTGAAAATTAGATTTAAAATAAAACAACCTTAAAGATGGTGTGGTGGGACTACATAGTACATGTACTAAGGAAAAATGTAAATGCAGACCGACATTTTTAGACCTGCGTTGCTAAAATTCTATACTGAGGTACAATGTACATGCAGTAGAAACAAAATATGGTGTACTACATCGTCAGTGCTTAATATAACTTTTACTGACCAGTCGCCATGTGGGTCCCTATTGTTGTAATTTCAGGGGCCCACAATTATTTTTTTGGGGGGGGGGGGGGGGGGCACATCATTTACCAAATTGGAGAATAGGCTAGATAAGAATAAGAAATCATTATTTATTAATTGCTGTTCATGAGCCAGTCTTTCAAAAGTCCCTCAACATTTTAAAATGAGCATGCATTTCGTCTTTCTGTACAACATTACAGTTAATCAACATTAACCACAATTAAGTCCGGTTGTCTGGACAATTTCAGTACAAATAATGCCATGCAGACTTGGAAATATTTGAAATGGGGAATCTTGCATTTATGGTTATGACTATGAGAAAAATGTATGTAAAACTGGATTAATCGTAAAGAGGTTTTTTTCCTGACCTCCCATGCACCCCCCCCCCCTCTTCTCTTTGTGCATTGAAACAGTGCAGCTCCTTATTTCCAATGTTAACTGCATCCCTGTGTAATCTCACTGAGAAAATTGCACATTTTAGTAAGTATGTCTTTACATATGTTCATCTGCTCTAGATCAATATACGTTGGTCAACATGGTCATTGGTCAATGAAGTGCATAAGTTTCTGAGAAAATGAATCGAAAGTACACCAAAACTCTGTATGAAATTGAACACATGTTGTTTCTTTAATAATACAGTTTTAATGGTTATTGTATATATGTAGTTTGTTAAAAGCTATATAGTATGCAGATTAGAAGAATTGATGTACCGGAAGAAGTTTTACCATGCCAGACCTAAATTTCAAATTTCTAACTAAGTTTTACTAACACAGTTCAGTTTTATAAAAGAAAATGCGAGACTGTCATTTGTACGTTTTCAAACACGAACGTGATTACACATGTACAATAAAAATTCATTTATGAAAGTAATATGGGATAAACATTTCAACATTTATTTTCAAATTAAGAATTCCTATTTTGGCGAACTTGAATTTGAATAGACAAATACCGTCATTGTACCTGTATATCTCATATAAAAGTATTACAATAAATACACACTGTGATAGATCCACTAGTTTGATAGATCCACTTTAAGTTACTGGTATTTGAAAGGTGCTGTTTCTGCTTTACAGAGTATGGTGAGATTTATTTAACGTCAGTATAAGTACAGGTATATAGCTCCAGAGAGCTTTTGACCTACATATCATTTTCAAAATGGATGCCTACATATATACATGTAATATACTTACATGTAGATCACATAAGATAAATGAGTTCAAACAATGCACAAAATACATGTACCACCTTGCATGAGGGAATATTCAGAAGGGGGATTGGTTGGTAACAGAAGGGTCCTCTGAAATTTCAAACCTACTGACTGAATTTCTATTCTTTTATGTATTTATTCAGTAATATTACACTTTATTTATTGTGTAATGACGAATCATTATAACTCATTATCATATAAGTTGGACACTAACAGCTTACTGTCCACGCAGCTCACTTTAGAACTCGGAATATTGAAGCTTTCTGCTGTACTTTGTCGGCAATTTTTGCAATTGAAATTTATATAGGGGGATAGATCTCGATTAACACTGAGTCTATGGAGTACATCGACGACGTCACACTAAAATTGATATAGAAATATCCCCATCTACAGTAAAACTTTTTTCTTTCACTTTGAGCATAGAATTGGTCGAACAGACATATACCATATACCCTTAGTTATGAGAGTTCGAGATTTATCCCCCTGTATAAATCTTAGTCGGAAAATATGCCAATAAAGTAGAGAAATCTTCAATTTTTCTATTTCTGATACTACAGACAACCTTAGCAATAATATATGGTTACCAAATGCTAGCTTTGATCACAGGCACATGTAGAAAGAGCGTCAATATCCTGTAAGGCTGTATGGTCATAAGAGAATACTGATATCTTATAGAGAGACAAGGCTTCCGACGAATTTTCAGCTAGAAGTAGCATTTCTGCAATTTTTTGCATTTGAAGGGCAAAACGGGGTATGACCATAAAGATTGATTGGTATACTTCCTAAAAACATCAATAATTCACCCAAAAAGATCTCATAACATAGCCTAATCGTCTACCTAAGTTGGACTGTTTTCTACTTTCTGTCTTGAATATCCATTGCCAGATTGGACAACTACTGATTCATTCAGAGGCTTTACTCTGCTTACTGTAAGCAGAGTAAAACATCTGGATGATTCAGACAAGCTAATCTGGCAATGGAGGTTCAAGACAGAAAGTAGAAAACAGTCCAACTTAGGTAGACGATTAGGCTATGTTATGAGATCTTTTTGGGTGAATTATTGATGTTTTTAGGAAGTATACCAATCAATCTTTATGGTCATACCCCGTTTTGCCCTTCAAACATGACAAATGCAAATATTTCAGATGCTCCTTCTAGCTGAAAATTCGTCGGAAGCCTTGTCTTTCTATACATATACTATTCCCTTACGACCTGTAAAGGGGCATCATACAAGATATTGACGCTCTTTCTACATGTGCCTGTGGCTTTGATCAAGTCCTCTGTTGCTTGATTTCCTGTCTGGGTCATTGCACACTGTTCTTTGGCACCTTATGTACAATCAGACACAGCCCAACCCTCCTCTCCCTCTCTATGTACCCCAGGTTCAGCTGGGCATCGCGTCGCATGTTGCATAATACATCTGCTGCTGCTACGAACTGCACTGTCTGTGTCTGCAGCTCAACGACTCGCCTGCCTGTCCTCCAGCTGTCGTCTTTTGCAGGATCGACGGTACAAGTAGCACCAACACAATTATCATTATCATGATCTAAATAGAATACTTATTTGTGAGCGTTGAACTGACGTAAATATGATTTCTTTCCCTTCTTCTTCCAACTTTGACGAAATATCGCTACAATCACTGTCATCTAAACGCTTAAACTTTGAAAGACATCGTATTCAAACGCCGAACTGATCTGTGTTCAATTACAGCGCCATCTCGCGTTTCGCTAAGAGTTATCGTTCTGAAATTGCTAACCTTACCTTAAAGAAAATATACGTATACATAATACAACATTTCTAGTTTCGAAAAATGTAAGCATTATGAAAATCTGACATAAGGTATGCGTTTCATGACCCGGCAAATTTGGCATTGTGTAACGTCAAAATGCGCTTTCTTTCACCATGACTTCATGACGTAAAATGAAAATTTTTAACCTAAAACTCTACATTAAAAGTATAACTATTCTATTTTTGTTGGACTCAAATTAATTCAGAGAATAAAATTGATACATATAATGTTTTTAAAGAATATATTTGGATTTCAGTGTTAAATAAATCGGGAAAAGATATCCGAGAGATATCAGAAGCTTCAGAATCGCAATGAAACTGTAATGACGTCGCGTCAAATCATTCTAGATTTTTATGGAAGACGGTTACATATATATACACATTTGATACATGTACTATTTTGCTGGGGAAGGGGCAGGGATCTCAATAAACTTCAAAGTATAGGTGGATACTCTGAAGGAAGATACTGTGTAACAAAGAAAAAGAAAATTCTTGATTTTGACATTTTTAATGCCTTTACAATAGAAAGTAGGCGACGGCTTTTCTCACGGTAGGTGTCGACTCTTCGCCAGCTTCCAGCTTATGAAAGGGGGGGGGGGGTCATTTTATATGTACGTTTCAGAATAAGCAAGTTAGAATTTTCTCTGCCTTTAATGAGATCAGGTTACATGTCCAAATTCAGGAGCGGATCCAGAAATTGAAATGCTGAATGCACATACAACTTTTTATTGGGATGAATTGCAACACAATGCACATGTGCAGAATAACTGAGAGTCCGGACTGGAACTTATATCATCAATGTTTTTGTATAGACTGCTCTTACAATATTTAAAAACGCAATAATTATCTGAAAAATTCAAAACAAATGCAATTTAGGACAAAGGAGATGGTAAAGTTCATTACGCATTCGCGTAACCAAATTTTGAAAAAAGGGAAGAGCAAGCTATAAGCGACTGTGATCGTAATTTTTTTTAATTTTTTTGCCGAGAGGGCTTCACAGGAAGTCGAGAGAGAGAGAGGTATTGAGATCCATCACAAAAGAGTAATTCTATATACATCTTTTTTGTTAAGTTGTTCAAATTAAAAATATGATGCCGTACATGTAGCTAGGGTGTTTTTGATGTCGACGCCTAGTCGCCAACGACAGGCTCAAATACAAGGGACACATTCTTTTTTATGAGGATGACTTATAAAATCGAAGAAAGGGACAATATGGAAGACAGTTTCCATCTCTCATTGTGTGTGTGTGTGGGGGGGGGGGGGGGGGGGTAGGGGATCGGTCAGAGAAGATTTTGAGAAAGTGAAGAAAATTGGTGCATGGATCTTGAGCGTATTTGAGCCGCATTTAAAAGAGCACGAAACGTATCTAAGATAAAGGAAATATCCGATATGCCGATATGAACATAAAATGCTGTATTCTTTTTTAAATTCACGTACGCTTATGTGCAACCATACATCTGTACAAATCGACCTTGCGCACATTGTTAGCGCGAATTTCTACGCCTGAGAAAATAAAAAAAAATTCAACACGATCATTATTGAGTGTTTTTGGTCTATATCACTGGTACATGTATCACTTTTATCATTTATTACGTCCTTTATGTAGACCCCATATTTTTGGGGAAATTGCGAGGTCTCTTTATCTCTTTTGCGAAAAAAAAAAAAAAAATGTGGACGTCTTTGTGTACAATTACAAATGTACGCCTGGCTACGCCCGTGAAATTTCCGTCTTCACAAATCTGTAGAATTTATATATTCTTTATTGTTTTTTTTTATTAAAGTGTCGGTATGAACAATTATAACATTTGTCAGTGACAAGCATATTTAGTTTGAATTTCGTCTTTTTGTTTGTTGTCGGTTACCGATGTAAGTTACTCTGTGTTGTGAATGTGTGTTATAGTGCTATGTTGTTAGAATTTCCTCTGTTATATGTTCGTAGGAATAGTAGGAACATTATTATTTATTTGGTTGTTTCTTTTCCACATGATCGTTTCACTTGTATGCATTGATTACCTTTAAATTATACTCTTCATGTTTATCAAGGTTCTATTCATTTATCCCGCGAAACCTCACTTTTACTTCGGCATAGCAGTGTAACGGCCGTAGCCATGGCAGTGAACATTCTATAACCTCAAAGCAAAATAAATATTTCATTTTAGCCTTTTTATAAGAATCTATGAAGAACCGTTCGTATGTTTTGTTTGAATATTGAATTGAAGTACTATGAATATGTTTATTATACAGTTAAAGTATACCATTGAGGGAGTTAGCACGATTCTGGTTCCCCGAGACCAGACCTATTTCCCGAGGCGAAGCCGAGGGAAATAGGTCTGGTCGAGGGGAACCAGAATCGTGCTAACTCCCTCAATGGTATACTTTAACTGTTTTATTATACCGAAACAAACATTATACTGAAACAAACATATCTCTTAGGTATACAGAAACAAACATTATACTGAAACGAACATATCTCTTAGGTTCACAGGGTTCAAATGGAAATTCTAATGATTTTGCCTTGCCTTCTCGACTGCATGACTGAGTAACGGAAAATATTAATTTCTGATGATAAGATAAACAGACACATCATTTATCATACTCATACATGTTTAATTTTTGATTGTTTTATTTTATTGCGGATTAATTTATGTGCTAAGCGGATAGGAGGCGAATTACTCTGCTCGCGTATTGATAGCGTCATCCGATCAACCTTCACATCATCCGATCACCCTTCAACGGCGCTGATTGGATGATACTGACACACCCCCAACGAAGCTCCGCCCCATTTTGAAACTAACTCCCTAGGGAAATAGTCTTCTCAACTAACGCACCCCTTTGCAGGGAAATAGTCTTATCAGGCGATTTTCAGGGATTTAGTTAAATTTAATGAGTCTCTTTTTATATAGGAAAAAATCAGTAGAGGTATAATAAAACGTTTTATATCTTACTGTTACAAGATTATAATCGCTAAGTTTCGAGATTTATTTTTAAACGTCATAGTGATATAAAAATAGCAGCGGACGTGATTCATCGCAGTCAGACCAGAGAGCCAATCAGATAAGGTATTCTTCACGTCATATCTATATTTGTATTTAGGGATTACTTTTATACTTTTAGAGTAACCGTTAGGGAAATATTGTTTAGGATATATTCGTAGGGGTTAAGGAGTACTGTAAGGGTAGATTGCCCGGCACTATTTTGAACTTTTACATATATTTATTAGTCGTTAGGGATTTGCAACAAGCGTAATGCTTGTGTAGGGTCAAGAAGTGAATACTTCTGGCAGTAAACAATTATTTATAAATTACATATATTATATTGCGAAGAGCGAAATGCTCTAGTAAGGGCTGAGAAAAGCGGAATGCTTTTGTAGGACGTAAATACCATACACTTTTATAGCTTAGTTTAGGGAAATACACATCTTTCGTAGGGAATATTTATATTTAGTTTAGGATACATTCAGGTTATTTCTATAATTTATTAAATCAGAACATACATTGACTGCTGGCTCGACCCGGGGTATATTTTATTGTTAACTACTCATGTGATCATATTTATTATACATTGTTACTGTTACTTGTTATTTGTTGAACATATCTATAGAGAGATCAATAGATCTAAAATAAATATTGAACGGAGGAACTCGCTCTCTCTCATTTCTTACAATCATTTAGAAGTAAGAACCCAACAGGCGACGCAACACTGGTGGGGAAGTGTTGTGAATGTGTGTTATAGCGCTATGTTGTTAGAATTTCCTCTGTTATATGTTCGTAGGAATAGTAGGAACATTATTATTTATTTGGTTGTTTCTTTTCCACATGATCGTTTCACTTGTATGCATTGATTACCTTTAAATTATACTCTTCATGTTTATCAAGGTTCTATTCATTTATCCCGCGAAACCTCACTTTTACTTCGGCATAGCAGTGTAACGGCCGTAGCCATGGCAGTGAACATTTTATAACCTCAAAGCAAAATAAATATTTCATTTTAGCCTTTTTATAAGAATCTATGAAGAACCGTTCGTATGTTTTGTTTGAATATTGAATTGAAGTACTATGAATATGTTTATAACGTTTTATATCTTACTGTTACAAGATTATAATCGCTAAGTTTCGAGATTTATTTTTAAACGTCATAGTGATATAAAAATAGCAGCGGACGTGATTCATCGCAGTCAGACCAGAGAGCCAATCAGATAAGGTATTCTTCACGTCATATCTATATTTGTATTTAGGGATTACTTTTGTACTTTTAGAGTAACCGTTAGGGAAATATTGTTTAGGATATATTCGTAGGGGTTAAGGAGTGCTGTAAGGGTAGATTGCCCGGCACTATTTTGAACTTTTACATATATTTATTAGTCGTTAGGGATTTGCAACAAGCGTAATGATTGTGTAGGGTCAAGAAGTGAATACTTCTGGCAGTAAACAATTATTTATAAATTACATATATTATATTGCGAAGAGCGAAATGCTCTAGTAAGGGCTGCGAAAAGCGGAATGCTTTTGTAGGACGTAAATACCATGATACACTTTTATAGCTTAGTTTAGGGAAATACACATCTTTCGTAGGGAATATTTATATTTAGTTTAGGATACATTCAGGTTATTTCTATAATTTATTAAATCAGAACATACATTGACTGCTGGCTCGACCCGGGGTATATTTTATTGTTAACTACTCATGTGATCATATTTATTATACATTGTTACTGTTACTTGTTATTTGTTGAACATATCTATAGAGAGATCAATAGATCTAAAATAAATATTGAACGGAGAAACTCGTTCTCTCTCATTTCTTACAATCATTTAGAAGTAAGAACCCAACAGGCGACGCAACACTCTGCGATTGGAAAGTATGTACTCTTTATTTATTATGACCTTTAATTGTCCTCAGTTCTCACCATTTAATTCTGAATTTAATGTCTACATGGATACATACTCTACGAAATAAAAAAAAAAAAACAAACCCAAAACAAACAAACCAAAAACCAACAAAAATAAATAAATAATAATAAAAGTAAATGAATAGATAAATAAATAAAAAATGAAAAGTTATGAGATAAAACTATAGTAACTCCGAGTTGAGCGAGAAAACCCTCTTTCAACCCAGCATTCGACTTGGTACAAGAAAGATTAATCACATGATTCGTTTATTTTCATTTGTTTTCCTCACACACATGTGAAAGCATCGAGTAAAATCAAAATAAAGAACTTTATAGATAATGTGCTGGAAAGAAATCAACAATGTAACATGATTGTGTAATGGTCAAGCACATTATTCATCGATCCTTTCTTTTCATGTCGCCTGAAACGCAAGAGCGACATAAAAGGGATCACTTTGCACGGCGTCCGTCTGTCTGTAGGTCACACTTTCATATACATGTATTTCGCTGGCGCTAGAACAAATAAACTTGATACACATCAGACATGTTTTAAATTTTGCAGGAATTGTATAGCATGATGAAACTCGGCATTCAATGAAGGTCAAGGTCACATTAAAGTTCAAGCTCACGTACATGTACTGAGGGAGAGGGCGTTTATAATGTTGGTATAACTTTTGCCAAATCCCATTTTTATATTTTGGAAAATAAAACATATTTAAACTAGATTTAGGATCAAACATACAACAAGCAGCATGCCTGTTCATTACCAATACTTGCTAGTATATAGACTGACCTGTCATGCTTCACAGGTAACAGTTTTGCCCCCCCCCCCCCCCCCCAAAAAAAAAGATATGGTACTTTTTACGCAAATATTCATTTCTAGTTTCATGTTCGTTAATAAATTAAGAGGGAAAGAAAATCTTAAACGAGAGGCCAACATTTTTTGGACTTTATATGTTTATTGTAATTTATTATATACATGTAAACGTAATTTCCTATGGGGAGGATTCATTCAGTAAACGGAGGCGTTTAAAATTTTGACGTTCCAGTTCAATAAATGAACGTCATTCAACTCGCTCGCTCTCGATAATGTGTGAAGTATTCTGTATAATGGATACATCTTTGAACAAAGCAGGTATGACACTAAAATTAACTCGCTCAAAGTTTCCAAATGAAGACATTTTGTTTGATATTTTTAGCATTTCGCTGCAAAGTACGAAAGTTTAAAAAAAATGGAGAAAAGTCCTTATAATCAAAGATAATTAAAGATACCAAACCTTTGATATATCTTACCCAATATATATTGTTTAATCGTTAAAGTTTAATTTTCTTTCCCGGTTTCATCAATACAAAACTTGTCAAAATCCGCCAAGAAAGAAATCAGAGGAATTTGTACACCGAAACTGCAGAAGGACACGCAGCGATCGGTAAAACGACTCCTGTGACCTCTACTGCAACCACATGGTTAAAAGTAAAATATCGTAATATTTTAAAGGTTTTCATATAGAGCACAAGTAGGTACGTAGATGAAAATTCGTTTATATTGAGAATATGTCAAGATTGTTTATCTAAAAGAAAAATTAGGTACGCACCCGCCTGTGTTGTTAGCGAAAAACTGCAAAGAATGTATGAAAATTAACGAAAAATACGGATATACCGTACCGTTACCAATTTCTGACGTCATAAATGACGTATAAACGTTTTACCGCTGACAAATACAAATGTTGATAGATAGATTTACATCAATATGACTCAAAATTATATCTTTTTAAAAAGTCACTAGATACAGGGCCGTAAATTACGGTTAGTGGACCTTCTCCTTTTAGTCAATCCCTGCAATCATCAAAAGCTTGGATTTCAATCTTTATCTAGAGTCACTGTGATGATACATACATTATAGATTGGCCGAGCCTCTCAAGCTGAGTTTTGGGTTGAACGACAGCGACGGATTTAGGGGGTGCAGAAGGGGGGGGGGGGGGCGTCATCCCCCAACCGGTACTGACTTTAAATTTTCCCGGCAAAAACAAGTATATTTTGGCCAATTTCAGTCATGATCGGCAAATTTCGCCCCTTGATCATCGACAAAAGGTGACGCTAGATCCGCAACTGATGCATATTTCATGTTTCATCTGCATTCAATGTGGCCAGTGAAAATACGAGAACTTAAATTTTTGCTCAGTATATATCTCTCCATAAAGGCCTTTTACACGACGCGATTAGTTGCATGTAATTAATTGCAGAAATTTTACGGTCCGGGCGAGTTGCAGCGACTCGCACTGTTACAAGTTGCAACTAATTGCATATATTTTGTGCAAAATTTGTGTCTTTCCCGCCTATATTTTGCGAATTAAACGTGTTATCAACAGACAATAACATAAACATTTTATGTTAAACGTCTTCAAATGCTATATCATCATTTAAGAAAAGATAAAGATTATAAGATGTTTAACGTCATCAAATTCATTAGCATCAATTTAGAGCAGATAAATCTACAGCATGGACCAGACATGCACGTTTCGGGTAATAAACCCTCGTCAGTGATCCTCAATCTAAACAATGTAATATGACCAATTTCTGAGAAAATTATGTCCTAAATATACCGAAAGACATAGCAAAATAATATATTATAAGTATATATTCGCTTAACTCCCTCACCGACGAGAGAGCAGAAAATCACCATTTTGACCAAAGAAAACCTTGGAGAAAGCGTACTGTGATTCTCTGAGAGAGGTCGCCATTCTATTGTCAATATAATTGATATGACTAAAGTTCGCCAAATAAGGGTTGAAATTATAAGTAATATGCGGCATTTTTTTTTTTGGCTGACGCTAAATGTTGCGGAAATTTTACACATCTTTTTCACATACTTAAATTTTCCCTGTACATATGTCGATAGACCGAGACTCTTTAGATATTTCTTATACAAACATGTTCGGAACAGAAACTTCGCGAGATCTTGTCAGTTAGGCCATAGAAGTTGTCCAGTTGCTTTTAATTACCTTCTATCTGGTAATTAAGAAATAGCAATTAGTTGGCCGTGCTTTTGCTTTACAAAGTGGTTAGTGTGCTTAACAATTATGTTAATTCGATTCCAATAATGTTCTGCAGACGACAATGGGCGGAGCTTAGCATACAGGCAGTTTGTATGAGATTTTACACCAGACGAGTTCTAAAGTACATATAGGGAGTCAATTTAAAGTAATATTAGAATAGCTCTTATTGTTTAAATCATTAAAGGAGTTGATAAGATAAGGCGTAAAATCTGCCCTGAAAAAGTTGAATTTTCAAAATGGGAACATCAAGAAAATTCCTTCACAAAATTGATGCCAGTTCTTGGTTTCAGCAGTTGTCCATGGATAAGATTTATCGTGCATCATTGTCCTTAATTTTGGGGCAAAATATGTCTCTCTTCTATAGAAATCAAAGGGAAATGAAAAAGTTTTTAAAGAAAAAAATTGTTCCAGAACGCCACTTTTACAGAAGGTGTATATCACTAATACACATCATATGACAAAGTGGGGTTCTGTAGCTAGGGGCAACGATGCCCAAGAGACGAAAAACTTAAAAGGGGAGGGTGGGGCTTTTTACGAATCTGTGTTTAGGCCATAATATAAGCAAAGTTTCATTTTTCCCTTTTAAAGTCATCCATCTATTTATTCTAAACATGT
Source organism: Pinctada imbricata (assembly GCA_033119305.1). Taxonomy (NCBI): domain Eukaryota; kingdom Metazoa; phylum Mollusca; class Bivalvia; order Pterioida; family Pteriidae; genus Pinctada; species Pinctada imbricata. The sequence goes on from VSWD01000013.1 coordinate 37,226,500, forward strand.
TCACATGAAATGCACAAGATTTTGGAATAAAATAAACAAGAACGTGTTGTTGATTTCTATACAATGTGTACTTCGCGGAAAATGCCTACTTTATAGCCAATAAATACAAAATACAACTGTATTTCAGATTCAAGATTTTAGAATTTATGGATACAATTGAGATGTCTTTTAGATTTGATTTCTAGTATATTGTTAAGACTGTAACTATGTTTTAAAGTTTATAGATGTCCATATTAGCCAGATAGTTCTTAATTTTCAATGTTTTTGTTCCATATCAGCTTCTTTTCAACATGACTAACCCCTACTCTTTGGACTGTAATTTAACTATCTAGAAACAAGTTTACCAAAATAAAAGTTGTATGTGGAATCTCCAAATAGATTACATTTTAGTTATGATCAAGTTTTTCTTGCATATAGATCATTGTGTAGAAGAAATACTTGATGAGATTCAGGGCTAAATACAGCCCTTATCTTATCAGCTCCCTATTTGTCTCACTGTGATTTGCTCTATTTTGTCACGTCATAAGTATGTTTAACCTTTTTATGTTCTTAATTTCATATATATAATGTTCACCTGATTCTTCTATTGAAAATTCGTCAGAATAATCAACGGCTTAATATGCCATGGATATGATCCTTGTCTTACTAAAAGGACATACTTTACCCTACGACCTCGAATCATCACATTGTTATAAATTGCTTTCTGATTAGCTGTGACAAGACATCATATCGAGCCCTGTCCAAACATAAAGGAGAGGGAGACAGGACCCTGACTACCTGCACTCCTCAAAATCCCTTCTTATTTTGCAACGAAATAAAAGAGAAGGGTGCCGTCAATTTGTTATACTCTGAAAGAAAGGAGGGGGTTTTATTCATATTTTTTAAGACATGGTGAATCTTTCTTTATATTTTATTTCATTTGCACAGTTGAAAATAAGGAGGCATGCAGAAAGTAATACAAATAAAAGATAGATGGGATCTTAAATTGTATGCCGAGCCGGGCGACATGATCGAATTTCAGCGAAATGGGCTTTACTCGCATTGGGGTGTTTACGACGGTAAGTGGTTAGCTTTTCTTTTAAATGTACAACACATTAGACGCCATTTGTTAGCCTATGATGACACTTTGTTTCCGGCGACAACGGCAGCCCTAAATCAATCACTCCATAGAACTTTGGAAGATAATCGTCTTTGTATAAAAGTTTTGTTAGGTCTCGTTACGTTGTCATATTATCAATCAGGTAATCGTAGCAAATTGTGGGTAGAAGCGAAAAGCCAGACCTCGGAGAGCTGACATTTTACTACGTTGTAACCTGCAGTTTGTAACTAGCGTGTGTATGTTTCTATCGACCTACTTTGTTCTGATGGGATCTGTTTGGAACGTCTATCAAAATCTGCAAAGGTACTACGGTGAACATTGATCTCTTGGAAGGAAAAACATAAAAAAGCTGCAGAAAAACACACTTTCTGTGCTATGTGCTATGTAACACCGTAGTATAACTTGAAATAAACCAACTACTCTAAGCAGCCACAGCTTAATTAGAACTAAACATGGCAAATCGTGATACAACTTCACTGAGAAAGAAAGTTGCCGGGTAGTGCTGATGCTATCCGTCCAGCTACTGATACTGTCTAAGTTGTGTCGATAGCTGTAACCATTGGTTAACGCTGTATTCTTGCAACTTTGACAGCCATTGCGATCCAGAATAAAGCACTGTATATAAATACTTTCTTCAGTTTTTGCCTTTGAATCAAAGTTCTGTTAAGGTCTCGTCAGGTTTTCCCTCCGTCTATCAAGACATCCGTAAGTGAATTAAAAACAAACACTGAACTCGAAGACATAATTCCAAAATTACATTCAAAAGCCTTACAAAATGAAAGAAATTTATACGAGAACTTTCTCACGATAAAAGAAAAAAAAAATGGGACAAACAGACGAAGATAATAACACAGTTTCAAGTACAGCTTTATTTGATGTATAATCTCTAGAGTCCAATGCAAGACCAAAATTTCATTGTTGATGGCGCTTTAAATGACACATATGGATAATGATCATATCCCAAATCACAGTACGAAATCGATAATTCAGAAAATCATTAACCGAAGGCATACAAAGTCAGGATAAAACAAGAACCTAAGCAAACAAAGAAAAACCTCCAACATATAAAAAGAAGCGAACTCCCAAAATGGGAGTGAGACCAGGTGCCCCGGAAGAGTAAGCATCTCCTGCTTGAATGCTACACCCGTCACTTTAATTCGGTAGAATTGTCACATCCGGTTACTTCCGCCTCGGAAGATATAAGTATAATAGGTGGTTGGATCTGTATATTTGGTATTTGCTCTGGCATAGTCTATCAACTAAGATATGAATACGCCATAAGCTGGCGATGAAGGGATTTTGCTACTCAGAAAAGGAAAATTTGTGATGTTGACATTGAAGTCGTCACGTTTGTCATGGAGTGAGGTGTTCATATGACCACCGGTGTCGTAGGACAACATTTTGTCCAAATAGGATGCCGAATCATTTGTCTCTGTAGTTTCTTTGACTTCATGCTCCGAAAGATAGATTCTGCTGAGGTAATTTGCGAATTTTGGATTATTGTTGGACAACACATCGTCTATATATCTGTAAGTGAAATTAAAGTTAGAAGCTACGTATCTTTTCCCTTCAGACAGCTTCGTACGAGTAAAGAAAAATGTCGGCAAGGAGTGGGGCACATTTGGTTCCCACTAGAAGACCTTTCCTCCAAACAGCACGAAAATGTTTTCTATCAGGAAGATTAACATCTGAATAGGATCTGCTTCAGTGTACTTATTTCTAGAATCGGACTTTTCTTAAACAAAGTAGGTTTTGACATAATTAACAACAATAACTTCATATTCGCGATTGCTGTTCTTGTGGCGCAGTGCTAAAAGCACCAACGTTGCGAACCAATTGTAGAAACAAGCTTCTTATCTATGGAGACCTGACTGTGCAACACATTTCAACAAATGGCATGTTACGGATGCTTGTACGTTCCTTCTCGTCTGTCAAGTTCTTGCGGGACCTCTCAAGCTTTGTTTCATTCCAATCAAGTTTTACACATCTATCAAAATATATCAAGGCCCACTACGGTTACAAACTGCGAAAAAAGGTTGCAAGTTATACACTTTTTGTGCGACCGCGCGAATCCGATAACTTTGAATGAGCCATATCCCAACGGGATGTACAATGATTGAACTTGAGTAAACGGCAAACATACACCTAAGGTCGACGTAAGAAATCATGATAAACCGGATATAAGGCGAAACTTCCCTAAAGCAGCCGCGACTAAATTGGAATAATACGGAAGTGTTCCAACTCCACATTCTTGAGGAAAATTTTAAACCAATTTTAATGCACCAGTCAAGTGTTTCGTATAGTAGATTCTCATCAGTGATGCTTCAAGCAAATTGATTTTCAGAAACAGCCAAGTGCATTTCAGTAGCGCCCTCTGGTTTTATTCTTTGAATTTAAATCTATGCAAGTACTTTCAGGGGGCCTAAATACTAAACGCGATATTGTTAGGGTGGGATAAATAAAGTTTAAACAGCCGCTTCGATGGGAGGGTACATATGTTTTTCTTTCTCATACATGTGTGTCCCTTAATATTCCAGCTAAACATAGTTATCATTCGCTAAGCTATTGCCATAAGTATTTTCACAACATTTAAAACTGAACATAAATCGAACCAGTTTTGCTAAAACGTGACCGAAAGTTGACAAATGTGCATCAGAATATTGCTTTGATTGTGTATTTGTTGATTTTTGGCCTATTTAGATAATTTCAATGACATTGGACGTGTTATCATTACAAAAAATAATAAACTTTGTCGTGGAATTAGTCTCTTTAGTATTGAAATATACATCAGATCGCGAAAAGTGGTAACAAATACAAACTGGTAAGATAGGATCTTAATAAAGCCGATTTGTTAAGGATGTCACCATAATGACTCTTGCCTTGCTACTTGACCAATTCTTTAGAATTGCTTTCTGAATGACTGTGACGACAGGACTCCATGACCAAGCCCTGTCCAAACCTCTTTAGAGCTGACAGAGCCCTGACAACATGTTCTCTTCGAATTTTCGGTCAGATTCCTCGGGGCGATAGCATGCATGAGCTTGCTATAGCCGACAGAGCACGGACTGAATTTCATACGCACTCCGTTTTTATATACATTAACATTGCTTTTGGCCTCTTCTTAAAGTCATGTGTTTGTTTGGTCATCTTAAAGTGAGGATGTTATTTTGCACCAACATTATATTCTTAGAGACCTCTGGGTAATCGGAAAAGTTGGAGGGTTGAGCGCACGTAATCCGGATAACATCACCATCTGCTACTTGGGCGACAGATGGTCGTTCTAAGTCGGCACCGATTGCCCATTGGTATCGTTGGTTTATGTGTAGTCTTTTGTGTTTGACGTTTCTATGTGATTTGGTGTTCCTTGCCCCTTTTGCGTCTCTTCCTGTACGTGTCTGCTCTGTGTTTTTTTATTGGGTGTTTTGCTTCGTTAAATACAATCATTCCATTTCGGATATAACTATTACACCGGTTCAGTCTTTTTCTAAACTTAAAAATCTTAGTAAAACGGAAATTAAAAAACGCCGACTACAAGCTGAACTTGCCTGGATCACAAAACTCCAAACTGCGTACCCCCTTGGTCTAAACGATCAAATTTATGGACAAGGAAATATTTCCTCGACGTCAACTAATATTAATGTATTTTCAATCCGCCCAAACACTAAACGGAAGCATAGGTCTCACGGAAGACGACGAAACCGAAAACTCAGAATAAGATCTAGATTACACCGTACCCTCAACGATCTTCTGATCATTGCTCGCAACGGCGGCAGACATGAACTGCTTCATGCTCTCTCATCAGTTCCAGCAGTTCAACTGAAATCTATCTTGGATGAAGCACTGGTTGCATTCTTAAGAAATACGGATTGATTCAGACTTAATATCATTGTTGCATTCGCACAGAATAAACTTTATCCAGTTGTTAAAAACATCCCACCAAAAAAACGATTCTTAAAAATTCCATTTATTAACAAAGGATTCGATCTTCTTAACATCTCTAATATTTTTCGGGATCATCGTGTACAAAGTGCTATTCCTCAATATTTTGAAAATTTAGAACCTCCTCTTATTTGTTACAAATATAAAAGACCTATTCGAAATTTCGTTTTTAACTACAACAAAGTTACATCAGATCCTAAAATACTTGAATCATGTCCTGCTTCTTGAGAATGTGCAACATCTGAATATCTATATAAACCAGCTGGTCATATTATTACAGGTGACTTTTCAATTATCCAAGACAGGCAGCTCCGTGGTCTTCTCAAAAAAGGACCTAAGTATAGAATCCCGTCCAAGATAGATTTTATTAAATGTCGCGAAGTACTAAAGGAAGCCTTAGATACCTATACCAAACGATGGTGTAAATCGGAAAGAGTCGAATCGCATTCTCTGAATGACTGGAAAAACCTCATTTTGGACATTACTGACATTCGAATAGACAACTTCCACAGAAATCCTCATCTTTTTGAAAATCCAAGTTCTAGATCTGAAAGATACTTTAAATCCAAATTACGTAATTTACATGAAAAATTTGTCTTCGCTCCTGCAGATAAAGCAGCCAACAACACCATAATCATATGAAAACTTTACTATATATCAACTTTAGTTTCGGAACTTTCGTCTACAAATACTTATATCAAAGGCAATGAAAGTGTCCCTAACATTTTGAGCAAACATAGCAGTGAAATTTCTTCATTCAACATCCCTATTTCTAAATTGGATCTTCCTACAATATACTGCATACCAAAACTGCACAAATCTCCTTACAAATTTAGATACATTGCTAATTCTAGCAACTGCTCAACTACAAGTTTGTCTAGACATCTGACGTCAGCCCTCACGGCGGTAAAGGAACACGTTGCAAAATATTGTGAAACTGTTCTTAACAGGAATGATGTAAATTTATTTTGGTCTATAAAAAATTCCGGGGATGTGATTGACAAGATAAAATCTAGAAATTTTCAAGCCAATACGATTGCTTCATACGATTTTTCAAATATGTACACCACGCTTCCTCACGACAAGATCAATGATCAATTGTCCAAACTCATTAAATGGTGCTATAATCGAGAGGGGAAAATTTATATTTGTACATCTGAATCAAAGGGTTTCTTTTCCGCTACAGAATACAAATCATACAAATCATGGACATGTAGCGACCTGTGTAGTGCCTTGTCCTTCCTCTTGGACAACATTTATGTAAGATTTGGTGAGAATCTCTACAAGCAGGTTGTAGGGATTCCTATGGGTACAAATTGTGCGCCTCTTGTTGCAGATTTATTTTATACACATATGAAAAGGAATTTATTCAAAATCTTCAAAAGCAAAGAAAACATGATGATGTGAAATGCTTCATTAGTACTTCTAGGTACCTGGATGATATTCTTACTATCGATAATCCTGTTTTTGAAAAGTATAAAGATGCTATTTATCCACAAGAATTGACTCTAAACAAGGCAAACTTTACAGACACTGAAACACCATTTTTGGACCTAAATATCAAAATTGTCAATGGAGAAATTCATACAAGTGTATATGACAAACGAGATGATTTTGGCTTCAACATAGTAAATTTCCCCTGGCTTGACGGTGATGTCCCTAGATTACCGTCATACGGTATATACATTTCACAGCTCATCCGGTATGCTAGAGCATGTACTGATGTTTTGGATTTTCATAATAGAAATCTACAAATTACAAAGAAACTTTTAGGTCAAGGTTTTCGCTTTCACAAACTAGTAAAGACTTTCTGGAAATTTTACAAAAATTATGATCAACTTCTTTTGAAATTCGGACCCATAAAAGCAACGGAGTATATTACTTTAGGTATTTCACAACCTGCATTTTATGGTGACATAATTAACAAAATAAGAAGGATCAAAGGTAGACAGCATATGTATCGAAAATGCGTCAGAGTCATCAAACGCCTTTTATACCGTGGATATGATCCTAATGTCACCAGACGGACACTAAGCTTGGTACTTGACCAATATACAGTCTTGTACGAGCGCATTCTTAAGACTTGCACTCTGACTGACTGTGACGACGGGACTCCATGACGGGCCCTGTCCAAACCTCTTTAGAGAAGACAGGGCCCCGACCACCTGTCCTCTCTGAATGTCAGTCGGACTCCTCGGGTGATTACATACATGAGCTCGCTACAGCCGGCAGAGCACTGACTGTATTACGCATGCCCTCTTTTTATATTCATTTACATATTCATCTGTGTCTCTGGGGCCTCTGCGTTTCGCGGTCTTGTTTGTGTGACGTCATCTTACAGTGAGGAGGTTGTTTTACACCACATTTGTACGTTCTTCGAGACCTCTAGGTAACTGGAGAAGTGAGAGGGTTGTGCGCACGTAATCCAGGATAACCACACCGTCTGCTATTTACTTGGCAGATGGCCGTCCTAAGTCGGCACCGGTTGCCCATTGGTCTCGTTGGTTTATGTGTAGTCTTTTATGTTTCTATGTTGTGAGTTGGTGTTCCTTGTCCCTTTTGCGTCTCTTTCTGTGGGTATCTGTTCTGTGTTTTTTGCATGGGTGTTTTGGGATTTTGCTGTGGGTGCTGCAACCTAGTGTTGTTGGAGATCCCCTCCTTTCTTTGCTGTGTACGCTGCAACCGTGTGTTGTTAGAGATCCCCTCCTTTCTTACAAATTTACTTAAATCGTGGTTTTTGTGTTTATGTGGTGCATTCCGGAACACCTGTTCAAACAATAGATAACTTATGACCGCTAATTCATAGTCATTGGGTCAAAGGTCTTTGTATGAAATTCAAGACTTTGGCATAAGGAATCTATATATCTACGATACATAGATATATCATTTTGGTTTAGCCTTAAATAAATTTCTATAAAGCGGTTTTAGACAGTACATGTATTTACCTGGTTGAATCGATTGGGATTCCCGTGGAACATATCATTTGCACATCGCGTAATATGCAACCGTGGTTTTCTCACTCCATTGCCATGATTTGAAAAACCCATTAGACTTTAAATACTTGTATTTCATTTTTCACTTAGCTTTAAATCTCCATCTAACATGTCAAATTGACAAATTAAATAAAAATATTTAAAATGTTCTAAAACTTGTGCTGCGCCGCATTTATTCATTTGAGTGGCATCACCTATAGTTATTCATGCTTTTTATATATATTGTGATGTCCTATGTTTTCATGATGTGATGTTATTGTTCGCGTATTGTCCTTCTTGTTATTTTTTTTCTTTTTCTCATGTATATTCATCTGTAATCACCGCAACGTTTTAATTTTGGTGATCTCCTCCTGATCATAACATTTCTCATTATTATCCTCCTGTTTTAACTTTTCTTTAATTAGTATCAAATATTTGACGATAGAGAAAAGAATATGCAAAAAAGAGAGATGTTATTCGCTCTCTTGATAACAAATGAAAAAGATTATATGAGTAACATGTATGATATACGTTTTTAATATGGAGAAATATTTCGATCATCATACTGTCGTGCGCTGTCTTGAGATTGAACTCGGCACTTCAGCAGCTTTGTAGGTTGAATAACACCAATAAAGGACATTACAGTATGCTAGCGAGAGTTCGATTTGAACGTATTAGCAAATGGAATATAAATTTAGAAATATGACGAAAATTAATGGAGATGATTAAGAAAATATAATATTTTTGTATCCATTTTACCATTTTGGAAGTATTAAAATCCTCGTTTACGAATTCTTCATTAGTATTTAGCCCCCTGACTGTGCACTGATTACGCGGCTTCTTTATGGTCGATTCAGAAGCATAGTTAAATAAAATCGATGACCAAAATAACATTGAAGGAATGGTGCTCAAATGTTAGATAGATAGATAGATAGTTTATTTCTCTAAAACCAATACACAAAGGTACAGAGAAAGTGTACAAATATATAAATACAATATGATAACAATGACTGAGGTGGTTAGTAACATTAAAATGCGTACATTGTAATTTTTTCCTAAGTAAATAAATAGTTGGAGATAAAGTGTTAACCTCTTAAATTTCGATGTTATCTTTGTATAAAATGACAAGTTTAAAGAAATAGCAAAATATTATATTCGATGAAAAATTGACAAAAGACCAAAACATAGCTTCTCTTAGGCAATAGAGCTGGAGAGAAGTAATTATTACACTTCAGTCAACTGGTCATATAATCACTGGAGACCTGTCAAACAATCAAGACTTGGGGCTTTTCGTAGTCTTCAAAGGACCAAAGCATAGAATTCCTTCCAAGATATATTTCATTAAATGTCGGTAGGTTATACACGTAAATGAGGCGTTGGAAGTTTATATACGAAAATGGTATTAGTGGATGGAGTCAAACCTCACTCTCTCAATGACTGGAGCCTTATCTAAGATATTAAAGAAATCATTGTTTCAAAAAAAAATCTTAATCTTTATTCGGAAGCACCCTCAAGATCGGCTAAATATTATAAATCTAAACTTCAGGATTTGCACAGTAACTATGTCTTTGCTCAGGCAGACAAGACAGCAATGAACAATTTAATCATTTACAAGCGCTCTTACATGACAAATATGGATAATGACCATATCCCTGTTTACAGCACAAAATCGATAATTCAGAAAATCAGAAACCGAAGGTATACAAAATCAGGATAAAACAGGAACCAAAGCAAACAAACAAAAACCTCCACCTATGAAAAGAAGCGAACTCCCGATATGGGAGTGAGACCAGGTGCCCAGGAAGAGTAAGCATCTCCTGCTTGCATGCAACACCCGTCGCAGTATTACTTTCGAAACTTTCTACCACCAACACATCAGACGTACCAAATATTTATTGTCTGTCCAAAAATAACAAATCTCCTTACAAATTTCGACTATTGCTAACTCGAGCAATTGTACTACTGCAACTTTTTCTAGGAAATTAACAGCAATTAAAGTTCATTTATCAAAGTATTGTTAAAATGCATTCAAGTATAGCGATATCAATTATTTTTGGTCAATAAAGAATTCTGGTGGTGTGATCGACAAATTCAAATCATTAAATTTTAAAGCCGAATCTATCTCCTTCTACGACCCCTCTAACATGAACACCACCCTCCCCATGAGAAGATAAAAGATTGCTTATCAAAGCTTATTAAATTGTGTTTTGCTCGAAAGACATTAAAATGTGCTTTTGACACAAAAGGCTTCTTTTCATCAGTTGAATATAAATCATACAAATCTTGATATTAATAATCCACATTTTGACCATTACAAAAATCAAATTCACCCACCAGAGTTAACATTGAATAAAGCAAACACAGATGATATAGCTACACAGTTTTATGGATCTTGATATCAAAATCAATAACAGAGAAATTCAGACAAAGATATGCGACAAAAGAGAAGGCTTTGGCTTCAACATAATTCATATTTCTTGGCCTGATGGCGATGTTCCAAGATTGCCATCGTACGGCATTTACATCTCTCATCTCATACGCAATCTATACGCAAGAGCTTGCTCCTATGTGTTTCGGACTTCCATAATAAGAATAAAATTCCTTATCAGTCAACGATTTAGATATCTTTGTACACTCTTTTTGGAGATTTTACAATAGCTATTCTGAACTTTTTTCAAACTTTGGAACACCTCCAGCATCAGAGTATGTAACATTGGGAATTTCATTGCCTTCATTTTACGGTGATCTAATAAACGAAATTAAGAGGATCAAAGGCAGATCAAACTTCAACCACAAATGTAAGAAAATAGTTGGCTTTACCGATATTATGATCCTTAAGTCATAAAAAACACTGGGCATAGTACTGGACCAATATACTGTTTTGCACTTGTGTCTTTCCCAACGTTGCTTACTTGTCAACCGTTACGACATGACGAGTCTTGTTTAAATCTCGCCAGAAAAGACTTGGTCCTAATCCTCTGTTGTATTTTAAAGTTGGTAAGACTTCTCGGGTAATTGATCTTGAGCTCGCTTCAGTCAGCAGAGCACAGACTGTTGTACGCAAGCCATATTTTCTTTAGATCCATTAACACAAAATTTGCTGTCATCTTCACCAAACAAGACATACTTACCTGAGACAATCACCGAATTTGACAGGTTTCCATGTAGCTGCATGCAATCAGGAGACGGTGACTCTCCCCGGGCACCTGGTCTCACTTCGAAATTTTAATCATTCCGAGATTTGCAACCGTTCCTGTGGAAAATCTAATGATTTTGCCTTGCCTTCTCGACTATGAGACTGTATAACTGATTGGTACTTCTGTAATGTTTATTACAAGAGGCTGCTTTATTTAACTATTTCGTTTGTGATGTAACCTTGCAGTGAGACGTTTTGATGTTTATACAACAATTGTGCGTCTATGGAGACCTCTGTGTATCAGGATAATTGGGATAGTTGTGAGCAAGTAATCCGGATACCACAACATTTGCTCATAGCAGATAGCCGTCCAAATATGTGTTGTCATTAAATTTTTAATGATTCTGTACGTCTATTTCGATTGTTTCGTATGATGTTCCAGTGACTATTGCGTCTTTTTGCGGTTTGTAGTTTTGTCTGATGTTATTTATGTGTGTTTATTTCGCTGGGTATGTGCAGGGTGGTCATGCTGAAGATCCTTCCCTTTTCTTCAAACATAAATCTTGGTTGAACAGCTCCAAACCACAACAGGAAATATGTTATTATAATATGGAACTGTTCCAACCCTTTACCTTCTTGAAAAGATGTTAAACCATTTTTAATGCACCAGATAGGATAGGGAATCATTGATGCTTCCAGCCAAAGAGATTCTTACACACAGCCAAAATTAATTTCAGTAGCGTCTTCTGGGTTTATTTTTTAATCAACACGAGGAATCGTCGCTTTGTTCCAGAGCTGAAGCGCATGTTCTAATATTCGCGAAAAAATAGTTTTGAGCAAATATTCGAATGGAAAATTGGTATTCGAATATTCGATAGTACAGTGATGATTCGTTAGTCCGGACGAATTGGTTCCCGAGGAATTCGTCCGGATTAACGAATTTTCCGGATTATTGAATCATGTTAAAAATTCAAAACTGGAGCGCGAAATTCCGAAGGAAAGGGGTAGGGTCGACCGTTTTTTGTGCGTGTGTGTACTGTTTAGTTGTCTTGAAAACAAATATTTTCACATCATAGATAATGTGATGTTTATTTCTTGAAAATAATGGATGACTAAATCTCTAGATATGTCTTTAAAGCATGAGCGCTAAAAAGTAGACAAGGGGAAGGTGGTTCGGGTGCCGGGATTTTGTCTTCGCTTTTTAAGATCGTCTTGAAGTCAATACTTTTCTCATCATTGAAAATAAATATACAAGTAGTTTTATTTCTTTATAATTCTAATCAAATTAATAGAAATGAATAGAACAAAATGCACAAGAATAAAGATAAAACGAAAGTGCAAGGAGGCCTCCGTTTTATTACGCTGAGATCAATAAAGAGCGTTACTTATACATTTTAAATGGGAATAAAATTTTATCTAAACATCGAGGCTCCGCGGGCGCCGATAGTTACTAATACCTACCGAAGCTGTGACTAGTGCTGCGTTTTCCATCGCCTAATTAATTAATCTGCCGGTTTTCCGATAAATTTCTCCAGGTAAAAATTTATTGTTATGAATGAGTTAAAGAAGATCCTGACGATAATCTCAACAGCACTCACAATAGAGCACCAAATTGAGCATCGACGGACCCCTAGCAAGCAACAGGTGGGACCAGGTGCCCGGGAGGAGTAAGCATTTCCTGTTGGCTAGCCACACCCATCGTCGATGTTTAAGCACGAAACTGAAAACAATATATAAAATTAATGCACTGTCTTACGTCGTGTCAAAATAGAAAGTGCTACGGCGACAATGTCAGGGAAATATATTCAAAACACTTACTGTCAAACCCTTCGCGGGGAACTTTTTTACGAGCTCCACACGGCAAAGGGCATAAGTGTGACACAAATGAGTTAAAGAAGATCCTGACGATAATCCTGACGATAATCTCAACAGCACTCACAATAGAGCACCAAATTGAGCATCGACGGACCCCTAGCAAGCAAGAGGTGGGACCATGTGCCCGTGCAGTCCGTGTAGATTTCTCCAAGTAAAAATTCATTGTTCTGAAAACACGTCCTTGTAGATTTCTCCTAGTAAAAATTAATTGTGATGAAAACACGTCCGTAGTTGCTTATTTCGTTCGGACTAACGGGACAAAATAACATATGATCCCCACGTCCGTTCCCGAAAACTACCGTCCGGATCCGGAACGCTGATTTCCGGATTACCGATCAGTTTTGCACTATGCACGTTTGTTCCCTGAGAAATCGTCCGGAGTAACGTATCATGTATCACTATTTTCTTAGAACTATTGATAACGTTTCTTCACATCTTCGAATATCTAAAATCTTCGTTAGTATTTTGATAAAAAAGGGGCGAAATCTGTATTTTCTTGTTTTTTGACGAAAAAATATTTTCCTATTAAATTGCTCAAGTTCAATAAATTCTAAGATGTTTCTTTCTTATATTCAGGTATTTTTATAATAGATATGACCTATCAAAATAATAATAAAAAAATCATTAAAATCGGTAACAAAATATTAAAACAAATCAATATTTTATGCAAAATTTGAGTCTCAAAGTATAAATGACCTTGAATATCAAGCCAATTACCTTGAACATTTTAATTGTGCTTATGTAAAAGATTTAAGTCAGATCTATTCACGTATACATTTTGACAATCTTATGTAACTATAAAGAGGAAATAAATCAATTTCAAAGATTATATGAAACAAGCAAAATGGTCTAATGTTGTCATGGCAACGGTCTTTGACGACAGAATTTAGGTCAAACTCTTGATATACCCACTCCAATTTTTCGTTCATTTTATTTGTCAATAAACATATATTTCCTTTGATGAAAATCACTGGTCTCCTATTGGTGCCTTTTGTGATATTTAAGATTGAAAATGGTCAAAAACACGCTAAATTGGCCCTTATTTTCACCTCTATTTTTCGCTTCATTTTCACTTATTTTGGCTTAATACAATAAGCTTCCTGTAATAATGAGTTAAAGAAGATCCTGACGATAATCTCAACAGCACTCACAATAGAGCACAAAAATAAACATCGACGGAACCCTAGTACTGGTTTTACCCGTTCCGCTACGGAGACTGTTTTAAATTAAATTGCATCTGAATCCCTTGCTCAAAGCTATATTCCGGCAACCATGGCCGTGATGGCATTCCAAAATGAAGCAAGCTATAGGATTTTGTTAAGTTGTTTTGTCATTAAATTCAAATTCTGTTAAGTCTCCCCAAGTTTTCGTTAAATTTATCAAGATATCTAATAGGAAGTAGAACAACATTCGAGGACGTAACCATACGTTTTTCAGTGTCAAAGTCGAGAGGGTAAGGCAATAAAAGAGAAACAAAAAACGTTCACAACTTGTACTTCCCGTTCCCCTAAGTTGTCCCCGGTCACCACAGGCTTGGTAACTTACATCTAAGTCCAACGTAAGAAATCGTTATAAACCTGAATAACACGAGAAGCTACCCTAGATCACCCGCCGCAACGGGAAGTACACGTGACATATTGTGGCGCAACTATCCCAGGATCGTTAGTCGTCGGGTTATACAGTTGCTTCCTGAGCAGCTTTAGACTCTGCCCCCCAAGTTTTATTTTCAGTCTGTAAGGTACTTTCACGCTTCGTTGTGCCCACTCTGTTTTACTACGGTTTTTAAAGAAGGTCATCTGCGCCTTGCAAAATGCAGTGAAACATAAGAGAAAGATGATATCCAAACTAGAACAGTTGTAGGGTTTCACATGAGAAATATGGCAATGACCATATCCCAATACACAGTACAAATCGATTATTCAGAAAATCATAAACCGAAGGCAAACAAAATCAGGATAAAACATGAACCAAAGCAAACAAACATAAATTTCCACCACATGAAAATAAGCGCACTCCCAATAAGTGGGAGTGAGATCAGGTGCCCAAGAAGAGTCAGCATGCAACATGGGTAGCTTCAATTCGGTAGAATTGTTATATCCGGTTACTTTCTTTTCGGAAGTTGAAAGTATATTCTATGGTTAGATGCTTGAAATGGTCTAAGACAGAATATCATCCACCGTTTTGGACAATGGGACATCATCGTCTATATCTCTGTAAGTGAAGTAAGATTGAATGAATTCAGCTTCGTTCGATTAAAGAAAAATTGTTTGCAAGGAGTGGGGCATAAACGGTTCCCATTGGAATTCCGACAAGTGTCTTCTTTTAAAGTTTTCTGTTGAGGGATGACTGTCAACGTGTAAAATTTTGAATGAAAAGAACGGAATTCACAGTTTTAATGTGGATTCTCCTAAAACAGCTGGCCATGGCATGTCATGGATTTTGATGAAACTGTCTGTAATTATCATACTTAATGTTAAAATAATGAAAGCAAACAATTCTGTTATATTTGAACCACTGTTACCATAGTATAGGGTCCATCTTTTTGACACCCGCATACATATGAGAAATAAGACATATTGTTGCATAATGTTGCCATGGAAACCATGGTCAAAACTTACTTTATGAATACAAAAAAACTTTTCTTCGTCAGTTTAACTCTAAAAAGAAAAATTGATTTTGGAGAGGGGGCAATAAGGTAGTTGTTGATATTTAGTGAAAATATGTTAAAATTTAGCAAAAATAAGTTCTATCTCTAGGGCCATTTTTGGGATTTTTTAAAAACTATTTTGAAGGTTGAAAACCATACTTTGGCACATGTTATGGGTATTTGATGTTAAAATTAATGTTCATTGCTGGGAAGAATCAAGAAATAAGATTCATGTTAAAACTCACCATCTTGTTATGAATACTCATAAAAAAACCGTTGCTATAGCAACTTGCTATAGCTCTGTCGCATGAAGGAAGCTTCGTTTTGGCCCTTTATCAATGGGACATACACAATGTATATATTTTAGCTCACCTGAACAAAGCTTAAGTGAGCTTCTGTCACATCGAGTTGTCCGGCGTCCGTCGTACGTCATCGTAAACTTTTCACATTTTCAACTTCTTCATCAGAACATCTGAAGGGATTTTGATGAAACTTAGTAGGTATGAAGTACTAACGGCCCCCTATAAGTGTTGTTGTTTTGTGTCCGGATCCCTCAACAAATGGCGCCACGACAGGCAAAAGTAGGTCATAGGGGGTTCTTTAGAACCGAAGCATATATATGTCTACAAACTGAAAGCATAAGAATGATCTAAAGAGATATCTTCAGAAGTGTAGTTATTTTTAATTCCTCTCCGAAGTCAAATTTTCGACGCGTTCTTGACCTCTTTTCGGACTTTGCCAGAGATTTTCATTTTTGCTGCCTTTTTTTCAATAACTTATTTCATGTATGTTTTTATGCACTCATTATGCACTCTTATGCTAAAGGTTTTGAATTTTTAATGATTTTTTTTCTTATGTAAAAAAGGAGTGGGTGTTCATACATTTTCAGCTTCTTTATCAGAACCATTTGATAGATTTTCTTAAAACTTGATAGGTCTGAAGTAATTATGGTTCACTACAAATGATTTTTTTTTGTCCGGATCCCTCAACAGATGGCGCCACCACAAAGGTGGTCACCGTGGATACCCTTCTTCGACAAACATCTTTAGAACCGAAGCGTATATTGGTAAACCGAAAGCATCAGAATGATCTAGAGATATGTCTTAAGAAGTATTGATATTTTTTTGTTCCACTCCGACGTAAAATTTTTGAGGCATTTTTTATGTCTTTTTTATTTCGTCAGAAATGCTCATATTTGAACTCTTTCTTTGAATAACTCAATAAATATGTGGATTTGTGCGTACTCATTTCCTGTCATTTTCAAATCATTCAATGCTCACCGTGTTATATTGATTTTGATATATTCATGCTAGTCTATTGAAATAAGAGAATAAGAGAGAGAGAGAGAGAGAGAGAGAGAGAGAGAGAGAGAGAGAGAGAGAGAGAGAGAGAGAGAGAGAGAGAAATAGTAAAAAGGAAAATTTAAATGCAAAAAAAAAAAGAGAAAATAGATTTATATATTTATATGCGAGATCGATAGTACGAGATTTACATTCACAAAGTATTCCATTTCGAGGCTATATATCTTTTTCCACTTTTGGATGTAAGCAAGCCACAACTGTTGTTTACGCGTGTTTTAGTGAAGAATGTGGGGTAGCTCATTCTGAATCAACCTTCAGGCTGGTTCTTCGAAGTGACAAAGAAACGGCGCCCGTAAAAGTTCAAACACTTTATTAACTGTTTACAAATTGTAACGGATTAGTATCGACTATACATACTACTTAGCTGGCATACTCTGCTAGGGAGGAGACTGGATGGAAAGTCTAAGGTTTGCGGGACCATGTCCCTTATATAGTGCCAGAAATGGACCAAAAATATGTTTAATTTCTCACCAGTTCTCCCCGGAACAGAAAATGAGTTCAAACTTAATTTTACAGAGGTTGCTTGGCTAAAGAAGAAAATGAAAGGTCAACCAAAATGTTAAGCGTGACTCTTATGTGCAGTGACCACGGCCAATGTCATACCGACTGCTCATCTCCTGGTCAGCATGTAACATTTTTGGATTGTCGTGAAATATCTTTCAGTCATTGCAGGGGTAACACCACCTGCATGTTAATAAAATCACGATGGTACAAAGGCCAAGCAGACATCTCGACTTTATTGCTGACCATTACGGTCATCTAGTGATTGATCTGGTATTGGCTTTTTACCTAAAGCTATACCTACATCTTGGACATTTCTACTTTTCATTTATTTCAAGCAGTTAGATCAGATAAATCAGAGAAGAAAACAAACCGTCCTTTCATAAAAGTAAGATTTGCAAACAAAGGTATGGATAAATTGAATCTTGGTCAAATTTTGAATCACAAAACTGTCACAGAAAACATCCCACCATATTTCAAAAGAAAAGAAACTCCTTGTATTTCCTATAGCTACACACCAACAGTTGCATCTAAAATTTACAATTACAAACGATTCTTGAAGTGTATTGAGTTAAGTAATCCCTCACTACATCCACTTCCTTGCGAATGTTCTTTATCGGATTTCAACTACTCTCCTTGTGGACACATTATTACTGGTACCTTAGTAAAGTCAAGAACGACAAGTTGAGAGAATTGTTAAAAAAGGGTCCCAAAGAGAAAGTATGTCGTTTACATGCAACCAAAATTTCAAAATTATCATGGACTCTTGTGAGGAATATACAAGACGTTGGGCAAAGAAAGAGGATGTACACCCTTTCTGAATGGATATAATCCATCAGAGGGTTACTTTTATCTAGAATTAGCCGATTAAAATCAACTGTAAACACCAGATTCGAGTCTATATTTAAAGACCCTGATGTTATCACAGAGCTTACCTACCTCCAAGAACAATATGTCATCACACCAGCGGACAAAGCCTCAAATGATTACACATTTACTTGCAAAAAGTACTATTTCGACAGTCTAGTTAAAAAGTTGGGTTTTAATTCGACACCTGGAAATCCCACTTTCACCCCCAGCATACCTTTCGGCCTCTGAAATAATAGATAACCACAAATCAGCTCTTGCTTCATTTGGCTTCCACACTAACAATTTAGATTTAGTTTTACCGTAATTATACTGCATACCTAAGATGCATAAGAATCCATACAAACAACGTTTCATCGCTGGTTCCTCAAAATGTCCTACCAAATCTGTATCGATCTTATTCACCAAAGTTTTATCTGAAATCAAATCTTGGCTTCAAAAGTATTGTTCTACAGTATATTCTCGCAGTGGTATCAACCAGATGTGGATTTTATAGAATTCGGAGGAACTTTTAGAACATCTGAAATCCACTCATTTTAGTAAAGTCCATTCGATCATAGCCTTTGATTTTTCGACACTTTACACTACAATTCCACATTCTAAATTGAAAGAAAGACTCGCAAAAATTATAAGTAATGCGTTTACAAGTAAGAACGGTAATCGCAAATACAAATTTATTGTTGTGAACTATGACAAAACCTACTTTGTAAAAGAAAAGTCCGATTTTTGAAAATAAGTACACTGAAACAGATATTATTCAGATGTTAAACTTTTTGATCGACAACATTTTTGTGGTGTTTGGAGGAAAGGTCTTCGAGCAAATTGTCGGAATTCCAATGGGGACCAATTGTGCCCCTCTCCTTGTCGACATTTTCCTTTACTCGTACGAAGCTGAATTCATTCAAACTTTGGTCTCTGAAGGGAAAAGATACTTAGCTTCTGACTTCAACTTCACTTACAGATACATAGACGATGTGTTGTCCATCAATAATCCAAAATTCGCGGATTACCTGAGCAGTATCTATCCTTGAGAGCTTGAAGTCAAAGAAACTACGGAGACAAATAATTCAGCATCCTATTTGGATATAATGTTGTCCTACGGCACTGATGGTCACATGAACACCCCACTCTATGACAAACGTGACGACTTCAATTACAGCATTACAAACTTTCCCTTTTAGCAACATCCCTTCATCGCCAGCTTATGGCGTGTTCATATCTCAGTTGATACGCTATGCCAGAGCAAGTACCAAATATACGTATTTTGTTCTGAGAGCTAGGCGTCTTTCAGATAAGCTTCTCAGTCAGGGATATGTTTGTGACCGACTAACATCGTCACTGAGGAAGTTCTACGGTCGATATTGGGAACTCGTCATACACTATGATGTCCTACTCTCCAGAATGCTGGATGATATTCTGTCATAGACCATTTGAACCATCCAACCAAAGATTGTACTCTATGTCTTCTGAAATGATAGTAACCGGATTTGACATTTCTACCGAATTTAAGCGGGCGGTGTTGCATGCAAGCAGGAAATGCTTACTCTTCCTGGGCACCTGGTCTCACTCCCATATCGGGAGTTAGCTTCTTTTCATATGGTGGAGGTTTTTGTATGTTTGCTTTGGTTCCTGTTTTATCCTGATTTTGTATGCCTTCGGTTTCTTATTTTCTGAATTATCGATTTTTATGCTATATACAGGGATATGGTCATTATCCATATTTGTCATTATAAAGTCTTTACAAAATTCATTTCATAATTCAAATAAACTATATTTTATATCATTGTGTCAAAAAAACCATTTGTCTTATACTGCCTCCCACCAGTGTCCGATGCAGGATAAAATACCTTGGGGGCGCTATTTCACAAGAAATACAAGATATACATTTTGTTTTGAACGAATAATCCCAGAATTTTTAGTATTACACTGATTAATCATTGCGAAACATTGGTCAAATGTTCGAATTTTCTCTGATTAAAACTCATGCAGGAGATAATACACTCATAAAGGAGAGATTACACTCATACCAACACTTTTTTCAATGCACTAGCTATTGCGGCTAGAAGACTTGATCGGTCTACTATCTCGGAGTAATTTTCACTAGCCTAATAAGTCCAAGTTTGTGAACCTAGAAAGTAGATTCAAGGTTCAAGAGATTCCAATATTAAAGAATTAAACGTGGAGCGCTCATGAGATTCTCGTAAAACATTCAGCTACACAAACGTTTCGTTCTTGCCTAATATTTCATTTGTAAAGACTTTGTGATACTACTTATAGGAAAATAAAAAAAGCTTTCATTAGTAAAGAAAATAAATAAAAGGCTTATATAATTTTGAATAAAATAAGTTTAAGGGCTTCAATTCCTCACCATACTTGCCCGATTTCATCAGCCATTCTAGAACTTTGATGAAATTTTATGGGAGAAATGTTGAAATTCTGGGACAAAAATTGAAAAATTCTGGGACACATTCCCAGACATATTTTGGTCTGTCTTATAAAAGACAGAAAAGATATTATCATATCGTTATACTCAATTTAGTCCCGTAAACCCCTGTGTCTCGTATTAACGTTTAAACAAAATAAAGTCTGGGTCTGCTGAGAACATGGTCTAAATTCTGACACATAACGTTTATCGCTCAAAGAGTGGAATCTTATTGCATTGATTATTGAAAGATGTGCGTATGTTAACACTAACCACTTCGCAGTTGTATGCAATGTGCTCGGGTAATTAGTTGAGTTGCAAAACTCGGCCCTTAATTTGATGTGAGACGGGCGGGCAGGCATCAACAATTGGTTTCCAGACTTTAATAAGTTAAAAAAGATCCCGACGATCTCAACAACAATAAAAGATGCTAGTGCAATGAAACTTCCTACAATTACTCACCATGTTTCTAGAATGACCCCTATTGATTTTTGGGTCCAAAGATCAAAGGTCAAGTTCTCAGGACTATGATGATTGAAAATGGTTTTCGGACCATATTTGCGCATGTATTGCACCTATGTCCATGAAACTTGCCAGACATATTTCTTATGATATTTCTTTTGGCCTTTTATCAATGTGACATCATATATATTTTCTTTTGCTTTTTCGGAAACTAGCCATTTCACCGATAAATATCATCGAAATTAAAGGAGTTTAACATCTTCGCACCATCCCTCCAATGCTATTTTGAACATAGATTTTATTTGGATATGCTATTGAATCGACCCTACAGGAAATTTGGAGCCGCGCACTCTCTGTAATGTAAATGTAAAAATCTAACTTCAAAAAATTAAAGAGGACGCTATTGAAACTATTTTCGGTGGCTCCGCTGAAAGCATCACTGATGAGAATTTAGTATTCTAAACACGTGTCTGGTGCATGGAAATTGGTTTGGAATTTTCTTCAAGAAGATATAGAGACCCTTCGACATTATTATGAATGAAGGATGACCCCTCCCACTGTTCCGATTACCCAGAGGTCTCGAAGAACATACAATTGTGGTGTAAAACAACCTCCTCACTTTTAAATGACCACAAACAAACACGACCGCAAAATGCAGGGGCCCAAGCAACACTGACGAATATGTAAATGGGTTTAAAAAGAAGGCGTACGTAATACAGTCCGTACTCGGATTTCAACTGAAATTCAGAGAGGACAGGTGGTCGGGGCCCTGCCTTCTTTAAAGAGGTTTGGGCGGGTGACATGTCTGGTGACATTAGAATCATATCCACGGTATAAAAGGCGTTTGATGATTCTGACGCATTTTCGATGGTTATGCCTACCTTTGGTCGTTCTTATTTTGTTAATTACCATAGAATGCAAATGAGTTAAAGAAGATCCTGACGATATTCTCAACAGCACTCACAATAGAGCACTATGTTGAGCATCGACGGACCCGAAGCAAGTTAGAGGTGGGATCAGGTGCCCGGGAGGAGTAAGCATCCCCTGTTGGCTAGCCGCACCCGCCGTTGATGTTAATGCACGATGAAGAACACAGTATATAAAACGCATGCACTGTCTGACGTTATGTCTATATAGAAAGTGCTATGGCGACCATGTCAGGGAAATACATTCAAAACACTTACTGTCAAATCCCTCGCGGGGAACTTTTTTACGAGCTCCACACGGCAAAGGGCATAAGTGTGACACAAATGAGTTAAAGAAGATCCTGACGATAATCTCAACAGCACTCACAATAGAGCACTATGTTGAGCATCGACGGACCCCTAGCAAGCTAGAGGTGGGATCAGGTGCCCGGGAGGAGTAAGCATCCCCTGTTGGCTAGCCGCACCCGCCGTCGATGTTAATGCACGATGAAGAACATGAGCGAAATATCCAAAGTAATATACTCTGTTACTTTTATGGGTCCGAATTTCAAAAGAAGTTTACAATAATTTTTGTAAAATTTCAAGAAAGGTCTTTACTAGTTTGTGAAAGCAAAACGTTGACCTAAAAGTTTCTTGGTAATATGTAAATTTCTACTTTGAAAATTCGAAACATCAGTATATGCTCTAGCATACCGGATGATCTTTGGAATGTTAATACCACATGACGGTAATTTAGGAACATCACCATCAAGCCAGGGATTCTGAATCTAAAATCATCTCGTTTGTCATGCACACTTGTATGAATCTCTCCATTAACTATTTTGATAAGTCCAAAATTGGTGTTTCTGTGTTTGTAACATATGCCTTGTTTAGAGTCGATTCCTGTGGATAAATAACATTTTTGTACTTTTCAATAGGATTGTCGATAGAAAGGAATATCATCCAGGTACCCAAAGGTACCAATAAAACATTTCACATCATCATGTTCTCTTTGTTTTTAAAGATGTTAGATAAATTCTTCATCAATCGTGTTTGGAAATAAATGTGCAACAAGAGGCGCAGAATTGGTACCCATTAGGGATCCCTAAAACCTTTTTTTCTCACCAAATTTTACATAAATTTTGTCCAAGAGGAAGGATTGTGCAATACACAGGTCACTACATACATGTCCATGATTTGTATGATTTGTATTCTGTAGCGGAAAAGGAACCCTTTCATTCAGATTTACAAATATGTTTTGTTTTCCACTCGTTTATAAAGCACCATTTGATGAGTTTAGACAATTGATCATTAATTTTGATGTAAGGAAGCGTGGTGTACATATTTGAAAAGTCGTATGAAGAAATCGTATTGGCTTGAAAATTTCTAGATTTCATTTTGCCAATCGCATCCCCTAAATTTTTAATAGACCAAAATCAATTTACGTCATTCCTTTCAGTTTCACAACACTTTCAAAACAGTTTCACAATATTCTATATGTGTTCCTTATCACTGTAAGTGCTGACGTCAGATTTCCAGACAAAATTGTAGTTGAGCAGTTGCTAGAATTAGCAATGTATAAAAATTTGTAATTTACATTTATCATTATCACTTGACCTTCAAATCATTGCAAGGTCATCTGTCGAAAATGCAAGGCAATTTCTAAATTTAGACTCAAAGTTACACAAAAATAAGGATTTCCAATTATTTTGAATTGCTTTCTCTAACTTTTTTTCATTAGTTATTTTGATTTCGAATATTTACAGTTAAACAACCGATAAGAAGATACGAAGTAGAATTCATAACAGTTTTGTTAAATTGTATTTCACTTCTATGTATGACCTACTTTCAGCATAAAATTGAAATTTTCTAGATTTTTCTCGTAAAATATGTTACATTTATTTTGGTCTTCAATGATTTAAAGAAGATCCTGACGATAATCCCAACAGCACTCACAATAGAGCGCAATATTAAACAGACGGACACCTAGCAAGCTAGAGGTGGGACCAGGTGCCCGGGAGGAGTAAGCATCCCATGTTGGCTAGCCGCACCCAACGTCGATGTTCATGAAGCATGAAAATGAAAATATATAAATTCATGCACTGTCTGACGTTATGTCTGTATAGAAAGTACTATGGCGACAATGTCAGGGAAGTATATTCAAAACACTAACTGTCAAATTCCTCGCGGGGAACTTTTTTACGAGCTCCACACGGCAAAGGGCATAAGTGTGACACAAATGAGTTA
This sequence comes from Pinctada imbricata, assembly GCA_033119305.1. NCBI lineage: Eukaryota > Metazoa > Mollusca > Bivalvia > Pterioida > Pteriidae > Pinctada > Pinctada imbricata. Next base: position 37,250,933 of record VSWD01000013.1, read on the forward strand.
AAGAAGATCCTGACGATAATCCCAACAGCACTCACATTAGAGTGCAAAATTCAACCGAGGGACCCCTAGCAAGCTAGAGGTGGGACCAGGTGCCCGGGAGGAGTAAGCATCCCTTGTTGGCTAGCCGCACCCGCCGTCGATGTTCATGAAGCATGAAAATGAAAATATATAAGATTCATGCACTGTCTGACGTTGTGTCTATATAGAAAGTACTATGGCGACAATGTCAGGGAAGTATATTCAAAACACTTACTGTCAAACCCCTCAACATTCATATTGTCGATCCCATCAAATAATGCATTTATCATACTTTCACCTTTTATTGATTGTTTTACCAAAGTTACATATCATTTATTGTTAATCATGTCTCCTTTATTGAAAAATCATAATATTTAGTCTGAAAACGGCCATTTTTTCATATACCTTGAAAGTTGAGCAAATTACCTTTACATTTTCTAAAGGTCATGATAGCATCTAATTGTATTTAATACATCTACATACTAAGTTTTGTAAAGATAGCAGGCATATATCTTTAGAAATAAGCTTTTTTCATACGACAAGTATTTACACCTTCGTACCAAATGTTGCCATAGTATCGTATTTCAAAGGCATATAAAGAGAGAAATCTTATTTCTACATAAATTTCTATCGATCCCTATGAAGTCCTACGATAGTACTGTTCAGGTAATAGACAACTGTAATTAAAATCCTGTGCAACTGCATTATCACTCATGTCAAAAGTAAGTGAAATATAGGTAAAATCAGGCCTTAATAGGCCCAAAATGGCACATTTTGAATGAGCATTTTTTCTTGAAACTGAAGCAAGGCTACATCACATAAAGTAAAAAGGAGTATTGAATAATCAAATTACATTACCATAACAGGTTTTAAATTATCTGTTCAGAGAATTACCACAAATTCAACATTTCTTTCCATGGGAACGGGATGCATAGATATTCCTTGTTTAAAGATTTTTTTTATACAAAACCTTGGTTACCATGGCAACGGAACGTCAGAGAAAAAACGGAAGGCTATTTCGGTCTGAGGACATCATATATACCTTGTACACAATAATATCCAAAATCTGAGATATGTCTGATTTTTCAGGTTTACACAGAGAATTTATATTTCAAATAATTTCTATGAGATTCAATCGCTCAGAACCAATGATTCATTGAAATCAGAAACTTTCCTAGTCATGTATTTTCGCCGAGATGAAGAATTTAGAAAAACATTAATAGCGAACAGAAAATGAGAGATCAAAAGAACGCGACCTACACTGCAAAAATGTCCACATATATTTAGCATATGTTAGATATATGTTAAACATGAGTATAAAACATATGTTCAATATCAAAAACGAGTATATGTGTTTAACATATGCATTGAACATGTGTTAAACATATGTTAAACATATTTTGAATATATGTTTAAGTAAGGGTTATTCTACTGTCTCCGAGGGCGTAGCCCGAGGAGCAGTTGAATAACCCACTTGTTGCACGGCAATTGTTAAGCCATCAAACAATTATCACCGATGATTGACTAATTATAAGTCGCCATTCCAAATAGGAGAAAACTACTCATTGTCAGTAAATAGATGAGAATTTTATACATTTTAAACGTTGATTGAAAAGAAAATGGCGGAAAGGAAATTAAAAGAATTTGGTCTAGTCTATGAGTTAAATGAGAAAAAAATTTAACAAAAAAAAAAGGGGGGGGGGGGAATTGATATTTGAATTTTTCAAAGTAAATAGACTACATAGGTAGCGGATTTTTGGAGTTGCGGTTTAGGATTCCCCTGCACAAGTTTTCCAACAAATATTCAAAACTACGGGAATATTCCGCTATTATTATATCTTTATTTCTGTTCAAAACTTCTCAAGGGTACCATGCAGTCAGTACATTATGAATGGAAATCGTAAGAGTTACATTATTCAATCGAAATCTTACGAGTTTCGTCTAGTTTCGTTGGTAGTTGATCCTATGCATATTGAAACCTTTTAAAACGCATGGATCTAGAGTGGACATGGAGTCAGGTATCACCCCCTCCCCCGGCCATCCCCCGCTGGAATTTGCAAAAAAAAATGATTTAGTCCTGTTTTTCCCTATTTTCTTTCAAAATCAAAGTCTGGACCCATTTCAATAACGGGCTGGACCCGCCTCCTGGAAAAAATGTCGATCCGCCCGTGACATTTAAAATAATACTTCAAACCTTCAATCGCGGGATTTTTTCTTATGAGAACAAATTTAGTTATTGTTCTTATGCTAAAGGGAACGTTCGTTTCCTCTTTTTTTTTTTTTTTGTCATATTGTATTTTAAAAACGGGAGACAACGACGTCAGGTCAGTTAAGGACAGTTAACGGCTCAGTTGATCATTCAATGATTAGTTCAATCATTGATTCAATCAATGCTTCACAATGAAAAATATTGCACCGTCTGGAAAGGTGTAAATTACCGTCTACAACGTAGACCGTGCAACAACAGATGTTGTTGCACGGTGTACCTTGTAGACGGTAATTAACACCTTTCCAGACAGTGCAATATTTTTCATTGTGAAGCAGTGATTGAATTAATAATTGAACTAATAATTGAATGATCAAGTGAGCCGTTATCTATCCTTAAATGACCTGACGTCTATTGCCTCCCGTTTTGAAAATACAACACGACAAAAAAGGGGGAAACGAATGTTCTCTTTACCATGTTTAAGAGAAACTTAAAAAATCTCGCGATTTACCGGTTTCTATAAAAACTTGAAATCGTGTGTATGTGTTTTTTTTTGTTTTGTTTTACAAATTCCAGGGGGGGGGGGATACCGCGGGAGGAGGTGTCCTGACTCCAAGCCCGCTCTAGATCCGAGCTTTTAAAAATGTTTCAATATGCATGGGATTAGCCACCAACGAAACCTGACTGACAAAACTCGTAAGATTTTCGATTGAATTGTGTACTGACGGGTAATCTTGAAAACTTTTGAGCAGAAACAAAGATATGATAATATCATAATAGCGAAATATTCCTTTGTTGGAAAACTTGTACAGGGGAATCCTTCACCGCATCTCCTAGAATACGTAGTTTAAAAATTCAAATATCATTTTCCCTCATTTTACAACAAATACTGGACCGAGTTTACCGTTGTTTTCTTTGAAATCTACTTTTGAAATGCGTGAAATTTTTAACTGTTTACTGACCATGAGTAGTTTTCGTCTACTTTGAATGACGACTTATAATTACTCAATCAACGGTTATAATTGCTTGACAGCCTAACAATTGCCGTGCAACAAGTGGTTTATTCAACTGCTCCTCGGGCTACGCCCTCGGAGACAGTAGAATAACCCTTACATGTAGAAGTGTTTTTGATTACCATTTTGAGCTGTAATTGTAGGTGCATTTTGGCATATCTATATTCGACATGTGTTTTACTAACATGTGTCTAACATATTATACTTAACATATGTCTAACGAATATGGCAATCAAACATGTTTCACATATATTTTCAAAAGCATATGTTAAACATATGATTAATATGCATTAAACATATATGTGTCATATGTTTAATACACATTTTCAAACATATGTAAAATATACGATGAACATATATTTGATATATATATATATTTATTATAAACATATGAATATCAAATATATGTTAAACACATAAATAACAATACAAAAACATATGTTTCAACATTTATGTTTCACATATATACAGTTTTTATACGCCCGTCATTTGACGGGACGTATTATGGTATGGGAAGTCTGTCCGTCTGTCCGTCTGTCCGTCCGTCCGTCTATGGAACGCAATAACTTGAATACGCGTCAACGGATTTTTATGAAATTTATACATAGTGATCAGACTGTGGAGAGGAAGCCGCCTTTCGATTTTCAGGTTCATCCGATTTGTCGTTACAGAGTTATGGGACTTAGATTTTTAAAATACAGTGAAACTATACTAAAATATTTAAAAATTATTTAAAAATCTATTTCTGGTCGAAATGTTTTGAAATTTTGTATACTTCATGTAGGAAGGATGTTCTTTGACATATGTAACGGGTTTTTAATTTTTCTGTCGCATAACCGAGATATTGTGTGTAATAGGAAGGGGGAGGGGTGGTTATATGCACATACATGTTAAGCTAAGGGCAAAATATAGGCGCATGGAACGCAATAACTTGAATATGCGTCAACAGATTTTCATGATATTCATACGTTTTGATTGGACTGTGGAGAGGAAGCCGCCTTTCGATTTTCAGGTTCATTCGATATGTCGTTACAGAGTTATGGGACTTAGACATTTTAAAATACAGTGAAAAAATACTAAAATAGTTAAAAATTATTTAAAAATCTATTTCTGGTCGAAATGTTTTGAAATTTTGTATACTTAAGGATCCCGCACCCTAATAGAGTACTTCCGGTTAAAATTTATGCACATTTCATATTTTCCCGACATATACCGATGATTTCATGATCGGGAATCTTCGGGATGACAGAGTAAATCATTTTATGAGAAGTGTTGTCTCTAATTTTAGGTAGAAAAGACTGTATAGCATTCTTTTGAAGAGATAGAAAGTCTCCTCTCTGGTTTTTATGATTGAAAATGCATTAGGGGTTGAATACCTTAAGGTAGAAAGGATGCTCTTTGACATATGTAACGGGTTTTTAATTTTTTGGTCGCATAAGCGAGATATTGTGTGTAATAGGAAGGGGGGGGGGGTTATATGCACATACATGTTAAGCTATGGGCAAAATATAGGCGCATGGAACGCAATAACTTGAATATGCGTCAACGGATTTTCATGATATTCATACATTTTAATTGGACTGTGGAGAGGGAGCCGCCTTTCGATTTTCAGGTTCATTCGATATGTCGTTACAGAGTTATGGGACTTGGATATTTTAAAATACAGTGAAAATATACTAAAATAGTTAAAAATTATTTAAAAATCTATTTCTGGTTGAAATGTTTTGAAATTTTGTATACTTCAAGTAGAAAGGATGTTCTTTCACATATATAAGGGGTTCTTGAATTTTTTGTCACATAATCCAGAAATTATGTGTAATGGGGGGGGGGGGGGTTATATGCACATACATGTTAAGCTAAGGGCAAAATATAGGTGCATGAAACGCAATAACTTGAATATGTGTCAACAGATTTTCATGATATTTGTACATTTTGATCAGACTTTGAAGAGGAAGCCGCCTTTCGATTTTAAGCTAGGTTCATCCAATTTGTCCTTATGGAGTTATGGGACTTAGATATTTTGGTGTTGTGAAAAAAATCCCAACGGGCGTATCTTGCTGCGTGAGCATAGGCTTTATTTATATGTAACATATGATATTAACATATGTTGAACATACTTAAAAAACACATGTTTAAAAACATATATGGACATTTTTGCAAAAATATCCATATATATGTAAACATGTGTTTTTAAAATGGACGTCCAAAGTTGACACCGGTTGCCCACTGCATGGTCCCGTTGGTTTATGTGTAGTCTTTTTGTTTGATGTTTGTATGTGTTCTCTTAGTATGCTCGCCTTTGTGTTTTCGCACCGGATGTTTTGCTGTTGGTGCTGCAACAGGGTCATTAATCTTTAATAGCGACAATATACCATTCTTCACAGATTCGAGGATTTGTTTGACTATCATTCACTGATACTACTGATTAGGCATTTCAACAAACGCTAGGTGTCGACTGAGAGTAACGACAACTCGTTCCCAAAGTGTCAGAATCGGAACCTTTCGCGCTTCTTCATAAAAATGTAGCGCAAAATTCACTTCAAATCATGAATTTTCTTATTTATTTACCTCTTTTGGGTTGTTGGACAAAGTTGGTAGGATTGAGTATAATATTTTAATTTGTTTCATGTACTAAAGACAATAAAAGGACAGAGAAAGATAGCACAAAATTGCACATCAGATTTTTAGACCGAGTTACAAATGTTCATGTGGTAATATATTTGAAGGGAGAGAACTCTTTAATGATATCTGTAAAATTCGAGACCCTTTAAACTATGAAACGAAGTGAAAAGTAACGAAATGAAATGAAAAACAAAATTACGTCAAATTTTACCATTTAATCAGTCGTTTACGATATAAGTGTCTTATTTTTTTTCCCTTGCAAACCCTTTGTGCCTCGGGAAGTGCGAGTCAAAGATCAGTACGTCTTATACATATTTTATAATCTACACTTCAGATCTGTAAAAGCCTATCTAATAGCTGACAAAGTTTAATCTAGGCATAGGTGTAACCGATTTCGTTAAACTCTGCTTATATAAAGGGGGAAAGGGGGGGGGGGCATAAGTATTCACTAAAAATTGTATCCCGAACTTCTCAGTTTAAAATAGACATAGAAAATAAAAAGCAGATATGCCTGTATATGTTAATTAAGATAAATATCATAAGTTAGGAACAAAAATACATGTAATATGTCGATAAGTATGCATATTGAAGACATCTTCAAAAGTAGCGGGAAAATAAAGAGAATAAATGAGAGAGAGAGAGAGAGAGAGAGAGAGAGAGAGAGAGCACTGGCAAATCCCCACTTGTGGGGAACTCACACCTGTCAAACTACCTTTCTTGTGAGGAATGTTGGAAATTGTGGGGAAAATGGCCATTCCCCATAAACCTAACCGGTAATTCTAAATGGTTCAAGGTATCCACAGGCAATAAAAAAAGATATTTTTTGATAGTTTTGTTGTATTTTTTTGTCAGTAAAGAGTTAAGGCATCGCAGGAGCGTATTCACCATGGTAGGAGGAATTTTCCTTTGTGGGGAATTTCTCTCTCCTTCGTACGATCAAAATTATCTCTTCACCGTGAAATTGGTGTCTGGGCATGCTGGGTAATTTTTCTGTTCGGAGCCTTTTTTTAGCTCGCCGGGACGAATGTCCGGAGAGCTATTGTCATACCCCCGGTGTCGGCGTCTGCGTCTGCGTCTGCGTCTGCGTGCGCGTGCACAAAAACTTTAACCTTGCTTATAACTTTTAAACCAATACAGATTGGGCTTTCATATTTCACATGTGCATTCCTTGTGACAAGACCTTTCCATGGATACCAAAATTTTTGACCTTGTGACCTTGACCTTGGAGATTGACCTACTTTTGAAAAACTTTAACCTTGGCCATATTTTTTTAATGGTAAGTGATAGGGCTTTGATATTTCACATGTGTATTCCTTGTGACAAGACGTTTCCATGGATACCAAAATTTTTGACCTTGTGACCTTGACCTTGGAGATTGACCTACTTTTGAAAAACTTTAACCTTGGCCATATTTTTTGAATGGTAAGTGATAAGGCTTTGATATTTCACATGTGTATTCCTTGTGACAAGACGTTTCCATGGATACCAAAATTTTTGACCTTGTGACCTTGACCTTGGAGATGATTGACCTACTTTTGAAAAACTTTAACCTTGGCCATATTTTTTGATTGGTAAGTGATAGGGCTTTGATATTTCACATGTGTATTCCTTGTGACAAGACGTTTCCATGGATACCAAAATTTTTGACCTTGTGACCTTGACCTTGGAGATTGACCTACTTTTGAAAAACTTTAACCTTGGCCATATTTTTTGAATGGTAAGTGATAGGGCTTTGATATTTCTCATGTGTATTCCTTGTGACAAGACGTTTCCATGGATACCAAAATTTTTGACCTAGTGACCTTGACCTTGAAATTTTACCTACTTTTCAAAAACTTTAACTTGGGCCATATTTTTTGAATGGTAAGTGATAGGGCTTTGATATTTCACATGTGCATTCCTTGTGATAAGACCTTTCATGCCGTACCATAAATTTTGACCTAGTGACCTTGACCTTGAAATTTTACCTACTTTTTGTTGTTGTTGCAATTTACATATGGTTGCCACCGGCGAGCTATGTTGTCATTCTGACAAGTCTGGTTTATTATTGTGCTAAGTTTGATGTATCGATATTTCATTCGTAACATGGTAATGGGTCGATATTTATCGATTAACGGGGTGTTGTAGTCATCCGATTTCGGTAATCGATTTGGAAGTAAAATAATCGATCGCCTAGCGCGAAAAATGCAGAAGTGGAGGCTGCCGCTGATGTATCAGAGGAAATTCTGTCCGATGGTCAAAACCGCACTATACATACAAGTTAAGTTTACGTTATCAGATGAGCCCAGCATAGAGGATCCTACAGAACCTGCACTGGAAAACAACGCTACAGTAAGTAATTTAAGTTTAGGTAAACTGATCAACAGGTTCCTGCAGATACCGTACATCGTTTCCATCCATCCCCTCCCCTCTTTCTTTCTCATAATCATGGCCAATGTGGCCGTGGAGTAAAAGAATCTTATGCCTCGTTTACATGGAGAGTTTATTGTGCAATAAACCTAAATTTGTTGCGCAATAAATTTATTTTGCGTTCACACGACAAAGTTTAATGCGCAATAAATTTTCAATTTGTTTCGCAATAACTTTATTGCGCAACAAATTCTGCAGTGTAAACGCTAAGCGAAACTGTTGCACAATAAATCTGACGCATGCGCATCATCATGACAAGAGAAAGAGATTGATATACTTACGAATATAACTATCCGACGTCTATATTTTAAAGATTCTGTTGAGAGATTCCGATTTTTCTTATATATAAGAATGCTTTTCTATAAAGTCTTGATCCCTTAAAGAGAATGACGTCACAATTGACTGACGTCATGTTGTAGACTGAAATGACAAATAAATGAATGTTTGTTATATTAGGCTACCTCTCAAAATAGTCTTAATTTTAGACTTTACGAAAATTATTCGAATAATATCTGTTGTACATTTTTATTCATGATTCTTGTGCATGTACGTTGGCATTTATTGCGCAATAGTTTCGGTCTCGTGTGAACGCAAAAAAGCTTAATGCGAAACAAATTTGTTGCGCAATAAAGTTAATAAAATTAGGAATAATTTCTATATTACCAAAGGGAGATAAACCCAGACAATATTTGAAAAACTGGCGACCCATCTCACTTCTTAATGTGTCATATAAAATTTTATCTGGAGCTATTGCCAAGAGAATAAAATCTGTACTACCAAACATCATACATGAAAACCAAAAAGGATTTTTAGCAGGAAGATACATCGGAGAAAACACGCGCCTAATGTATGACATCATAAACATATGTAATCAAAAAAATCTCCCTGGAATTATTTTAATGTTAGATTTTGAAAAAGCGTTTGACACAATATCATGGAAATACCTCAACAATGTATTACATTATTTCAATTTTGGTGAAAATATTATTAGATGGGTTAATATCTTCTGCAAAGACTTCAAACTTTGTGTATCTCAAAATGGTTTCTTTTCATCTTTCTTTCAAATCGGACGAGGCTGCAGGCAGGGGGATCCTATATCCTCTTACATTTTTTTATTATGTGTTGAGATTTTGGCAATTTTACTTAGGGAAAATAAAGATATAAAAGGAATAAACATCTGTGGAATTTTGGGAACAAATGTAATTTTACATAAAATTGGAATTAAAGATTCAGATAAATGTTCCTTTTGTCAAAATTTTTCGGAAACAATTTGCCATCTATTTTTCTATTGTGAATACTCTTACAAATTATGGGAAGAATTTAAAATTTGGTTGTATGAAACATTTGAAATTGAATTAGAATTAGATATTAAAAATATCATCCTTGGTTTTACTGAGAAAAAGTACAAGAGACTGAATGTCATTATTTGTGTAATAAAACATTACATTTTCCAACAAAAGATGGCAAAATGCATACCTTATTTTACTGGTGCAAAAATGAGTATTATTAATTATTTAAAATCAGAAAAATATATATTTAAGAAGAATCTTCAAAGTGAAAAGTTTTCAAAGAAGTGGGGAATGTTTCAAATACTAACTCAGTAATTTTTCTATACTTTATTCAAAATTGAATTATGAATTGATAACATTGTATATGCAACTGGAGTTCTTTTTTTTTTTTTTTTTTTTTTTTTTTGTTTGTTTTTATTTTTGTTTGTTTGTTTTTTTTTTTTGTTTTTGTTTTTTTTTGTTTTTGTTTTTTTCTTCCTTCCCTTTCTTGCTCTCTCTTTTTTCTTTTCTCTTTTCCTTTCTTTTTTATGTCTTTGTGTATGTGTTAGTGCTGTATGCTTTTTATTCTTTAGTTATTTAGACAGCAACAAGCTGCTGATTCAGAGGCATATGAGGTAGTGACACTGTAGTATATTTGATGTGACTATATGTGCTTCTTTGCTTTATAAGTATATGTTGCTTATATGTATTGTTTGTATATATACCTGTGTGCTTATTTGTGCTGTCATGTGTTACAAATGACTGACTGTGTGTATGTGTCTTTGTCTTCTTGCTTGAAAACAATGCAAATATATTGCAAGTACATGTGCTATATGTGTGGTACAGTGAGCTATGACTACATGTGGTATTGTAATGTGTGCATGATAATATGTGCTTTTGTGAAGTACAGTGAGCTATATGTGGTATCGTCGACTATGTGTGCATGTTATATGCTTTTGTGAAGTACATGTGAATGAGCTATATATGTGGTATCGTGCATGTTATGTGTGCATGTTATGCGCTTTTGTGAAGTACATGTGAATGAGCTATATATGTGGTATCGTGCATGTCATGTGTGCATGTTATGCGCTTTTGTGAAGTACATGCGAGTGAGCTATATTAGCTACAGTATATGTGGTATTGTCGACTATGTGTGCAGGTTATGTGCTTTTGTGAAGTACAGTGAGCTATATGTGGCTTCTATGTGGTGCAGTGCATGATATGTGCTTTAACGTTAGTTCAATGCATTGGGACTTTTGAACTATGTCTATATGTATGTATGTGTCTAATATATATATATGTCTAAAAAATAAAAATTAAAAAAAAAAAAGTTATTGCGAAATACATTTACCGGTATTGCGAAACCGTGTGAACGAGGCTTTAGAGATATTAACGAAGTGGCGATAATATGTGCCCGGCGATAATATGTGCCGGACCAGTAAAGAATCTTTACTGGTCGGGCACATATTATAGCCAGGCACACATTATCGCCACCTTATTTATATCTCTGTATATTGCTGATGTAGAAATCTAATTTTTTCACCTTAATTACATCTCTAAAATATGAAACAGTATACAAAATTTCAAATAATTTCATAACCTGCAAATACTGAATTTTATGATAGAAAGTCGGTAAATTTGAATGTATTTCCCCACCTCTCTTGGGATAGGGTAGGTCTCTTCATCTTCCTATATCTCTTTTGTTTTTGATTTTTTTGGTACGGATTTTTCACAGGCGAAAAGAAGAAAGTTCAAAGTTTCAAATAATGTGAACTTTGTAGAATAAGCTAAGGATTTTCAGTAAGAACAGATAGAGGTGGCGATAATATGTACCCTCCCTTCTTTTAAACTTGGTGCTACCCTTAAGTTCAATGAGAACCAGTAAACATTAGAACCAATCATCAGATTGTCATGAAAATTGGAACAAACGTGTATCTTGGGTGTCTCATCCTCCTGTGCAAATTTCATCAAATTTCGGAAAGAGATAAACTTAAAGTTTTAGAGGAAAAAATGTTGAAAAAAGTGGTGATAATGTGCCTGACCAGTATCTATGAAAGATCCTGTCTAATGTTAATGTTTACATTTACAGATACAAATTTACCGATTTTCAAATATATACTCTACCTCCCCCCCCCCCCCCCCCAACCAGCATGACTGAAAAGGATCGTTTCAAGATACTTTTCATGCATTTTCATTTTTCAAAATTAATAAATGAAAGGGGATTAGGTTTTTTTTCAAGCACCCTTGTCTTGATTACTTTGATTAAGTTTTATTATTCAACAAGATTAACTAATAAAATCACATATAAATATAATACTTATTATGTAAAATTATGGAAAAACTAGTTTCTGACATTACGTTTGCGGACAGTAAATGCTGATAAATGTAAAAACGGATGTTTGCACCGTAAAATCAGCATTTACCGTCCGCAAACATAACGTAGGTATCTAGTTATTCCCATCCTAATGCAAACTATATTTTTGTGAATAAAAAGGAAAATGTGACGTTAGCAACGTCAAAGCCTAGTATGTTTTAGTTTTACAGCCGTAACTAATGAGCAAACAACCAATGAAATTTGACGTTATGGCGACGCATTAGAATCAGTTTTAAATGTATGTTTTATTTGGATAAAAAATGGTAAATTTGAGTAAAATGTAATACGCAGATTATAACCGATAAAATCGTATCGGATACACCAACCGATTCTAACCAAGTATTGGTTATTATTCTGAACGGATTTCCCACCACTATTTTTACAAAATGTATTCAGACTTCAGTTCTTGCATTTTATAGTTTCTTATTCATTTATTCCAGGGGTCTATTGTAACGTATTTCGTAGCTTGAATGTTTCAGACTGCTTTCTGACCGTGAAAAATTTAACTAGGGCTGTCACAATTCACCGTGGTTCTTGATTCACTGCGGTTTTTGACAACGGTTTGATACATGTACACCATACAAGAAGAGGCGGTATATCGTCAAAGCTAACTTTAAAAGACGCTCCTGTTTTCTAGTCAATACAATAATTCTCAAAGCATTCAAGTTAGAAATGATTTTAATTTGTTGTTTTTAAACTTGTTTTATTAAAATATATCTGATGAATTACAGTGAAAGATTCAAGGGGGCAGTAGGCGTATGCCCCCCTAAAATTTTCCAATGATGGGTAATATGATCATTTTCAATCAAAAAATAGTAAATATTACTGAATATTAACTACCTGTTAGTAAATATAATTGTTAAATGCAACAATTTTCATTCTTTAATCAATTACAGTCACGAAAATGGGTCCTAAAATCAAAAAATGCGGAAATTCAAGAGCCTCAGGGGGGTGCTTTGCCCCCTGGCTCCCCTACCAGGGCTCTGCCCTGGACCCACTGGGGACCTAGGCGATCCCAAGACCCCTCGCCCCTAACTAAAAAGCTGGATCTACTGAATTACAGAAATGCTTTCATGAATATCTTCATTACGAATCGTATCCTGAGTAAATATCATGATACGTAATGTATCATGAGCTTAGCGTATAGTGACAGCCCAAAATTTAACCCCCTGGACCAGTGACTGTCTGTATGGCTCATTTATGGCTTTTGAAATAGAAAAACCCTGACGATTTTTGTGTTGCCTGCGAAGCATAGCGACACTTAGAGATCACTTTGTCCGTTGTCCGTCTGTCAGTCCGTCTGTCTGTCTGTCACACTTTGGGCGTCACAGCCCATAACGTTTGATTGGTAAGTGATAGGGCTTTGATATTTCACATGTGTATTCCTTGTGACAAAACCTTCCTACACATACCATAATCTTTGACCTAGTGACCTTGACCTACATATTTGACCTACTTTAAAAAAAAATTAAGAATGGATATATCTTTTGATTGGTAAGTGTTATGACTTTGATATTTCACACGTGTATTCCTTGTGGCAAGACCTTTCTACAAATACCATAATTCTTGACCTTGTGACCTTGACCTAGAGATTTTACCTACTTTTGAGAAAAAGATAAGATTTGCTATATCTTTTGATTGGTAAGTGATAGGACTGATATTTCACATGTTCAGTCCTTGTGGCAAGACCTTTCTACACATACCATGATTTTTTACCTATTGATCTTGACCTACATATTTGACCTACTTTTAAAAAAATTAAGATTGTATATATCTTTTGATTGGTAAGTGATAGGGCTTTGGTATTTCACATGTGTATTCCTTGTGACAAGACCTTTCTACCCTGACCATAATGATTGAACTTGTGACCTTGACCTAAATATTTGACCTTTTTTTAAGAAAAGTAAAATTGGCTATATCTTTTTATTGGTAGGTGATAGAGCTTTGATATTTCACATGTATTTTCCTTGTAACAATGCCTTTCTACACATACTATAATTTTTTTTAGCTTTTGACCTTGACCTAGCTATTTGACCTTATTTTCTAAGAAATTAAGGCGGTACATGTATATAATTATATCTTTTAATTGGTAGGTGATAGATCTTTAATATTTCTTATGATGAGACCTTTTTGTTACCAATTTTTACTTAGTGACCTTGACCTAGATGATTGACACTCTTTTATGAAAATTTGAGAATGACCGTATCTTTTAATTTGTAATTAAGAGGTCTGATATTTCAAATGAATTTCATTTGACAAGACTTTCTACTGATACCAATAATTTTGATCCACTTTCTAGAATAATAATCAAACCGCTTCGCAGGCGACACAAGCATTCCATGGATTGCTATTTTTTAGTACTAGAACACTTATAGTGACTATAACTTATACATACATGTAATAATTATACGTACACCACGTACACATAACAGAGTGAACTAAGGGGACCACACATGTTAAGGAGGCACTTGCCTTGACCTAATGCATTCTGCACTGAGGAAGAAGAATGATGTAAAGTTGGCGATCACAGTGTTTCCCAAAAACTTTCAGCTCACATCATTCGGACCTATGTAATAAAGAAACACATAGGGCCATACAAAAACTGTCTGAAAAAGAAGAGGCCCAAGGGGGCCACATCGCTCACCTGAGTTGCAAACAATAGAATGATCATGATGATAGTGGACAATTTGGTAGAGGACATTGCTGACTTGCTGCCTATTAGGTTTCAGGAAATTCTGTGCAGCGGTTGCAGAGGAGATGTCGAAAATGTATCAGCCACTCAGAGCCCTCGACAGCTGTATTTGTTGACCGATCAGCACGAAAAATACAAACTAGACAGAGGACCTTGAGTACTTGCTTCCTGTAAGGTTTAGTGAAATTCTGTCTAGCGTTTACAGAGGAGAAATCGAAAATGCGTCAGTATGCTCTGATCAAATATTTAACCGTTAGGAAGGAAATTAACAAGAAAGTTGTCTATTTCGACACTGTGCGTATTTCGCGCCTGAAAGCTACATATGTGGCTTATAAGTACGAAATAAAACCGTTTCCAAGTTTCTGGATGGCAGATGTTGCCGATTATATTGATATAATAACCTCAAAGTTAATTTCATTGATGAAATTTTGACTCGAAAAGCTACAGAATCATAATAAACATCAAATTAGTCTAAAATAATGCAATTTTTGTGAATTTTCGCTCGATATTTGACATTTTCTCTTTTCAGCACGTCCTATCTCTTCAACCCGTAATTATTACATCTATCCCCAAATCTATTTAACATGTTTAAAGAAAATACCTACTAGGAATCTTCTAAGACTTGATATTTTAATCCTGACGAACTTTCTCCTAAAATAGAAGGACAGTGTACGAGAAATAATTGAGTGATTTCAGGGCTAAATCAAGCCCTTATCTTAACAGCTCCTTCTCACCAGGGAACAAAAATATTGTAAAAACTTCATTCGTACCGAGTATCGAATGGAAAGCACTGGTCCCAACGTAATTTTGCCTGTCAGGACCGGCGGACCGATGTTATTATGAAAGACTGCGATCACAATACTGGTACATATACCAATATTGTTAACAACAAGTGATGGGGAAAAGGGTTCAGAATCTGATGATAATCGATAATCGATTAGTGTATTCAATGCGATTTTACAGATTTTAATAAGTTCATTACAATTCTACTAGTGATGTGACGATAGACTTTTGATAGTCGATTGCTGAAACCCTTTGATTTTCGATAATGGATAGTAAAATTTACTATCGATTTTCGCTCAGAGATAAAAGTATCACCATGATAACTACAATCAAAATTGTTTACATGAAAAGCAATCAAAAATTACACCAAGCCAAGAGGACAAAAATGAAAATGGTAAAGAAAAACAAATTACATGTAAATTGTTGGTTGTACTTTACACATGCATTGTATTTCGATGTATTTGCAGTGTATGTATATATATATGTGAAGCAGGTTGTAGCCTCAATGGTATTTCACTAATTTTGAATATAATTTTTGAAAATGCGATAGTACGTTCTGATAATCAATCAATAGTAAGTTTCCGATAGTGTCCCAATAATCGATAGTAAAATTTGTCCGATTTCTCTACTCAAATTTTCTATTTTTTATCCAAGTAAAACATACATTTGATCTATTAATATAATGTTTTACCTCATAGCCATGATAACCTTCAAACTTTATGATGACAATAACAAATTAAAGAAATTATTTGTAAATGGTATATATACATTTAGGTAAACATGGTAAAAGTTGAGGAGTGCCAGAACAGTCTTGAAGCCCTGGTTGACACAAAGGGGCTCTATACAGTCCAATTTCTACAATGAACACAAGATCTCAGGATTTGAGGGAAGATATCAAAAGAGCTAAGACCAAGTTCCTAGAACAACTCAAGGAAAACATTGAACAAAGGTATCTTTTGGGTTAATTATCCTGCTATATTGCATTCACAAGCACACATTTATTAATGGAGGTACAGTACAGTTAAAGTATTTTGATATCTATGATTTACTTATTGAGCCACTAACCCCCAGGGTAAAAGTGCAGATAGATAAGTCCTCAGATACAATAAGAGACAGAATGATATATATTTTTGCAATTTATTAGTCTCCTACCGGCAACGCCGAAGGGACTTTTAGTTTCCTCTCGGTCTGTCTGTCCGTCTGTCCCCCCGTCTGTCCGAATATCAGTTTTCCAGACTTTTTTCTGCAACGGATGGAGATATTCAGATGGAATTTGATACACAGCTTGGTCTTGGATAGTTACAGAGCAAGTTTGACTTTCGTCACGCTTGACCTAATTTTTGAGGAGTTATGCCCTTTGATGACTTGGAAAATTCAGTTTTTGTCAGTTTTCTGGACTTTTTTTCTGCAACAAATAGAGATATTCAGGTGTGAGGAGTAGGTGCGGTAACCTGCAATTTCGGCCCTATTTTCAAAGTTGTTTATATATTTATAATATTCTAGTTTATAAAATGCCAAATGTATGGTGAATCCAAATCAGGAAAGTCTTTTTTAGTCCCCTACCGGCAACGCCGAAGGGGACTCTTAGTTTCCTCTCGGTCTGTCTGTCTGTCCGTCCGTCCGTCCGTCTGTCCGTCTGTCCGTCTGTCCCATTTTCAGTTTTCCGGACTTTTTTTCGCTGTTGTTGCATATATTGAACTCATTTTTGGTATGTGGATATATCTCAATGTGATACAGATCAAGTTTGAGTTTGCTTTCGATTGACCTAATTTTACAAGAGTTATGGCCCTTGGACTTAGCAAATTTTATGAAAGTTTCAGTTTTCCGGACTTTTTTCCGCTGTTGTTGCATATATTGAACTCATTTTTGGTATGTGGATATATCTCAATGTGATACAGATCAAGTTTGAGTTTGCTTTTGATTGACCTAATTTTACAAGAGTTATTGCCCTTGGACTTAGCAAATTTTATGAAAATCTCAGTTTTCCGGACTTTTTTCCGCTGTTGTTGCATATATTGAACTCATTTTTGGTATGTGGATATATCTCAATGTGATACAGATCAAGTTTGAGTTTGCTTTTGATTGACCCAATTTTACAAGAGTTATGGCCCTTGGACTTAGCAAATTTTATGAAAATTTCAGTTTTCCGGACTTTTTTCCGCTGTTGTTGAATAAATTGAACTCATTTTTGGTATGTGGATATATCTCAATGGGATACAGGTCAAGTTTGAGTTTGCTTTAGATTCATCTATTTTTACAAGAGTTATGGCCCTTGGACTTAGCAAATTTTATGAAAATTTCAGTTTCCCGACTTTTCTTTGGTTCTATTGCAAATAATGCACAGATTTTTGGTAAATGAAGACATCTCAGTGTGATACAGACCAAGTTTGAGTTTGGTTTCCATTGGCCTATTTTTACAAGAGTTATGGCCCTTGGACTAAGCAAATTTCATGAAATTTTTAGTTTCCCGGACTTTTTCATGCCTGTTATTGCAGATAATGAGCTGATTTTTTGTATGTGAATACATTATAGTGTGATGCAGATTTGAGTTTAATTTAGACTGACTAATTTTCACAAGAGTTATGGCCATTGGACTTAGCAAATTTCGTGAATTCAGTTTCCCAGACTTTTCTTGGCTGTTGTTGCAGAAGATGAACTGATGAACAGAGATGCAAGTCATAAATTTATGCCACCGGTAGGGGACTTATATCGCACAGCGATCATTGCATTTTTTATTTCACAATTCTATACTGAATAATCCGTCCCTCAAAACGTCTAAAAATGTTGAAATCATTGAAAATATCAATAAATGAGCTATATTTCGATACAAAACTATGAAATCAAGTAGCACTCCAGGCCTTGCCCATGGATATTTTTGCATCAGTTGATGGATTTCTGATCGGCCTTTAAATTTGCATAAACAAATTTGTGGGCGAGGCCTGGATCATAGATGAAATTTGACGATTTGTATGTAAAATACGATGATTTTCCTTAGTTTTGCGTCATTCAGGGTAAATGACGTCAACACATGACGTCAATCATCACGCGTGTGACGTTACGAGGGCTCAAAACTATGACGCGGTGTTTTATCAAATATTCAACATTGTAAAAAGTGATAATAAATACTTCGTTCATCAAAAGCATTTTTTGTCGAAATTATAGGGCCGCTTAGCGCACCTAGTCCTTTGATACACAGCTTACTCTTGGATAGTTACATAGCAAGTTCGACTTTCGTCACGCTTCACCTATTTTTCGAGGAGTTATGCCACTTGATGACTTGGAAACTTCAGTTTTTGTTTTCCGGACTTTTTTCTGCAACAAATAGAGATATTCAGGTGAAATTTGTTCACAGCTTAGTCTTCGATAGTTACAGAGCAAGTTGGACTTTTGTCACGCTTGACCTATTTTTCAAGGAGTTATGCACCTTGATGACTTGCACAATTCAGTTTTTGTCAGTTTTCCAAACTTCTTCCTGCAACAAATAGTGATATTCAGGTAAAACGATACTCAGCTTAGTCTTGGATAGTTACAGAGCATGTTCAACTTTCGTCACGCTTGACCTCTTTTTCGAATGGATAAAGCTGATAAAAACTCAGAACTGAGCTGCACGGTTTAATTAAAACTCATGTTTAATTGAAGAATAATTCGTAGGCAGAGTTGCAGGACATAGTTATATGCCGCCGGTAGGAGACTTAAATTGCTCAGCGATCATAACATTTTTTTCATCTGTTTTTTACTAGAAATTTGATTTCAGTATCTCACTCCTAGGACTTACGTTATAATTTTCAGTTTGTATTTTACATAATAACACTATGATACTTCAGGTTACATGTGCTATGACAAACGCCCTGCAGTCTGTTCCATCAGATTCCGACAATCGAGTACGGAGCATGACTACATTACAACACCCTCCTCCTCAGGCCATGCTATCTCAAAATCAAGAAATTACCAGGTAAGAAAGTTGTTAGATTTTAGGTTTGTGTTTTTTTGTGAATACTGCATGACAATCTGGATATTGTACCTTTTTAGCTCGCCGTGATGAAAATGTCCGGAGAGCTAAATGCCATACCCTCGGCGTCTTTGTCGTCGACGTCCGTAGTCAAAACTTTAACCTGAGCTATATCTCTTGAACTATAAGGGCTAGGGCTTTGATATTTCACTTGTAGATACCTTGTGACAAGGCCTTTCATTTGAGACCATGACCTTTGACCTTGGACTTTGACCTACTGTTCAAAAAGTTTAACCTGGGCTAAATCTCTTGAACTATAATGGGAAGGGCTTTGATGTTTCACTTGTAGATACATTGTGTACCTTGTGACAAGACCTTTCAACTGAGACATGACCTTTGACCTAAAGACCTTGACCTTGGACTTTGACCTACATTTGAAAAACTTTTACCTGGACTATACCTCTTAAACTATAAGGGGCAGGGCTTTGATTTTTTACATGTAGACACCTTGTGGTGAGACCTTAGATTTGAGACCATGACCTTTGACCTAGTGACCTTGGCCTGGTACTGACACTATTATAATGCAATATTAGTAGGTTAAGAGAGTGCATGGGTATCATGTGAGCGTTGTACCCCTGGGACTCTTGTTTATATGGCCTTACCTGTATTTAATTTCATATATATCACTGTTTTTACATGGAACCTCCATTTATTAGTTCAAATGTCTATATGTTTCATACAGTCTATCTGACAATTCAT
Organism: Pinctada imbricata; assembly: GCA_033119305.1. NCBI lineage: Eukaryota > Metazoa > Mollusca > Bivalvia > Pterioida > Pteriidae > Pinctada > Pinctada imbricata. Next base: position 37,271,026 of record VSWD01000013.1, read on the forward strand.
GTATTAAAACCCTAATGCATTAGCGGTTTATAGGGATCACTTTGTCCTGTGAAAATCCATCTGCCAATCTGTTTGTTAAACTGTTTGTCAATCGGTCTGCTTGTTTGGTATTGTTTAAGTCACACATTCGCATGATTAATGTATGTTATACTTAAATTAGACTTGCAGGGTTGGTCAAGCATGATAAGACTCAATATCCTATTAGGCTCAAGGTCATCTGCAGAATAAGTTTTATATCTTATAAATCTTTTATCATTTATTGTGTGTAATTTATTCAGGTATATTTATGTTGCCAACTATTTAATTACAATTATTAATTAACAATGGATGTATAATTTCAGATGATATAGTGGTAATTCCTTATCCTGAAGCCTTCAATAAACTGTCTATGATCCACAAACACGGGAATCCAGTCGATTCAGCTAATCCTAAATCTGCATCAAAATCCTCAAAATTCAATCCTTTTAAAACCATTCAGAGCAAAGGCGAAAAATCCAAGGGGAGAGAATCAGGAAAACTAGACAGTGTAGAAATGCAAACAAAATCTCCCATGTTACTGAATGTTGACAATATTGACAGCTTGCATCATCGTAGACAGTATAAAATTGCAGCATCCTGGTAAAAGAAACGTTGATCATGATTTGATGGCTGACATAAAGTGTTCAATTCTTCTTCAAGCAGTGCTAGGGGAACGAAACAGAAAACGATCGGCGATGTTTTAATATTTCTTGAGTGTATTTAACAAAAAATTATGAATTGCTGACAGTGTGTTTATTGTAATGAGCGGAAAAATTCTTGGAAAATTTGCAGGAACGGTCAGTTATGATTAGATTCAACACCCAAATAGGGTCTAGGTCAAATTTCCAGGGGCAAACAAACAAACACATACTTTTCATATTGTCCATTGCCAAAATGGTTGGAGTGAAATGTTTAAAATGGCTGTTTTTTTTTATTAAAGTACTAACAGCGAGTCAAGAAAACGGAAATTTGGATTTTAAGTGAAAATGCTTTTAGATTGATACATATGAATATCGAGGGAAATGTTCAATTAATAAAGCACTGTTTGAAAATTAAATTTTTAATAATTAGTAGTTAATATTTTCGCTGTACACATAGGAAATAACACGTTAAATCATCTTTTTCATGCACAAAGTCCATAAATCCTACAATGGTCAAGTATGAATTACACAATAGCCATAATCTGAATACGACACAATAGATTTATGCCTGAATGATTAGTGAATATCTTCCTGTATGAATAGGAGTTGCTGTTACTTTTAACATACTCGACCCTTGTTGAGGAAAATGACTTGGTCAATTTGTAAGCGTAAAATATTGCTATTTTCCAATGAGTACACCAAAAATGATGTCTTGTAAGGTTTAGAAAGCTACGTTTTTGAGTAGTGCTTTTCCTTCTGTATTACCATTTCAATTTTCCAATGATTCTATTTTACCGCTTGCAAATAGAACGGAAATTTCCGTTTTCTTAAAATCCTGTTAGTACTTTAGTGATAATAATCAAGATAATATACCCTGTAGTATGATTGGTTGAGAAATCTATATGCAAGGTTTTTATTTAATTTTATTATGTGCAGTTGAATTGTATTCTTTTATTTCCTCTCCTTATCCTTAGAAATTGATGTGATTTTTTTTCACGGTATATATGCACAATGTGTAAAGAAATGGACCTTGACTTATAAGTGTCATGATTTTTAAAATGGAGTTGACATCTAGAATTTGATGGTATGATATTTAGCTCTACTGGTCTATGACCAGTCGAGCTTATGCGATCGCCCTGTGACCGGCGTCCTGTGTCTGTCCGTCCGTCCGTCCGTCCGTCTGTCCGTTAAACATTTCTTGTGGTTTCCAGTCCTCTGAAACTGTTGGTGATGGAAAGTTAATTCTTTTTGCAACATGATATGTCTATGGTCTAGTTGTGCACCTGATATTTTGTTTGAGCCCCTGACCCCCAAGGTCTTAGGAAATGGGTGTGGTCATTTTCCCTATATAACTCTATGTAATCTTGTGGTCACCATTTCTCAGAAAGTATAAATTATAGAAAGATAATTCTTTTTGCAATATTAAAGGTCTATGATCTAGGTGTGCACCTGATATTTCATCTAAGCCCCTGACCCCTGGGGTCTTAGGAAATGGGTGTGGTCATTTTCTCCTATATAACTCTATGTTAAATCTTGTGGTCACCATTTCTCAGAAAGTATAAATGATAGAAAGTTAATTCTTTTTGCAATGTTAAAGGTTGATGATGTAGTTGTGCACCTGATATTTCATCTGAGCCCCTGACCCCCAGGGTCTTAGAAAATGGGTGTGGTCATTTCCTCTTATGTAACATTGTATAGTCTTGTTGTCACCATTTCTCAGAAAGGGTAAATGATAGAAAGTTAATTCTTTTTGCAATATTAAAGGTCTATGATCTAGGTGTGCACCTAATATTTCATCTAAGCCCCTGACCCCTTGGGTCTTAGGAAATGGGTGTGGTCATTTTCTCCTATATAACTCTGTGTAATCTTGTGGTCACCATTTCTCAGAAAGTATAAATGATAGAAAGTTAATTCTTTTTGCAATGTTAAAGGTTGATGATCTAGCTGTGCACCTGATAAATCATCTGAGCCCCTAACCCCTTGGGTCTTAGGAAATGGGTGTGGTCATTTTCTCCTGTATAACTCTATGTAATCTTGTGGTCACCATGTCTCAGAAAGTATGAATGATAGAGAGTTAATTCTTTTTGCAATATTAAAGGTCTATGATCTAGTTGTACACCTGATATTTCATCTGAGCTCCTGACCCCCAGGGTCTTATGAAATGGGTGTGGTCATTTTCTTCAATGTAACTCTATGTAATCTTGTGGCCATTATTTCTCAGAAAGTATAAATGATAGAAAGTTAATTCATTCTTCAATATTAAAAGGTCAATGATCTAGTTGTGCACCTGATATTTTATCTGAGCCCCTGACCCCTGGGGTCTCAGGAAATAGGTGTGGTCATTATCTCCTATAGACCTCAATGTAATCTTGTGGTCACCATTTCTCAGAAAGTATAAATGATAAAAAGTTAAATCTTTTTTAATATATTATATGTCTATGATTGAGTTGAGCACAAGCTATGTTGTTAGAGCCCCTGACCACCAGGGTCTTAGTAAATGGGTGTGGTAATTTCCTCTTATGTAACATTGTTTAATCTTGTGGTCACCATTTCTCAGAAAGGGTAAATGATAGAAAGTTAATTCTTTATTGCAATGTTCAAGGACTATGATTTAATTGTGCATCTGAAGTTTTGTTTGAGCCCCTTACCCCAGGGTCCTAGACATTGGATGTGGTCACTTTCTTCTTTATATGCAACTCAATGTAATCTTATGGTCACGATTTCTCAGAAATTATAAATATACAGGGTTACACTTTTTAGTCCCTTACCCTTGGGTCTTAGAAAATAGTTATGTCATTTAGTTATGTATTTTACTAAACAACCAGGAGAGCTTCAGTCTCGTCAGAGACTTCTAGTTTAAAGAATCATTGACGTCAAAGAAAGAACCAAGATGATTAATAAAAGAATTTGTACAATTCAAGTCTTTTTGGAAATACGACTCATTTCCAATTGAGAGGGTATCTGACGTCATGAAATTGGTATGAAAGCATTGATTTTAGTTCGGTTTTTACCCATTTTGAATACTGATATCAGCTTTATATGTAGGTACTGTATCACTTCACTGTTTGTCCCAATAAATCCATTTCTTTGGTGGGTACACAAAGCTATTGTTCAACCTTATATTGATTATCTAGTTTTACATTCTATATTTGTAGGCTATATTTAAAAAAATAAAATGTGGAATAAGATCTTTGTATTCTGCTTAATATTTGCAGGCTATTTTTTATCCACTTCAAATGGAAAACTCCATCCTAGATTACAAGTTGAATTTGGCCTCCAGAATTGTTGTCTGTGAAAATAAATTTTTTTTATCCCAATTCAGATTTTTTTACTGTTGCACATTGGAATCATGTCTGTTTTTACAATGGGATCAAGGCAATTGTCTGAAACCCTTAGTTGATAGCAATCAGTTGTGTAAATGTGTGCTTTTATGTCGGCATATTTATCCCCTTGTGCAACTTTGAAGCTGCAGGGAAATAGTAACGCCACCTTGTGTTAAGTGAGTATGTAGGTCTACAAATGCTTGTGGACACTCACAATTTACTTTCAATCTTCATTAAACTGCATGCAATGCATGCAAGTTGTCCATGACAATACCTATTGATTTTAAAGGTCAAAATCAAGGTCACAATTGGTGATAATAGAAAAGGTTTGTGGACACTCTAGAGGTCACATTTTGCTTCCAGTCTTCTTCAGGCATGTACGTGTTATCTGTCCATGGTGAGAAAACAACACTCATTATATTTCATGGTCAAAAGTCAAGGTCACAATTAGTAATTATTGGAAAACCTTGTGGACACTCTTGGATATCACAGTTTTCATAAACTTTCCATCAAACTTTGCATATAAGTTGTCCATGGCAAGAGGACAAAACCTACTGAATTTCAGGGTCAGACCTGTCACAGTTAACCTCCAGTATTTATCAATTTTTGCATGTAAGTTGTCCATAGTGAGAAGATAATACCTATTGATTTTCAAGGTCAAGGTCACGATTGGTGATATATGTACTAGAAAAAGATATCACAGTTTACTTCCTATCTTCATCAAAATTTGCATGTAAGATGTCCATGATGGGAAGACAATACCTATTGATTTTCAGGGTCAAGGTCACTATTCATATAAAATTATAAAAAAACCTTGTTGACTCTCTAGAGGTCACAATTTACCTCAGATCTTCATCAAACGTTGCATACAAGGTGTCCGTTGAAAGAGGACAAGACCTTTTGAATATCAGGGTCAGCGATCAAAGGTCAAGGTCAGAATTGATGATAATTGGAAATCATTCTGAATACTCTAGTAAAGGTCACCAGTTACTTCCAGTATTCATCAAACATTGTGTGAGAAGACAACATCTATTGATTTTAAAGGTCAAAGTCAATTTCATGTCACTATTGGTAATCATCAAAAAACTTGAGGACATCACAGTCTTCCAATCTTCATCAAACTTCGCGTATTAGTTGCCTATGGTTAGAAGGCAGACGAGGCCAAGGTCACAATTGGCAATACATGTAATAGAAAAAATAGATGTGAAGATATTTTAATGTAGGCCTTTCATATTTCATACACACATTCACCATAAAGAGTACTACATTTTAGTACCATGAATTTTGACCATGTAACCTTCACCTTATTCAACAATTTATGCTAAGATGTTTTGAAAGTAGATTTCTTTTATACTATTAATGGTAGGCATTTCATACACACATTCACCATAAAGAGTACTACATTTTGGTACCATGTTTTTTGACCCTGTGACCTTGACCTTCACCCTGTACAACATTTTACTTTTTTAAGATGTTTTGAAAGCAGATTTCTTTTTATACTATAAATGGTAGGCCTTTCATATTTCATACACCAATTCTCCACAAAGAGTGCTAGAGTTTGGTGTCATGACTTTTGACCTTGTGACCTTTACCTTGACTTTGGGCTTATGTTAAAATTAGGACATGTTTAGAAATTTTGAAAGCAGATTTCTTTCATACATACATACGTACGGACCATACAATTTGATGCTATCACACTGTGTTTCCGGCGGTCACGGCAGCCACGTTTCAAGCCAACGTGGACGAAACGTGGTGACCATGAGACAACGTAGGCGAACGGGATTCGACAAACGTAACTACATGTAGCCGTGATTGTCGGGGCAAATGTTTAAACTGTCAAAACATCTGCCACAGCAGTCGAGGCGCAGATGGCCTACTTTCATAGACCGACTTAAAACGTGGTGAACGCAACAAAACGTGACAGGACGTAACAGACCGTAAGAAAACTTGGAATTGGTCTGTAACAGGACGGGAGGCGTTTATATACGAGTTTGTACATGAGTACGATGTATACACTACATCATGCGAGTTAGTTTAAACAATATTTATTTCTACATATAATGAAGCAACAATGATATAACAGTCATAATAAATAAGGATGGAGATAAAGCTGTAAAGCTTAGTTATAACTCTTCTCCTTCATCTTATAACATTACGACATATTGGTCATTTAACATTATCAAAACAAGTAAATAGATAGAAAGAAAAGGAGAGAAAAAGAAAAAACTAGAAATAAGTGAGGGTCATTCGTACGAGTTTTAATGCATTTTTTCACAGATGTTCTTTCAACTCAAAAAAGCTTGACCAACGTCTACTGACGCATGCGCACACTCTATGCGAGTTGTAACGACTCCTCTTCGACTTCTACACGACTTTATACGACTTCTGCTCGACACTTTCGCAACATTTTCGCGAGCTCTACCGATTTGAGTACCTATAAAGCCCCCTTCACACTTCCATGGATCGAGCTACGACTAGAAAAAAAAGATGTATCCATGGCGAGTCGGGGCGCAAAATGTTCGATGAACCATGAACCTACGACTACAGTACGGATTGCCACGGGATGATACGAATCGAGTACGGATAGCTAAGGATAGCTACGGATATCGTCCCGACATTACTACGGATTGCTACGATACGAGTACGGATTGCTACGATACGCGTACGGATGGATCCGGATAGGTACGGATTGCTAAGGATTACCACGACTTGAGTACGGATAGCCACGGTTCGCGCAGGGATAGCTACGACTTCAGTACGGATTGGTAGGACTGGCTTGAATTTCCTATGTGTTTTTAAACAATTGTTATTTACTAATACACCCAATATTTTCAAGCTGAGACACTCTCACTTGTTTTATAACAGTATTGAGGTTTTATTCATGTCTTTATATCATTACCTGACATTGAATAGTTGGAGTATTTACTCGTATATTGACCGAAAAACGCACAGAATACTGGTAGATTTGAAGTTAATTTAAGACACAATCCTCGGCTATTTTCGAATCCGTGGTTATGCATAGCAATCCGTAGGAGAGTCGTATGGCTATTTTTATCACAACAATGATCCCGGATTGCTACGAATGCGATACGGATTGCTACGACTCCCCTTCGGATGGCTACGACTGCACTTCGGGTTGCTAAGACTCCCTTACGACTCCGCTACGACAAATTTATCCGTAGCTGTAGTCGTAGAAAATTTTGAACATCTTCAAAAATTTACTGTCTCATCCCGGATAGGTACGGATTGGCAAGGATGCCGGTTGGAGATACGGATTGGTACGGATAGCTACGGATGCAAATTCTTTTAGCTATCCGTGGCCCGATCCATGAAAGTGTGAAGGGAGCAACCATTTTTTTAGGGGGGGGGGGCAGATTTTGCCAGCCGGAAAATTTTTTTCGGCCATTTTAAGAGCCGGAAATTTTTTTTCGCCGGCCCTTCGGGTCGGATTTTTTTTTTTTTTTTTTTTTTTGGTTGTAATTTTCCAATGTTGAAAGTTACTCTAAAGTTTAAATAATTCAGCGTGATTTTTCGGCCATATTAAACATCAAACACAGAATGAGTTCATCTCTTGCCAGCAGATCACTTCATTTTAATTTCTTGAATGGCATATGATGCCTATAATCTATTTACTTAAATGATACTCAAGGGAGACAGGCTATTTGGTACTAATGACTTTTGAATTTGATTTATTCACTCAAAATTGCATAAAGTTTGTTCCATTTTTTCTAATACTTAGTTTATGATACACAAAAAAGTGTTTACTGGGCAGTGGAAAGGTCGGAAGAGAGGGGGGAGGGGCAATTTCATGATACGGAAAAAAATTTTCCCTAAAATTTCGATCCGGAAGTTTGTTTTTTTTTTAATGCGAAGTCTTCCTGCCCCCCCCCCCCTAAAAATCAAATGGTTGCTCCCTTAAAGCCATTCCCATAATTCCCTCACTCCCTCTTACATTAAGGCTTTCATTTTCATAGTATATCAACAAAAAGAAAAAGAAAGAAAAAAGAAACAGGGGCCCTAATGGGCTGACATATTCAAGGGTCCTTGGATGCGAACTCAAAAAAAAAAAAAAAAAATAAAAATAATAATAATAAATAAATAAATAAAAAGAAGGAAAAAGAAATCAGTCAATCATGGTTAGTTTGTCCATATAACTTGCATCTATTTGTCATAATGAATAGATTAAAAAAGAAAGAAAAAGTTCCGTCTTTCGTCTATAATGGAATATTTCTTTTAGTATAATTTAGAATAAGACCGTGAGTACATACTCCCTTTCAGATCTGGTGACATTTCATGCAAGAAATTCAAAACATCAATTATGAGTGTTTTTAAGCTGGAAAGTATCTAAAACAGATCGTTAAAGATACTTAAGACACACTTCATGTTCTGGTTTTATTGAAGAAAATGCCCCCCCCCCCCCTCCTCCTTGCAGAATAGTTCCAATTGGTGTACATATAGGACCTTAACTTTTTAGAACATTTTGTACTTATTTTACGTGTAATTTTCAGCCAGAAAAAGACGATAAAAAGTAAGAAAAATCAAATTTAGCATGTACATAATCCAAATGTCAAAAGGGCTATTAGATATAGAACAATCTTGAATATGAACACTTCTCGGATATTTAGATATCATAAGAAGATACTTTTCAACATAATTTGCATCATCCAGAATTTATCCTCGAAAGAAGCTTAAGATAAGTATAAAATGAAGAAATCTTGTATAAATCTGTGTATCTTGTTACTGGTATGTGCATAATCTTGTACCTTGTACAGACTAATTCCGGCACTCAAATTGTTCAGCAGTTCTGAGGAAGAAAGTGAAGAGTCAATACACGCAAAACAAGCAAATTTTTAAAGGAAGAAAAATCTTGTCGACGGTCGAATGCTATCATAATGGCAATATCAATCCTGTCAAAATGTTTCAGCTCGTACATAATCATTTCTCGTACTCAGCTCGTGCTAATCTCGTATGTATGCCGTCACATCTCGTATAAATTCGTATCTTCTCGTACTGAAGTCTTCGTTTGTCGAAAAGATGTCTTTTACTAGTCGATGTGTGTGTATTCGCAATAGCATTGCTTATACTCACAATAACATTGCGTACATTCGCATATTCGCGATAGTTTTACATATATTCGCAATAGTATTGCATATATTCGCAGAAACATTGCGTACATTGTATATTCGCACTAGAATGGCGTATATTCGCAATAGGATCGCGTATATTCGCAGTACTTTTGCGAAAATACGCAATGTTATTGCGAATATACGCAATGCTATTGCGAATATACGCAATACTGTAATAGTCCACCCTGCCATTTCGGTTATGTTAAGATCAGACATTCAACGATCAGATACCCAAATGTTGGGTTCGTTTGGTGTTGAAATAAATGATAAATATGATTTATACATACATATATATATTGATTGTGAGACACATTATGCTCTTGTATGCATTTTGGGAGAAGTAATCAAGCGAAACCAAAGGGTCGCGTTGTTTTAAAATTATTTAACCCCTCTCCCTTCTCTTCTCAACCGCTCCAACACTACAACAAGAGACCCAAAGGGGCCTTATCGCTCACATGACGTAAAAATTGAGCTAAGAACAGCGATCTTTGATTTCCGATCGGGTCGAAAAGCACAAACTTGGTAGAGGACATTATGGAATCGTATTTGGACCGCTTCGTGTCATCATGCCATCACCGGCAATGTCACGATGGCGATGCTACGATGGCGAGGTCACGATGCCACGATGGCGAAAATATGATGCCACGATGACGAAGATATGATGTTCACATCGTGTCATTGCCATCGTGACATCTTATCATCGCCATCATGTAATCGCTATCGTAACATCGTGTAATCGCCATCGTCACATCGTGTCATCGCCATCGTAACATCGCCATCGTGACATCGCTGAAGATGGCACGATGGTACGAAGGTAGTCATGTTCATGGCCGAGATCTGATTAATATACATGTTGTGGTTGTCTATGCACAGCTTTTGTCACAATGCTTGAAAAAATGGTGTTTACTAACCATCTAGTGCATTATTGTAAAAGTATCAGTATCAAATATTGTATATTTCTACCCCCCCCCCCCCCTTTCTAATTCACAAATTTCAATGATAGAGATACATCTTTTCTAATTTTCAAAATCAGTTCTATTAACCAGGGAAATTGTGATCGTCTTGAACAAATACTCAAACTTCACATTTTTCAATTTACGGAAGTCCTTTAAACAGCATCATTGTATATTTCTATCCCCCCCCCCCTTTCCAATTCAGTGATAAAAATTCCTCATAAGTTGGCGGATGATAGATGTCATTCCCCACAAATTTCAGTGAGAGAGATATACATTGTATCTTTTCTAATTTTCAAAATCAGTTCTATTAACCAGGGAAATTGTGATCGTCTTGAACAAATACTCAAACTTCACATTTTTCAATTTACGGAAGTCCTCTAAACAGCATCATTGTATATTTCTACCCCCCCCCCCCTTTCCAATTCAGTGATAAAAATTCCTCATAAGTTGGCGGATGATAGATGACATTCCCCACAAATTTCAATGAGAGAGATATATATCTTTCCTAATTTTAAAATCAGTTCTATCAACAAGGGAAATTGTGATGATCGTCTTGAACAAATACTCCGAACTTCGCATTTTTTCAATTTTCAGAAGTCCTTTAAACAGCATCGTTGCATCACTTTGTCTTAACCCCCCCTTTTTTTCCCTTTCGAATATTCAGTGATAAGGTTTCCTCGTAAGTTGGCGGAAGTTACGTCAAATGGTGAGTGGCGGCATTCGAAGACATTCCCCACAAATTTCAATGAGAGAGATATGTAATTCCTAATTTAGAAAATCAGTTCTATTTAACAGATATCGTCTCAATCAAAATAATAAATGAATAAAAACTAATAATAAATGAGCGCATGTCTACAAATCACGATATTTAGACCCCCTTTTCCCTCCAGTGATACATTTTCCTCATAAGTCGGCGGAAGTAGCATACGTCAACATTAGAGGGGTTCCGAAATATTCCCCGCAACTAAAAGAGATAATTTTCTTTCCCCACAATATTGAGATGCCTTTCTTTCAAATATTAAGCCTCAACTCAAAAAAGTAAGTGAGTGACATTCAAAACCACCCTAATTTCTACCAGAAAAAATCGAAAAATCACTGTTTTTATTACTAGAAAGCACTTTCCCCACAATGTGATAAAAACACCCAATTCCCCACAAGTGAGTTTCAACGCGTAAGAGAGAGAGAGAGAGAGAGAGAGAGAGAGAGAGAGCCTATGATTATCAATAACAATGAAACATGGTTTCAATATTACACATTTAAAAAAAAAGTGACGGCAATGACCCCCACCCTATAAAAAAGACGCAGAAATGATATTAATACAGATTTCAGCTTTACTTCTCGTACAAGAGGAACTGATGTAATCACCCCTCGTCCACAATCTGTAAAACAAATCACATCTGCATGATTCAGTTTAAATTGGAGGGCGTTGGCCGCCGGCCGCCTATGCCGTGCTTGCAAAGGGTTTTAGGGAGGAGGGGTTGACAAGAAGTTTTTAAAGAACACATGAAAAGTGAATAATGTTTGAAAATTGTTTGTGTTATGGATATACATGTATTGAAATTATTTTGTAATTCAACCATTCGCTAATTTAAGAGGTAGGGTATACCCAGCCCGCGTTCTAAATGTTAAAATCTGTGAATATGCCTAATATGCATATGGGGGTTGGGGCGCCTTCTCATCCCCTTAATCAAAAGTTATATTGATTTGGATAAGGCCAACGGGAACTTTCGCGCATCCGATTCAGATTTTACAATACATTTCTGCATTCTGCTTTCTTTTCTTTTATGTTTTGATTGGAATGATCTCTGCCATATCAATAGGGGGTAAAGGGGGATTTTGAATCTTAAATTTTGATTTTGAATATACGAATATTATGCAATGGAGATCGTAATTGATAAATATTGACCATCTTTTTGTAACGATTATAAAACATTCAGCTTACCGATGTACCTTTTCTCCCTAAAGAGTAATAGAGGGTAGATAAAAAATTCTGACATTTTTTCTCCAGACGCGGCAAAAAAAAAAAAAAAATTGCTCGCTCGTATTCGCTCGCCTTCACCACTTAGTTGAGCATAAATATAATTCATTTGAAGCTCACATATAAAGGACTCCAGAGGGAGAAATGAGAAACACGTACGTCCCTTCCCCCTTTCTGAAATCTTGGATCCGGCACTGATCCATTGCTAAAAGTGTGAGTACAAGGCTGTGCTCTACATTTTCTTTTTCTCAATATTTGATAAATTTATACGTCGCTATATACATTTTTATGAGTTTTAATTGTATAAACTTATTCTCAAAATATGTCACCTAAAGTCCGCTCGGCACTTGAGACCGTGGATCAAGAGCTAGGGGGATGGGTTAGGGAGGGGGGATAAGTCCGAACCCCCCCCCCCCCTTGAATTTACAAAAAAGTAAGATATTTTTTTTCCAGCTTATATACAAAATCATAAGTGATGATGAATCGGCAGAGTCTTCATAGTCTATGGTTTGTTCCATTTACTCTCATCCAAGGCAATGATGACTTCAGCACTTCATATGTGTTAATATTAATACATTTGACTACTTAATGACGAAATACACTTTTAATGATAAAAGAGTCAGGTTTTGCTTATTCATATATTTATTTTTTTTACGCACAGGGTTTCAGTGCCTCTCCTTTTCTAAAACAAGAGCCCCAAGGGGCACAACGCTCATCTGATACCCATGCACGCTCTAATTGACATACTGACATTGCATACTGATAGTGCCAGTACCAGGATTTTAGCCCACAACCTTTCTAAAAAGATTTTTGCCCGATGCAGAGAAGTTTTTTTTTTCAGACAACCTTTAAAAGTACAAAAAAGAAAAAATAGTCACATTTCAAAACAATAACTTTTTTACTGATTTGAAAAGACGGATAAAGTGGTCCAACGTCATATGCCCAGCTAGTATAGTTCAATTATGCAACATCAAAAATAAAATCATATTGTTACATTCCTCATTAATGTGCAGCAGAAAAAGAATAAAACAATGAAATGATTTCATAAATTAAGTTTATTTAAAATTGAACACAAAACCTTTCATTATTGATAGCTAGCATGCCAGAAATTATAAAGCCTGTGTTTGTGAAACGAGAATGCCCCCGGCGGCATCTTTGTTAGTATAAACGCCATTTTCTGTTAGTATGTGAGAGGTCAGGGTCAGCGTAATATTGGTATCAATGGAAAGATCTTGTCACAAGGAATACACATGTACAATATGAAAGCCCTATCACTAACCATTCAAAAGTCATGCCCAATGTTAAAGTTTTTGAGAAGTACGTGAAAGGTCAAGGTTATGGTCATGAGGTCAAAAATTTTGGTATCAATGGAAAGGTATTGTCACAAGGAATACACATGTGAAATATGAAACCTCTATCACCAGCTTCCATTCAAAAGTTATGCCCAATGTTAAAGTTTTTCGGAAAACAGACAGACAAACAGACAGACGAAAAGGACAAAAACTATATGCTCCCGAATCTTTTATTCCAGGGGCATAAAAAACAAAGATTTTTCGGTTTTGCCTTTATTCACTGAAATCTATGAATTATGCTTTTGAATAGTATTGATTTCATCTCAAATACATGAAACGTACAGTTAAAATAATTTTGATCCAATATTTATCAATTCAAGTGAGTTGTGCAGAAATTGGGGCAGTTTGTTTTCCAAAAAAGCAGTGTATGTTGTATCACACCTCATGACCCAGTGAAGCCACTTGAACAAATAATTTTCAGTAAATATGCTGAAATGCGGCGCTTCTTGCCTATGCATATTTCAACAGGCGAGAAGGAGCGTTGCATTTCAGCATACGCTGTTCAACAACTCAAGTGGTTTCTCTAGGTTTCGCAGTTTGAAACAAATTAAAAGGCCCATGAAATTGTTAAGCTTGTCCAACTAGCAGACCTACGACATCGTTATTTACTGTTAACTAATTGTTTTACCTCATCATAGGTCTGTTACACGGACAAGTTGTTAGCGGAGAGAGTTCATGAAATGTATCGGTTGCATCGAATTTGCCGACAAAAAGTTATTTGGTCCGATAAAAACTCATCACGTATCTATTATTTGAACAGATAAAAATTCCCAAATGTCTTAACACAGGAACCTGTCGTTTTATGAGAGAAAATGTTTTATTATTCACAACCTCAGGCCTCTATGTTCCTCTTAGAAATATTATACATACAAGATGACGATCACAGTTGCTTAAGGTTGTGAATAATAATTTATTTTCTCTAATAAAATAACAGCTTTCTATGGTCCAACATTTCATTGGAAGATTTCAGGAAGTCTGAACTGAATTATTTATTTTCAAGAATTTCAGATATCAAATGTCCTATGCATTCTCAAAATCCAGAGGAAGAGATTACTCATTAGACGTTTCTTCAAGAAATCAGTCGTACATGATTGATAACCATTACGAAAGTGTTCCAAGTATAAAAATCTTTTCCGTTTGCACTGTATCTCCTGAAATGTATCGCAGTACTAAAGGTATCACATTACTACATGGGGAATCCCCTTCGGGTACAGGATACAGATATGCATATCTAGGTCATTATCTAGGTCATTGTCCAGGTCATTATCTAGGTCATTGTCCTGTCAAATAGTTCCGATTATTTTCTTATTATTTTCAACAATTGGTGGAAAATACACACAATGTTTATCTTGAATTGTCTTCCCGTGATTGTTTACTAGATAGATGAAATAAAATTTTGAATATAGTTTAAAGTGTGTGAGACATCTACATGTGTGGAAGAATACGTGTGAAAATGGGTCCTCAGATCCAGATCATAAAATTCGAATAATTCCGGTCCGGAACCAGGTGCATGGTTTTGAAAAAATATTAAAAAGGTTGTGTACTTTTAATCTTTACGGCTTTTTTTTCTATGTAATTCAAATAAAATTTCTAAACATTCAAAAGTAGTGTCAATGTGTTTAAGCCGGTGCGAATTGAGAATTTTTCTCCTATTTTTGGTAAGAAAGTACTTGAAAAATAACTGGGATCTGGATCCTACACGGCAAAAAATGGGTTGTTCCCGACTTTAAATATAAAATTCTAAACAAGTATAAAGAATTTAAATAATTGAATCATATCACATAAAAGGTCAATCAATAAGACATTGGAGCATGTGTCACTTGTTGAATTATCAGCTGTAACTATGGATGAAAGGTCGATCTAAAAATGGAAAACATACATTATACCTATGTACAATCTTAAAAAATATTCCTTAAAAATCCAAAAGTGGATATCTTGACAAAATTCTTTCACTTGTAGGGTACCATGCATGAGTACCTCATACCTACAAATTGTCATGACAATCAGAAGAGTGGTTATAGAAAAGAAGCAGAAAATGTATGAAAATCACCCCCCCCCTTCCTTTTTACATAAGAAAAAAAAAATCATAAAAAATCAAAAAAAATAAAATTTAAGCATAAAATACATATCAAAGCATTAAGTAAGTTAAATATGATAAATATGTAGTAAATGAGTGTGTAAAATCATACACTTATTGAGTTATTTAAAGAAATAGTGCAAAAATGTGCATTTCTGACTAAGTCCGAAAAGACGTCAAAAACGCGTCAAAAATTTGACTTCGAAGTGGAACCAAAAATATGAGATGGACGACGACGACGACGGACGACGGACGACAGACGCAACACTATGACAATAGCTCACTTGAGCCTATGGCTCAGATGAGCTAAAAAGGGGAAAAAAATTTTGTTGGGGTCCCGCCGGGGTTTGAAGCCACTCCCCATGGGTCCATTGGGCATGGAAAACATACATTATACCTATGTACAATCTTTAAAAATATTCCTTAAAAATCCAAAAGTGGATATCTTGACAAAATTCTTTCACTTGTAGGGTACCATGCATGAGTACCTCATACCTACAAATTGTCATGACAATCTGAAGAACGGTTATAGAAAAGAAGCAGAAAATGTATGAAAATTACCCCCCCCCCCTTCCTTTTTATATAAGAAAAAAATTTATAAAAAAATCAAAAAAATAAAATTTAAGCATAAAATACATATCAAAGCATTTAGTAAGTTAAATATGATAAATATGTAGTAAATGAGTGTGTAAAATCATACACTTATTGAGTTATTTAAAGAAATAGTGCAAAAATGTGCATTTCTGACTAAGTCCGAAAAGACGTCAAAAACGCGTCAAAAATTTGACTTCGAAGTTGAACAAAAAATAACAACACTTCTTAAGACATCTCTCTAGATCATCCTGATTCTTTCAGTTTGTCGATACATGCTTCGGTTCTGAAGAAGAAGTTTGTCAAAGGAGGGTACCCCCCGTGACCTACTTTTGGCTGTGGTGGCGCCACCTGTTGACAGATCCGGACGAAAAACAACAACACTTGTAGGGGACCATGAATACTTCATACCTACCAAGTTGCATCAAAATACCTTCAACCGTTCTGGAGAAGAAGTTTAAAATGTGAAAAGTTTACGACGACGGACGACGACGGACGACGACGACGACGACGACGGACGACGGACGACAGACGCAACACTATGACAATAGCTCACTTGAGCCTATGGCTCAGGTGAGCTAAAAATCAACAAAATAAAATTTAAGCATAAAATACATATCAAAGCATTAAGTAAGTTAAATATGATTAATATGTAGTAAATGAGTGTGTAAAATCATACACTTATTGAGTTATTTAAAGAAATAGTGCAAAAATGTGCATTTCTGACAAAGTCCGAAAAGACGTCAAAAACGCGTCAAAAATTTGACTTCGAAGTTGAACCAAAAATAACAACACTTCTTAAGACATCTCTCTAGATCATCTTGATGTTTTCGGTTTGTCGATACATGCTTCGGTTCTGAAGAAGAAGTTTGTCAAAGGAGGGTACCCCCCGTGACCTACTTTTGGCTGTGGTGGCGCCACCTGTTGACAGATCCGGACGAAAAACAACAACACTTGTAGGGGACCATGAATACTTCATACCTACCAAGTTGCATCAAAATACCTTCAACCGTTCTGGAGAAGAAGTTTAAAATGTGAAAAGTTTACGACGACGGACGACGACGGACGACGACGACGACGACGACGGACGACGGACGACAGACGCAACACTATGACAATAGCTCACTTGAGCCTATGGCTCAGGTGAGCTAAAAATCAACAAAATAAAATTTAAGCATAAAATACATATCAAAGCATTAAGTAAGTTAAATATGATTAATATGTAGTAAATGAGTGTGTAAAATCATATACTTATTGAGTTATTTAAAGAAATAGTGCAAAAATGTGCATTTCTGACAAAGTCCGAAAAGACGTCAAAAACGCGTCAAAAATTTGACTTCGAAGTTGAACCAAAAATAACAACACTTCTTAAGACATCTCTCTAGATCATCCTGATGCTTTCGGTTTGTCGATACATGCTTCGGTTCTGAAGAAGAAGTTTGTCAAAGGAGGGTACCCCCCGTGACCTACTTTTGGCTGTGGTGGCGCCACCTGTTGACAGATCCGGACGAAAAACAACAACACTTGTAGGGGACCATGAATACTTCATACCTACCAAGTTGCATCAAAATCCCTTCAACCGTTCTGGAGAAGAAGTTTAAAATGTGAAAAGTTTACGACGACGGACGACGACGGACGACGACGACGACGACGACGACGGACGACGGACGACAGACGCAACACTATGACAATAGCTCACTTGAGCCTATGGCTCAGGTGAGCTAAAAATCAACAAAATAAAATTTAAGCATAAAATACATATCAAAGCATTAAGTAAGTTAAATATGATTAATATGTAGTAAATGAGTGTGTAAAATCATACACTTATTTAGTTATTTAAAGAAATAGTGCAAAAATGTGCATTTCTGACAAAGTCCGAAAAGACGTCAAAAACGCGTCAAAAATTTGACTTCGAAGTTGAACCAAAAATAACAACACTTCTTAAGACATCTCTCTAGATCATCCTGATGCTTTCGGTTTGTCGATACATGCTTCGGTTCTGAAGAAGAAGTTTGTCAAAGGAGGGTACCCCCCGTGACCTACTTTTGGCTGTGGTGGCGCCACCTGTTGACAGATCCGGACGAAAAACAACAACACTTGTAGGGATCCATGAGTACTTCATACCTACCAAGTTTCATCAAAATCCCTTCAGCCGTTCTGGAGAAGAAGTTTAAAATGTGAAAAGTTTACGACGACGGACGACAGACGCAACACTATGACAATAGCTCACTTGAGCCTATGGCTAAAAATGATTAATCATACAAAGAAGTTTTTTTTCCTGTAGTTGCACCTGTAACATTGGGCATGGAAAACATACATTATACCTATGTACAATCTTAAAAAATATTCCTTAAAAATCCAAAAGTGGACATCTTGACAAAAATCTTTCACTTGTAGGGTACCATGCATGAGTACCTCATACCTACAAATTGTCATGACAATCTGAAGAGTGCCTATGGCTCAGGTGAGCTACAAAAGACAGAAAAGTTTACTTCTTTTTAAACTCAACTGAAAAGACTTGATGGGCTTTACTTTTTTTTTTGCAGTTCAGATTTGGTAACTCCTTTTACATCAGAACAAACTTGAAATAGAAGACTACCCTGTAAATAGCCGTTTAGTGGTTTGTTTAATCAAGAATATGCGAGGGGCGGGACGCCTGTCATTTTACATTATTTTAGACCAATTCAACTTGAAACCTTTTCATAAAGATTCGTTCTTTAAATCACGTCACTATGTAATCGATTATTGAGAGCCGTATTCCATAATCGGAATCAAGTATCGAGCGATAATCGATTATTTGCGATAATCGGTTCCCACTTTTGGACACCACCATGAATGTGAAAAAAACCTCGTTTTCCAGTACCTATTTTTGATAAAATTTCATGTTAAGTCATTTACAATTCTTATCTGATCCAGAATGTTCTGTGACTCTATTTGCATATACGTATACGTGAGTTCAATTTTTTTCTGAAGTTTTTTTTTCAAAACCATGTGTTGGATAGGCTGACCACACCAATCCCCCCCTTCCGCTAAAAAATCTTTACCTGAGATGAAAGAAAATAAGTTTCTTAAGGTTCTTACATCAATGAAAAAAAACTACGTACGTAATCGATGTGTTTGACAAATTTTAATTGGCTTTAAACTAAAAAAAAAAAAAAAAAAGAAAGAAAGAAAACCATCACAAGTTCACTGCATGATGACGACCGGTAATTGTTCAGTGAAATATGGGATGGGAACCCCCCCCCCTTTTTTTTCCTAGTTATCCCTGCATGTAGCTGTATTATAGATAAAAGAGGTTGTTTTCTAAGTGAGGAACCATGAAGATATCGACATTTCTTTTACATGTCTATAGCAAACAATCCATGCAAAAAGAAGAGAGATCTCTGAAATTAAATGAAATGTATTCATCTAGTCACTCAGATTTTTTATGTACAACTCAGTTTAGAAACCTGAAAATCGTGAAAATTTCATCTATTTTTATTTTTGTAATTTGTTTTGTTTGCTTTTTTGAAAAACTTGTGTTTAACCGTTTGATTTTAAATATTCGTAAATTTTTATTTAATATGTTCAATGATAACAAGAACCTAAAATTGAAATTTACAAGGGTTTTTCTATGATGTCTGCGTCGTTTACTATTTTATTTTTAAAAATTCTTTGCCGACCCCCCCCCCCCCAAAAAAAAAAATCGTTCCGTTACTTTTCATTTCGTTTCTTGTGCGTTTCATATTTTAAAGAACCCGTAAAACTCGTTTACTTCAGATGAGTTCCGGGAATCAAATGTTTGTTAAATTTAATAGTTTGAATTACCTCCCTTCTTAAGCTGATTTAATTTAAAATTCGGTAGAAAAAAATTAATTATTTATCGATAATTAGCATGTCTTTCCCAATTCAAAGTTCCTTACTGCTATTTAGACACAGATTCAAAAGTCATGAAGCACTTTCAAAGGAACATTTTTGGATTTTAAAATTTAGTTGAAAGGCCTATACTGATGTGTTCATCCCGGTTTGTCAATGAGTAATGCTTGAAATAGGTTTCATTAGTTACAAATCAACTGGATGATTACTTATATCTTTTTAACATAGATTCTTTTGTTCTTATTTTTTCCTTTTTATTATCAACGTTTACAGGTTATGGAAAAATTATTCATCTGACCGGTGATCAGGCTGCCGAACTTGCTTTGCAAGTGTCTTTAACAAAATCATCAGGAATAAGTGGAGCACAGTTTGACAAAGCGCGTGTATGCAAGGATGATTTTTGGAAAGTAGCAGGGACATCGAAAACTAGAATAAATAATTCAAAGGACAGACGATGCAGGTTTGTATATCAAATACAGTTTACTCGAATTCCCGTTTAACTCGAATTATTTTAAGTCCCAATTTACTTCAATTGCTTTCTGTGCAAATTTACCCCGGATAACTCGAATTCCACTGACTCGAACTTTTCGTTAGTTCGAACTTATTCTAATTTCCCAAAATTTACTTGATCGAAAATTTGCCTGTTAAAGTCGAGCTACATATAGAGGTTACACTTACATTTGGTCTCGCAGGGATTAAACTGTCAATAACGACGCTTTATCGTAAAATTGTTTTGATGACTTTCATTTGAACATCTATTTATCACTTACATTTAGGAAATTGATACTTGTGTATACAGTATGTAGAATTATGTCACATATTCAGGTTGGAGTTAACACGCTATCGGAATCCGATAATCGCTTGAATAAAATTGACTTCGTGGGATTACGAACATCCTCATCCTCATCCTCGTCATCTCACTCCCATATCGGGAGTTCGCTTCTTTTCATATGGTGGAGGTTTTTGTTTGTTTGCTTTGGTTCCTGTTTTGTCCTGATTTTGTATGCCTTCGGTTTCTGATTTTTGAATTATCGATTTTGTGCTGTATACAGGGATATGGTCATTATCCATATTTGTCATTTGACAACAATTATGTAAGATTTGGTTCGAATCTCTACAATGTAAACGTCTTCATATTGAATAGCATCATTAAAGAACAGATAAATTGGCTACATGGACCAGACATGCACGTTTCGGGTACTTAACCCTCGTCAGTGATCCTGAAATCTAAACAATGTAATATACCAAAAAAGTACGAAAGTTACTATGTCGAAAAAGCGTACCGAAACACGTAGCAGAATGGGTGGGATATGATGCTACAGGACCCATGTTTTAGAAATTTCAAGAAATTTGGATAACAGAAATTTTAGAATGCGTCGAAGAAACGATCAACCGAAATTGATCGAACTTGGCTACATGTGCCCTCGGGGACTCCTGATCCACCAGCAGTGACACTCGCCAAGTGGTATTAATGTAAACGTCTTCATATTGAATAGCATCATTTAAGAACAGATAAATTGGCAACATGGACCAGACATGCACGTTTCGGGTACTTAACCCTCGTCAGTGAAGCATGTTGAAGGAATCCCAATTGGTACTAATTGTGTGTCTCTTGTCGAAAAATAAATGTTGCTTCTCAGAAAAAATGAAAACAGTTTGTGATGAAGAAAATGAAGCCGTCAAATTTGTCATAGAATGAGGTAATCATGTGACCATCGGTGTCGCAGGAGAGCATTATGTCCGAAAAGGATGCAGAATTATTTTTCTCTGTAGTTTCGATGGATAGATTCTACTACGGTAATCCGCGGATTTTGGATTATTGATGGATACCACATCGTCTTTATATTTGTAAGTGAAGTTAAGATCAGAAGCTGATTATTTTTCCCTTCAGAGACAAATATTAAATGAATTCAGCTTCGTGCGAGTAAAGAAAAATATAGGCAAGGAGTGGGGCATAATAAGTTCCAACTTGAATTCTGACAATTCGTTGGAAGACCTTTCCTCTAAGCATATTGTCGATCAGGAAGCTTAACATCTGAATAATATCTGTTTCAGTATCTTTATTTTTCAAAATCGAACGTTTCTCTTACAAAGTAGGATGATTTTGGATTCAACATAATAAATTTTTCCTGGCTTGACGGTGACATCCCCAGACTGCTGTCACACGGTATTTACATATTGCGGCTCATCCTGTACGATTGAGCGTGTTCTAATGTTTTGGATTTTCATAGTAGGAATTTGCATATAACCAAGAAAAAATTTAGGTCAAGGTTTCCGCTTTCATAAAATAGTCAGGACATCCTGGAATGTTTACAAAAATTATAGGCAGCTTCTTGTAAAGTTAGGACCTATACAAGCAACAGAGTTTACTACATATACTTTGGGTATTTCACAACCTGCATTTTATGATGATATAATGATGATATAATCAACAAAGTTTGAATTATCAAAGGCAGACAGCAAACATGTAACCATCGAAATGCGTCAAAATCATCAAAGGCCTTTAAGAATATACAGTTGAAATGATACCATTGTCACCATACGGACACTTCGTATGGTACTGGACATATAAACAGTCTAGTGCGAGCGCATTCTTAAGATTTACACTCTGACTGACTGTGACGACGGGACTCCATGACGGGCCCTGTCCAAATCCCTTTTGAATGTTGGTCGGACTCCTCGGGTTTAACATGCATGAGGTCGTTACAGCCGACAGACCCCTTTTACATGCATTTACATATTAATCTGTGTTGTTTTAGCCCCTATGTTGCGCTGTCTTGTTTGTATGGTCATCTTACAATAAGGATGTTATTTTACACAAAAATTGTGCATTCTTCGAGACCTTTGGGTCACTGGAAAAGTGGTAGGGTTGTGCGAACGAAATCTGGATAACCAAACCATCTGAAGCAGATGACGAACTTAAGTCGGTACCGATTGCCCATGGGTGTGCCTTCTCTGTGTTTGAACTTGGTGTGCTTTGGTGTGTTGCTGTTGATGCTGCAACCGAATCTTGTTGCAGATCCCCTCCTTTCCATTTTTCAACGTGGGATTGATGTGTAAAGTGTCGAAAAATCAAAATCAAATGTTTTCTATAAAAAAAAAAAAAAACCCCAAAAAACACTAGTTCATGCTCTAGCGTACCTGATGAGTTGTGAAATGTAAATACCGTATGATATTAATCTAGGAACATCATCGTCAAGCCAGGGGGGAAATTTACTAATTTCAATCTAAAATCGTCTCTCGCCTTCGCATTTGTATGAATATCTCCATTAACACTTTTGATATTGATATGAAAAAATGATGTTTCTGTGTTTGTTACGTTTGCCTTATTCAGCGTCAATTCTTGAGGATAAATTACATTTTTATATTTTCAAAAGGATGGTCGATAATAAGAGTATCATCCAGGTAGCTAGAATTAGATAAAGAAGATCCTGACGATAATCTCAACAGCACTTCTTTGTAACTCACAATAGAGCACCAATTGAGTATGAAGTACCAAATGGAATGAAGCATTTCAAATCATCATTTTTTTAAATGAACTCTTTTTCATTAGTGTGTAAAAATAAATCTGTAAGAAATGGCGCACAGATAGTACCCATAGGGATCCCTTCAACCTGCTTGCTTATGAGATTTTTACATAAATGTTGTCCAAGTGCAAGGATTACACAGGTCACTACATGACCATGATTTGTGTTATTTGTATTATGTAGCAGAAAAAACCCTTTGATTCAGATGTACAAACATAAGTTTTCTCTTCTCGACTAAAGCACCATTTTATAAGCTCTGACAATTATTGATTCTTAATTTTGTCGTGAGGAAGCGTGGTGTACATGTAAGAAAATCGTATGATGAGTTCGTATTGGTTTGAAAATCTCGATACTTCATTTTTTCAATCACATCTCTTGAGTTTCTAATTGATCAAAAGAGTTTGCATCATTCAAGTTTGAAGAAAATGTTACACGCCAGAAGTACATTGATATTCAATTAAGAAATTTTGCCTATATAAGGTAATAGCAGAATTCTGAGATACCGTCAGAATGAGAAGTACAAAAACGTCAAAATCTCCATCGGAAGCAATATTAAAAAAAAAAATGTTTTAATATGCTACTCAAATCGTCAGAAAAAAAATATACGAAAATGAGATTTGTAGTGAGTTACCTTGTATTCTGTCCATTTTTAGCCATATGGGATAAGAAACTAAATCAATTAGTACATTTAAAAAGTGTATCAAACTGAACTGATTTTAGATGTCAAAAATAAGGAACATTCATGTTTTTGGAATAAAAAGGTATTTTTGTTTAAGGAGGGTTTGAACACCAAGATGGCGGCGGCACAATTTGCTTTCTCGCTTGTTAGGAAAAGTACAGTCTTAACTCCCTTAAAATATTTGATACTTTGATTGATATACGCATTTGAGTATCCTGATGAAGTTTGAATAATTTCCGGCGTCATTTGAAGAAACTATGGCGATTTTCGAAATTAAGGACTTTAGGAGTTTTATCCATGAGCAAACCACGACGTCATTTCGATGTAATCGGGAAAATGGCGTCACAAACCTTCGCATTCAAAATGCAATAAAAACATTATTAATAAACGTACTGTATTGAAACTAAGCATGTATGAAATAGAAAATTAAAGCTTCATTACAGTGTATTCGTTGACAAATTTACGTTACTGGAAAGCGGATGTCAAAAATGGACGATTTTGGAAGAAAAAAATTGAAAATATAAAGCCTTGTAATATTTTAATCTTAAATTCAATTTTTCCCATTTAATCATGAAATCATCTCTGGATATTCTGGATAATTTTGATAGTTTTTGACAAAGATTCATCCTCAGGATTCCTAATAATAAACTAGCAACTACATTAAATTGGCCCGAAATTGCAATTTTTTGGCGACAGTGTCATCTTTTATTCAAGTATCCTGCCTATGTTTAAAACACAATTAATTTTATCTTTTCCATACGTAAGTGCAATATATTTATGGTTATTTTGGAAGTTAAATCAAAATTAATTTCCAATAGGTTTACGAGAACTGGAATGACACTTTCAATATTATGACGTCATCAAGAAATTCACGAAAACGTCGACTAATGCATATTTCAAAGTTTCGTAGAAAATTTTCCTGTGGATAGAATCAAATGTAAGTTTGTATAGTCAAGGACGGACAAGATATATATAATTTCAGAAATTTTTAGAAAAATTGAATTTGGCGTCCAAGTGTTCAATACCTCCTTAAAAACTCATCTTCTTTATTTGAGAATTTATTTTTAAAACCTCTGTTTTGGAATAAACCTATCTATAGAAAAGAAGAACTATAAACTGATGCAGATCTGTATATTTACTAATATTTTACGTTGAAAACGTTTATTCTTTGAAATTGGATGGTTTTGGGTGAAACGTCTTAGTCTTATTTATACGCAAAAATCGTAAATTTCTATTGAATATTTCCAACTTATTTCCCTTACAAAAGGTCTAAGTTATATCTTGACAATCAGTATACTTAATTGATTAAGTGAGATTGCTCATCGGTTAGAAATTAACTTGATCTTTTCGATCAAATTGTCTGAGAATTCAATAATTTTTTACGAAAAGGAAAATGATACATCGTTTCCACGTTTCTGGCCATTTTACTGTTTTTAACTTTTATAACCTTCTTGAATATAGAGCTACCTACATACTTTGATAAAGCAATATTCACATTTTTTAAGTTTGGACACAAATAATGGTTTCAGTGAAGAAATTGCTGAATTCTCTAGAGAATTCATATCATCCCTTTTATTTGGAAAATACAGCATCCGAAGCACACTTTAACATACCATGTATTAGATTTACTCCAAAATAGTATTTGAGAGACACGATTTTTGAGAAGAAAGTTCCATTTAGAATAGAATGGGAACTTTGAGGGGTTTTTCTTCAAAACCAATTTTTCTCTTAAAAAAGGACCTAAGTATAGAATCACATCCAAGTTAGCTTTTATCAAATGTCACGAAGCACTAAAGAAAGCCTTAGATAACTATACCAAACGATGGTGTAAATCGGAAGGAGTCGAATCACATTCTCTGAATAACTGGAAAAATCTCATTTTGGACATTACTGACATTCGAATAGACAACTTCGACAAATCTCCTTATCTTTTTGAAAATCCAAGCTCTAAATCTTAAAGATATTTCAAATCTAAACTACGTAATTTACATGAAAAATTCGTCTTCGCTCCTGCAGATAAAGCAGCCAACAAAACTATATGGATTTAAAAACGTTAAAGTGTTAAACGTCTTCAAATTCAATAGCATCATTTATAAACGGATAAATTTGCAGCATGGACCAGACATGCACGTTTCGGGTACTCAATCCTCGTCAGTGATCCTCAATCTAAACAATGAGATATGGCCAAAGAGGATGAAAATTATTATGTCAAAAATGTACCGAAAGATGTAGCAGGATGGGTGGGATATGATGCTACAGGACCCAAGTTTTAGAAATTTCAAGAATTTTAGTACCAGACAATTTTAAATGCGTTGTAGAGACAGACGATCAACCGAAGTTGATCGAACTTGGCTACATGTGCCCTCGGGGACTCCTGGTCCACTAGCAGTGACACTCACCAAGTAGTTCTGTATATCAACTTTAGTTTCGGAATTTTCGTCTACAATACTTATATCAAAAGCAATGAAAGTGTCCCCAACATTTTGAGCAAACATAACAGTGAAATGTCTTCATTCAACATCCCTATTTTTAAACTGGATCTTCCTGCATACCAAAAGTGCACAACTGTCCTTACAAATGAAGATAAATTACTAATTCTAGCCACTGCTCAACTACAAATTTGTCTAGAAATCTGACGTCAGCACTCATGACGATAAAGAAACACGTGCAATGTAGCAAAATATTGTGAAACTGTTCTTAACAAGATTGATGTAAATTTATTTTGGTCTATTAAAAATTCAGAGGATGTGATTGGCAAAATGAAATCTAGAAATGTTCAAGCCAATTCGATTTCTTCATATGACTTTTCAAATAAGTACACCACGCTTCCTCACGACAAGGTTAATTATCAATTGTCCTAACTCCTAAATGGTGCTTTAATCGAGAGGGGAAAATGTATATCTGTACATCTGAATAAAAGGTTTTCATTTCCGCTACAGAATACAAAGAATACAAATCATGGACATGTAGTGACCTGTGTATTGCCTTGTCCTTCTTGGATAACATTTAAGATATGGTGAAAATCTCTACAAGCAGGTAGTAGGGATCCCTAATTTTACTAATTGTGCGACTCTTGTGCATATTTATTTCTATACACGTATAAAATTTTTTTTCCAAAATCTTCAAAAGCTAAAAAAAAAAAAAAAGCAAAAAAAAAAACCAAACAAACAAACAAAAACAAAACAAAACAAAAAACAAAAACAAAAAATACATGATGATGTGAAATGATTCATTGGTACTTCTAGGTACCTGGATAATATTCTTCTATGTTATTTATCCACAAGAATTGACTCTAAACAAGGGAAACGTTACTAACACAGGAACACCATTTTTTGACATAGATATCAAAATTGTTAAGGGAGAGATTTATACTAGCGCGTTTGACAAACTGATTTTGGATTCAACGTTGTAAATTTTCCCTGGCTTGACAGTGATGTTCCTAGATTACCATCATACGGTATCTACATTTCACGCCTCATCCAGTATGCTAAAGCATGTACTGATGTTTTGGATTTTCAGAGTAGAAGTAAACAAACTACCAAGAAACTTTAAGGGCAAGGGTTTCGCTTTCACAAATTAGTAAATACTTTCTGGAAATTTTGCAAAATTTATGATGATATTCGTTTGAAATTCAGACCCGTACAAGCAACAAAGAGTATTACATTAGGTATTTCATAGCATGCATTTTATGATTACATAATTAACGAAATAAGAGGATCAAATGTAGAGAGCATAACCATCGAAAATGTGTCAGAATCATCAAATGCCTTTTATACCGTGGATATGATCCTAATGTCACCAGACCGACGCTAGGCTTGGTACTTGACCAATCTACAGTCTTGAACGAGCGCATTCTTAAAACTTGCACGCTGACTGAATGCGCCGACAGACTTCATAACGGGCCCTGTCCAAACCTCTTTAGAGAAGACAGGGCCCCGACCACCTATCCTGTCTAAATGTCAGTCGGACTCCTCGGGTGATAACATATATGACCTCGCTACAGCCGACAGAGAACGGACTGTATTACGCACGTCCTCTTTTATATCCATTTACATATTCATCTGTGTTGCTGGGCCCCTGCGTTTTACGGTCTTGTATGTGTGTGCTCATCTAACAGTGAGGAGGTTGTACACCATAATTGTACGTTCTTCGATACCTCTAGGTAATTGGAAAGTTGGAGGGTTGTGCGCACGTAGTCCAGGATAGCCACTACGTCCGCTACTTACGTGGCAGATGGCCATCCTAGGATGGCACCGCTTCGTCATAGGTCTCGTTGGTTTATGTGTGGTCTTTTTGTGTTTTATGTTTCTTTGGTGTGAGTTGGTGTTCATTGTCCCTTTTGCATCTTTTCTGTGGATGTCTGTTCTGCGGTTTTTCTTATTTGCATTGGATGCTTTGAAGTTTTGTTGTTGATGCTGCAATCGAGTGGTGTTGGAGATCCCCTCATTTTTTGTGTATTTAAGTGGAGAAAACATACATTTAATGCATGTTTGAAATCAAAAGTATATGGTTTTGAAGATGATGATGCAGAGGATATAATGGGTATATGAGGATGTGGATTTGAGGTAAAAATAAAGGGAATTAAATGAAATTTCCCGTTCCTGCTTTTTTTTTTGAAGAACATTTTCTTGCGAAATAACGATATGAAAGGGAATATTCCTGAAATCATCATTGCGGAAATTCTTCGGTCGCTACGGGGATATTATAAAAGCATATCAGATCGCCCTTTCCAGAATGATAAGTGACATTCTACATTGTGATTGAATGTCGTCATCGCCAAACAAGACATACTTACCTGATCTGTACATCAAAATGAACATCGAGACAATCACCGAATTTGACAGGTTTTCATGAAGCTGTTGCGACGGGTGTTTCATGCAATCAGGAGACGCTTACTCTCCCCTGGCACCTGGTCTCACTTTGGAATGTTGTTCATTCCGGGGTTCGCAACCGTTTCGATGGGAATTCTCACGATTTTGCTTTGTCTTCTCGACTTTGAGACTGAATAACGGTTAGGTACTTCTTTGATATTTATTAAATATTTTGTAACTTTAGAGGAATGATTACATTATAACCAAATAAATGTTCAAAGTAGTCATCAATTGATCGTTCAACTTTTATATAAATATATCTATTCCAATATGATTCTGTCATTAAAGGTTTTTAAAAAGAAAATCGAAAAAAGATGGGTTTTTTTTAGCTCAGCTGCGCCGTAGGCTTAAAGTGAGCAATTGTCATACCGCTTCGTCTCTCCATCCGTAAACTTTTCACATTTTCAACTTCTTCTCAAGAACCACCGAGGGGATGTTGATGAAACTATATTGAAATGAAGTGTTCATGGCCCCATACAAGTGTTGTTGCTTTTCGTCCGGATCCATTAATAGGTGGCACCACCATTGGCAAAAGTAAGTCATAGGGGGTACCCTCTTTTTACAAACTTTTCAGAATGGAAGCACGTATCGACAATTCGCCCGTGCCATTGATGTTTCATAAGTGTAAAAATTATTTTTGGCCAGTTCTGTCTTCTGATTGAAGCTTTACTCTGAGACTTTATCGTCATAAAAATAATTTTGCTATTTCAAAAAGTTGTCATTTAATTATAAAATATCATAGAAATTAAAGGAGGTTAGCTTCTTAGCACCAAACCCCTTACACCCCAACAAACCTTTCTGCCTCTGAAATAATAGATAACCACAAATCAGCTCTTGCTTCCTTTGGCTTCGACACTACCAATTTAGATTTAGATTTACCATACTTATACTGCATACCTAAAATGCATAAGAATCCGTACAAACAACGTTTCATCGCTGGTTCCTCAAAATGTTCTACCAAATCTGTATCGATCTTACTCACCAAAGTTTTATCTAAATCAAATCTGGGCTTCAAAAATATTGTTCGACAGTATATTCTCGCAGTGGTATCAACCAGATGTGGATTTTAAAGAATTCGAAGGAACTTTTAGAACATCTGAAATCCACTCATTTTAGTAGAGTCCATTCGATCAAAGCCTTTGTTTTTTTCGACACTTTACACTACAATTCCACATTCTAAATTGAAAGAAAGACTCGCAAAAATTATAAGTAATGCGTTTACAAGTAAGAACGGTAATCGCAAATACAAATTTATTGTTGTTAACTATGACAAAACCTACTTTGTAAAAGAAAAGTCAGATTCTGAAAATAAGTACACTGAAACAGACATTATTCAGATGTTAAACTTTCTGATCGACAACATTTTTGTGGTGTTTGGAGGAAAGGTCTTCCAGCAAATTGTCGGAATTCCAATGGGTACCAATTGTGCCCCACTCCTTGCCGACATTTTCCTTTACTCGTACGAAGCTGAATTCATTCAATCTTTGGTCTCTGAAGGGAAAAGATACTTAGCTTCTGATTTCAACTTCACTTACAGATACATAGACGATGTGTTGTCCATCAATAATCCAAAATTCGCGGATTACCTGAGCAGTATCTATCCGTCGGAGCTTGAAGTCAAAGAAACTACAGAGACAAATAATTCAGCATCCTATTTGGACATAATGTTGTCCTACGACACTGATGGTCACATGAACACCTCACTCTATGACAAACGTGACGACTTCAATTTCAGCATTACGAACTTTCCTTTTCTGAGTAGCAACATCCCTTCATCGCCTGCTTATGGCGTGTTCATATCTCAGTTGATACGCTATGCCAGAGCAAGTACCAAATATACGGATTTTGTTCTGAGAGCTAGGCGTCTTTCAGATAAGCTTCTCAGTCAGGGATATGTTTGTGACCGACTAACATCGTCACTGAGGAAGTTCTACGGTCGATATGGGGAACTCGTCATACACTATGATGTCCCACTATCCAGAATGGTGGATGATATTCTGTCATAGACCATTTGAACCATCCAACCAAAGATTGTACTCTATGTCTTCCAAAATGGAAGTAACCGGATGTGACAGTTCTACCGAACTGAAGCGACGGGTGTTGCATGCAAGCAGGAGATGCTTACTCTTCCTGGGCACCTGGTCTCACTCTCATATTGGGAGTTCGCTTCTTTTCATATGGTGGAGGTTTTTGTTTTTGTTTGTTTTGGTTCCTGTTTTGTCCTGATTTTGTATGCCTTCGGTTTCTGATTTTCTGAATTATCGATTTTGTACTGTAGACAGGGATATGGTCATTATCAATATTGGTCATATTTTGAACATATATTTTATTTGAATATTCTATTGAATCGACCCTACAGGAAATTTGGAGCTCTCTGCAAATTGCACAGATTAAATATTAGAATATAATCAGAGGAAACTATTAGAAAGAATTGTTCCTGTTTCTGACGAGGATTTAATATCCAAAACACGTGTCTGGTGGATGAAAAATTGTTTTGAAATTCTGTTCGGAAGGTACAGAGTTGCAACACTTTTATATTATTAATGTAAACGTCTTCAATTTGAATAGCATCATTTAAGAAAAGATAAATTGACAACATGGACCAGACATGCACGTTTCGGGTACTTAACCCTCGTCAGTGATCCTCAAATCTAAACAATGTGATATGTGCTGTTATTGTTCGTTCCACTCCGAAGTTAAATTCTTGACGCGTTTTGACGTCTTTTCGAGCTTAATAAAAGATGCAAATTTTTTTCTAAGTTTTTGTACTACTTTTTTAATTACTCAATAAGTGTATGATTTAACACAATTATTTACTCCATATTTATTATTATTTAAGTTGCTTAATGCATTAATATGTATTTTATGCTAAAATTTTAATTTTTTGATATTTCATGATTTTTTTTTCAAAAAGGAAGAAGAGGGGGGGGGGGGTGGTAATTTCATACATATTTGACTTCTTCTCCAGATCCACTGAACAGATTTTTATAAATTTGCTAGGAATGAAGTCCTAATTGTCCCCTACATGTACTTTTGTTTTTCGTCCTGATTCGTCACCAATGGCGCCATGAAAGGCAAAAGTAGGCCACATGGGTACATTCCTTTGACAAACTTCTTCTTTAGAGGGGAAGCACGAACAAACCGAAAGGATCAAGATGATCTAGAGAAATGTTGTTATTTTTGGTCCACTCCGAAGTCAAATTTTTGAATAACTTTGTTTGAAAATAACTTTATTAATGTGTGATTTTTGCATTCATTTACTGCATATTCGTCATATTTTAATTGTTCGATGGTTTGGTATTGACATTGAGTGAAAGAAGAAGGGGGATCTCCAACAATACCCTGTCGCAGCACCAACAGCAAAACACCAAATCACCCGATGCAAAAACGAAAAAGACGAGCATACTACGAGACGAAAAAGAGACATACGACATGTAAACATCAAACACAAAAGACTACACATAAACCGACGAGACCAATGGGCAACCGGTGCCGACTTTGGACGGCCATTTGCCACGCAATTAGCAAAAGGTGTGGTTATTCTGGATTACATGCACAAAACCCTCTCACATCTCCAATATCCCAGAGGTCTCGAAAAACGTACACTTGTGGTATAAAACAACCTCCTCCCTGTTAGATGATCGCACACAAATAAGACCGCAAAACGTATGAATTTTTATCTTTTGTTATAAAGGAGAGGGCTATTTCCATCAGTATTGAACTCCTTCTCTGAAACCACTGAAGGGATTTTGATGTGACTTGGTAGGAATGAAGTATTAATGTGTTGTTTTTGTCTCGATCCGTCAATAAGTCGCGCCACCTCATGGAGTAGGTTACCTCCTTTGACAAACTTTTTTCGGAACGGAAGCATGTATCTTCAAACCGAAATATCAGAATGATCTGGAAGGATATCTTTAGAAGTGTTGTAATTTTTTGTTCCAATCCGAAGTCAAATTTTTGACGTCTTTTTGGAATTTATTCGAAATGCTCATTTTTGTGTTACTTTGTGCACTCGTTTACCGCATATTTGTCACATTTAAGTTTTTCAATGGTTTAGTATTGACTTTATGTGAAAATTTGATTTTTTATTGATAATTAATTTTTATCTTATGTAAGAAAGGAGAGGGCTGGGAGGCTGGTGTTTCATACATAATGGACTTCTTCTCCAGAACTAATGGAGGGTTTTTATGAAACTTGGTAGATATGAAGTACTCATGGCCTCCTACACGTGTTGTTGTTGTTTTTGTTCGGATCTGTCAACAGATAGCGAAACCACAGGCAAAAGAATGTCGGGGGGGGGGGGGGAGGTTCCATCCTTTGATAAACTATCTCGTCAGAATCGAAGCATCTATCTACAAACCTAAGGCATCCGAATGATTTAGTGTTGTTTGTTTTTTGGTTCCACCCGGTAGTCAAAAATGTGTATTTGAATTAGTCGGAAATGTTAATTTTTTGACATTTCCATTGAATAGTACAATAAATGTATAATTTTATGCACTCTTTCACTAAAAATATGACATATGTAAAATTATACATGCAAACATGCTTTTCAATTGTAATTTTTATTCAATCTTATTTCATGTTTTTTCTAAGTACAAAAAAAGTGATAGGGAATCCTAAATTAGCAAGAGTTGTCTTACATCAATTGCTACACATCCTAATGCTACCTTTAGATAATTTCATTTGATCACAAAAATCTGGATCAGCTCTGGTAAAGTACAAATGAGTTAAAGAAGATCCTGACGAAAATCTCAACAGCACTCACAATAGAGCACCAAATTGAGCATTGATGGACTCCTAGCAAGCTAGATGTGGGACCAGGTGCCCGGGAGGAGTAAGCATCCCCTGTTGGCTAGCCGCACCCGCCGTCGACTTTCATGCATGAAAATGATCACAATATATAAAATACATGCACTGTCTGATGTTATGTCTATATAGAAAGTGCTATGGCGACCATGTCAGGGAAAGTATTCAAAACACTTATTGTCAAACCCCTCGCGGGGATCTATTTTACGAGCTCCACACGGCAAAGGGCATAAATGTGACACAAATGAGTTAAAGAAGATCCTGACGAAAATCTCAACAGCACTCACAATAGAGCACCAAATTGAGCATCGACGGACCCTTAGCAAGCTAGAGGTGGGACCAGGTGCCCGGGAGGAGTAAGCATCCCCTGTTGGCTAGCCGCACCCGCCGTCGACGTTCATGCATGAAAATGATCACAATATATAAAATACATGCACTGTCTGAGGTTATGTCTATATAGAAAGTGCTATGGCGACCATATGTCAGGGAAAGTATTCAAAACACTTATTGTCAAACCCCTCGCGGGGATCTTTTTTACGAGCTCCACACGGCAAAGGGCATAAATATGACACAAATGAGTTAAAGAAGATCCTGACGAAAATCTCAACAGCACTCACAATAGCGCACCAAATGAAACATCGACGGACCCCTAGCAAGCTAGAGGTGGGACCAGGTGCCCGGGAGGAGTACAATATTTATCATTACGCATTGTCAGTGTGGTAAAAGTGTGCATGGGTATCTGGTGAGCATTGTGCCCCATGGGGCTCTTGTTCATATGTACCTCTTCATTCTAAAACATGGGCTTGCCTTGTATATGGCATCTTTTATTGTTTTAAATTGATGCACTGATTAAATAAACAAATTGATTTAGTTTCATATGAAATATTGCTGCAAATAGAAAAAATTTGAATTGAATCTGTTATTATTGAACATAAACACGAAAGGTTTTTGCTAATAATCTTTCAAATTCGCATATAATGTTAGGTAACAATTGATCACTTGACCATTATAGCGATCTTTTCTCATTGTTTTGATATTAAAGATATGACTATTTCACATATTTAATAAAATGCTTTCTAAACTTCAAATGGTGATTGCAATCGAAACAGTCGAAATACAAAAAGCCTAAAGAGTATTTGTAGAACATTCTGTTAACCGACTTTGTTGACCATAAGAAACATTTTTGTACCCGTAAAAAGGTACTCAAGGGGTACGTGGTGGATCCCAATTGCTCCTCAACTTAATTAATGTGTGATTTTTTGCTCTCATTTAATGCATATTTGTCACATCTAAGTCTCTAATAGTGTTATATTGATTTGAATTCAAAAATTATTTTCTGATTGTTCATGATTTCTTTTTTAAATATGTTATAAGGAAAGGGGTGTACTTTGAAACATTTTGGACTTTTTCACCAAAACCAATGGAGGAGTTTAAATGTGACTTGGTACGAATGAAGGACTCATGGTTCCCTGCGAGTGTTGATGTTTTTTGTCCGGATATGTCAACAGGCGATATTTTATTATATTATTCTTAAATTATAAATAATTACGTTTACTGTGCGTATGAACCCAAGAGTTCTTGGCTTAAATCATAGAATCGGCACCCTGTTGTTCAACTTTTCATTCAACCATTTTGTCAGATAAAGGGGATAAACGTACTGTGTTTTGTGGTCCCGATAGGTATATGTTGGATATACTGTTGGAAATGCAGTTATACCGTCGGGACTTGTCCCCGACGGTATAACGTATATTTCCAACAGAATATCCAAAATATACCTGTCGGAACCACAAAACACAGTACGTTTATCCCTATTCTAATTCATGTGACATATTTTAACTTTTTATACCCCTCAGAGGGTCTCACGCATCGCTTTAGAGGTGTCGTTGCTACGAAGGACAAACAACGACCAACAGAAATTATTGCGCTGCAAAATATGAAATACAACTGCTTCGTATTTATTACAATGGCGAAAAATCAAAGTGTTATCAATAATAAACTTACTTGCTCTGTTGGTTACATGTGAAGAACGCCATTTACAACTCATACCTTGTAGATTTACGTCACAATACGCAAAAAGTGCGCTAAAGCTTGTAACGTGCAAATTTACGTAGGAATACATTTTGAAGTATGTCAAGTGAGTCGGTTTGCGGCATGTATATCGTCGTTATACATGCTTGTAGAAATCCTGTGAACCAATCAGAATGCGTGAAACAAACAAAATGAATTAGAATTTACGCTATATGAAAACATCTGAATACTGTACATTTTGCTTTTGACTAAAAAATGTTTCCCCCTTTTATATTTTCTCATTTTGTTTATTGGATATTTGCCATAGTTAAGAAGGGATGAGATCTCCAGCAAGACCCCGTTGCAGCATCAACAGCAAAACATCCTATGCAAAAACACAAAAGACGATTACAGCACGAGACGGAAAAGAGACACACGACATATAAACATCAAACACAAAAGACTACACATAAACCGACGAAACCAATGGGCAACCGGTGCCGAATTTAGACGGCCATCTGTCACGCAGGTAGCAAATGGTGTGGTTATCCTGGATTACGTGCGCACAACCCTCTCACTTCTCCAATTACCCAGAGGTCTCGCAGAACGTAGAATTGTGGTGTAAAACAACCTCCTCACTGTAAGATGAGGAGTTAAGTTACATAATGATTTGATTTAATTCTTAAATTTTATTTCTTTTTGAATTTTTCAATGATATTTTTATATCATAAATAGTCATACTAACATGTACTTTGCACATGACCTAAGATTTGTGGGTTCAAATCCCTGTTACATAGTAGTCCTTCCCCTAGCCATCTTTCCCCGGAAGAACGGCTATATATTCCCCAGGGGAAAATTCTGCTATGCAGTAGATATTCCCCCATGTCATAGTCGATATTCCCTCGGGGAAAAAAAACTGCTATATAGCCATGTTTCCCCTCTCGAAAGAATTCCAGAGTTTCAGTTAATATATTCTTAGCTTCCTTGTCGCAAAATAGCACGAAAATTTCAAACGCCTTATCCATACTCCTAGAACAGTCGACAAAATAATTATGTTGTTGTTTTTATTTAAAAAAATTAACAGCACTTCGGCTCATCCGATGCAGCGGACCCTGTCCTTTATCGACCAACGGACTACCATAGAGGTGCAGATGTTATTAATGCAAACAACAACGCATTCTTCACTTCCGGTGTGTGCTGAGCGGGCCGTATTCATATGGACGCCATAGGAACAACTCTTTTTAGGGTTGTCAGCGTAGCGTTGCGGTATCAGCAGCCTGCTTTGTATGCAAAGCGAAACCGCCGTACGGAGTAGAGCGACCTTAAAAATAATTATGAAAAATGCTTTTTTTTCATTTTTACACCCATACTTACTCAACTAAATTCTTTCATTAGGTACGGGATATCTTACCGAGTCAAGATCAACACCTCGTTTATTTTACTTGTACCTGAGATATTCGCCTTTAATTAGAAAAAACAATCTCAAAGGATTTTTTATTTTGTTTTCATGCAGATTTTTATTTTTACTGCTTGAAATTATAAATTAATCTCTATTGTAGCAATACAAAGGAAATAATGGGTAACTTGATTTCAACCATCGAAGTTGACCTAGACCTTTGACATTGGCGATACAATTTTCATTTTGACTATACGGTAAAATCGTACATAGAATAATTCAAATATAACATTTAACATTGGAGATGGACCTGATTTCAGTTGTCGCCCTTTGAGATTTGACCTTGATCTTATAGAACTAAGTTTATTGTACAAATACTTTATGAAATATAACATGTACATAGTAACTTAATCATTAAACTTGATTAATTTCAAGTGTTGACCTTAACTTAGAGGATTGGCCTTCATTTAAACGATTGACATGCATCAAGACGTTCATCCATAGCCTTTTAGAAGCAATTTTGCAAAAGCTTTGATTTTAGACAGACAACCCCCCCCAAACAACAGATATGCAGATATGAAAATAGACAGAAGAACAGAAAAACAGTAAATCAGATAGTCTAACAGAAAGACGAACAGACATACTGAGAGACAGACGGGCGGACGGAGGGACTGACAGATCAACTCACTTACAGACGTTTAAGTGTTTAACAGACAAACATACACAGACAATTACAAAGAGTAAATAATAGACACACAGACAAACACTCAAATAAATGCAGACACATAGAGACACACAGGCAAGCGCAAATAGATAAAGAGTCGGACAGATACATAGATATAGACTGACAGACAGACAGGCACATTTATAGACTGTCAGGAAAGGACAGAAAAACAGCAAAACAGAAAGACAGATAGAGACAAACAGACCGTTAAAGAAACAGGCAAACAAAACGACAAACTGTTTCAAACACTCCCTTTCACACATACAGACACACAGAAGATAAATACATTCAGAAAGATACAGACAGAAAGACAGACACATACACGTGCAGACATACACAGACATATATACGCAGACAGGCACATACAAACACTTAGAAAGGTACACCGACGCACTCATTCACTGACAGAAAAACACTAAAAGACCCATCCAGACAGACAAATACACTCTGTCGGACATATAAAAAATTACAAAGGCAAATATAGACAGATTTACAAAAAGACATACACAACAAAGGAGGGGATCTCTAACAACACCAGGTAGCACCCACTACAAAACACCAAAACACCCAATGCAAAAACACAGAACAGACAATCACAGAAAGAGACGCAAAATGGACAAGAAACACCAACGTACAACACATAAACCAACGAGACCAATGGGCAACCGGTACCCGAAGATGTGGTTATCTTT
The DNA here is from genome assembly GCA_033119305.1 of Pinctada imbricata. Lineage (NCBI taxonomy): Eukaryota > Metazoa > Mollusca > Bivalvia > Pterioida > Pteriidae > Pinctada > Pinctada imbricata. The sequence goes on from VSWD01000013.1 coordinate 37,309,645, forward strand.
AATAACGTGCGCACAATCTTCCCATTTTTTTTCGATTTCCCAGAGGTCTCGAAGAAAGTACAGTTGTGGTGTAAAACAACCTCCACACTGTCAGATGACCACACACAAAGAAAACCGCAAAGCGCAGGGGCCAAAGCAACGCAAATGAATATGTAAATGGATATAAAAGAGGGCGTAGGTAATACAATACGTGCTCTGTCGGCTGTAGCGAGCTCATGTATGTTATCACCCAATAAGTCCGACTGACATTCAGAGAGAACAGGTGGTCAGGACCCTGTCTTCTTTGAAGAGGTTTGGACAGGGCCCTGTCTTCTTTGAAGAGGTTTGGACAGGGCCCGTCACATTCAGTCACGTCGTCACAGTCAGTCAGAGTCACATAAAGACACAAATAGACAGGCACAAAGACAAACACAATTAAACTACAGAAGTACTCACTCAAATGCAGACAGATAAACACAGACGCACACTTTCTCGGGTACATAGAAATATAAAAAGACAGAAAGACAAACAGACGAAAACTCAGACAAGGCCTATATCTCTAACTTTATATCTTATTGTTATTTTTTTTTATTGATAGAAAGAAATACGAGGAAGTGAAGAACACATGGACGGACACATAGCCATAGGCAGATACACAGACATATTATCGGCATTCGGGTTAGATCTATATAATAACACAACGAAAAACTCTTCTCAACTCAATTTCATAAAAATGCCAAAATTCAATTAAACCATTAACGGTAGGGGGATCTCATATTGAGAAAAGACTACTATAAAGCAGTTTTTTTTTCTGCCAGGGTAAAAAGCTACTATACAGCTGTTTTTTCAGGAGAAAAAGCTACTATGGGGGAAAACTACTATATAACACCGGTGTGATATAGTAGTATTTCCCCTAGCCAGCTCCCCCCCCCAAATTGGGTATATAGTGGCTTCTCCCCGTAAAATCTACTATTATAATATTAAAGTAGTTTTCCCCGGGGGGAAATTCTGCTATTTAGTAGACCTCCCCCACGTTACAATAGATTTTCCCCTGGGGAAAAACTGCTATATAACCATTTTACCCCCTCGAATGAATTCCTGAATTTTATAAAATCTATGTTGTAAGAAAGCACGAAAATAGTCCTCCAATTCCAAACACAGCATGACTTGGGAGAAGATTTGAAATCAAAAAGTGGCTTTGATATTGACCTTGAGATTTGACAATGTCCTTGAAAAATGTAATTTTGAGTTATGGAATACATGTATAATATTTGCTTGGATAAAGAAAAAAATGAGTTGACTTGATTCAAGCATTGACTTGACTGAGTGAACTTTTCGAGTTGAGTCCATATCATATATAACCAATTGAAAATCGTTATTGAATGCAAAACAATAAAAAAGATGAAATTCAAACCAGTAACGGCAAGGGGTAGAATCTGCTATGGGGATAGAATACTATATTGCAGTTTTTCGCCAGGGGGAAAATCTACTATATAGCAGTTTTCCGGGTTAGAGGAAAGCTACTATAGGAGAAATTTACTATATGAACGGGCACCCACCCTGGTAAAATACAACAATCATTATGTACTTTCAATAATCATGCCTCCCAAAACACTTGTTGTTATTCCCTATTTGAATGTCTTTTCTCTTTTTCATGCAGACCAAAGAATCCTTCAGACATCTTAAGAATAGCCGAAGAAATGCTTGGGGAAAAGGGATACAATTTGTTGTATCACAACTGTGAACACTTCGCTTCCTTATGCAGATACGGCATTAAATGGTCCGAGCAGGTAAGATAGAATATATGAAGGACAAACACAAATCCAAATAGAAATTCAATACGATTAACTAAACGGGCATCCGAAACCTTTAAAATGGAAAACCGAACAAAATAAGAACATACTTTACTTTCATTTCATTTCAATTGTCATTCATGGTACATGGCTTATAAGTATATGTAATTAAAGTTTAGATACCTTGTCTTTTATATGCAATGTGTCTATAAATTGAATTATTTGCGACAGTGGTATTTTGAGGAAAACAATAGTTTTGTGAAAGAAAATCATCGTAAACGGGAAAATATCTATAACAGTTTTGAAAGTACCGATTTGGAAGATTTGAATATATGAATATATAGTGTTTGATGTGTCTTTCCGGATTCTGTTCATTTCAATATATATTTCTAAATAGATCTTTGTGTTCTTGGTCAATTGATTTGATTTTTTTAAAAGAAAATTTGATAAAATTTAAAGTAATTGGCATATGACGTTGTTTTCCCTTGTCATTACGCAGCCCTAAATATTTTTTTCTTTTTTTTCCTTTTTTAAAATATTTCAAACACATTCATTATGCACCAGACACGTAGGAAGTAATAATTTAATGATCAACAAAATAACTATAAGGTTTCCTTTTTCTGTTTTTTTTCTATTTTTCGCGAAATATGCCATTTCTTAAAATATTCAATACACACCAGCTTGTTGCAATCGGTTATTCTTTTAAACAAGGCAAACGCTTCAAAAGTGATTTCTAGACAGTTATATGCATGTCATAGAATTTTTGAGATGGGAATTATCACGATTTGGCCTTGCCTTCTCGACTTTTAGACTGAATAACTGATAAGTACTTCTTCGATGTTTATTATTAGATCCATTTACATAGAATTTGTTTTACAAGAGGTCGCTGCGTTTAAGGTCAGGGTGGCGACTTTTAATAGAAATGAGGTAGAAGAAAGATTGATATGTCCACATGTAGAGGAACATCTCCTCGAACTATTCAGAACAAAAAATTAAAATTTGCCCGTCTCGTTTTTTGGCTATAAACGTCCATTTTTGGCCTATTTTAACATTTTCGTCATTTTAGAGAATACCACATCATAACTTTACATACCTCTGCAATGTATTATTTCAAAAATTCATATATACCTTATTTTTCTTGATTCTTATAGCTTGTGTATGAATTAAAGCCTATTTTGAAAAATTCTGATAAAATAAACAGTTCTAAGGAGTGTGTTTTCTTATAAATACGTTTTGCTGGTTGCCATGGTAACAACTCAGTATTTTTTTAATAGCTAGAAGGTCGCCAGGTACACGATTGTTTCAATGTATAGAGCTATGATATTGCTCTATCATAAAGCAGTCAAACCATTATGTACCCGAATTCGTTTTTGAGCAAAATGACTGTTTCTATAAATAGCACAATATTTTTTTCAAAAAATCAACATATTGACCCAAAAACATAAAGATTTACTCCAAGCGGGTTGTGTGCATGTAATCCGGATAAGCACACCATTTGCCAATAGCAGAAGTAAATATATAATGATATTCTTTTACAAACACGTTTCCTATCTTAGTTAATGCATGCGGCTATTGATAAATCAAATTTAATGGAAAAATTAAGTTTTTGCAGCAATATCGAGGAGCATTGCCGATTTTGGTGTTTTCATAGGGTTAAAGGCTATTGATAAACGCATTGTTAAAAATAAATTACTGTAAAGACGTCATGAAGTGACGGCATCTTGACATTTTTTACAAAAAATGGCGAAAGTTACTCGAAAATTCTTAGGGGTTTCTTTTTGGAGAATTTGATGTTTCTGCATGTGTTAAAAAAGATAAAACGTATATGACAAAAAGATATAATAGGAATAGCACTTTGTAGCTATTGAATTGAAACTTGATAAAAAAGTTACAGATCCAGTTCGAGTTTCGGAAAAATTGACCTATTTGTAGCAGAGTTTTCGCCCTTATTCTGATTAAACAGGTAAATACTGTATAAATCTACATTAAATGAATTTATTTTAGGTCTATCATACGCGTATAATTACCATTTATATAATGGTTATCTATTCTGGTAAAGAATAGAATTATATTCATAAAACACTTCAACAGAAAATTTTGTTCATTTACGTGTACCATATCATAACATAAAAATAGCTTAAAATAGTTTCCTATAAAGAAAATTTAGACCATATTTAATCGAAGGGAATTCCCAGGCTAGAGATTATTTGCATATCACGTGATACGCTACTGTGATATTCTTCATTCGTAAAAATTAACACTTGAATGATTAATGTTTATTTTAGGTTGAGAAAGTTGAGAACGGAGTTCTGATCGCAATGCTGATAGGACTTGGAGCGGTTCTATTAAGTTTGCTTGGAGTCGTTTTAAAGAAATGAATAAACACATCTGCTCACAAAATTTTGCCAAAAAAAAAAAAAAAACAACAACAACAAAAAAACTGAAAGGGCATTGCAAAGTTCCTCGTTACGTTTTCTCTATCGATTCAAAATGACAATGAAATATACAACAATATGAATTCAATCCTATTGTATAGCTATACCCGACAAAAAAGAAACGCACCACTTTATCTTCATTCTATAAAATGTATGATATAATGTACACTAGGTATTCTATTCCTACTGATCATAAATCGGAAGTATACGAGCGACTTATTCTGTCAAACGCCAAATGAATCCGACTTTATTATAAGACACAACACCGTGTTGAAGACACTAGGTTCGAAACGCAATGTCACAAAAGAAGGGAGGATATCTCCAACAAGACCCTGTTGCAGCACCAACAGCAAAACACCAAAACACCCGATGCAAAAACACAAAAGACGACATTACTATGAGACGGAAAAGAGACATACGACATATAAACATCAAACACAAAAGACTACAAATTAAACCGACGAGACCAATGGGCAACCGGTGCCGACTTGTTATGGCCATTTGTCACGCAAACAGTAAATGGTGTGGTTATCCTGGATTACATGCGCACAACCCTCTCACTTCTCCAATTACCCAGAGGTCTCGAAGAACGTACAATTGTGGTGTGAAACAACCTCTTCACTGTTAGATGACCTCACACAAACAAGGCCGCAAAATGTAGGGGCCCCAGCAACACAGATGAATATGTAAATGGATATTAAAAGAGGGCGTGCGTAATGCAGTCCGTGCTCTGCCGGCTGTAGCGAGCTCCTGTATGTAATCACCCGAGGAGTCCGACTGACATTCAAAATTTAAGATTTCCGTTCACTTTTTAGAAATAGTAACAAGAGGTCCAAGAGGACCACAATCGCTCACCTGAAAACTACGTAAACTAAGCATATCAAACAAAAAAAAAAGTTTGTAAATGGAAAATAACCTGACTTCAGAGTGGAACAAAAAATAACAACACTTCTTAAGACATCTCTCTAGATAATCTTTATGCTTTCGGTATGTCGATACATGCTTCCGTTCTGAAGAAGAAGTTTGTCAAATGAGGGTACCTCCCATGATCTATTTTTGCCTGTGGTGGTGCCATCTGTTGACAGATCCGGACAAAAATCAGCAATACTTGTAGAGGACCATGATTACTTCATTCCTACCCAGTTTCATGAAAATCTATTCAGCGGTTCTGGAGATGAAATTGAATATGTATGAAAATCATCCCCCTTTTTCTTGAGTAATCTAAGTAACCCGAGAGGGACAGTTATACAGAAGCTAAAGCAAAATCCTGCCATTAAATTACAGTCCCCTTCCCCTCCCCTCCTTTCACTATGTTATTGATAACATTGATGTAAATGTAGAATTCTGTTTTTACATTAATATTTTCAGCTGCTCTCAATATCCTAATTTTAAAGTTATATATCTAAGTCTTCACAAGATGAATTTGAAAATACTTATTCATCTTTTTAAAATTATTTAGTTTCCTTTTGCATACTTATTTAATAATTTAAAATTTATAACATTCAAATGAATCGATAATCCAATAATTCTAACCTCAAAAACATATATCTATATTAAAGAAAGACAATTCTTGCATACATGAGTTCTGCTGTAATACATGTACCAACTATAAGAGTTCTCCCCCTCTTATACGAAACTAAAGTTACAAGGGTTAAAATTCCTGATACAGTATCACAACTTAAACCCACAAGCCTTGGGTCCATGTGCACAGTAAACATATCTATTCATGATTGAAAAAATACTCATAAAAATCTGTTCAGCAGTTCTGGAGAAGAAGTTGAATATGTATGAAAATCAACCCCCCCTTTCCTTTTCACATAAGAAAAAAAAAAATCATAAAAAATCAAAAAATTAAGATTTAAGTATAGGGGACCATGAATACTTCATTCCTACAAAGTTTCATAAAAATCTGTTCAGTGGTTCTGGAGAAGAAGTCGAAAATGTTGAAAAGTTTACGACGGACGACAGACGACGGACGACGGACGCCGGACGCCGGACGGTGCGCTATGACAATAGCTCACTTGAGCTTTGCTCAGGTGAGCTAATAAAGGGAAGAAATTTTTTCTGAAATCAAAAATGGAATTTGAGGTATTCAGATGATCTAAAAGAGCATAATAAGCTGACAAAATGGGAAAAAATGAAGAAACAAATTTGAGGAGTGCTGGTGCCGGGACTTGAACCCACAAGCCTTGGATCCATGTGCACAGTAAACATATCTATTCATGATTGAAAAAATACTCATAAAAATATGTTCAGCAGTTCTGGAGAAGAAGTTGAATATGCATGAAAATCACCCCCCTTTCCTTTTCACATAAGAAAAAAATTCATAAAAAATCAAAAAATTAAAATTTTAGTATAAAAGAAAGGAGGGGATCTCCAACAACACTAGGTTGCAGCACCCACAGCAAAATCTCAAAACACCCATGCAAAAATCACAGAACAGGTACCCACAGAAAGAGACGCAAAAGGGACAAGGAACACCAACTCACAACATAGAAACATGGAACATAAAAGACTACACATAAACCAACGAGACCAATTGGCAACCGGTGCCGACTTAGGACGGCCATCTGCCACGTAAATAGCAGACGGTGTGGTTATCCTGGATTACGTGCGCACAACCCTCCCACTATTCCGATTTCCCAGAGGTCTCGAAGAACGCACAATTATGGTGTAAACAACCTCCTCACTGTTAGATGACCACACACAAACAAGACCGTAAAACACAGGGGTCCAAGCAACACAGATGAATATGTAAATGGATATAAAAAGAGGACGTGCGTAATACAGTCCGTGCTCTGCCGGCTGTAGCGAGCTCCTGTATGTTATCACCCGAGGAGTCCGACTGACATTCAGAGAGGACAGGTGGTCGGGTCCCTGTCTTCTCTAAGGAGGTTTGGACAGGGCCCGTCATGGAGTCCCGTCGTCACAGTCAGTCAGAGTGCAAGTCTTAAGAATGCGCTCGTACAAGACTGTATATTGGTCAAGTACCAAGCTTAGTGTCCGTCTGGTGACATTAGGATCATACCCACGGTATAAAAGGCGTTTGATGACTCTGACGCTTTTCGATACATATGCTGTCTACCTTTGATCCTTCTGATTTTGTTAATTATGTCACCATAAAATGCAGGTTGTGAAATACCTAAAGTAATATACTCCGTTGCTTGTATGGGTCCGAATTTCAAAAGAAGTTGATCATAATTTTTGTAAAATTTCCAGAAAGTCTTTACTAGTTTGTGAAAGCGAAAACCTTGACCTAAAAGTTTCTTTGTAATTTGTAGATTTCTATTATGAAAATCCAAAACATCATTACATGCTCTAGCATACCGGATGAGCTGTGAAATGTAGATACCGTATGACGGTAATCTAGGGACATCACCGTCAAGCTAGGGGAAATTTACTATGTTGAATCCAAAATCATCTCGTTTGTCATATATACTTGTATGAATTTCTCCATTGACAATTTTGATATTTAGGTCCAAAAAATGGTGTTTCTGTGTCTGTAAAGTTTGCCTTGTTTAGAGTCAATTCTTGTGGATAAATAACATCTTTATACTTTTCAAAAACAGGATTATCGATAGTCAGAATATCATCCAGGTACCTAGAAGTACCAATGAAGCATTTCACATGATCATGTTTTCTTTGCTTTTGAAGATTTTGAATAAATTCTTTTTCATATGTGTATAAAAATAAATCTGCAACAAGAGGCGCACAATTTGTACCCATAGGAATCCTACAACCTGCTTGTAGAGATTCTCACCAAATCTTACATAAATGTTGTCCAAGAGGAAGGACAAGGCACTACACAGGTCGCTACATGTCCATGATTTGTATGATTTGTATTCTGTAGCGGAAAAAAACCCTTTGATTCAGATGAACAAATATAAGTTTTCCCCTCTCGATTATAGCACCATTTAATGAGTTTGGACAATTGATCATTGATCTTGTCGTGAGGAAGCGTGGTGTACATATTTGAAAAATCGTATGAAGAAATCGTATTGGCTTGAAAATTTCTAGATTTCATTTTGTCAATCACATCCCCGGAATTTTTTATAGACCAAAATAAATTTACATCATTCCTCTTAAGAACAGTTTCACAATATTTTGCAACGTGTTCCTTTACCGCTTAAAATACATATCAAAGCATTTAGTAACTTAAATGTCATAAATGTATAGTAAATGAATGTGTAAAACCCTACACATATTGAGTTATTTAAAGAAATAATGAAAAAATGTGCATTTCTGACAAAGTCCGAAAAGACGTCAAAAACGTGTCAAAAATTTGACTTCTGAGTGGAACCAAAAATAACAACACTTCTTAAGACATCTCTCTAGATCATCCTGATGCTTTCGGTTTGTCGATACGTGCTTCAATTCTGAAGAAGAAATTTGTCAAAGGAGGATACCCCCTGTAACCTACTTTTGCATATTGTGGCGCCACCTGTTGATGGATCCGGACGAAAAACAACAACAAAGTAGGGGACCATGAGTACTTCATTCCTACCAAGTTTCATGAACATCTGTTCTGTGGTTCTGGAGAAGAAGTTGAATATGTATGAAAATAACCCCCCTCTTCCATTTCACATAAGAAAAAAATTCATAAAAACTCAAAAAATTGAAATTTTAGAATCAAATACTTATCAAAGCATTTAGTTACTTAAATGTGATAAATATGCAGTAAATGAATGTGTAAAATCATACAGTTATTTAGTTATTTAAAGAAATAGTGCAAAAATGTGCTTTCTGACAAAGTCCGAAAAGACGTTAAAAACGCGTCAAAAATTTGACTTCCGAGTGGAACCACCTGTTGATGGATCCGAACGAAAAACAACAACACTTGTAGGGGACCTTGAGTACTTCATTCCTACCAAGTTTCATGAAAATATGTTCAGTGGTTCTGGAGAAGAAGTCGAAAATGTTGAAAAATTTACGACGGACGACAGACGACGGACGACGAACGCCGGACAGTGCGCTATGACAATAGCTCATTTGAGCTTTGCTCAAGTGAGCTAAAATCTGTTAAACCTAACCAAATTGATCTATCATGCATTGCCATTTGTGTTTTCAGTTATAATTAACAATTTTCACTGAATATAAATTAATTTATTGCTTCAAATGAAGTCATTAAACACAAAACCTAAATATCATAAAAACATCCCAAACATCAACTCTTTTGAAAATGAAGTCCGCGATTTGATATTTTTCTCTCATAAATGTGTCACAAAGTACAAAATTACCCTACTGCAGCTAGTATAGAAAAAACACGTTTTTTTCGGCATTATCGTTGTGCTATGTAGCGAAAACATGATCGAACTGTGTTTTATCGTCGGAAGTTCGAGTGCTTAAAAAGGAAAACTATAATCAAACGTCTAACTAAATATTCATGATCAATTGAAAAATAAATCCACGTTTCTGTTGTTGTCGGGTATATAGTTCAAGCACTTTAATAAACATGAAATGATTAATTTTCCATGTTATCATGTCGAATGTGACATGCGAAATATGCTCCAACATGTATTCTTATACTATATTTTATAATGAAAGAGCCATTAATGTAAAAGTATTTGCATTATTCACAACATTAACAGTTAAAAGAAGGGAAGGCATCTCGAGCAAAAGACTCGGATCCAGCACCCATAGCAACATAAAATGTAAAAATGCGAAGAAGATAAGTACAGCAAGAGACGCAAAAAAAAGAAAAGGAGTTCCGAAGATCAAACACTACATCAAATCACCACACAAAAAGACTAAACATCAGTCAACGAGACCGATAAGCAATCGATACCTACTGAGGAAGGTCATCTGCCAAGTTAGCAGCAACGCATGTAGTAATCCGGATTAACCGCGTATAACCACCCGACTTAATCGGTTACAAAGAGGTCTGGAGCAATGCATCAATGAATAAAACGTTGAAATTTGCGTATAGAAAATTATGATCGTATCTCATCAGATCTTTGAAATTGTTTTAAAATGTTCGCCAAGACGTCCTTTAAATGTTACACGTTTTCAGATTTATAGCATCATTTTTAAAGAACATGAATTTGCAGCATGGTCCAGATATACGTACACATACTTAACCCTCGTCAGTGATCCTAAATGAATAAATCTTTCAACTCTGACACGTCCTTAACAAATATGACGCACGAACTTAAACATTGAATTTTCCTGTATATTATTTTTACAACAGGGGCCAAAAAGGTGTCAGATAATATTAAGGATTCCGACTATTCGGTCGGAATACATTCTGTTATTCTAATGTCGTTTCTTAATTCTCCTTATAATCATTAAGGATTCCGACTATTCCGTCGGAATCCTTTCTGTTATTTCAATGTCTTTTCTTTATTCTTCACGCTACAGCTAAGCTTTCAAAAGATTTAGATTAAGCTTAATGATATAATCTCTAAAAGATAACTTTTCTTCGTGACCTTAGTTCAAGGTCAAAGTTTCATTTTCAAGGCCACAAAAAACTTTTGCCCATAGGACGAAGGTTTTCAAACTCAGAGCTTAAATATTCCAAGAACAAAAGTCTTTCACTTGACCTAGACCCAAATTCATAAGCACGATTTCAAGCTCAAAACAGACCTTTGTTGATTATACATTCAGAATTCAAAACAATCTGATATATAATATAGTATATGTGACCTTGGCTCAAGGTAAAAGAAGGGTTACGAAGCCCCTAGAACGGCCCTGCAATTTTCCTTAAAACTTAACTGAAAGAGAAAAACTTGATATATTTCATAAAATATAATGAATATTCCCGCTTTAATGAAAGGAATATATCACCCAGCGAAGCTTATGATTTTGACCTTATTGACAAAACATGGTAAAAATGCTCGAGAATGTCTCTTTAGCGGAGAATTTCGATATGACCACAAGCGTCGAGAAACAACGACTTCTATGACAAGAAGATATAAGAATTATCTTTCATTTGTACATTTTTCATGTTTCTCGATGCATGTGGCCAATACTTATGTGACAGTTCTACCTAATTGAAGCGGCGGGTGTTGCAGTAAGTGTTTTGAATATTTTCCCTGACATGGTCGCCATAGCACTTTCTATATAGACATAACCTCAGACTGTGCATGTCTTGCATATATTGTTTTCATTTTCGTGCATGAACATCGACGGCGGGTGCGGCTAGCCAACAGGGGATGCTTACTCCTCTCGGGCACCTGGTCCCACCTCTAGGTTGCTAGGGGTCCGTCGATGCTCAATTTGGTGCTCTATTGTGAGTGCTGTTGAGATTATCGTCAGGATCTTCTTTAACACACTTGCATATAGGCAGGAGATGCTTATTCTTCCTGGGCACCTGGTCTCACTCCCATATCCGGAGCTCGCTTCTTTTCATCTGATGGAGGTTTTTGTTTGTTTGCTTTGGTTCATGTTTTATCCTGATTTTGCGGCATTCGGTTTCTAATTTTCTGAATTATCGATTTTGTGCTGTATACAGGGATATGGTCATTATCCATATTTGTCATTTTAAAAAAAACATGAAGGTTTTGCGGCAATTTCTCGGAAAATTTCCGATTTTGGGATAATTGTATTATTTACAAAAGCTCAACACAAAATTTAGTATAGAACTTTACAAATTGTCAAATCAAAAAATTATTCATTCAAATGTTCAGAAACAGGGTCAAATAAGGGGGTTTGTGGCCCTAACCCTGTCATTCTCTCAAGGTCACTGCAAGTCTTTGCTCATAGAACAAAGAGTGTCTGACCCTCAGACACCATAATTCGCAATAATGTTCCTTGCATCAAGCTCTTTCACCTTGAACTTGACTTAATGTCATTGACATGGTTTTAATGTCCGACCTTGGTTCAAGGCGAATGTGTAATTTTCAAGGTAATTTAATTTTCAGCAACAGATTAACAACTTTATTTACTACATAGGAAATTAATAAAGCTATCTATTTTTCCATCTCCTTTCTTCGGATTTAAACATTCCAGTTCCTAAGAAGATCTTTAAAGCAGGAATCCATCTGTTGCTTGCAACAATAGCCATCTAGTTAAGGATTCCGACTATTCCGTCGGAACCCTTTATGTTATTTCAATGTCTTCTCTTTATTCTTCTTCTTCTCCTCATTGTTACTTTTATTCTTACCCCCTATACATCCAGACCTTTCACGGACAATCCTTTTGTAAAATGACAAAAAAACATAATGCAATGTGAAAGAGCATTAAAAGATACTTCCTTACCTTTTTTATTTGTTGATATATTTACCCCAGCCCCCACTAGAGGTCATCAAAGGTACATAGAGGCTATTCTTAATTGAATAAACATCAAAGTTATTCAGTCTCAAAGTCAAGAAGGCAATGCTAAATTGTGAGAATTCCCATAGGAGTGGTTGCGAACCCCGGAATGAACAACATTCCGAAGTGAGACCAGGTGCCCGGGGAGAGAAAGCGTCTCCTTATTGCATGTAACACCCGTCGCAACAGCTCCATGGAAACTTGTCAAATTCAGTGATTGTCTCGATGTACATTTTGATGTACAGATCAGGTAAGTATGTCTTGTTTGATGATGACGACAGCCATTCCATCACAATGTAGAATGTCAATGACCATTCTTGAAAGGGGGATCTGATATGCTTTTTTAATATCCCCGTAGCTCATCGAGCGTACTCCTCACATGCATCCATAATTATTCCAAAGTTTTCCCGCCATGTGAAGGAACGGTGTTCACTGTACCTTTACTAAGAAGGTTCCTAAGTTTATTGATACTAAGCTTAAATTCACCAGTAATCACATGACCACACGGTTGGAGGATGAAATCAGAGGATGAACATGTGCATTGTATGGAATTTTGTGAAAGGTGGTGCACATCTAGACCTTTCAAATTCTGTTTATAATTAAACATTTTGGAAGCAACGGATTGTGTATATGTATAGGAAATGCAAGGCGACTCCTGGTATTTTAAATAAGGAGGGATTTTATCCTTGACAGAACTGTTATCTAGAATGTTGCTTAAACTCAGAGAATCGATCTCCTTATTTGCAAATTTGATTTTAAGGAATGGCCGATTTTCACTGCTAACAGCGCAGGAGCTCGATGCCAACAACCCTCAATGACACCCGCCCCTTTCCATCTCTCTCTAGTCAAAGTACATGGAAAATCATGATTCATTTCGGAAATATAGTGGCCAACTTGATCGATATGATTACACAAAATTAACTTGGTAAAAACTTGCAAAAGTAATCGTATTGGAATATCCTTTCTCATCTTTAAACTTTCCAAAAATGTATAAAAATATTCCATAGCAAACCATCGTAAACAAGCCATTTAACATGATCGATTGACAGAATGGACTCATTTATTTCATGTGCAACGTCGAAGTAGTCTGGAAATACGTAATGTAACTAGGAAAGCTTTTATCTGATTGGTCAAGTATGTTTAGGAAGCGGTAAATTTTGAGTAGAAAATGTCAATACATGAGACATGTCAATTAACGGCATATTTTTTTGGTGAGAAATGTATTTGTAGATCGATTATTTTACAATTCCTAAACAAAGAATATGGACCTTATCATAGAAAAGAATATATAACAAAAAGATATTTGATTCAGGATAGGGAAATCCCCTCTCTGTATCTATTTCTAAACTTCTGGTCTACTTTGACGTTGCAAAGAAGAAAATGGCCTGTTTTACTGAGTTTTAGGGTGTTTTGCCTTGATATATTTAGAAATGTTTTATAACTTTTTGGGTAGTTTTAACATGATAAGAAACACTACAAGCACAGTATCAAAATGCAGATGCCTTCCTTCCTACAGAAAGGCAGTAAACAACACGAAACTGAGGATTCCAATAATTCTAGACATGTAACAAAGGTAATACAGAATATCTATTAATACTTATAAAATAAATGACCTTAAATATTGACTTTGAATGATAATATCTAATGTGTTGAAGAATGTCACGTCATAACATGAAAAATAAACAAAAAATGAAAATGAAAACTTTACTGGATTGTTGATGATTTTGATATAATGGCATACTTCCGTTTATTTGTAAAATATATACTATCATGATAGTTAAACTAGCTTTTATCAAACAGATCAGATGGATGGTCGAGTCGGCCAATGGGAGACTGAAGTCGTGGAAATACTTGGACAGAGTCCTGCCAAACACTCAATTGCCGTACATAGGAGATTATGTTCGCATCGTGTGTGCTCTGTGCAACCGATATCGGCCCCCATTAAGCAGAAGAGAGGAGGAGTCAGTTGTAGTCATGGCTGCTAAATGAAACATCTAAGTACACAGAGCAATACTATCCAACAACGAATTTCAAATGAGGGGTTAGACAAGCGCAGCCATGAATAGGTAAAGATGAATGAATGCGGGCTTATCCCAGAATTCCCTACATATACAGAAGACGAAATACGGGAGCTAACACTTGGCGTATACATGTACCAGGTGCAAACAGCCAAAAGCTACTCACAGGAACACGTATCTGAGGATGGCGAATACGACATTTTAATTGACAATGTCAATGACGATCTCCTAAGTGCAAAGATACAGTCCCGTCATACGTCGGCCAAACAATACAAGTGTTGGATAGGGTACTTTATTATATGATTGGAAAATTTGCCCATCCCTGATTGGCTGAAATTATATCTAGAGCTTCGAAATATATCGCTATAACCCCCCTCCAGAGAGCTAAATTTAAAACAACCATTATATTTTCGTCAGTATCTTTCTAAAAATAGAACAAAAGATCCAAACTTGAAGTCTCGCCGAAGCAGGTAAATAATTCAAATCTCATTGGCTGATATAAATATTCTTGCCAATCAAAAGGCTTTTTACAGCTGCTACTTGTCTGTTTACAAAATGGCTGCAGACGACAATAAGCGGTTCTGTACATTAAACGAAAGTGATTTTCAAAAACTAATTGAAAGTAGGGATGCAGCTAACACAAAGAAGGCCACGACACATGCAGTAAAAACGTTTAGAGCATATTTAAACGAAAAAAGAAAGTATATCGATTTTGAAGACTTTTCTACGGAGGAATTGGACAATGAACGCAGTAGATTTTACGTGGAAGCAAGAAAAGAAAATGGCGAACTGTACAAGAAGTCAACACTTTTGGCACTACGACATGGCATTAGCAGACGTTTGCAGGCTTGCAGTGGTATTGATATCATCAACGACAAGGCCTTCACAAAATCAAAGACGTCGTTTCTGGCGGCCTCGAAGGAGCTTAAAAGAGAGGGCAAAGGTGGGATTGATCATTACCTCCCTATAGATTCTGATGATCTGAAGAAGATGTATTTGTATTTCGATAATGATGTCAAACTACAAGAAAAGGTGTTTGTAGACATTGTACTGTATTTTGGGAGAAGAACGCGTGAGAATATACATCTGCTTAAAATGTCTGACTTTTCTGCCAAAAGAGATGGAGAAGGAAATTTGTATATATACATGGATAAGGATGAGCTGACTAAAAATCATCAGGATGACCCAAACTCAGCAGAGGGCAGAATGTATCAACTTATAGGTGAGGCGATTTTAATAAATGTTCATAACTGTTTTATTGACATATACTAGATACTCTTATGACAGTAAAAAGTTAAGAAATACTTGAGTAATTTGGGTAAGGTTATAGAAAACCAAAAAAATATACATCATCATATTTCAGAGTTTGATTTGTAGAAATGTTTGTATGTATCAATATAATGTAGCTTGAAATATCTTACAATGAAATTCAAATTGTTTGTATTTTTATATGATCCTTTGTGTCCTGTTCGATCTTTTATGAAATATAAACGCGTTCTGAACCCAGACTGCAACAGACTTTTCCAAAGACCAAGCAGAGGAAGTACAAAGTGGTATGATAATGTCCCATTAGGATACAACAGCATAGCTGAAATGATGCCCAACATTTCGGAGAGAGCTGGCTTATCCATTAGATATACAAATCACTCTTTAAGAGCAACAGCTGTGCACATTTTGGATGCAGATGGTAAATTTTCAAGTCCACATATAATATCTGTAACTGGTCATAAGTCAGAAAATAGTTTGAAAACATATACTGGTTACACTGACCCAAAAATCAAACGAAAAATGTCTGAGACATTATCTTCTAATCTGAGACTAAATCAGGAAACTTGTGAAACAGCAAGCAGTACGACTGTTCACACAGAAAGTCCTCTCCTGGACATGATTATGATAGAGTTCGAGCCGTTGACAGATGCTCAATTCAATTCACTTGTCGCAGATATGGAATTTGATTCAAATATGTGTGCTCAAAATGAAAATGTGCAAATATCAAGAGGATCAAATAGTCAGAATGTTGGAAATCAAGTTCTCCCTGTAAATAAAAGATCAGCCCCTTTGATGGCTCACACAAATACATGTAATACGTTGAATATTAATAATCTAATAATCAACATTTAGCACAATATCCACAGCAATCTTTACTCATGCCTCAGCTTCATAATTGTTCTAACATCAGAATCAATTATAACTTCAAATAACATTGCTACATGTATTATATTACAAGAACTGCCATTCTGTGATAGAATCTGTGATAGATGCTCAACATAGTGCTCTATTGTGAGTGCTGTTGAGATTATCGTCAGGATCTTCTTTAACTCATAGAATCTGTGATAGAATCTGTGATAGATAGAATCTGTGATAGCTAATTCTGCGATACATTTGAAGATTTTCGTGTTACTTGTTTTGTTGATTTCATATTAATAATAGTTAAAATCTTACTTTATTATTGATATTATGCAATTAAATGAAATATGTAACTGAATTTTTATCTTTGATGAATCAAAATGAAGAAAGGAGTCTCAAATTTCAAATATAGTGTGATAATGAAACTTCATTATCTGAAACATGGATGCCTGATGCAGAAATATGAAGTATGTCCAGAGGGCTGCTCTCTGACATTATGTTGTCATAGCGATCCTTTTGTTAGTCTAATGTTCCAATTTCTGTCATAGTGAACAGCCCTCAGGATATGATATTCACTTCGGCCTACGGCCTCGGTGAATATCATATCCTTCGGGTTGCTATACTGCTATATCCACCTCACAAAAGGTAATTAATTGTATATTGACGGAGCCGTGCAATCCTGGCATTGCAAGTGTAAAAGTGGCTCAAGAGTTGTTGGGTGCTGTGCCCATATAGCAAGTGTCATATGGTATATGTCATATGCACGGCACTTGCCTGATTTCACAAAGGGTGTTTGGGACTGGGGTGTGGGTATTTTGGATGCCAGAAACGTTCCAGATCCAATCTGAGAGTGAGGAGGAAAACACAGTCACATGGAAGAATGAATTTTGATTAATTGTTTACTCAGGCGTTACTGAAATAGATTTACAAATGTTAAACGCATACATTTTTCTTACAAAGAATTCAATATTGATTTTATTCATTTACCCATTTTATACTGCTACAAAACTAGGTTGGAAAAGATAGTAACTTCGTCTGGGGTCAGTCTGACATTCCGTCCGTCTTTCTATTACATCACTACATCTGCAGATTGTTGTAGTATCCAAATCATCTAAGGTCACATTTTAACTTGATCACTTGATGTATAAGTCATATTTCTATAACTTATTTAGGGTTCTAAAACGACGAACCTCAAAATTCAACGTAGATCAAGGTCACGTTAAAGATCTGATAGAAAAATAAAAATTCGTTCTCAGAATCATTAAATGCAGTTATACGTACAGCTGGAATATCTACTATAACATTGTTTTGAGTATCTATGTTTCAGATCATGATCAAGTATTAGTTACACGTAAGTTACATTTTCATCGCAAAGATTGGGTCCAACCCTAACAGGATGTTAGTCCAACTTACAATTTGGAGGAACAAAATTATCGCCAAGACTCGGGGATTTTAACACACAACTCGTTTCATAATACATCATATGAAATGAAAAAGTATTTGAGATCCTATATTTATTACGTATCGTATCAATTAGTTAAAACACCGAATTTTTGTAGTTAACATGAATGTTACATCCTCGTAGACATGATGGTTGATATATTCATGAAGAAGTTAGATACAAATACCATACCAAAAGAAATACGTACTACGTATACATACAACAAAATGTACACATGACGTCAAATGACGTCACCAAACTTACGTCGACTTTTAAAAACAAGGATGTATTCAAACGTTTATTAAAAGGGATAGAAATTTCCGATTTGAAAAAAATGAAACTGATTTTTGATCATGAGATCTTATACTTTAAGGTAACAAAGTTTTAACTAATTTTCTGATTGGGCCGATTTCGGCACATAACGGACCTACTCCTTTATTTGCAAAATAGATTATTTACGAAAAATTCGATGTTCAAGCGAGGCCGTTATATTTCATTCAATATGGATAGTGTATGTCCTTTATGTATAAGGAAAGTAGGGGCGTATATTCTTGTGGATCGTTGGCATCGAGCTCCTGTGACTAACAGGTATGTCAGATTTGACGGGCTTAAAAAGTATGTTTGGTGAGATGTCCAGAATAATACTTTGCAGGCGATATTCTGATGAACCGGTGTCGGTAAAATATAAGATCATTGATGATTCGTAAAAGTCATGTTATATCTTTAAAGGAATAGAGTACAACTTCGTACGAATATGACGAAGACCTAACTGTTGGTTAACAAATGGCAAAAGACCGTCGAAAGATATATCATGAATATCTGGCCTGTTGAATTTTCTTATACCATGACTTCGACGTCTTCTTGTTGTTTGATCAAACAACCGCAATATATTTACCGGCATCCAGGACTCGACAGATTTCCTATTTTTTTAATATGGTCGGTTCAACCATTGGGGCAGCTGTGCCCAATTGTCGAATCCAGTGATCTTCTCTTTTTCGTCTATACGGAGTACTGAGGTTCGGATTGTTAGTTTGACATAATAATTTTCACCCTCTTTGGCCACATTACATTGTTTAGATTGAGGATCACTGACGAGTTGAGTGCCCTAAACGTGCATGTCTGGTCCATGTTGCAAATTTTTCCGTTTATAAATGATGCTTTTGAATTTGTAGACGTTTAACATTGCTAGAGTTGGGATCAGGTGCCCGGAAGGAGTCTGTTTCGCTAGCCGCATCCACCGTCGATGTTCACGCATAAGATGAAAAAGTAATATCGAACATACATGCTCTGTCTGAGGTTATGTCTATATAGAAAATGCTATGGTGACCATGTTAGGGAAAAATATTCAAAACACTTTCTCCCCTCGCGGGGTACTTTTTACTAGCTCCACATGACAAACTTTTGCCTATTGAACATAGACTATTTGATCTTCAGAGTTCAACTTTCATACATATAATCGTTTAACTATGCAATTTAACACTGACTTTGATTCAAGTTCATTATCTAGGTCATTGTTATGGTTTCAAGTTCAGAGCAGAATTTGGCCGTTTAAACATATCAAGATTATAATCTCGGGTTGTCAATGTTTAATCGTGACATTGGGTCAAGATGACATTTTCAAGGTCATTCAAATTTCAGCATCAGGTCAACAACTTTATTATCTAAATAGGGAACTAATCAAACTATTTCTTTTTTCCATCTTCTTTATTCGGATTTTAACTTTTCAGTTCATAAGAAGATCTAATAAAGGAGGAATCTTGCAACAGTAGTCACCTAGCTTGTTAGTATAATTAAGAATTCCGACTATTCCGTCGGAATCCTTTCTGTTATTGCAATGTCTTGTCTTTATTCTTATTATCATTATTTCTATTCTTACCCCCTATTCATCCGCATGCTGCAATGTGATAGAGCATTAAAAGATATTTCCCTATCTATTTGTGTTTGTTGATATATTCGCCCATGTCCCGCAATTGGTCATCAAAGGTACATACAAACTATCCTTAATTGAACAAACATAGCCTTAGAAAGATAACTCTTTTATCCTTGATCTTGGTTTCTTTTTCTTTTTCTTTTTAAATCACTTTGTGCGGCTAGCCAGCAGTGGATGCTTACTCCTCCCGAGCACCTGGTCCCACCTCTAGCTTGCTAGGGGTCCGTCGATGCTTAATTTTGTGCTCTATTGTGAGTGCTGTTGAGATTATCGTCAGGATCTTCTTTAACTCATTTGTGTCACACTTATGCCCTTCGCCGTGTGGACCTCGTAAAAAAGTTCCCCGCGAGGGGTTTGACAGTAAGTGTTTTGAATATACTTCCCTGACATTGTCGCAATAGCACTTTCTATATAGACATAACGTCAGACAGTGCATGAATTTTATACATTTTCATTTCCATGCTTCACAAACATCGACGGCGGGTGCGGCTAGCCAACAGGGGATGCTTACTCCTCCCGGGCACCTGGTCCCACCTCTAGCTTGCTAGGGGTCCGTCGATGCTTAATTTTGTGCTGTATTGTGAGTGCTGTTGAGATTATCGTCAGGATCTTCTTTAACTCATTTGTGTCACACTTATGCCCTTTGCCGTGTGGACCTCGTAAAAAAAATCCCCGCGAGGGATTTGACAGTAAGTGTTTTGAATATACTTCCCTGACATTGTCGCCATAGCACTTTCTATATAGACATAACGTCAGACAGTGCATGAATTTTATACATTTTCATTTCCATGCTTCACAAACATCGACGGCGGGTGCGGCTAGCCAAGAGGGGATGCTTACTCCTCCCGGGCACCTGGTCCAACCTCTAGCTTGCTAGGGGTCCGTCGTACTTAATTTTGAGCTCTATTGTGAGTGCCGTTTAGATTATCGTCAGGATCTTCTTTAACTCATTTGTCTTCTTGCTATCATCTATTTAAAGGTCAAGTTCTCATTTTAAAGGTCACAACAAACTTTTGCTATAGAACAAAGACTATTTAACCTTCAGAGTTCAAATTATATTAATACATATAATCTTTGAACAATGCCCTATTACCTTGGCCCTAACCCAAGGTCAAAGTTTCATTCTAAAGATCACAACAAAATTTGCCAACAGAACAAAGACTATTTGATCTTTAGAGGTCAAAACTTCACTTAAATGTTTCTTTTATCAAGCTTTTCCGTCTTGACCTTGACCCAAGGGCACAGGTATGATTTTGTATTATTTCAAGGTCACAGTAGTATATTTTTGAATAAGACGTTAGGCTTGCATGAAAATAATCTCATGATTCAATGATTAATCGTGACCTTTGTTCAATGGGAAATTGTCATATTCAATTTTATTCAATGTCAAATTGTCATATTCTTGGCCATTCAACTCTCAGCAATAGTTCAATAACTTTATTTTCTAGATCGGGAACTAAAAAAACGCTATTTCATTTTTCAATCTGCATTATTTGGATGGAACATTTCAGTTTATGGGAAGGTCTAACAAAGGAGG
Source organism: Pinctada imbricata (assembly GCA_033119305.1). NCBI lineage: Eukaryota > Metazoa > Mollusca > Bivalvia > Pterioida > Pteriidae > Pinctada > Pinctada imbricata. Next base: position 37,331,155 of record VSWD01000013.1, read on the forward strand.
AATTTGTATGTTGCTTGCAACAGTAGCCATCTGTTCTCATTATTCTTACACCTTTTTATTTCCAGACACTTTATTCAAAGGTCTTTTAACACAGAGCAAAGAGAATGGTACGATTAGAAAGAGCAAACAAATACCTTCTGAGGCTATTTTTTGTTTGTTTGTCGATAAGTTCATCAATGTCCACGCTAGAGGTCATCAAATGTCAAATCGTTAAAGTCTTATAACTTCCATATTAAACGATTTAAACGAAATTTGTTTCATATTGTTCTTGGAAAATTTCCAAACTCTTATATGCTTACATGTTCGATAAAACATTTATAGTTTTCGCGCTTTTTCAAGTTGAAAACGGAACTTTAAATTGGCACAGTACCAATTTCTACAGTTTTTGAGATTTTGAAATGAAACTTGGATGGTAGCTTACTTTTGGGGGAGACATTTAATGTTGACCTATTTTCAAGGTCAAATTCCTATTCATGGTAACAACAAACCTTTGCCTATAGAACTATGTGACTTTAAGAATTTAAACTTCATTCATATAATCCTTAAGCTCAAATTGCCATTCTCAAGGTCACAATACCCTTTTTCCTTTAGATCAAAGACAATTTGAAATTGAAAGTTCAAACTTCAAACAGAAATACGTGTCTGGTGCAGGACAAAATTAGTTTGACTTTTCTTCATGAAAGTATAGAGTTGGAACACTACCGTACTTCCGGTCTTTCAACTTGACCTTGACTCAAGGTCATTTGTTCGATTTCAAGGTCACAACAGACTTTTGCTGATAAAATGTTTAGCTTTGAACAATCTGGATGGAAATAACATCCAATACTTATCTTTTATCCGTGACCTTAGTTAAAGTCAGATAATCATTCTCAAGGTCACCAAAAATTTACTTGTACTCATAGAATACGCAATTTTGACCGCATACAATTTATTCTTCACACAAATGGTGCTTCTTATTTTAAGTTAGATGGTGTAAGAAAGATAATCTCTTGTTCTATGTTTCAGTTCCTTCTAAATATGGAAGCGTTCCAACTCTATACCTCCCGAAGAAAATTTCAAACCATTTATTATGCACCAGACACGTGTTAGTAGCATGACTTTGTGATTTCATGCTGTTGTCATTTCTGTGTCGCCTGCGAAGAATAGCGACACTTAGGGATCACTTTGGCCTTTATCAGTCAGTCAGTCAGCCAGCCTGTCTGTCACACTTAGGGTGTCACATTCCATACCTTTTGATTGGTAAGTAATAGGGCTTTGATATTTCATATGTGCATTCCTTGTGACAAGACCCTTCTAAACATACCATAAGTTTAACCTAGTGACCTTGACCTAGATATTTGACCTACTTTTCCAAAACATAAAGATTGGCTATATCTTGATTGGTAAGATATAGGGCTTATATATTCCCCACTTTTATTTCTTGTGACTAGACCTTTCAAAAAGTACCATCAATTTTGACTTTATGACCTTGACTTAGATATCTGACCTACTTTTTCAAAAACATTAAGATTTGCTATATCTCTTAATTGGTAAATGATAGGGTTTTGATATTTCATATGTTTATTCTTGTGACTAGACCTTTCTAAACATACCACAATTTTTGAACTTGTGACCTTGACCTAGATAATTGACCTTCTTTTCAAAAAAGATAAGATTGGCTATATCTTTATATGTTTGATTTGTAAGTGATACGGCTTTGATATTTCACACATCTTTTTCTTATGATAAGACCTTTCTGTTGTTACCAAATTTTTAGGTCGTGAACTTGACCTGGATGATTGACCCTCTTTTCTGAAAATATGAGATTGGTCATATTTTTCAATCATGGAGTAAGAGGTATGCTAATCACATATGAATTTTATTTGACAAGACTTTCCTACTGATACCAATTATTTTGAACCAAGTGACCTTGACCAATATTAAACGTCTTCAAATTCAACATTTTAAAACTAAGCCGCTTCGCAGGAAACACAAGCATTCCTTGGATTGCTATTTTCTTCTTTTTTTTGCAATTTCTGTTTTGAGATGGATTTAAAATTAATAGGTCACTCCTCGAGGGCACTTTGTCCCACTACTAGCTTGCTAGGGGTCCGTCGTTGCTATATGTCGAACTCTATTGTGAGTGCTGATGAGATTATCGTCAGGATATTCTTCGACTCATTTGTGTCACACTTATGTCCTTTGCCGTGTGAAACTTATAAAAATGTTCCCCGCGAGGGTTTTGACAGTAAGTGTGTTGGACATTTTTCCCTGATATGGTCGCCATGGTACTTTTTGTATAGACATGGCCTCAGACATTTCATGTATTGTACATGTATATATATTGTTTTCATTTTCGTGCATGAACATCGACGGCGGGTGCGGCTAGCAAACAGGGGATGCTTATTTCTCCCGGGCCCTTTATCCCAACGCTTGCTAGGGGTCCGTCGATGCTCAATTTTATACTCTATTATGAGTGCTGGTTAGATCATCGCCAGGATCTTCTTTGACTCATTTCTGTTACACTTATGCCCTTTGCCGGTTGCAGCTCGTAAAAAAATTTTCCCGCGAGGGGTTTGACAGTAAGTGTTTTGAATATTTTCCCCTGACATGGTCGCCATGGCACTTTCTGTATAGACATGGCCTCGGACAGTTAATGTATTTTATATTTTAATATATTGTTTTTATTTTCGTGGACTCATTTGTGTGACACTCATGCCCTTTGCCGTGTGAAGCTCGTAAAACGTTCTCGACGAGGGGTTTGACTGTTACCGTTTTGAATATTTTTCCCTGACATGGTCGTCATGGCACTTTCTGTATAGACATGGCCTCAGACAGTTAATGTATTTTATATATATTGTTTTCATTTTCGTGCATGAACATCGACGGCGGGTCCGGCTTGCCAGCAGGGGATGCTTACTCCTCCCGGACACCTGGTCCCATCCTCTAGCTTGCTAGGGGTCCGTCGATGCTCAATTTTGTAATCTATTGTGATGTGCTGTTGAAATTATTGTCAGGATCTTCTTTGACTCATTGGAGAATTTATGTCGACAATATTGATGACAGAGTAACCCTTCTCTCTACAGGTATAAATATACGCAATAAACACGTTATGCTTATACCGGAAAACCCGCGAGTTGACCGTGCGCGCAACGCAAATTACTACGCAAATTAAGGTCTCCAATGTACCGTTGTCGGCTGACGACGGGCAGATTCGACGGGCAATTGATGCTAAAGGATGCAAAGTTCTAGATTTCTAGATTTGTACTGAGGTCAAACACGTGAAACCGCGAGGTTGTTTCCATAACAACGTCCATTCATATGGATCGAGGTGTCACATGTTTGACCTGACGCATGAGTGTTAACTTACAACATGGCCCTTGAATTCGAAGAGACGAAGCAGAGGCAAGTAGAATCCCTGCCGTATTATTGATATTAAAGCTTAACAAGGTAAAATATGATTGCCGATCGTTTAGTTTTACTTTATTCGAGCGAGACACAGTCAATAATCCTCTAGAAAATTTGCCAATTCGTGCCGGCCATATCGTAAATTTGGGTCCAGTGTTTGTTCAATGTAGATTTCTGCGGCAAACACACCCCTACCAACCAAATATCCCAGTGTCGTTGGCCGTTTCTGTGGCTATATTTTTCCCTGACATAGCCTCAGACAGTGCATGTATTTTATATTGTTTTCATTTTGGTGCATTAACATGAGATATCGTCAGGATCTTCTTTGACTCATGAACACAGAGTAGGAACGCTCCTGCTCACGACCAGTAAGCATATTTCATTGGTACCATACAAATACGATAAATACCTTTGAATTTGAATTTTATTGACCAGAATTACCGGAACCTTATAAGTATATTCTCCAGAGTTATAATTTTGTTGTTTTAAACCCCCTATAATAAAGTTGAGGGAAACTTACTGTTGTGTACGGTGCCAATAAAATATGATAAGTACAGAACTCTTACAGTGGCTGTAGAAAACCGCACAGTTCATTTTTACTAATTTTTCCTTATTTAAGCTTTATTTCTTTAAATATACAATCAAGTTTGTGTTCATGAAGTACTAGGTTAGGTAAGCTTTCTTTAAATATGAAACCGCAACAGATCGTGTTTACTAACTTTTTTTATTATTTAAGCTTTATTTCTTTAAATATACAATCAAGTTTGTGTTCACGAAGTACTAGGTTAGGTAAGCTTTCTTTAAGTATGAAACAGTGAACATACATAGGGACTCAAAAATCGCAATTAAACGATAGAATATCACTGTATTCCATTGATTACATTTTCTAAGTTAAAATTTCAAGGCAATCTAATTCATTTAAATCATGAAGTACAACCTGTCTATGAAGTATCAGTCCTAAGGAAATGTTCTTTACTGAAGCTATAGCAGTATACCTTCTAGTGTTTTAGCGATAGATGGGTTTTAAATTGACACATGTTAATCTCTTGCTTCGGAAACTGACAAAAAAAAACTTATGTCGTACAAAACCGTTCCTACTTTATGATGAAGCTTAAAGATTTTGCAAGCATAAAAGGTATTTATTTTATTTTCCTTCTATTTTGTTGATAAATATACAAGTTACACATAAGCTCTTTTGACTCATTTACTGAAGTGAATAAGGTTCTAAAGCAACCATTTCTTTATTCGGATTTTATCATTTCAGTTCCAAGGAAGATCTAATAAAGGCGGAATCCGTTTGTTGCTTGCAAGAGTAGCCATCTACTTTTGATATATATATATTTTGAGTTGCAACTAAAATCGAATTCACCTTAAAAAGCATCGTATACGGAAATTTGTGCATAATGCAGAAAAGCACCAAAACTGAGTGCTCTGGATTTACTGAACAAGAATGTGGGCATAAAATTTCATTCTATTGAATATCAGACATAGAAATATTCAAAACATGTTGAACTGTTCCTCTGAAAAGAACAGATCGATTATACTTTAAAAAAATACATCGTTTCTTCCACCACATGTAATAATCATATTACATTGTACTTGGGGAAAAAGACTGATAGAATAACTCGTGATTTAAATTTCAAGATTTGCCAAATATCGCATGGAATTTTTAATGCAAAAATTCATAATAACAAACATTTAACATTTAACTAAAAAACAAACAATCAATCAAATAAACAAATCTTAATTTTTAATTTCCTATTTTTCAGTTGTAAAAAATTTTTTTTAGAATTTTTTGTAAAATTTGAAACATAGAAACCCTTAAAATTATCAATTTCTGAATTTTACCTTTAGCAATAATTAGCTCACCTAAGCGAAGATCAAGAGAGCTATTGTCATATGCCAACCGGTGTCCGTGCGTCGTCTTTATTTCTTCACTATTTTCTCTTCGGTAGATCAACATATGGCTACAACAACCAACATATATATATAAGTGAGATAGCTTCTTTCTCCACGAGCATCAAGTCAAAGTCTGAAAGCAAGTTTATGATAATCCGGATGTGTTTGCACTCTTTACCTTCTTGAAGAAAATTTAAAATCAATTTTACTGCACCAGGCACGTGTGTCAGATAGTAATGCTTCCAGCCTAAGTAATTTTCAGACACAGCCAAACTTCATTTCAGTAGCACCCTCCGATTTTTTTTCTTTTAAATATAAATTTGTCTGTTAACTTTGCAGAGAGATTACTTCAATTTTATAAGATGTGACATCCTTGATAAGAAAACATCCTTTCATGAAGTTAAGCAGACTTGTGTACACATTCATCAATTTCATCATACCAAGGGTAAATACATAATGTTATTGTGTCTTGGACAATCTAAAATCTGAAGTATTACATCATATCTTACACATGAATACATATGTATGAGGAACAGAAAAAAGTACATATAGACCAATGGCGTTGTAGCTCTAGAAAATGCACATTTACATACAAAAAGTACTATTTCGACAGCCTTGTTGAACAGTTGGGTTTAAATTCGACACTGGGAAATTCTACTTACACTCCAATAAACCTTTCTACTTCGGAAATAATAGGTAACCACCCAGGTAACACAAAATATTTTCGAAATATTTTCGAATGGTTGCAAACATGTTTCTGTTAAAACATTTCTGGCAAATGTTTCAAGAACATTTTTAAAACACTGTGCAGTTGTGTAGAATGTTTTAAAACGTTTTAATAACATTTAGGAGCGCTGAACAAAATGGAATGTTTCCAAAAATGTTTTATTGATATTTCTGGAACTATACAAAATCACGTTTCTATAACATTTGCTGAAATATTTTTGACGTTTTTTAAACATGCTTGTGTTTACTGGTCACAAATCAGCTCTCGCTTCCTTTGGCTTTGACGCAAACAATTTAGATTTACCATACTTATATTGCATACCTAAAATGCATAAAAATCCGTACAAACAACGTTTCATCGCTGGTTCCTTAAAATGTTCAACCAAATCTATATCGATCCTCTCACCAGAGTTTAAACTGACATCAAATCTGGACTTAAAAAATATTGTTCGACAGTATACTCTCGAAGCGGTGTAAACCTGATTTAGATTTTAAATGTTTCAAAGGAAGTTTTAGAACGTCTGAAATCCACATATTTTAGTAGAGTCCATTCCAATTCGATCAAAGCATTTGATTTTTCGACACTTTACACAACAATCCCACATTCTAAATTGAAAGAAAGACTCGCAATAATTATAAGTAATGTGCGTTTACATGCAAGAACGGCAATCGCAAATATAAATTAATTGTTGTTAACTATGACAAAGCCTATTTTGTTAAAGAAAAGTCCGATTCTCAAAATAAGTACACTGAAGCAGATATTATTCAGATGTTAAATTCCTGATCGACAACATTTTTGTGGTGTTTGGAGGAAAGGGCTTCCAGCAAATGGTCGGAATTCCTTTCCGACATTTTTCTTTACTCGTACGAAGCTGAATTCATTCAATCTTTGGTCTCTGGACGGAAATAGCAGAATTTGGATTACGAGGCGCAACCCTTCCACTTTTCAGATTACCCAGCGGTATCGAAGAACGTACAATTGTGGTGTAAAACATCATCCTCACTGTCAGATGACCACACACAAACAAGACCGCAAAACGCAAGGGCCGAAGCAACACAGATGAATATGTTAATGGATATAAAAAGAGGGAGTACATACTACAATCCGTGCTCTCCAGCCGCGATCTCATGTATGTTATCACCCGAGGAGTCCGACTGACATTCAGAGAGGACAGGTGGACGGGACCCTGTCTTCTCTAAAGAGGTTTGGACAGGTCCCGTCATGGATTCCCGTCGTCGCAGTCAGTCAGAGTGCAAGTTTTAAGAATGCGCTGGTACAAGACTGTAGATTTGTCAAGTACCAAGCCTAGTGTCCGCAGGTGACATTATGATAATATCCACGGTATAAATGGCGTTTGATGATTCTGACGCATTTTCGATAGTTATGTTGTCTATCTTTGATCCTTCTTATCTTGTTAATTATGTCACCAGAAAATGCAGGTTGTGAAATACCTAAAGTAATATACTCTGTTGCCTGTATTGGTCCGAATTTCAAACGAAGTTGACAATATTTTTTGTAAAAATTCCAGAAAGTTGAAGTAAAAAAACTACAGAGACAAATAAATCAGCAATCTTATCTGGACATATTGTTGTCCTACGACACTGATGGTCACATGAACCCCTCACTCTATGACAAACGTAACGACTTCATTTTCAACATCACAAACTTTCCTTGTATGAATAGCAACATCCATTCATCGCCAGCTTATGGCGTATTCATAACTCAGTTGATAAGCTATGTCAGAGCAAGTACCAAATATACAGATTTTGTTCTGTAAGCTAGCCTTCTGTCAGATAAGCTTGTCAGTCAGGGATACGTTTGTGACCGACTAACCACGTCACTGAGGAAGTTCTACGGTCGATATTGGGAATTCGTCATACACTATGATGTCCTACTCTCCAGAATGGTGGATGATATTCTGTCTTAAACCATTTGAACCACACAACCACCGAATATACCTGTATCTTCCGAAATGGAAGTAACTGGATGTGACAATTCTACCGAATTGAAGTGACGGGTGTTGCATGCAAGCAGGAGATGCTTTCTCTTCCTGGGCACCTGGTCTCACTCCTATTTTGGGAGTTCGCTTCTTTTCATATGGTGGAGGTTTTTCTTTGTTTGCTTTGGTTCTTGTTTTATCCTGATTTTATATGCCTTCGGTTTATGATTTTCTGAAATATCGATTTTGTATTGTATATTGGGATATGGTCATTATCCATATTTATCATTACTGTTAGTTACCTCCGTTACACTATTTATTGATAATTCCGTGTCGGATTCATTACAATTACCTTTCATGTAGCTTTCATGTTGAAAGGTTTTATAGAAAAGACGTTATCCTTACAGCCTTCGTAGTATTCTTTTCCAATTAAATATTTATAGGACAGATAATTCATTCTGCAGATCCCCAAACTATCCAGTAAAATACAAGACCTCTCGGCAATATAAGGAAAAGGAAAGGATCTCCAGTATAGCCACCCTGCACTCATCCAGCGGGAAAAAGACCAAATAAAGCGACACATAAATGACATCAGACAAAACTACAATCCACAACAGGAAATAACAATATGCACTAGGACATGATACAAAACAGACAAAGAAAGGCTATATAGTGGCTTTTACTTGCAATTCAAGATTTGACATACATACAACTATATTTCGTTATCGTCCATGCTATTTATTTCTTCCGATAGATGGCGCTTACACCGCGGCGACATCAAAACCGTAACGCAACGCGTAAACAAATAGCTGGAAGTTTTACACAGCAGCGGGAAATTATGAAATCGAAATGATCTTTTTGAATGTAGACATCGAAGTCAAGATATCATAGAAATGATCATGAATGATCCAAACGAATGTATCTATCCTTTTGATAAACTAAATACTGTACAGTAGTGATTTTTTACATTACTAGTTGATTTTCCATGTTAAACGCCTATAACTGTCCTGTCGGCTTATTCCAGAGCACCCTGTTTTGGCAATTTATTCTGTTGTTTGAATAATTTTCCTATTGATAATTGTTTCCGAGGATTGAACTCCTTTAGTCGTAACTGGAAATTAACTTCAACTTACCCTATCTGCTGTCTTCAAACCGCAATATGAAAAATAAAATGTCTACGGGAAATTCCCATGTTAATTTCAAGCTGCCGCCATATTGTTCTCCGTGTCAACAATAGTAAATAGTGACGTCAAAGTCTCCGACGTCACACATTTTCAGCGATTTTACTATAGGAAATCCCCGTAGACTTTTTATTTCCCGTCCTGTTTCTTACTTAACTGACGTACAGCCAAAATAATGGTATTTTCTGTTACGACTAAAGGAGTAATATAAAACTGATATATTTTTGGAAGATGACATTATCATATTTCAGAGAAAATCGGGAAAACAGGGTGCTCTGGAATTTGTGAACAGGACAGTAGGCGACTAGAATTATATTCCAATAACTTGGGTTGCTATTGTGACGCCACGTTCAAGTCAAGAATGGAGAATTTACCAACGTTCAAATATATATGACACTATAACAGACAAAATAGGCGAAGTGCATGCAAATAAAAATGACCGATATTTAGAATAATTGTAAATGTAAGTAATGAATGTCTTACTTTTGGTGTTCATGGGTGCATAATTCTAGCTGGACACGTGCAAAATTTCCGAGAATCTCTTCGCGATTCACGGAATTTGCACTTGACCAACCAGAATCATACACCCATGAACACCAAAAGTAAAACAGTCATTTCTTAATTGAGCATATGTACCTACAAATTTATTCCCCCCCCGGCCCTCTCTCTGTTTCTTTCTCCGAATCAATGTTGAAATGGTCGTTAAAGCTCTCCCTTTTTCTTTACTTCACGGCCATTTTCAGCTATGATTTGGAAAAAGAAAGTGGGGGATAAAGAAAAACGATCATATTTAAATTTGCACACTTGTTTGATTGAGAGTGTAGGTATACGATGTCAGCGAATGGCCTGACACATGTGTCATCCAGATTTTGGGTTGTGGTTGGTTGACACACTGAGTAAGGTTATGATCTGAAAAGATGACCAAACAAGAAGTTAAAACTTCTTCTTTATTTTCCAAAGTCCAGAGTGAAAGTGACCATGTTAACTTATAATATGCATAATCTGTATAATAAACAAATGTCATGTCATATAAAACATCAGGTTATAAACAATATACAATGGCGCCTAAGTACAAAATTCTTAGCCATATATCTTATACAAGAATTTTTGAAAAGGGGGAGATAACTCTTACAAAAGTAGTTATGTACTTTAATTCAAAATGATAAATAATGTAGTTCATGAAATAAGAATAGACACAAAGTGAGGAAAATTAATACCAAAAAATGATAGCAAGAATAATGTAGAATGGGTAAAATTAACTAATAGGTATAAAGATCAACATCTTATCCAATGAGTAAAATCAAAACAAAATACCTCCCCCCACTCTAGATAAACGTCCATATTGAGGATAGGAACTCGATTGACTATGTAAAGTAAAACGAAATATCCCCCAATTAAAAAGACGTACGTCCGTCCGTATCTTTTTTTCCAAGCGACGTGCATTCGCCCTATGTTGGGCTGATCCGACATGGTCTGAATAGTGAACGTGTTTGTTTAGGCCCCTTTTGTGCTGTCTATATATTTATATATACCAAAAATAGTGTTAACTTAGACATGTAGTACTTCCCTCAACTTACATTGTACCCAATATCTATGCCGACGAAAGTAATAGATAACTCATGAGAAATATGAGTCGCATTTCATATGCTTCCCGGCGATAATGGATAAGGGGGGGTCCTACTCTGCCAAACGTAGAGTAAATTTCTCCGTAATTAACATTTTTAAAATAATAGTTTAAAGTTTCAGATATGCACGTCATGTAAATCTGTTTTTGACTTGAAAACTAAATTATGTTTCAGATCGTGTGTTACTATGAAGACACTGACTGAATAGACTTATGAAATAAATACTGAATAGATTATCAATGTGTTTCTTTATAAGAATAATAATGGACATGATGAAATACGTGTGTATGATTAAAAACATGAATCCGTAAACCCCCCCCCCCACTCGACAGCACATGAATCGGATTTTTTTTGTGCTTAATCAACAGCCCCTCCCCTCCGGTCTACACTATTTGCACAATGAGCTTGCCATCTACGAAATGGTCAGAGTAAAGATTTTATGCGTGTCAATATACTCTCTGTTTCGTATGTAATCTCCAACAGCGCGCGACTCTCCACCCCTCCCCTAAAACCTTTCCACGTGCGATCGTACTATGCGCTCAAATACCAGCCGGTAATTTCGAAGACCAGTGTGACTTCCCATTTGGGACTGTATCTGATTTAAACTAATTGTGACGTCATCAAATTCTATTGAAACAGTCTCTATATTCTCGGAAACGACGGTACAAATCATCGTGGCCATACCATTTACATGATGTCATAGTGGTTTACGTCAAATACTGTCTCAAATGGTATAAAACACTGTATTCCGCAAAGACTATATAACGGTAGCGTTATCACGTGGTTTTCAATGGCTGCGCCCGTCATCTATGGCGTCATCTCTAAAAAGAAGTTGTGTATGCGTTGGTTTTCAAAGCTTTCCAATCATGAAATAGTTTTCTTTTCCCAATATAGTCTTGAAAATATACATTCTGCTTTAATTTTTAAAACGTTCTAACAAAATACATGTACATTAATTTTCTATATTTTAATAAGATATAGTTATTGTACCTGGGTCCGTTAAACATCATGCAGAATGTTTTCACAAAGCGCATATTACATTTTCAATTGCGTGACAGAAATAATAATATCCTTGTTGATACACATGAATGCAAATCGTCATCTGAATATGGAAGTCTTTGACATTTGAAAGGTGATCTTTTCAGTTTGAGTCACTCCACCCCTAGTTCTAATTACAAAATAATGAATAAGACGCATATACGGCTATCTCAAAAATAAATATCACAAAGGAAATATAGAATGCTTTTTGAATGGTAAGGCTAAACGAATTTCTTTAATCAATAGCTTGATATACGAAGAGTGATATGACTGAGGGAAACCAAATAAAATGATGGTGGGGTTATTTTTCTAAATGTACATCATCAGATATCACGACATCTACACACACACTCACACCCTCCCTCACACACCCTCACTAAAACCATTATAATTCCATCTATATACGAGTAAGAAATGTTTACCTTGATTATATGAACAAAAGTGATACATTTTTATGATATATTAAGTTAATTTGATAATTTTCTATTTTACGAATTTCAGGGCCCCATCTGTACATGTCAATAAATGATGTATCATGATTATCGAGGCCGAAACAGAGTAAAATTCATAGTGCAAACACGAAGAGCGAAAATCTAAACATGTCCTAATTTAATAAAATCTTATTCGTTTCAAATATATTCTGATACACCTAATAGGGTATAGAATAGGAAGTGCCAATAAGTCCATATTTGAAATCGAGGTAGTAAATGAATCTACGAATTCCTAGAATTAGTATACATTTCAAATAAATCCATTGAAGCGTGAAAATCGTAAAATATTATAATTGGAGTCAGGACGAATCTGTTGAAGGTTCTCAAATTATTGTTATTCGCAAACAATCCACCATTTGCAAATCCATAAGCATCCAAATTTCTCAATTTAAAACCTGCAAAACTGTTACCGCACCACATCAGGAAATTTCCTACTGCTAGCAGGAAGTATAGGTACCTCAGAGGTATGTAAGAAGAGGTTCGTCTAGGAGCAACATGTTTAAAAGAAACTATTATGATTGTCTGAATAAATTTCCCGACTATGTCGAGACAATTTCTAGTCAGGAATAGTCTTGTCGTTACTGTCTCTAGGGAATAGTTGTGTATGACGACAAGAATAAGGAGAGTATAACTAGCAGCAGAGGCTGCATTACAGAAGATTAGTAGGTATTCTGACACCGTGAGACGTTGTTCTACTTCCGAACACTCACCAGACTCAGTCTGAACGAACATTCGAATTACAAGGAACATCATTACAAGCATGACTGATTTGTAGGCAATCAAGATTCCCATCCAGGTAGGAAACATTTCAAGTTGAGTTTGTTCATTATCAATAAATACAAATACAAAGATCAGAGTGTTCACAATAAATATGATATTCATAAACATTCCGAGTGTAATAAAGGCGAAAAATAAAAAGGGATGTCTTTCCCGAAATGTCGTCGAAGGTTCTGATTGTTCTTGTAGGAGAGGCTGGTTTTCAACGTCTCCAAATTCATCTCTACCAATCAACTGTAGCGCAAATGTTACATTATTGCTGGCATAAGGCAACATTGGTAGGAGAAAACTCGTTGATAGGAGAGCGGCTTCAATACGCACTGGGATAAAAAACATCAACAATTTCTCATATGCCTTATTAAATGTTGAATTAACCTCACAATCAGCATATGTGCGGTTACTTAAAGTCTCATTTCGTAAGTCTATTGATTCTTTTGAAGATTCATTTACGATTGTACAAAACCATAGACAAAGGTTCACAAAGAGGACTGTTAGAATTCCATAGTTGGTTCTTACGCAACTTCTCATCTTGAAGTGTCGAAAATATGTTAGAAACGCTAATTGTTTGATAAAAAACGCAATCGACATGACATTTTGAAATGACACAACCGCATAGTATGTGATGAAATTACCACTTAACATGCATTGCATATTAGTTGCAAACTTTAAAGACGTGTCAAAGATAACTATTAAACCGAATATCCATAGGAATTTCCCTTTCAATTTCCAGTCTACATCTTCTCTAGTTGGCGTCTGGAACCACACGGTTCTGTTATTGTAAGCTAATACAGCTACCATACTCAAGGCTGTAATGCCAGTCAATACCAGAAAACAGCGAATTCCCATAATGACAAAGTGATCATTTAAGATTGAATAATCTTTTGAGGTAAAGACACCGATGATGACGAAGAAAATAGAGGTTAAACATGTTAAAAATACTGATGACGACAGACTACCGTCCATCTTATTCTCCGTCCGTTCTTCTTCATTTTGAAGAGTCCGTCCTGCTGTAAAGGGAATAATGAATAGCCCTCTTAATACTTCTTTGAAGAGCTCCATTTGAAATTACTGTTTCACCTACAATATGTAAAAGAGACAATAAGCAAAGTCAATTTTGGTTAATTCTTCTTTCTTAATATTCGTCCAAAAATAAAACTTCATAAAATTTTTCAAACGTTTAAAAGATTATATTTTAGTGTGAAGGAAAGGATAACATCAGATATATGCAATCGATTGGTAAAAGGACACCAATTTCAAATTCTGATGTTTTTTTTATTGTCAAAATAGCAATTATTGATTCTTATGCATTCGGTTTGTTTCACGCATGAGTGGTTCACATGATTTCTAGAAGCATGTATAACGACAATAAACATGTCTCTTTTCTGTACTCTTTTGCTCCAATGACATCATAATGTGACGTAGAACTTCAAGTTCTGAGCTTGTAAATGGCGTTCTCCACTTATAAACAACAGAGCAAGTAAGTTTATTATTCATTCGAATACTTTGATTTTTCGCCATTGTAATAAACACGAAGCAGTTGTATTTTATATTTTGCAGCGCAATAATTTCTGTTGGTCGTTTATAGCCCTCCGTAGCAACGTCACTTCTAAAGCGATTCGTTAGGACCCTCTGAGGGGTATAAAGAGTTAAAATATGTCACATAAATTAGAATAGGGATAGACGTACGTGTTTTGTGGTTCCGAAAGGTATATGTTTGATAACCTGATGAAAACATACGTTATACTGTCGGGGACAAGCCCAACGGTTTAACTGTATTTCCAACAATTTATCCAACAAATACTTGTCGGAACCTCAAAATACAGTACGTTTATCCCCTAATATATCTACATCCCCTAATATATCTACAGTGCCGGTGAAATCTTTATAGTAGAGGAACAAAGTCGCTAAACTTTAATCAGCATCCCTAAGATAGGGCTAAATTTCATATCAAACGAAAGAATATAATGTGGGCAATCTGTTTGACGTGTCGTTAAAAAAATAGTACATGGTCAGAATTTCTGTAATTTCAGAGAAAAGCAGAAAATTGTAAAATTCAAAATCTTCAACTTTTAAAACAAAACTAACTTCTTTTTACAAATGTATATTCCAGATGACAGAAATTAATGTTATTATGCTTATTGACGTCAAAATACATTTTCTTTATCAACTTGATTTTTCTAATTTCAACTTCTAGAACATCTGAAATTCACTCATTTTAGTAGAGTCAATTCGATCAAAGCCTTTGATTTTTCGACTCTTTACACTACAATATCACATTCTAAATTGAAAGAAAGACTCGCAAAAATGATAAGTAAAGCGTTTACAAACGAGAACGGCAATCGCAAATACAAATTTATTGTTGTTAACTATGACAAAACCCCATTCTGAAAATAAGTACACTGAAACATATATAATTCAGATGTTAAACTTCATGATCGACTACATTTTTGTGATGTTCGTAGGAAAGGACCCCTGTGTTTTACGGTCTTGTTTGTGTGTGGTCATCTAACAGTGAGGAGGTTGTTTTACACCATAATTGTGCGTTCTTCGAGACCTCTGGGAAATCGGAATAGTGGGAGGGTTGTGCGCACGTAATCCAGGATAACCACACCATTTGCTACTTGATTGACAAATGGCCGTCCAAAGTCGGCACCGGTTACCCATTGGTCTCGTCGGTTTATGTGTAGTCTTTTGTGTTTGATATTTACATGTCGTGTGTCTCTTTTCCGTCTCGTGCTGTACTCGTCTTTTGTGTTTTTGCATCGGGTGTTTTGGTGTTTTACTGTTGATGCTGCAACGGGGTCTTGTTGGAGATATCCTCCCTTCTTTCATCAAATTGTCTGAATTCCAATGGGGACCAATTGTGTCCCACTCGTTGCCGAATTTTTTTTTTACACGTTTGAAGCTGAATTCATTCAATCCTTGGTCTCTGAAGGGAAAAGATACTTAGCTTCTGACTTCAACTTCACGTTCAGATACATAGACGATATGTTGTCCATCAATTATCCAAATTCGCGGATTACCTGAGCAGTATCTATCCTTCGGAGCTTGAAGTCAAAGAAACTTCAGAGACAAATAATTCAGCATCCTATTTGGACATAATGTTGTCCTACGACACTGATTGTCACTTGAACACCTCACTCTATGACAAACGTGACGACTTCAATTTCAGCATTACAAACTTTCCTTTTCTGAGTAGCAACATCCCTTCATCGCCTGCTTATTGCGAGTTCATATCTCAGTTGATACGCTATGCCAGAGCAAGTACCAAATATACAGATTTTGTTCTGAGAGCTAGGCGTCTTTCGGATAGGCTTCTCAGTCAGGGATATGTTTGTGACCGACTGACATCGTCACTGAGGAAGTTCTACGGTCGATATGGGGAACTCGTCATACACTATGATGTCCCACTCTCCAGAATGGTGGATGATATTCAGTCATAGACCATTTAAACCATCCAACCAAAGATTGTACTCTATGTCTTCAAGAATGGAAGTAACCGAATGTGACAGTTCTACCGAATTGAGGCGGCGGGTGTTGCATGCAAGCAGGAGATACTTACTCTTCCTGGGCACCTGGTCTCACTCCCATATCGGGGGTTCGCTTCTTTTCATGTGTTGGAGGTTTTTGTTTGTTTGCTTTGGTTACTGTTTTATCCTGATTTTGTATGCCTTCGGTTTCTGATTTTCTGATTTATCGATTTTGTGCTGTACACAGGGATATGGTCATTATCCATATTTGTCATACATATATTTGTAGATGTGTTTCGAGACAAAAAATCAGTAGAGGGGCTTCAGAGAAGACATTAACACGGATTCTTCATCTTTCACAGAAATTTGCATAAAACTGTATTATTTCGAGAGAACAGAAAATATTTTTCCTCGAAAACAATTCTGTATTCTGTATAAAATATTCGTTTTAGTTTTTTTATCACTATAAACCCAATTTAAACAAAATTTGACCATGGCACTTGTTTAGAAAGTAGCGATATTCAGCTAAAGTTTTCAAAAGACTAAATTCAGGCATGTGTTGGGTATGTTGATTAAACTCGAAAACTAACTAAAGCTTCTGTTTTAAAACGGTCCCTCTACTATGAGATTTGTATTATGACTGACGATTATGAATGGACCTGTCCAAACTTCGTCAGAGAGGACGAGACCCTGTTAGCAAGTGGGTCAGATTTCTTTGTTGATTGCATATATAAGCTGCCATTAGCCGATAGAGCATAGACTTTTTTCGTATGCCTTCATGCTTTTGATATTCAGTTCATATTTATTTGTTTGATACATGGGGCCCCACTGTATGTTGCTGTTTTGTTTGTTTCGTCATCATACAGTGAAGAGGCAATAATATGGCGTTCTTCGATACCAGTGAGTAATTTGAAAAGAGGGGGAGTTAAATGTGCGCAAGTAATCCAAATAACCACACAATCTATCAATTTCGTGTCAAATACTCGGCAACGGTTGCCCATTGTTCTTGTTGGTGTTCGAGTTGTCCTTTGAGATTAATGTGTTCGTACAAATACGTCTATCAGACTTGATAGAAATTAACTGCTTTCTAACGCTTATTTCCACTATTATTTTTTTCATATTTCTTATATGATATTTGGGGGCTTTGTTTATTTAATCTTTTAGTACGCCTCACCTTATCCCACCTTTCAATATGGGGTTAATATTGCGACCTTTAGTGTAGTTTTCAAACAAACTCTGCATGTTATATAGTAGAAGGGAAGTGTTCTCCAACCAGACCCTGTTGCAGCGCCAACAACAAACCACATAAATACCCTAAAACACTAAAAGACGAAAATGAGACATACGACACATAAACATCAAACACAAAAGACTACACATAAACCAATGAGACCAATGGGCAACCGGTGCCGACTTTGGATTGTCTTTTGCCACACAAGTAGCTAATGCTGTTGTTATTTTGGATTACATGCGCAAACCCCTCCCACCTTTCCGATTACCCAGAGGTCTCGATGTTCGTACAAGTGTGTTGTAAAACAACCTCCTCACTGTCAGATGACCACACACAAACAAGACCGCAAAACGCAGGGGCCCAAGCAACACAGATGGAATATGTAAATGGATATAAAACAAGAGCCCCATGGGGCACAACGCTCACCTGAAACCCATGCACACTCTTAGGCGAGAGATATTTAATTCTTAGTTTTTCGGATCCGCCGAACCTAATTCCACCACAATTGGAATAAAAATAAATTGAACTGAATGTTTTTTCCCTTCCAATCGCAAGCGGCTTTGAACATTAGATATACAAGCCAAATTAAAATCGCGATTGTGGCACAAAACTTACTAGAAGATTGAAATTTATTTATTTGATCTTTATTTTTCCCATCCTCTGACCCTATTTTGAAAAAAATTAAATCCGTAAAACTAAGAATCCAATTTCTGTCGCCTTACCACACTGACAATGCATAATGATAATTATTGTATTAATTACTGTACCTTACCAGGGCAGATCCAGATTTTCTATTCAAATTAAAGTTTCTATAGGTACCATCAGGATGTGTAGCAATTGATGTAAAACGATAACTTTTGCATATTTAGGAAAATACATTCCCTATCACTTTTTCTACTTTAAAAGAAAAAAAAAATCAAATAAATTAAATTGAAGGAAAAAAAAAAACGGTTAAAAAGAATTTTGAATCCTAAATGTGACAAATATGCAGTAAATGGGTGCACAAAATCACACATTAATAGAATTATTCAAAGAAAAAGTTCAAAAATAAGCATTTCTGACAAAGTCAGAAAACATACATGTCAAAAACGCTTGTGACCTACTTGTGCCTGTGGTGGCGCCACCTTTTGATGGATCCGGACAAAAAACATCAACACTTGTAGGAGACCATTAGTACTTTATTCCTACCAAGTTTCATCAAAATCACTTTGCTGATTCTGGAGAAGTCCAATATGTATGAAAATACCTCCCTCTTTCCTTTTTCATATAAGATAAAAACTCATAAAAAATTCAAAAAAATAAATTTTTCACTCAAAGTCAATACCAAACCATCGAACAATTAAAGTGTGACAAATATGCAGTAAATGAGTGCACAAATGGGTTAAAGAAGATCACACATTAATAGAGTATTCAAACAAAAAGTTCAAGAACGAGCATTTCTGACAATGTCTGAAAAGACGTCAAAACGCGTCAAAATTTGACTTCAGAGTGGAACCAAAAATAGCAACACTTCTTAATACATCTCTCTAGATCATCCTGATGCTTTCGGTTTGTCAATAAGTGCATTCCTACTGAAGAAAAAGTTTGTCAAAGGAGGGGGAAGTAAAAAATGTGTTAACGACAGACGGACGCCACACTATGACAAAAGCTCACTTTGCTTTGCTCAGGTGAGCTACAAATGTGAAAAAATAAACAATTTTTCTTGGTACATGTACCACTAGGATTTGAACCCACTACCCTTGTGTCCATTGGGTAATCTAAAAGTTGATATTTTGACAAAATTCTTTCACATTACATTTCTTACAATAAATATTAAAAGAAAATAAGAAACAAAAACTGAAAAAAGTAAAACCAAATTTTTAGGTCCGGGATTTGAACCCACTACCCCTGGGTCCATAAATACCTATATACAGTCATAAAAAATCCTTAAAATTCCAGAAGTTCATATTTTGACAAAATTCTTTACAGAAGCATTTCTTACTATAAATATCAAAAAGTGTATAGGCAATTTCAGGGGAGAAGTTGAAAATGGTAAAAATGACCACCCCCTCCCTTTTTTGCAGTTAAAAAAATCATAGAAAATTAAAAAAAAACAAAACAAAACTTTTCAGCAAAATTCTTTCACATTAGCATTCCTCTAGTTTATCATGGCTAAAATGAACTTAATTGGGCTAGCAAATTTAGCTAAGACAGAAAAGAATAAAAGAAATCTCAATTTTTGTATTAAAATGACTAAGAAAAAAAAAACGTCAAAAATGAGTTATCGGATTTTTACGAAATGAACAAACTTAAAAAGTACATCCTTTCTGATCCTTCGGATGCCATTAGTTTTTCAATCCATGCAGCGGTTCTGGAGAAGAAGATTTTTTTAAAAGAAGGGTACCCTGTACCCTCTGGGGCCTATTTGACCATGCCCCGGATCCATCCCTGGAGGAATCCGGCCGAAATAAACAAACTTGGAATAGGACCATTAGTACTTCATGCATAACAAAGGAGGGGATCTCCAACAACACCAGGCTGCAGCACCCACAGCAAAACCCCAAATCACCCAATGCAAGATCGATGAAAGGTGAATTACGGTCTTGCGTAGAAGACACTACAAATTAGTCAAGTAAGAGAACATATTGGAATTAAAACACTTCAAACATCGGGTCGCGGGGAATTGTATTACAGACCCGATGTTTGAAGCGTTTTAATTCCATTACGTTCTCTAACATGATTTATTTGTAGCGTCTTCTACGCGAGATCATAATTCAACTCTCATCATAAATTTCATCAAAATCCTAAAAGCGGTTCCGGAGGAGAAGTCAAAAATGTTCAAAGTTAACGGACAAACCGGTTTGACAATTACTCACTTTGAGCCTTCGGCTCAGGTGAGCTAAAAATGGGAGGGGTATGCAGTCCGGCTGTAGAGAGCATAGGTACATGTATGTCCGAGGAGTCCGACTGATATTCAGAGCGGACAGGTGGTCGGGGCCCTGTCTTCTCTTAAGAGGCTTCGTTATTTCGTATACCTTTGATCCTTCTAATTTTGTTTATCATATCACCACTAAAGACAGGTTGTGCAACAACCAAAACAATGCACTCTGTTGTTTACGTAGATCCGAATTTTAAAAGAAGCTAACTGTAATTTCTGCAAAATTTCCAGAAAGTCTGAACCAGTCCATGAAAGCAGAAACCTTGTCCTAGAGGTCTCCTCGTAATCTGCAAATCTCTTCTGTGAAAATCTAAAATAATAGTACATGATCTAGCGTGCCGGATTAGCTGTGATATGTAAATGCCGTATGACACCACAGTCAAGCCAGAGGAAATCAAACACGATGTACCCAAGACCATCCCCTTCGTCATATACATTGTAAACCTGCAAATGGTCTTTTTGCCTTAGTAAGATGGTAGTCTCACCATACCCCCATTACTTCCCTACATTCAATTTTCTTCATAATTGCAATAATAATTAATTATGATATCATGCATCTTTTGCTAAAGTTTGAAAGAAATCTAACCAATCGTTTTGCGTGGGTTGCGATTCAAAATCTCCAATTTTTGTCCCACTTTCAATGCAGGAAATTGCGACTTTGTCATGTAATTTGTTCTAAGATATTCAATGAGCCTGCAAATTTATTACGTATCAGCTCTGCATCTCAAAAAATAATACATACATTATTCCTTTTTAGTAAAATTTCGATGTTTTAATATCACCGTACTTATTTTAGGAGCGATTTTCATAGAAAATAAGTATAAACATGTACCTTTCTGAAGTTCCGAAAAAAAAAAAAGAAAAAAAAAAAAGAAAAGGAAAAATAGGGTGGAATGTCCAATGCACGGGTATAGATGGAGTCGTGTTGCTTAGAACCGACAACCCGACCTGGACTCTCCTTTTGAAATTCATTCAAAATCTTTATTTTTCCGATTTTTTAAAATAAAAAGTTATCAAAGAATGAAATAGTGTCCTCCGTAGGGAAGTTTAATATAATAAATAACAATGAACACTCTCTATCCACAAATTTTCGGCCACTCGGCCTTTATCAAGTGGAAAATCACGAATACAAAAGAATTCTACGTAATATCCATATCTGCTGGTAAACAAAGCCCAGCGTAAAATGGACAAGACATGACGTCACACATAACAATCGACAATGCGTAAAGCGCCAATACGACGTTACATAAAACCGCTAAATCTGCGTACCGTTATCGAACGTAAATAAGTTAGAAAAGAGTTCATTTAAGTTGTACCGTTAATAAAATTGTAAGATTTATGAATAACAAATAGAAATTCAGGAGGTTAGAGACAGGCACGTCCCCCACCGCCGTCCTTTCTAACAAGTATAAATCTAGTAAGTCGTATCTAATAAAGTGACAAGATACATGTGTCAACTATGAATATGAAAAAAAAATAAATAAAAAAAAATAATAATAAATAGATAAATAAAAATCTATATATATATATAAATATATATAAAGTGGAAGGGGAAAAAAATAGATAGATAAATATTAAATAAATAAACAAAATAAATAAATAGATAAATAAATAAATAAATAAATAAATAAATAAATAAATAAATAAATAAACAAAATAAATAGATAAATAGATAAATAGATAAATAAATAAAAAGTTATCGTCCCAGATTGCCGAGTCAGACACCTTCCCCCTATCTACGATACATTTTTTTCTTCTAGATGAACTTCTTATCAAACGAAGGTATCTTATCAAAGTAAATGTACTCAATTTACTCTAATCAAGCTTAAATAAAATCGAAGTAATCCATGCTCAAATAAAATCGAAGTAATCATGGTCATAATCATCAGATTTCTTTCGACTTTGCAGGAATGAAACATGGTCAAAGGATTCGTGTAGATACGGAAAAAAAGAATAAAGCTCGTATAAATCATACATACATGTATTGCTCAATTTCAGGAAATAAAACAAAGAAAATGAAATGCATACTTATGAAAATAGATAATGATATGTAGAGAAATCATAGAAAATTTCCCGTTTACCTCCGTGCACCGCGCGGGAAATTCCCGTCATGATTAAGTCATGCAGATGCTTGTCGTAAAAACAAACAATGGTGACGTTACGCCAGACAATAAACGTTCACGTGATCATTTTTTGAGTTACGTCCCTTGCCTTGAGACTACCATCTTAAGTGTTATTTATTTTGGATAAATTCCATACCGATATAATTCCAAAAAAAAAAAAAACAACAACAAACAAACAAACACGAAAGTACTCTTGAAACACCCCAAATTATCAAATTCTTCCCACCCTCGAAGATTTTGGACAAATTCCTTGTCGTAAGTGTTCAAAAATAATTCCGCAAAAAGAGACGCTAAGTCAGTACCCACAGGAATCCCTATAACCCGCCCGCATAGATCCCCTCCAAACCCGACACAAATGATGTCCAAGAGTGATGTCAGGGCATCACTCAGGCCACCACACGTCCATGACCTGCATGATTTGTAATCTGTCGAGGTAAAGAAACCCTTTGGCCCAGATGTACAATTGTAGTTTCCGCTCACGATCAAAACACCACTCAAAGAGCCCAGACAATCGACCACCATTCCTGCCATGAGGAAGCGTAGTGTACATATTAGAGAAGCCGCATGAAGAAATTGCATTGGCCTGGAAATTTCCAGATTTCATTTCGTCATTCACATCCCCTGAATTCTTAATAGACCAAGGGGACTTATGCAGGCTTGGCATGGAATATAGTGTTGGGAGATCCAATTTAGAAATAGAGATGTTGAATGAAGAAAATTCATTGGTAATCTTGAGTGTGTTAGAGACACTTTCATTGCTTATAGTGTTTTACACTATAAGCAATGAAAAGGAAAAAAGGAAAGAAAAAAAGACCTAAGTATAGAATCCCATCCAAGATTGATTTTATTAAATGTCGCGAAGTGCTAAAGGAAGCTTTAGATAACTATACCAAACGATGGTGTAAATCGGAAGGAGTCGAATTGCATGCTCTGAATGACTGGAAAAACCTCATTTTGGATATTACCGATATTCGAATAGATAACTACCACAAAATTCCTCATCTTATTGAAAATCTTCTAAATCTGAAAGATATTTCAAATCCAAGTTACGTAATTTACATGAAAAATATGGCTTCGCGCCTGCAGACAAAGCAGCCAAAAACACCATAATTATTTGAAAACGCTACTACATATCAACTTTAGTTTCGGAACTTTCCTCTACTAATACTTATATCGCAAGCAACGAAAGTGTTCCCAATATCTTGAACAAACAAAACGGTGAAATTTCTTCTTTTAACATCCCTATTTCTAAATTGGATCTCCCTACAATATACTGTCATGAACAGGAATGGCGTAAACTTCTTTTGGTCTATCAAAAATTCAGGGAATGTGATTGACAAAATGAAATCAAGAAATTTTGAAGCAAATACGATATCTTCATACGACTTTTCTAATATGTACACCACGCTTTCTCACGACAAAATAAATGCTCGACTGTCCAAACTCATTAAATGGTGTTTTGATCGAGAGGGGAAACCTTATATTTGTACTTCTGAATCGAAGAGTTTCTTTTCCGCCACAGGTTACAAATCATACAAACCATGGACATTTGGTTACCTGTGTATTGCCTTGTCCTTCTTTTTGGACAATAATTATGTAAGATTTGGTGAGAAACTCTACAAGCAATTTGTAGGGATTCCTATGGGTTCTAATTGTGCGCCTCTTGTTGCAGATGTGTTTTTACACACGTATGAAATGGAATTTATCCAGCATCTTCAAAAGCAAGGAAAAAATGATGATGTGAAATGTTTCATTGGTACTTCTAGGTACCTGGATGATATTCTTACTATCGACAATCCTGTTTTTGAAAAGTATAAAAATGTTATTTATCCACAAGAATTGATTCTAAACAAGGCAAACGTTTCAAACACAGAAACACCATTTTTGGACCTAAATATCAAAATTGTTAATGGAGAGATCCATACAAGCGTGTATGACAAAAGAGATGATTTTGGATTTAATATAGTAAATTTCCCCTGGCTTGATGGTGATGTTCCTAGATTACCTTCCTATGGTATACACAATCTAGTAAAGACTTTCTGGAAATTTTACAAAAATTATTGTCAACTTCTTCTGAAATTCGGACCAATACAGGCAACAGAGTATTTTGGGTATTTCACAACCTGCATTTATGGTGACATTATTAACACGATAAGAAGGATCAAAGATAGACAACATCACTATCGAAAATGCGTCAGAAACATCAAACGCCATTTATACCGTGGATATGATCCTAATATCACGAGACGGACACTAGGCTTGGTACTTGACCAATCTACAGTCTTGTACAAGCGCATTCTTAAAACTTGCACTCTGACTGACTGTGACGACGGGACTCCATGACAGGCCCTGACCAAACCTCTTTAGAGAAGACAGGGCCCCCACCACCTGTCCTCTCTGAATGTCAGTCGGACTCCTCGGGTGATAACATACATGAGCTTGCGGCGACAGAGCACGGATTGTATTACGTACATGTACCCCCCACTTTTGATATCCATTTACATATTCATCTGTGTTGCTTGAGTCCCTGCGTTTTGCGGTCTTGTTTGTATGTGGTCATCTGACAGTGAGGAGGTTGTTTTACACCACAAATGTACGTTCTTCGAGACGTCTGGGTAATCGGATAAGTGGGAGGGTTGTGTGCACGTAATCCAGGATAACCACACCTTCTGCTATTTCCGTGGCAGATGGCCGTCCTAAGTCGGCACCGGTTGCCCATTGGCCTCGTTGGTTTATGTGTAGTCCTTTGTGTTTGATGTTTCTGTGTTGTGCGTTGACGTTCCTTGTCCCTTGCATTGAGTTGGGTTTTGCTGTGGATGCTGCAACCTGGTGTTGTTTGAGATCCCCTCCGTTGTTTTACAAAATATCATTTTGAAGAAAGGGCGATACCTGGCCCGTCCCTTTCGAAAAGATGCATGATAAAAAATTGATGAAGTCCAAATTATATCAAAACAGTTACGAATAATTTACTCGGTGAAACCCCTCATATCGGCCCGATAATTTCGACGAAAAATGCTTTTGATAAAAGAATTATCAATTATCACTTTTTGCAATGTTGAATGGTTGAAGAAATACCGCGTCATGAATTTGAGCTCTCGTAATGTCAACCGCGTGATGTATGACGTCATGTTTTGACATCATTTACCCTGAATAACACAAAACTAAGGAAAATCATCGTGTTTTACATATAAATCTTCAGAATTCATCTATGATCCAGGCTTCGCCCACGAAATTTTTTATGCACATTAAATGGTCAATCAGAAATACATCGATTGATACAAAAATATTCATGGGCAAGGCCTGGAGTGCTACTTGATTTCATACTTTTGTATCGAAATTTCGCTCGTTTATTGATATTTTCAATGATTTCTACGGTTTTAGACGTTTTGAGCGACGTTTAATTCAGTATAGGACTGTGAAATCAAAAAAGGCTTTGCTGATTTGAATTCAC
This sequence comes from Pinctada imbricata, assembly GCA_033119305.1. Classification (NCBI taxonomy): domain Eukaryota; kingdom Metazoa; phylum Mollusca; class Bivalvia; order Pterioida; family Pteriidae; genus Pinctada; species Pinctada imbricata. The sequence goes on from VSWD01000013.1 coordinate 37,357,411, forward strand.
CATAGGTTTGACATTTTTAAACATAGAAAATTATGGATATATAAAATAAGGCCAAAATAGCAGGTTTCCGCACCTACTCCTTTGTCCATAATTATATGAATAATTGTCGTACCTCAGTTATTCATAATTTCTCTCTATATATTCATTATTTTGATTTCAAATAATTCTACTCCAAAATCACTGACAAGGAAAGTGTTGTAAAATGCTCATATGGTGCACTGAAATAGTTAATAATTTATGTACAATCAACAATTAAACAATATATATTGATAATTGTTATTTGATAATAGTAAATGTGTAACACTGTATTTCGTGTATGTCATGTCATGTATGTAAGATACAGGAAATGTTTTGAGATTCTCCTATTTTTACAAGCACGCAAGCAGGAAATATAAAATAAGTATACACCAGGAAGTTCAATCTTCACTTCAAACAAACGTGTACATGTATACCGAAAAGGGAAGTTTATTAAGGAAGTGAATGGATAGACATTACAATAAAAAAGCACGAGATATGAAAGGCAAGAAGATAACCCATGTGTTATATTTATGTTTAATGCATATGACAGCCACCATGATCCACTTAAACTACTTTTAAAATACATGTGAAAGAGTTACCTTTTGTCTCTTAATGCGAGTTACATTATTAAAGATACAAGTTCTTAAAGATTTAATTTGTGTTATGTCCTGATTTTTGAAATTTCAATTTAAATACATTATGGAAAGGCGTTATTGCTGCTCATAATGAAAAAAAAACCAGTGCTTAATTTTGTGCTCTACTGTGAGTGCTGTTGAAATTATCGTCAGGATCTTCTTTCACTCATTTGTTATGTAAATCATAACACTGAGAACGTTGATAGCAATAGAGCTTACTTGTTTCTGGAAGGATTTAAGAGAACCCTCTCACCGCGTGGGATCGAAACGTAAGGTGTTGTGATTCCTTAAAGATTTTTTGGTATTTTTTTTTCATTTAATGAACAAAGGAAAGACACTTTTGAAATACGAATACAAGAGAAATAACGACTTTGTTCGGAATCACTGCCAGGCGTCTGTCTGACTATGTCTGGTTATCACACTTTCACATTAAAGGTTTCGCATGTAAGTTGATCGATATATACATAATTCAATTTTCTTACTATCAGACGTGTATCGATGGTCAAACATGATGAGAATCCCTTCATGCAATGCAATCATTGCGGTCCAAAATGCGGTAGTTGACATACCTATCCTTGACAGTTCTATATATATAGAGAATAAGTGTCTTAATTTGTGTTTTGTTTCGGGTATGCAACACACAGCAAGTGCATTTATCGTACATGTAATGTACCCGTAATAATACACAAATTACGACATTTATTCTACATATATGCACCACAGTTGTCTGTTTCATTCTTAATTTCTCGAATCGCATATTTCTAAGTAAAAAGGTGACGTTAAAATTCAGGTCACCGCGGGTTCAGTTTTCAGGTTAGAACAACCGTCGTGGTATGTTTCTTTAGATCTTAAGCCTTGTTACGTCACGAGAAGTGAATACACGTTCATTTCAATATTTTTATCTCAGGTAATTACATTGGTTGTGTATAAATAGTAAGTACATATATGTGTACTTACTTTATTTATTTTCTTATTATCCGTCGCTTGAAATGTTAAACGTCTTCTAATTCAATAAAAGCTTTATCAAATTGTGTTTACATCTCAAACAGAGCAAAAATAAGTTCTTGGAAATTACATTTAAATTAATATAAAAAAAACATTGCATTTTCCTAAATTCTACATTGTTTGGTCTGACCAAAGGGGAACACCCTATTATGCGCTTGAAACGAACATATCAAGGGCGAATATAGTATTTGACCATGTGTGAATATCAAGACAGGGGTCTGGGAGCTTCTAGACCCCATCAAAGTGGGTCCGGGATGGGGTTTTCTGGGGGACATACCTCCATACCAAACAGAATGACCGTTTTGTTAGCTGCAGAAAGTACTGAGATAAAATTTCAGCTTTTTGAAAAGAAGCATTAATGAATGCTGAAAAACTGCATCGTTATATTACAACTCTTCAAATTGATAGCATTATTAAAGAACAGACGAATTTGCAGCATGGGCCAGACATGTACGTTTCGGGTACATGTACTTAATCCTCGCCAGTGATCTTCAATCCAAACAATGAAATATGTGGTAGAGAATCTGGCGAAGGAAGCAATTTAACGGATTTTTAAAATTATTTTTAAGGGGGTGGGGGATGGGTACACATAACAAATCCTATTCCCTTTGCTTTAATAATATTTTGACAAACTATATCAGAAAAAAAAGACCTGTCAAAAAGTGGAAGGAGTTATTCTGGCGTTTGTGCAGGAAATGGATGCCATGGTTAGATACGGAATTTTTATTGCAAAAACAGTGAAAACATAGTCTACACGTACACGTTTAAGGCCAACAAATATCTTACTAAATCCTCTAAGCCCACTAAATCAGTCAATGAAAATACCATTTTAAAAACACGACGAAACCAAAACAAAATCTTGGAAAATCAGTAGTTGAGAAACTAATCTAGGACAGAAAATTTTACTTCAAGTGCACTTATAATGAATGCTGCCAGATTTATCCTTTTTTACGAATTCAGATAAGAAATGTAACATTTGTTTAATAATTTGCTTTTGATACCATCCCTAATTTTGTTCCCTTACGTATCTATACGTAGAACGAAGTTCGTTGGTAGGTTTACGTCGCTTATTCGAACAGCTCTAATAACAGGGGGGGGGGGGGCTAAATACTAATGAAAAATTCGTAAACGAGGATTTTAATACTTCCAAAATGGTAAAAATGGATACAAATATATTACATTTTATTTAAATATCTCCCTTAATTCTCGTCATATGTCTAAATTTGATATCGCATTCCCTAATACTTTCTTATCGAACTCTCGCTAGCATACTGTAATGACCTGTATTGGTGTTATTCAACCTACAAAGCTGCAGAAGTACCGAGTTCAATCTCAAGACAGCGCACGACAGTATGATAATCGAAATATTTCTCCATATTAAAACGTATATCATACATGTTACTCATATGATCTATTTCATTTGTTATCAAGAGAGCGAATAACATTTCTCTTTTTACATATATTCTTTTCATAATCGTCAAATATTTGATACTAATTAAGAAAAGTTAAAACAGGAGGATAATATTGAGAAATGTTATGATAAGGAGTAATTCATGAAAGCAGAACTGATTTCATTTTTTTCTTGTCGGACATATTTTGTTTAGAGTCCTGATCGTCCGGACAAGATAAGGAGGAGATCACCAAAATGAAAACGTTACAGTGATTACAGAGGGATATACATGAGAAAAAAAAAACCAGAAGGACAATACACGAACAATAACATAACATAATGAAAACATAGGACAGCACAATATATATGAACGCGTGAATAATTATAGGTGGCGCCACTCAGATAAATGAATGCGGCGCTGCACAATTTTTAGGAAATTTAGCACTCTATTTTATTTATCAATTTGACATGTTAGAGGGAGATTAAAAGCTCAGTGAAAATGAAATACAAGTATTTGAGCCGTCCCATAGGAAAACCAACAATATGGAAAAATTTTGATAATTTCCGTTTTTCACATTTTCAAAAAATATGTTCTTTTCCGATCATTTTGATACCCAATATATAACTATATTGAAAGAAATAATCTATCAAAACAAATTTTGAAATTAGTATAGCAGCTACCTACGACGCAAAGTTACTTGACGTCATGACGTTCTTATTGTGTGGACATTTGAAACTACGTGAGTCATTTCAAGTGTGCAGCTAATCAGTCTTTCTATTATAATATTTATATTAAGATTTATTCGTTTTCAAGCGACCATGCACTTATTTCTGCAAGAAATACTTTTGAAAAAGCTTATCAATCAAATTAGATGGACAAAATACCCGGGGACAATATCCGGGATAATGTACATTTTGGTACTCATGAATACTTTTACACTTACATAGGGTGTTTCGGAGTTTTGCTGTGGTTGCTGCAACTGAGTCTTATTGGAGATCCCCTCCATTCTACTAACTGTTCTAGCTTTATGTAATTGTATTATTCCCAAAACCAGAATCTTGATTTAGGGATTTTTTTTAAACGTACTGATTGAATATTCGGAGAAATCAAAGTCATACATTTTTTTTTAAAGTTAATACTTATACGCGCTAGTGACGAAAGTAAAATTTTTGAATCGGACTTCTTTATACAAACCAGTTATTGTTTCTATTAACTCATTTCTTGTTGACAATTGACGCGTTCAGATTTGTATTACATTGTACATGCTTCCGTTTCGAATACTTCTTTTTTTTTATCCTGCATTCCGGGCAGGGGCGTAGCCAGGCGTACTTTTGTATGCAATAAACGTCCACATTGTTTTCGCAAAAAAAAAAAAGACGAAAAAAAAAAAAAAAAAAAACAAGAGAAGGTGCCTCCCTCTACAAAAGAAGACATGGTTTACAAGTAAATTGCTGCTTAGAAAATGCAAAAAGACACCCGCCTGGAAAGCACTGATTTGAATACATTTTTCGAAAAAAAAAATTCAGGTTGGAGCGGTCGATTGGAAAGGGTTTACATTCTTCACACGTCAAATATTTGTATATTGACGACGTACATGTTTGGGGGAAAAGTATTTCATCGAAAGAAAGTTTTCTTCACCCTAGATATATATAGTTTATTGTTTGCTGACATCGAACCATATGCTTTAGCACTTCTAAATTCAGCTCAAATACGCATCAGATGCCACCAGTTCGCTTATTTTTTACCAAAATCTTCTCGGAGGCCCACGAACCCCCACTAACGAGAATACTCTACCCCACTTGGCATTTCGAGTCTAGCAAATTCATCATCCCAATTAAAAAAAAAATGCCTGCCAGTGGTTCCCCGGCAATTGAGGTTCTGGGTCCACCTCTTCTGCAAACGTCCACATCGAAAACACACTAGCTTCATCCCTGCCGATATCTTAGTCTTTCCCTTTTAGTAATTTTACTTGTATTTTGGAGTCGCAAGTCCCTTATTGGCTTATCCAAGTATTCTATACATCTGTGTTTTTCTAACTTTCTTTTTTTTTAATTGAAAGTGAATTAATGTGCTTACTTTCATTTATGAATGGAAAGTAAGAAAAAGACACAGTTTTAAAAACAGAAACAGTTGTAATATTATAAAGGGGGCTATGTCATATGTGCTAAATTCATGAATTCCTCAAATAGGCCATTGTTTAAATGTTTAATAATATGCTTAAATTATCCTTGCGATGAAATAAGTATACAAGATAAAACTTGAAGCATTTTAAATACAGTGGCTGGTTGAAGGGTGTGTGTATGTGGGGAGAGGAGGGGGGGGGGGGTGCGGGTTGAGGGGACAATGACTCACATTGTTACTGAAAACTTATCAATGAAATGAACTTTTTTAGGCCAGAATCGTCAAAGTCGCCCCTCAGCAATGGGGGAATTGGATCACACACTTAAAGAATTCAACTCTGATGTATTCAATTAGCTTTTAGGGTTGGTGTATGCTTGAAAAAATAAAAATTCCCATTGGCGGATTGGAACCCACCCCTACGAATAATTACAAAATTTGAAATATACGGGCATTATGGAAAAGTGCAGTTGAACTGCTCTTATAAACCTTTTCTGTCTGAACGATCTTAAATGATAACACTTATTAAAAATATAGTTTCTACATTTCAAAACCGTTTTTCCTCGGAACACCCCCTCCTTTTGATAGCTTACTTCGTCTCTAGCCTGGACATGATCGGGTCAAGGAAATCCAATTTTTAAGCCCAATACTTAAAATGCTAAAATCCCGATATCGAGAGTGTTATGATTATGTGTAGAATATTTCTCTAGTAAAATAAAACAATCTACAATGTAAATTATGAAAATACATCATTATTTTAATTAAAACTCAAAAACCATATACAGATGATTATTACTACTAGCCGGGCGTTACAGGGATGTTAGCGTAGGTATGCACTATATATTCCCCTTAATAATCATGAGTGCTTTAATTAAGACCTCCCCCCCTCTTCTACCCCTTCCTTTCAAACAAGAAATGTTTTAGTCTTATTTAATTTGCGTTACACAAAATACTACACATAAACCGACGATACCAATGGGCAATCGGTAGCGACTTCAAACGGCCAAGTAGCAGATGGTGTTGTTGACATGGTCGCCATAGCACTTTCTATATAGACTTACCTCAGGCAGTGCATGTGTGTCAGACATTGTTTTCATTTTCTTGCATGAACATCGGCGGCGGGTGCGGCTAGCCAACAGGGGATGCTTACTCCTCCCGGGCACCTGGTCCCACCTCTAGCTTGCTGGGGGTCCGTCGATGTTCCATTTGGTGCTCTATTGTGAGTGCTGTTGAGATTGTCGTCAGGATCTTCTTTAACTCATTGTTATCCGGATTACGTGCGCACAACCCTCCACTTTTCCGATTACCCAGGTCTCAAAGAATACAAGGGTGGTGTAAAATAATTTCCTCACTGTAAGATGACCAAACAAACAGACAGCATTAAGAAGAGGTCAAAAACAATGTAAATGTAAAAAAAACAGAATGCGTATGTTCATGCTCTGCCGGCGGCTGTAACAAGCTCATGCATGCTATCACCCCGATGAATTCGACCAAAAATTCGTTGTTGGGGCTCTGTCAGCTCTAAAGAGGTTTGGAAAGGGCACGTCATGGAGTCCTGTCGTCAGTCAGTCAGTCAGAGAGCAATTCTTAAAAAGCGTTGTTACAATGCTTTAGATTGGTCAAGTACCGAGGCAAGAGTCATTCTGGTTACACCCTTAACAAATCGGCTTTATTAAGATCCTGTCTTACCATTCTGTATTTATTACCATTTTTCGCGATCAGATGTATATTTCAATACTAAAGAGACTAATTCCATGACAACGTTTCTCATTTTTTGTCACGATAGGACGTCCAATGTCATTGTAATCATCTAAATAGGCCAAAAATCAACACATACATCGTCAAAGCAATATTCTGATGCACATTTGCCAACTTTCGGTCACGTTTTAGCAAAACTGGTATGATCTATGTTCAGTATTAAATGTTGTGGAAATACTTATGGCAATAGCTTAGCGAATGATAACTATGTTTAGCTGGAAATATTAAGCGACGTACATGTATGAGAAAGAAAAACATACGTTCCCTCTCATCGAATCGGATGTTTATACCTTATTTTTCCCACCTTAACAATATCGCGTTTAGTATTTAGGCCCCCTGAATAAGACAGCTCCAAAGAAACACGAACTTTATTTAACGAACAATCTCAGAGTCAAGTGCATGTATAGAATGTAATGTGGTTGGCGGTGTTAAAACAAGCCGTGCTAATTAGTTAATGTTACATACGTATATAAGTATCTAAGTAAGAAAGATAAAAAACAAAACAGTTTGGCTTGAAGTACTTCTGACGAATATTAAAATATCCCAAACACGTGTATAGTAATTTGTACATATTTTTCAATATTGACAATTCTAGCTTCATTTGATTTATCCCGCTGTATTATTTAAAGCCAGAGGGGGTTCGTACATTGGTCCTGATTTCGGAATATAGAATAAGAGAATAACCAAAATCATCGAAAATTGCTGCATCTTGAATAAACATACGCAAAAATTCAAAAAGGCAATTCAATTGATCCCAAAGTCTACTAAACATACTTACTAATAGTTTATTTATCAAAGAATTCAATCAGCAAATTAAAATATCTGTTAAAAAAAGCAAACGTGAATCCTAAAAAAGTTGACATAAGGTTCTATGGGAGCATACAGGAGACTAACAGACCTGAAGCCAAGATAACTTAGATTTGTACTTTTTTTCTCAAGTAAACTAACTTACGTATTTCTTACGAAAATACTTATGACAATTTCACGAACGCGTTCGTAATTCTCTAGGATAACTCTTTGAATTATTTTCGTAACATTTTTCGTAAGTATTTTTAATGCATAGCAACGGAATCTTCCTGTGCTCATGCACATGCGCGATTTATGGTCCTTGGAAATCTTTAGTTTTTAACATGTTTTATTTCAAATAAATTCAGTTGCATAGCTACTATGTATGTTGTATGCTTAATCATCCGCAATAAATTTTACTTATCAATCTCTTGAAAAAGTACATTTGAATTACATTTTAAAATTAATTCTTGTAAGTTAGTGATATGTGTCGACCATTTTGCAATGATTAAAAAAATTAAAAGACCTAAGTGTATATATGGTGATTGACTGGTTTCATAAGGTATAAAAAATCATTCTTTGTAAATATTTTCACTAGCTATTACAGACAACAAGTAAATCGACGTCATTTTATTTTTTTTACGCTGTACTTACGAATTTTCGTAGAAAAACTTACGAAATTCTAAGATATTTTAAGGGTTCTTAATGACTTGCGACAACCCTGGGTCAGTCGCAAAGTTGCGAACAACTTTAATCATATCTCTATACTTACGAACTTTGTTGAAATCGAGTTTAAGAAAAAAATTATACTTTCGTTTGAAAATCGTCGTAAGAATTTTCGTGAGATTGGCTGCTGGCCTTTAATAATTGTTCATGAAATATCAAAACACTTAGAAAATAGAACCACGAGTTTCAAATTATTGGTTCGGGGAGCATCCATCAATCCTGATTTATCAATGACCGCTTGGTAACCGGATAATTAAGATTACGGACATGTAATCCGGATAACAATTACACCAGGACAAAGTTTACAAACATGATAAAAAGAATATAGATGACATTGACCATCATCTAACACTTAGTGTATGATGTATAATACATGTGTTTGCAGATTTCATTCATTTTGGTCTCACTTCGGAATTTTGATCATTCCGATGTTCGCAACCGTTCCTGTGGAAGATCTAATGATTTTGCCTTGCCTTTTCGACTATGAGACTAATAACTGATGGATACTTCTGTAATGTTTATTCATCTAATATCAAAATAAATACCAACCTTTAAACGCTGAATCTTCGAAACTTTTGATGAAAACATTTTTTCTCAAATATATGGGAAAAGGAAATAAAAATCATGACTTATGTCTGAATACATAATGTTCCTTTAAATTTTTACATAATTTGAGGAACGAATTTTTAAGATGAGCTATAAATCAACTCTTCATCTACTATGATTTAAAGAAGAGGTTTTTTATTGGCTGTTATAATTTGAAGTACAAATAAGAACATGGGAAGTTAAAACATACTCGTTCCCATGTGATAATGTAAAGACCAACAAGGAATGAGTTATTTGTGCGCTTGAGGAAATATTTCTGAAGAGAATATATAGTATTGTCATTATCTAAAGCGTAACAGCTCTCATAAATATTGCTTTTGCTTTAGAGTATGTATCATTTCAAAGTTCATTGTCTATTTCAAAGTTTATTGTCTATTTTCACAGTGATTTGTCAAACAAAATTAGAAGGTCAAAGTTTGATTTAACTGCAATCAAAATCCATATCCCACCCATTCTGCTGCGTCTTTTAGTACATTATTGGACATAAAGATTTTCATACTTTTTGGCCATATTACATTGTTTAGACTGAGGATCACTGACGAGGGTTTTGTACCCGAAACGTGCATGTCTGGTCCATGCTGTAAATTTATCAGGTTTTAAATGATGCTATTGAATTTAAAGACGTTGAACATTTGCACTACTTGGTGGGTTTCACTGCTGGTGGACCACGAGTCTCCGAGGGCACATGTGGCCAAGTTCGATCAACTTTGGTTGATCGTCTGTCTCTTCAACGCATTTGAAATTTTCTGTTATTAAATTTCTTGAAATTTCTAAAACGTGGGTCCTGTAGCATCATATCCACCCATTCTGCTACGTCTTTTGGTACATTTTTGGACATAATAATTTTCATACTTTTTGGCCATATTACATTGTTTAGACTGAGGATCACTGACGAGGGTTTAGTACCCGAAACGTGCATGTCTGGTCCATGCTGTAAATTTATCAGGTTTTAAATGATGCTATTGAATTTAAAGACGTTTAACATTGTGAATTGATTATCAATCGCCTTTTACATCGCGGATATTACCCTGAAGTAATCAAAAGAACGTTCAACAGGACAATTATGTACCATATATTTGTCAATATTGCATATAATCAACGACTTGACTATATGATGGTTACTCTCCAAATCTTATCAGAGAATACTGGCGATGACCCAGTGTTAATCTCAAAGTTTATCTGGCTTCCCAGGTCATTGATCCTTTCAGCCAGTATAACACGGACTGTCCTTTTCCGTTTGCACATTTCTTTTGATATTTATTTACATAGTTTTTGTTTTGCATGTGCCCTTTGCGTGATGTTATCTAACAGTTATAAGGCATTCATATTTTTTCTACCTCTTTTAATTTTGATTGATTAGATGGTTGTGAGCTTAATTTCCGATAATCTCGCTTTCTGCAAAAAAAAAAAAAAAAAAAAAAAAAAAATAAATAAATAAATAAAAATAAGTGGGTGAGTGTTCAAGGTCAGCAATTTCTTTATATCGGTCTCTCTTTGTATTTGTAGGTTTTCTTGTTTCAATTAAATATCTTTCAATGATTCTGAGTCTTTCAGAATGAGTATGACAAATATGGATAATGACCAAATCCCTGTATACAGCACAAAATCGATAATTCAGAAAATCAGAAACCGAAGGCATACAAAATCAGGATAAAACAGGAACCAAAGCAAATAAACAAAAGCCTCTATCACATGAAAAGAAGCGAACTCCCGATATGGGAGTGAGACCAGGTGCCCAGGAAAAGTAAGCATCTCCTGCATTTCCATTGTCTAACTGTTATTGATTTCAGTGGTAGTTGTATGCCAATTGATTTTTGTTGTGGTGAAGAGTCAATTAACACACTTCTACAGAGTTAAACATATATACCTTCTATCTAAAATGTTGGTCAGCTTTTAAATGATGCTATTAAATTTGAACATTTCTTCCACTTGATGAGTGTCACGTACTTCTGGTGGACCAGGAGTCCCCGAGGACACATGTTACCAAGTTCGAGAAACTTCAGTTCATCGTTTCTTCAACGCATTCCAAAATTTATGCAATCAAAATTTTCCCGAAATTTCTAAAACGTGGGACCTGTAGCATCAACTCCCATCCATCCTGCTACGTCATTCGGTACATTTTTGGACATAATAACTTTCACACTTTTTGGCAATATTACAATGTTTAGATCATGTAGATTGAGGATTACTGAGGAGGGTTAAGTACCCAAAACGTGCATGTCTGATCCATGCTGCAAAATCTATTATTTATGTTTTAAAAGATGCTATTGAATTTGAAGACCTTCAACAATTGCAAACGTTACAATCTTTTTTTTTTTTACTTGATGCACATTTGTACTCCATCAACAGAATACAACCTGTAGATTGAAGTTAAAACGATCTGAATTTGTCCGGCCTTATTCTTTGGAGTGATGTCACCTATTAAGATTTTCATTTTACAAATGGGTTCTGTGAAGATTATTTATATACATAAGAGAGAGAAGTACGTCATTCGATAGAAGTTCAATGACACTAACTTTGAAAGAAGGGAATCTCCAACAAGACCCTGTTGCAACACACAACAGAGCACCAAACCACTCCAAGTGAAAACACAGAGAGGGCATACACAGCAGATATACAAAAGAGACAAGGAAAATCAAACACGACATCAAAACATCAAACACAGAAGACCTCAAAGAAACCAACGAGACCAACTGGCAATCGGTGCCGACTAAGGACGGCCATCTGCTGGGTAGCAAAAAGTGTCGTTAGCCGAATTATGTGCGCACAACCTTTCCACCAAACAAGACAGAAGAACACTTTGGCACAAGCAACACACAGATGGATATTTATAGAAAATATATAAAATGACAAGGCAAAAATGCGTATCATATATTTTTGAAATTGGCGATGACGTCACACTATACCGGAATTTATACAATCAATAATGGTTACGTTGTATTGCGTTCAATGCCAAAGAACTCTTTATCTTAGATCACTAAACTACTATCTATGATTATGGCCAAACGTTAAAAATCGAAATGTATTATGTCCTCTAAATCGGCCCTATAGGAAATATAAACACGTTCCCTATTTATGAACATGATGAAATAGATATCTAAAATCTACCTATTGAAAAAGGGGCGCCTTAACGATTTTTTAACTAAGAGTCATTTGGCTTCATTAACCACTGTTGATTGTTCATTATCCAAAGCATTCACGTCTAGTGTACCGTATTTTGATTTGTTTGTCTGGAAGGCTGTTCTCTGGTAGCAGGGTGTTACATTTCGTTTCTCCCATATTCACAGTTATCCTCATATAAGTGCTAAATGGCTTATCGATCATCGGCAGGGGGGGGGGGGGGGATGATAAGCTACATGGATACTTATGACGTTGACTATGACGTCATAAGATACTTACGTCGGCAAAACTCATTGTACAAGCACTGACACTCAGGTTGGATTTCCTTGTCAATGTTCACACCCGGTAGTAGATTATATTGTTCTTCACAAATAGGATCATAATATACATATGTAGAAGTTAGAGTGTTGTTTTTTTAAGTTCTTTGGTATTTATGACTATGGAAAGAAGTGTGTATACAATGTTTTGCATCACCTGATCACCCTATCTGTTCATAACATACCACTGTGCACATTCAAAGATGACATGTTATGTCTAATGTTTATCCCTTAAAAGACTTGGAACTATGTATTTCAACTGTATTTCCGCATAACATATTTGACTTGGAACCCTATCCACTCTAATTATTTTGTAAATTCAGTAGCTTTCTGCAATCGAGATGGTATCTTTGTCCTTGGGGGATTTACGTGAATAGACCGTCACCATATCACCTCAGTCGTCTTGCATTTTACACATCCAAGGACTCCAAAGTTCCAAACTGCACGATATTTAACGTAGCTTTTTAATGTGACGTCGTAACAGATTTTTAGGTCATAATATCAAATTATGCCAATATGTTAGATTGTTTATGATGCAAGTCTACCAGTAATATGAAAATTGGTTCTGTGCTAAAACAGTTCTAGATAAAACCAGACCAACTTTATTAGTTGAAACCCTACATGTATTAGTGACCTGACGTACATGTAGTAACATATATGTACAACTTGTAACAAGGTCATAGGCGGCACAGGCTTGCAATATAGCAAGGTCATAGGTGGCAAAGGCTTGAAATCTAAGAAGGTCATAGGCGACACAGGCTTGCAATATAAAAAGCAAAGGATGGGATCTCCAACAACACCAGGCTGTAGCACCAACAGCAAAAGAACAAAACACCCAACACAAAAACACAGAGCAGACAAGCACAGGAAGAGACGCAAAAAGGACAAGGAACGTCAACGCACAACATAGAAACATCAAATACAAAGAACTATACATAAAACAACGAGACCAATGGGCAACCGATGCCGACTTAGGACGGCCATCTACCACGGAAATAGCAGATAGTATGGTTATCATAGATTACGTGCGCACAACCCTCCCACTTTTCCGATTACCAAGAGGTCTTGAAGAACGTACAATTGCGGTGTAAAACAACCTCCTCACTGTCAGATGACCGCACACACTGCAAAACGTTGGGACCCAAGCAACTCAGATGAATATGTAAATGGATATCAAAAGAGGGCGTACGCAATACAATCCGTGCTCTACCGCCGCGAGCTCATGTATATTATCACCCGAGGAGTCCGTCTGCTTTACAATGATGCTTATGAATTTGAAGACGTTTAACAGGACCAGGAGTTCCCGAGGGCACATGTAGCCAAGTTCGATCAATTTTGGTTGGTCGTTTCTTCAAACGCATTTGAAAATTTCTGTTTAGAAAATTTTCACACATTTCTGAAACCTGGGTCTTGCAGCATCATATCCCAGCCATCTTGCTACGCCTTTCGGTATATTTTGGACATAATTATCACACATTTTGACCATATTTCATTGTTTGGATTGAGGATCGCTGAAGAGGGTTAAATATCCGAAACATGCATGTCTGGTCCACGCCGTTAATTAGTCTGCTTTAAATTGATGCTAATGAATTTGAATGCGTTTAACACCCAGAGAGGACAGGTGGTCGGGGCCCTGTCTTCTCTAAATGGTTTGGACAGGGCCCGTCATGGAGTCCCGTCGTCACAGTCAGTCAGAGTGCAAGTTTCAAGAATGCGCTGGTACAAGACTGTAGATTTATCAAGTACCAAGCCGAGTGTCCGTCTGGTGACATTAGGTTATAGGCAGCACAGTCTTGCAATATAACCTTGACGTCATCACTCTTTTCCTACGCCATATTACTCAATGATAAAACCAGAGAGGCATCGCAGGTACGATATGTCGTCACAGTGACTTTATTCGGACTTCTGACTTAACGGTGCAAAAGATTCAAAGGCAAAGGTACATATTTGAATGTTGAGGGGGCAAGTAAATGGGCAATGAAGGGAACGATTCTATTTGATGTAGGAAAATTTACAAGACTCACGTCTAAAGACCGTAAGTTTCGATTTGTAGCTAGAATTTATATTTTTACTGGAGACTTCTCGCTCAGTTGATCGTGTTTGCAACGTACGAATGAAGAAAGTATCCCTCATACTGCATCGTATGGCATTGAAACATAGACAATGCTTGTGCATTATATACCTTATAAATGTAGTAATGCCTAATGCTGAATACTTGCTATACTTTATTTACAAATACTAAGCCCCAATTTAAGTCTGCAAGAATCTTGCAGACAAACAATAGGCGATGACGGCAGAGGTTCATTTAAAAGTGAAGGAAAGCGGAACTGAAATCGGACGCATGCGTAGGAGAGATTGGGAGTGGCAGTGCATACTGGTTTGCCTTTTTGTTGTTTTTATGCTGCTGACATTCACAGTCATCCAATCATTTCGGAGATCATTTGTTAAAAACCATCTCATTTCATAGAGAAAATTGAAATCGTTAAATTTCTTTGATTTATTAACATGTTGTACATGTTGTATGTCACTGAATTGTTTTATGTATCTACAGACATAGAATTGATAATGTGAATTCCGTTGTTTCTACACTTGTTACTTTTGCATTGGTTCCTTACCCATTACAAAAAGGCGCATTCCATCTTAACAAATTATCTCACATTTTATATCTATAAAACCTCTTTTTAAGTTAAAGTTCCAAATGGTAGTACCAGTGCTCCTCGTTACTATTTTTATAGGTTTCTAAATTTTGCTCAATTTAGAAATTTAAATTAATGACGAGCCGATATAAAATATCATTTGATACAGCAATTTATTTGTTTTCTGTCTCCATGAAAGATTATTAAACATTATGCAGTATTATGCAGTATTATGAGGATTACACCGATGGTGGTTATATATCTGAACCTATTAAAATCTTACTATATGATGTGATTATTACAATTATTGGGATAAAGCTAAAAACTATGAATTTTTTTTAAATGGAATTTTATGGATGAGATCTCATTTGTCTTTCTGATTTGAATATACGTTTGAGATTCAAGAAAGGAGGGGATCTCAAACAAGTATTCTAATATGACTTTATTCTTTTTCCCTATTAAAACAACACACGCGAGCCGGGCTCTATTCTCCAATATAGGCCCTATAGCGATAAGCCATGCCTACCCACTTTCTGAAAGCAGATAAACCGACAGGAGCTGGTTTTTACCAAGAATCAAAAGGTATAAGTTTGGTCATCATTAGAATAGAAATAAAAAATGAGAAGCCGGGCTCTATTGTCTCATAATGCCCGAGCGTCCTCAGCCAATCACATTTATCACCTCGCCGTTGACGCGGCCCGGTAATAAATGTGAATGGCTGAGGACGCTCGGGCATTATGAGACAATAGAGCCCGGCTTGTCATTTTTCATTTCTTAAATATACGCATATCAAGCTTTATGAATGAATTTGATTAAAACGTTAAGGCAAGGAAATCCCTACATGTTTTATGGAAAAAAACAGCATAATTATACTAGTGAAAGACGGATAAATCGTCAGATTTTAAGCTACTTTCAAAAATAGACCAGAGACTTAGAAAAAAGTAAGGAATTTTGGTAAATGGAAAAAGTCTTGAATAAATTTGGATAAATGATGGAAGAGATTCTGTAGAATATGTATAATCTGATTACATATGATTTTTGGTAATTATAAAGGATAAATTCGGTACTGTCAATGTAAATTATAAGAATACTGTTGGAAATTATTGTATACGCATAGTCTGTTCTAAACATAGAACTGCAAAAACTTTTTTTTAATTAACAATAAGCATCATCTTAAGAATAATCAAGGGAAAATTGTCTAACGAACTTAACATCAATTTCTATAATTTAACATGTGTTTGTACAGAGTCCTACAGTTTAAGTCCTACTCTGAACAGCTACCGTAAGTATTATGATTTGAATGTCGTGATTATTTAAAATAATTATCTTAAAAGTGTACTTGTTACATGTACCATATAGTCAATGAAGATAGTACATCAGTGCCTGAATTCAAATGTACATTTGACAGCAACATTATTTTTTACAAACGGGCACCAAAGGCCATGATGACGGACACCATAAGAATGGAGACTGATCTACACAGTTTTGATGAACCGTTCCCCTGATTCTGAGTTTCGCTGGATTGTCCTGGATCTGAAATATACAACCAACAATTTTTAAGATTTGAAACAAAAAGACAGAGAGAGAGAGAGAGAGAGAGATCCCCATCGAGGAATCAATAAGTAAGGCTCTTGGCAATATTTAAAGCAATTTAGACTCAGGGATAATTTAAGGAATCCGAAATTCGATTTAAATAAACAAAGCAAAATTCAAATTTGTTTCACATGATGCCAAGTGGTATCGAATAAATTCTTACTTTTACTTACTGAATAAAATGCCCAATAAGCTTTGTAAAGACATTTGGTTTTCTTTGAGTTAAATTTAATGCAGAGAAATCAAGAATGGAACATTTTAAAGAAAAAAATCGCTCAAAGATTGTATTTAGGGTCAAATCAATCCAGATGATCGATACGTGCTGTTCTCAAAAATGAATAGTATAAAGTCCTGAAGAAAGAAATAAAGAATAAACTTACTTTGATTTGAGCGTGGTGTACAGACACCACACGATTGTTCGCAATTTTTGCGTATGTACGATAGATACGACATGTCACATGCTCCAATGTTCTTCCATATGCTACAGAAAGGTAACATGTCCGAACATTCTTCTTCTCCTGAATTAAACAAATCATATATTTATTTTTATAAGTAAAAATACATGTACTATCATTGTATGAATTTGAGAACGACATGTAATATATTATTGCAAATCGATTTGCACACTTAAACGTAAAATGTGTAAGGCGACTCTACTTAACCGGAGTATATTTGTGAGAAAATATTAGGATGATACGTTGAAAATAGAGATTTCTATAACATTTCTTTGTCCATAGTTAGAATATTTCTTAGGTTAGAGCTATTCCAAAAGAAAATGACGTGCTATATGCTACAATTGTCACCTTTTCTGTATGACGAGAGTGACGATTGCCGCTAGTAGAATATATTTTAATCTTTACGGGCACTTATTGCCGTTTTCATTCTGAAATCACTTTTGCTCTTTTGCAGAATGTTATGGTTGCTTTGTTTAAGTTTTGTATTTGCTATATGTACGGAATAGTATAGGTGCCACATCTTTTTGTTTTGTTTTAAATTTATGATTTTCCGACATTCAATGTTGAAATTTCCAACTTAAATCTTGGAATGTTCTACTTTAATCTTGGAAAATCCAACTTTATTCTAGGAAATTCCAACTTTAATCTAAGAAATTCAAACTTAAATCTTGGAATATATACCTTTAATGTCTGAATTTACAACTTTAATCTTCGAATATCCAACTTAAATCTCGGTTTTTCCAACTTTAAAGTAAGACGTTCCAAGATTAAATGTTGAAATGAAAATAATAATGATAATATATTTGGAACTAATACGATTTCGTAATTATTCGTTTGTTTGAAAGTATCGTCTTATAAGAAAAGTTTAATAAATAGAAAGAAAAGGAGATTCACCATAAACTCTTGATAAACATAAGATAGGAAATATCCAATTATACCTACCTCCACAGACACTGCAGGATTCTTTACAATTCATTGTCATGTAGGACTTGTACCTTCTAACCGTGCAGTATCCTCGATTTGCCCAGTATCTGCAGTTCACGTTTGTGTCCATACACGTGTCTGTAAGTAGGTAAAACGTAGATGATGTTAATGATACATGTCTTCAGATTTATAGCATCATTTTTAAAAGAACAGAGAAAAATTGCAGCATGGACCAGGCATTCACGTTTCGGATACTTTACCATCGTCAATAATCCTAGGTCCAAACAATGAATGTGAAATGAATGTGAAAGTTATGTCCAAATTCATGCTGTGAATTCAGAACTAGATGCCATGGGACCTAATCGCTGACCGTTGACTTGGAATCTTATAGATAATATTATGTATACGATTCTTATTTAATAAAGACCTTTGACATAATACTCTTATTGAGAGTTGATGAGAGAAATACAAATTATTTAATTTAAGAACACGAGGTCAATTAGATAAAACATTAGTTTTTGTATCTAGCTGATAGAGGCTTCAATCCTTTCTAATGTTAATCAAAATCTGGGTATGTACTGGTTGAATACAACAATGTACAAGTCGCCGCCCAGTTTAAGTTACCGCCTATTGCATTTTAAAAGGACGTAGGGTTGAAATAACGACGTGAAAATTGTTAGAAGTCTTCTACACATATCTTTTATCCTGATGATACAAAAAAATCTTATTTGATCGCTCAATTTGTTAAAATAACAAGAAAAGGATATGGACATGTGCCATGGGGTTAGTGAATTGGTGTGGTGTTCAGTCTATCAATATTGACAATTGATTTTTTTCACAAATCGTTCATAATCCAGCGCGTTAAGGGTCAACCATCAACCATGTCAAGTTTTTATGATTTATTTGTTAATTATAAATTATATATAAGCAAATAAATCCTTTGTTTTGAATCACGAATGCCCCCAGTTGCATCTCTGTCAGTATTTTCTGTTATGCAAGCCAAACTGGATGGGTAAGGATTGATGTTTAAAGCTAAAGCTTTTCAAAACAAGGTGAAATGTCAAGGTCATTGGGTCTTTCAATGGAAAGGTCTTGTCCAAATGAATACAAATATGACAGACGTAACACATTCCATTCAAAAGAAATGCCTAACGTTAAAGTTCTTCAGGAAAATGTCAAATGCGGCTGACAGGTCGAGGTCAAGAATGTTGGTATTGATGTGAAGGTCTTGCCTCAAGGAATACACATTTGAAATATGATACCTTTATCACTTTCCGTTCAAAAGTTTTTCAAAAGAAGGTCAAAAGTCCTGGTCAAGGTCACAAGGTAAAACAACTTGGTGTCAATGGAAACGTCTTGTCACAAGATATGCACATGTGAAATATAAAAGCCCTATCCCTCTTAATTCAAAAGCTATGCCCAATATTACAGTTGTATCAAAAGTAGGTCACAGGTAAAGGTCAAAGTCACGAGGTCATCAATTTTTGTATCAGTGGATGATAGCTCTATCACTTCCCATTTAAAAGTTATACACAAAATTAAAGTTTTTTTGCACAGACAGACAGACAAACAGACGGGCAGGCCAAAAACTATATACCCCCGCATCCTTGATTAGGGTCCCCATGCAGTGTCCCCATTAAATGTATAAAGAAGTTAAGTCCTAGAGTATAGTCTACCATATGTCATTAAAGTAATGTGAAAATACAAGCCTAATTTATTAAGTTGCAGGTCAAAAACAAAAATATGCATAAAAGTTGAAAGAAAATTCTAAAAGCAAAAAAAAAAAAAAAAAAAAAAGGAAAGAGAGAAATTGAAAAAAAAAACAATCCCCCTTTCCCTTATTGTTTCACAAAGTTCATAGAAAAACCTGAGCATAGCCTTTAACGTAAATCGTCGTCTTCAATAGAATGGCTGAAATGCAGTATAGTCTATCAAGGGGAAAAGAATAGGAGAAATAGCTATTGTTTTCACTAAAGTTGAACGAGTTGTGTTACTTATTCATTAAGGACACGAACAAACGCATCAAACATACTTTTTGATTATTCATATACCATCATATCTTAGACTATATATCGTCAAACGTCTTCAAATTCAATTTGTCGTTTAAGAACAGATCAATTTGCAGCATGGATCTGACATGCACGTTTCGGGTACTCAACCCTCGTCAGTGATCCTCAATCTAAACAATGTAATATGACCAAAGAGTGTGAAAATTATTATGTCCAAAAATGTACCGAAAGTAACTATAAACAAATTTAATCTAGATGTACGAACGTATTCAGGCCTATTAATATTCATATCATAAAAATCTAAATCCAAAATCTTTTATGAATCTTTTAAGCAGTTGAGACGATTCATATCCATTCTTGCAATAGAGAAAAACTGCATCACTCTGCTTGTCTTCCACATCATAGTAACACAGTCACATTATCAGGAATAAAATAGAGGGTTATCTCCGACAGGAATTGGTTGCAACACCTAAAGTAAACCACTGAAACGACCAAATATGAAAACATAGACTGACCATGTACAACAAGAGACGCCAAAGGGACAAGGAATACAAACTCCGAAGATCAAAACAATAAGCATAAGACCATACAAAAAAGAAAAGTATATTGAATGCCGACGTAGGACGGTAATCTGTCATGTTAGTAGCAAACGATGTCGATATCGACATTTTGAGCAGAATACACTCACACAAGAATGTGTAATTCGTAAATCGATTTGTGTTCAGAAAATAAGGAGCAAGTCACTCATGATGGTGGGCACATGATCCGTTCCTTTTGTTACGTAGCTTTTCTTTCATGTATAATGTGTTCCGCTGTTATATCTTATGGTATCCTTTGTTTATGTGTACTCTTTTGTATTTGATGTTCCTTTTCCCATTCTTTGTTTATTGCTGTGTATGTCTTCTCTGTGGTTTCACTTGTGGTGTTTTGATATTTTGCTGTGGGTCGTGAATCCGGGACTTGTTGGAGATCCCCTCTTTCTTCAGCTTTGTAAAGAGCAATTTTAATTTTCTCGAATATTGAAAAATGATCGAGTGATGTATCTTACCGTTCATGGCCTTGGTAGTCGGTCTGGGTGTCGTTGGTGCCATGGTACCTCCACCTACCGCGTCACATACTCGAATTGGATTATTCTCGTCACCCGTCGGGCATCTGCAATTACAGTCTTCTGCCTGAAATCCTTCAACTGGGCATCTCAACGTCTGACATCCACCTGTCAACAAACATTGTTAATTGTTGAATTAGTAGAAGAAGAGACAAATAATAAAACGATTTCATATGACATCCATCTTTCAAAAATGATCAGCAACATTCTGAATTGCCATTAAAGGGCTGTAAATATCACTAAACAAAACATCGTTATCTGATATGTGCATCAATTGATATGTACATCGAGACAATCATCGAATTTCACATGTTTTCATAAAAGCGTTGCGACGGGTGATGTTTGCAATCATTAGATGCTGACTCTGCCCAGGCCCCTTGTCTCACTTCGGAATTTTTTTTATCGAGGTTCGCAACTGTTCTAATGAAAATTTTTACGATTTTACCTTACCTTTTCTACTTTGAGACTGAATAATTGATGGGTACCTTTTTTATTCAATAGCATTTTTCAGTTAAGATTCATAATGTTAAACATAGTGGATCAAACAAAAGCAGAGCGCCACGAATCAAAGCAAGGAAGTTTTGCCTAAGTGCATTAACGTCATAAATATATTTCAATTGACATATGAATTGACATATTACCTTGCACATTTCAACAAATAATTGAAGTTGTTCGGATACCTAAGTTGATAAAAATATAAGAATATGTCTGCTTCTTGTCTTATATGTATCACATGATACCAAGCGTTTTCTTTTAGATTTCACAGATTTTTTAATAAAAATCTCAACATTTGTCTAGGAAAAAAGATCAAAATATATTATGACGTCATAAAATAACGGAAACGACGTTGATACGTTTGTCACAGGAATTGAAGTGAAAAATTTCATTCTTGAGGAATACGTTTTATGTATATATAAAGAATATATGATAAGATGAAAATAATCTCAAATAAGTTTTTCCTCATAAAGGAAGGTGACGGAACTTGTTTTGCGGTTTGAATTTCCCCGAAATTTAGACATCAGACAACTCTTTTCATGAAAACTGCTGTTTTTTACGCGTTTCTTTGTATAAACAATGGTGATTTCATACTCATTCAAAACCTCTGCACTTTCTAAAACGTATAAGAACCCCTATAACTGAGTTGAATGATTGGACGTAACACGATTAACCTTGTCATTTCAAATAACATTGTATTTAATATTAAACTATGTGCATGTAGAGATGATATTAAATTGATAATAATGAAGTTTTACCGTAAACAGCTTTTTAGTACCACCATTTGAACATCTATATATTACTTGCTTAAAATAACTCTCACATTTTTGTTTTATATACGTTTTTACTCTCTAGTACACACGATTTCGGTAAACTTCGGAAATTGGTATTTGCATATACAGTATGCAAAAATATGTCACGTTTACTAAGGTCAAAGTGAACACGCTACCACGATCAGCCAATCGCTTGAATGAACTTCACATCAATTACTACGAAACATGTAGTAAATACAGTCTTGTGAAATTCTAAAAAAAAAACTACTCACTAATATTTCATTAATTTGCAAATACAAGGTTGACATCATGTATAGATATCATGTTCCATTCAAATAACAATTTTGAACGTGGATAATTGAACACTTTCTAATGACTTACAACGTGTAATAGTGTATGACGGCTTGAATCAGTCGGGGAAACTTCCTTATATGGAAGTCAAATATAGCGGAACGACTGTGTCACATAATCAGTTCAGAGTAAGCGCTATCTCATATTCAACCAATCGTTTCAAGGAACTCTGCATAATGGGATTACTATGATAGTTAAATCGTGTGTTGGCTTTAGTGCTGTCTCAAAATTGCTTCGCTATCGCAGAAATCGCAATCAAATTCCTTGACATCTTTGTCACTTATACTTCAGAGGAATATCTATCGATTCCATGTTGCATTTTTAAAAATTCAAACTCTAGATTCAGATATTAAGATGAGAAAATGGCACATTTTCAATAACGACTTACATTGGTACTACACATAATCTTCGTGAAATCGATCCATACAAAGATTTCTCTATACTAGCCATGTATAAATCTACGTTTGTGAATATAAAAACGTCGAATATTGAAGAATAAGTTGTTTCTAATATATACGTTGCAAACTGTTATAAAAGATATGCCAGGAATTGAGGAAGAGTTAACGTTCTTCCTATTGTATGTTTTATTTTCTCAAGACATTGCTTTATGTACACCCCTTTTCGGTGTATTTTCTATGTACAAGTTTGAAAAAATGTAGAGATGTCACGGAAAAACATACCAGTAATAAGTAATCGAATTTATTGAACAATAAATAATAAGTTGAAATCCACGCTTTCTATACCATAAGCAAATCTAGAATATTTCCAAGGAGGGGGGGGGGTCCAGCCTATCAGGTGAGTCAACCTTTTAGTCCGAAAAAATATTTACACAAAAACGGGAAATATGAAAATTGGGTATTCTAGAATGGGGTGTCTGCCCCCCCCCCCCCGCGGATCCGCGCTTGCAACTCCTAAATTATTAAGTTAAGAGCATGCTATAGATGTACATTACCCTAGCTGAAATCTCATTCTCACAATTAATAATAACTTATCAAAACTATTGCACATGTAGGTGGCGCCACACACTTTAAAAAATTTCATTTGAACAGAATTGGGAAATATTGGGAAATTTATGATTTTGTCTTTCAAAGGATATTAGCATAATATAAATTTATCGGTATCGA
The DNA here is from genome assembly GCA_033119305.1 of Pinctada imbricata. Lineage (NCBI taxonomy): Eukaryota > Metazoa > Mollusca > Bivalvia > Pterioida > Pteriidae > Pinctada > Pinctada imbricata. The sequence goes on from VSWD01000013.1 coordinate 37,381,356, forward strand.
TTTAAGGTTTGGATGGGAGAAATTAGTTTTATTGAAAATGGAATATGCTGAGATGATTCTTTTTATCCGAATTTATAGATCCCTGAGATGTACCCCTTTTTCCTAATCCAGTGCCCATTGCATGGTCTCTCTCTCTCTCCTTTTGATTTTGAATTTGCGAAAGAGAGGAACTGAGCTAATGTAGAACGTATGATACGAATAATATATCATAATTTCCATTGATATCATGCATTGAACCATTTAAAAGTGCATGATATTCTCAACTTGATTTACGATCTTAGACATAATTTTTTTTTAAATGCAACATGGAATCGATAGATATACCTCTACATATTAGTAACAATGATGTCAAGGAATTTAGTCGCTATTTCTGCGATAGCGAAGCAATTTTGAAGACAGTACGAAAGCCAAAATATACGCAAGATTTTAATATCATAGCAATCCCATAATGCAAAGTTCATTGAAGCGATTGGTTGAATATGAGAGAGCGCTCACTCTAAACTGATTGTGAGATGCAGTCGCTCCGCTTTGCTTGACTTCCATATAAGGAAGTTTCCTCGACCTGTGAATGGGAGGCAGGTGTAGTCTGCTATACACATGTGCTTTTGTTCACCAAATCCTGAATGATTTATTTAGTTATGATTTTTTATTCGTTTTTTAATATTTGATTTACACTGTGAATATATATATTATATATACACCTATCAAAATTACTGTGGCTATATATACACGTCTAACATATATATACTTCTCATAAATAAAAACAAGAGCCCCAGGGGGCACAACGCTCACCTGAGACCCATGCACGCTCTAATTGACATACTGACATTGAATACTGATAGTGCCAGTACCAGGATTTTAGCCCACAACCTTTCTAACAAGATTTTTGCCGGATGCAGACAAGTTTTTTTTTTCAGACAACCTTTAAAAGTACAAACAAGAGAAAATAGTCACATTTCAAAACAACAACTTTTTTACTGATTTGAAAAGATGGATTATGCGATCCAAAGTCATATGCCCAGCTAGTATAGTTCGATTATGCAACATCAAAAATAAAATCATTTTGTAAAATTCCACATTAATGTGCAACAGAAACAGAATAAAACAATGAAATGATTTCATAAATTAAGTTTATTTAAAATTGAACACCAAACCTTTCATTATTAATAGCTAGAATGCCAGAAAATAATAAAGCCTGTGTTTGTGAAACACGAATGCCCCGCGGTGGCATCTTTGTTGGTATAAACACCATTTTCTGTTAAGTATGTGAGAGGTCAGGGTCAGAGTAATGTTGGTATCAATGGAAAGATCTTGTCACAAAGAATACACATGTACAATATGAAAGCCCTATCACTAACCATTCAAAAGTTATGCCCAATGTTAAAGTTTTTGAAAAGTAGGTCAAAGGTCAAGGTCACGAGGTCAAAAATTTTGATATCAATGGAAAGGTATTGTCACAAGGAATACACATGTGAAATATGAAAACTTTATCACCTTCTATTCAAAAGTTATGCCCAATGTAAAGTTTTTCGGACAAACAGACAGACGGACAGGCCAAAAACTATATGCCCCCGTATCTTTGATTCCGGAAGCATAAAAAACAAAGACTTTTCGGTTTTGCCTTTATTCTATTAAATTATACAGAAATCTATGAATGAGAGCTTTTGAATAGTATTGATTTCATCTTAATACATGTAACGTACAGTCAAAATCGTGTTAATCCAATTAACACAGACAAGTTGTTAGCGGACAATATTAATTCAAGTGAGTTGTGCAGAAATTGAGCCAATTTATTTTTCCAAACAGCAGTGTACGGTGTATCAAACCTCATGACCCAGTGAAGCCACTTGGACAAATTATTTTCGGTAAATATGCTGAAATGCGGCGCTTGGAAATGTATTTTTAGCATATTGAATCAATAGTTGTGATAAATTTAACTTCGAACTTGATCTTGTCTTTTATGCAATCTACAGATAGGTTTGAAAATATGCAAAATTCGGAACATTTTCGATGAGGACGCAGAGTTCCTGTAAAAAAAGTGAAATTTGCGAAAAAAGGACATGCATGACCCCCCCTCTTTTTCTTTACATTTTTATGCGTGCCAAAGATTCGCAATCAAAAAAGACCAATTTTACAGACTTCCGGGCATTACAAGTCAGTCAAAATTTTTAGTGTGCACCTTTTTATTTCCTGTAGTTACCCCTACTAAAGGGGCAAGGAGGTATTGAACCAATCAAATCTGTAACAGAAGATATATGGCGACTATGTTTACCATAGATACAGAAATAAGACAGAGAAAATAAGCATTAAATAGGGAAATTGTTCTGAAATATGCATGTATGCAAAAAAAGCAATCCAAGGAATGCTTGTGTCGCCTGCGTAGCGGATTTTTTTTTATTGAAATTAGGTCAAATATCAAGGGCAAGGTCACTAGGTTAAAAATTATGGAATATTTAGAAAGGTCTTTTCATAAGGAATACAAATGTGAAATACCAAAGCCCTATCACTTACCACTCAAAAGATATAGCAAATCATAGATTTGTTGAAAAGTAGGTCAAATATATAGGGCAAGTGCACGAGGTAAAAAATGATGGTATGTGAAGAAAGGTCTTGTCACATGGAATGCACATGTGAAATATCAAAGCCTATCACTCAGCAATCAAAAGAAATAGCCAATCTAAGATTTTTTGAAAAGTAGGTCAAATATCTAGGTCAAGGTCATGAGGTCAAAAGTTATGATATGTGTAGAAAGGCCTTGTCACAAGAAGGAATACACATATGAAATATCAAAGCTCTATCACTTACCAATCAAAAGATATAGCAAATCTTAAATTTTTTGAAAAGTAGGTCAAATATCTAGGTCAAGGTCATGAGGTCAAAATTATGGTATGTGTAGAAAGGTATTGTCAAAAGGAATACACAAGAGAAATATCAAAGCCCTATCACTTGCCAATCAATAGATATAGCCAATCTTGGTGTTTTTTTTTGAAGTAGGTCAAATATCTAGGTCAAGGTCATAAGGTTAAAAAATATAGTATGTGAAAAAGGGCTTGTCACAAGAAATACACATGTGAAATATCAAAGCCCTATCACTTACCAATCAAAAGATATAGCCAATCTTAGATTTTTTGAAAAGTAGGTCAAATATCTAGGTCAAGGTCACGAGGTCAAAAAATATGGTTTGCATAGAAAGGTCTTGTCACAAAGATTACACATGTGAAATATCAAAGCCCTATCACTTGCCAATCAAGAGAAATAGCCAATATTAGATTTTTAGAAAAGTAGGTCAAATATCTAGATCAAGGTCACAAGGTCAAACATTATATGTGTAGAAAGGTCTAATCACAAGGAATACACATGTGAAATATCAAAGCCCTATCACTAATCAATCAAGAGATATAGCCAATATTAGATTTTTAGAAAAGTAGGTCAAATATCTAGGTCAAGGTCACAAGGTCAAAAATTATGATATGTGTATAAAGGTCTTGTCACAAGGAATACACATGTGAAATATCAAAGCCCTATCACTTACCAATCAAAAGTTATGGGGTGTGACACCCAAGTTTGACAGACAGACGGACAGACGGAGGGACGGATGGACGGACAGACGAACAACAGACAAAGTGATCCCTAAGTGTTGCTGTGCTTCGCAGGCGACACAAAAAGTCAACATCTTAAAAATAAATTCAGAGTATATTTGATAGCGTATGTGGCCAAGTTAATTTGAAGTATGAAAATAAGTACACAAAGCCAAACTAGCTATAGCTTGTCTTATTTAAAAAATCATTAAAAATCTAAAAGTTGATATTTTGACAAAATTCTTTCACAGTTTCATTTCTAGCGATAAATATAAAAATAAAAAGAGAAAAAAAATGAAAAAGGGAAAAAAAAATTGTTGGGGTCCCGCCGGGGTTTGAAGCTACTCCCCATGGGTCCATTTGGCATGGAAAACATACATTATACCTATGTACAATCTTAAAAAATATTCCTTAAAAATCCAAAAGTGGATATCTTGACAAAATTCTTTCACTTGTAGGGTACCATGCATGAGTACCTCATACCTACAAATTGTCATGACAATCTGAAGAGTGGTTATAGAAAAGAAGCAGAAAATGTATGAAAATCAACCCCCCCCCTTCCTTTTTACATAAGAAAAAAATTCATAAAAAATCAAAAAAATAAATTTTAAGCATAAAATACATACCAAAGCATTAAGTAAGTTAAATATGATAAATATGTAGTAAATGAGTGTGTAAAATCATACACTTATTGAGTTATTTAAAGAAATAGTGCAAAAATGTGCATTTCTGACAAAGTCCGAAAAGACGTCAAAAACGCGTCAAAAATTTGACTTCGAAGTGGAACCAAAAATAACAACACTTCTTAAGACATCTCTCTAGATCATCCTGATGCTTTCGGTTTGTCGATACATGCTTCGGTTCTGAAGAAGAAGTTTGTCAAAGGAGGGTACCCCCCGTGACCTACTTTTGGCTGTGGTGGCGCCACCTGTTGACAGATCCAGACGAAAAACAACAACACTTGTAGGGGACCATGAGTACTTCAAACTTACCAAGTTTCATCAAAATCCCTTCAGGCCGTTCTGGAGAAGAAGTTTAAAATGTGAAAAGTTTACGACGACGGACGACGACGGACGACGACGGACGACGACGGACGACGACGACGACGACGGACGACGGACGACAGACGCAACACTATGACAATAGCTCACTTGAGCCTATGGCTCAGGTGAGCTAAAACGAGAACTATTCATGTACATGTACACTGTAGATCCCTTTAGCTAATTTTCCCTCAGACTTGTCAGAGTTTTTATTTCACGGTCGTCCTCTAAGCTAGTTTTCTATAACTTTCCAATAAAAAGCCAATTCTATTTGTTCATTACATTTCTCTTTTCAGATTTTGATATCACCGATTGTCGATTCATTATCGTTCCACATGTTATTCGTACTAGCCTTATGCAAATAAGTGCTTACACGTGTTCACAATCGATCTTCTACGGAGAAAAGTAGGTTATATTAGGATGACAAATATGGATAATGACCATATCACTGTATACAGCACAAAATCGATAATTCAGAAAATCATAAACCGAAGGCATACAAAATCAGGATAAAACAGGAACCAAAGCAAACAAACAAAAACCTCCACCACATAAAAAGAAGCGAATTGTTTTTTTTTTTTTTTGCTTTGTTTCCTAGTTCCTGTTTTATCCTGATTTTGTATGCCTTCTGTTTCTGATTTTCTGAATTATCGATTTTGTGCTGTATACAGGGATATGCTCATTATCCATATTTGTCCTTTGAGTGGGTATGGATACTAATTTTATAAGCAATAGTTGATCATAGTTCGGTAGTGAGGACATATGTGACCAGTCAATTTCTAATTTCTAAGCATGATAGACTCGTTTTCGTTGAAATTTTGACAAAAATAGCTTATTCATGGTTTGATCTTGACGAGACCTAGGGTAACTTTAAAGTAATATCCCACTTTGAGGAAAACACGAAATTGAGTATACAGTATTTAAATTAAGTGAAAGGGAAAAGGAAAGTGAAAAAAGAAACCTTTAAGAAAATGAAATAGAAAAAAAAAAACACACACACAAAGTAAAATACAAAACCCGAAATCAGTTTCTAAAAATAACAATCAGAGAGCTTACAAAGTCTAGGAAAAACTATCAGAATACCTCACAAAAGAAGAAAATGAGACAAACAGAAGGAGCCAATAACATAGATTCATCAGCTAAACACGAAAGTCAACTTAATCTTATGAAAAATTACAAGAGTACAGCACAGGAACATGTCAAAGTAATGTAAATCAAAAGTTCAGTTTTAGATGAGATGTTTTCGAAAAAGATAAAAGTGAATCGATTATAATCGCCTATCAAAAATATCTGTCCGTTCAACACATTTCTGATGATAGGGCTGTCGAATTCTTGTAAATATTATATTTTCTACATCATAAGTGATACGGTCAAAGAAATTGAATCAACGTGAATTTCCTGTCCTGTAGCATCATATCCCACCCATCCTGCTACGTCTTTCCGATACGTTTTCGACATAGTAACTTTCATACTTTTTTGGCATATTACATTGTTTAGATTTAGGATCACTGATGAGGGTTAAGTACCCGAAACGTGCATGTCTGGTCCACGTTGCCAATGTATCTGTTCTTAAATGATGCTATTCAATTTGAAGACGTTTACATTACAATGTACTTACGCTTGCAGTTGTACATGACGTTCGCTAATTTGAAATCTTTAAAACTTAGTCCTGGTGCCTTTCCAATTCGATTCTGAAATGTGCTGTTAAGGGTTCTAATTGTTTTCCGCCCGTTTGACGAAAAGAACTGAAAAGACGTTTTGTAAATGATAGCAAAAAGATGACATAATATATGCATGTCCGAAATAGATCATTATAATACTTATTGTTATTTTGACATGAAAGTAAATATGCAACATACTACTTATAGGCAGTTGAATGATCAAAGCTTAACTATGTCCTTTGTATTAGATTCTTTCGCATTGCGGCATTGAATTTGAGGTTCAGTTGCAGGGAAAAATAATAGATTGCGCTTGTACCATTAAAGTTATTTGATAATTCATATTTTTGCGGAACGAACGAAACAAGATTCCGCTCAAAACGTCTTACAAGATCAAATAACCTAATCCTAATCGGTTCAAGGATGATATCGATTTCTATTTTGATAAAAGTCTATAAATGAAATTGTAGATTCAAAAAGCGGCATTTTCAAATGAAACGTTGAATTGATTTATTATCGAAGAAAAGCTACCCCCTGACATCATTCTAGTGATGAGTGGAATAATACGCTTTGTTCAAATGGTGCGCTTACCGTTGCTCCATAGTGCATGACGCTGAGGTAATCATATGGAACCCCATAGACATCCACTCTCGTATTCGGTTGTTTTTCAAAGTTGTGACGATTTGGACCCAAAATATTATCCGTCACAATCTCTACGAAGTTGTCACGGTCGGGACGGGATTGCTCATGGTAGAAACCAACGGCATGTCCTATCTCATGTTCAACTATCCTCGTCTGAAAAAAAATTGAAGTGAACTCATAACCTTTAACAAATTTCAATGCACCAAACACGTGTTTCAGGAGGTAAATACTCATTAATGACAATTATGGATAATGACCAGTGTTACTTCAAGCAAAAATGACATTATTGTCGCAGATTTTGGTCATATTGCATTCTTTAGATTAATGATCACTGACGAGGGTTTATAACCCGAAACGTGCATGTCTGGTCCATGCTGTAAATTTATCTGCTCTAAAATGATGCTAATGAATTTGAAGACGTAAAACATTTCAGACATAGCAGAATAAATTTTAATGGCGCCACCTTGTTTTATTATCTGAACTTAAGTGTGTACATTTACTTTGCAAAGAGTGCTCGTCACTACATTTTGTGTAGTATCGATTTATAAGAATATAGTTGAATAAAATCAAGGAAGAAAATTACATTTGAGGGATGATGCCAGGATGTTAACCTCCTTTAACCTCGATGATATTTTGGGTAAAATGTGAAGTTTCCAAATTAGAAAAGAAATGTTTGTTGTTAAATTCATAAAGGATTAAAACAAAGCTTTTTTCAGGTAATAAAGCCGAAAAGGAAGGAAAATAATACACTTGAAACATTCAATTACTGGGAACATGAATAACTTCTTGACATAATATTTGCATAATACGGATATTTTCCATTCAACATTTCTGAGTATTGTCATGGAACAAACGGTCACCTTTTTACTATGACATCCTTCGGTTTATTTACGAATGTGACAAATCTGCTTTTTGGATGATACTATTGATTTTATTCAGAATTTAATTTCCGAATACACGACTACTGTAGAATATAAGCATTTTTTCTTTGGCTCTAGATACATAACTTAATCTTCAGTTTCTTTTGCAAGAACTTGTTGATAAAGAAAACAACAGATTAAAGATGATAAGAGCACAAAGTATACGAGAAAACTTTAGATGTCATAGACAAGACAGCAATCTGACCATGTAACGGGAAAAAGTATGCAATGACGTATACAGCAATGATCAAACAAAAATATATGGACGTTCGGATTTACCTCAGGAAGGAACGTTCTTATTTAGCAATTCCTAAAAGCTACTCATAAAAACAGTATCAAATAATACTGGGTCGTCCTGGGCACCTGGTCTCACTCACATATTGGGAGTTCGCTTATTTTATTTTCATATGGTAGAATTTTTCGTTTGTTTGCTTTAGTTCCTGTTTTATCCTGAGTTTTTATGGCTTCGGTTTATGACTTTCTAAATTGTCGTACACTTTGTACAGTGTATTGGGATTTGGTCATTATCCATATTTGTAATTATAAAGAAAGCAGTTTACATAGATCTACATGTACTAGTATGTGTTCAACTGTTCTGCTGCGCTGTGTCATCGGTAAGTTTCTATTTCGAATTGTGCTGTGATAGATTATTGGATAGTGTCCATAATTCTTACATATATGCAACCTCGTCCGAGATTTATATCCTGTCTTCCGCCGACCATTCCTATAAAGGATGAACATCTGCAAAAATATTGAAATAAAGATTTAAAGAAAGAAGATGTGTTCGACAATGACAAAGTAAGTCAGTTCGGAATACAACTGATAAAGCCTAAGATGTCTAAGTGGCTTTAAAACTAACTATATGTATTTTGATTGGCCAGTGTATGTTTGATTCGTTAAAAGGTACACCAAAATTGAAAGAAGAATACGAGTGTAACAAAATCACAAACGACAACACAATGAAGTATATATTCGAGTTTGCATGTCAAGACTAATGATAATCACTATCAAAAAACATCCCAAGTAGGACTATACTGCACTGAGAACAGCTACACACACACACCCTCTCACACATGCACATACACATAATTTTATAATAACACGGAAGTGTTCCAACTCTACAAACACACAAGCACCATCACATTCTCTCTCACACACACAAGCACCATCACATTCTCTCACACATGCACGTAAACATAATTCTATAATAATACGGAAGTGTTCCAACTCTACATCTTCATGAAGAAAATTTCAAATTAATTTTCATGCACCAGACATTCAAGTGTTTCGAATATTAAATTCTCATTAGTTATAAGTTTATTTTCACTTTCACATAAAGTACAATCATACTTTTAATATCTATCAATTTAACTTTCAGAAAAATAAATATATTTCTGAATGTTCAAACTAACCCACGACCTGCTACAAATCGTATTCTGTTATTGTCAGAACTGCGTGCTGGCCTTATCCTCAGACAAGTGTTTTCATTCCAGTTATCGATGGCTTGACGTATGACCGCAGCTTCTCGACTTGCTAAATCGATTTTCATTTTGAAAAGCAAAATTGTGATAACAATCAAACATTAATTTCTTCAATCGATATATAATGGTCATAAGAATTGGCCATATTTAAATTATATAAAATGAAATAATAAGCTGTGTAGTAGTAGCGTTATTTGACAATCTATATTCAAAATTGTAACATGAACATTAATTTCCTCGGTAAATATTCTTTACAGAAATACACGTCGGTAAACAAACCAAAACGTAAATTATGATGAAACTCACATATACTATCTCTTGAAATTTCATAAGGTACAATTTTATTCGTCCACCTTGATCTTGTATTCTTGCGTGCTTTTCTCTTGTGTCTTCCCCTTTTCTCATCATCGCTACAACAATTTACAGTAGAGATACAAAACATAATGATATTATTTGAAGGGAATGGATATCAAACTTCATGAAAGCAGGTTATCAATATATATTGTACGTTACATAAAGAAGGTAAAGCGGGGATACAAAGCTCATATTAGTTTCTTTACAATGGAAATAAGGTAGAGCATCCATCTGATATCATATTTATTTAAAGAAGTTCTCTAGTCGTGGAGATTTTCGTGTATATTACAGTTCATATCAAACTAAATTCCAACAAGAAATTTCCCCATTATGTAATCTCTTTCAGAGCTGATATAGACCAATTTATATTTAACCACCTTTTCCAATTTCTCTAAATAGCTGTACACACCGGAAGTACGTCAGAAGTGTGTAAAAGGGAACCACGTCTCATAACGCTATATATAGAAATGTACATGCATGTTGTGGATACATGTACTATTGAACTCTTATAAATGCCAAATAAAGGACATATCAAATAAGAGTGTATGAGCGATAAATATGATAAAAGAGCATTTAATAATGAAACCTAAATATTTACATTAAAACTACTAATGTACATAATTTATTTATATACGTACTTACATGTGTTGATATATTTTAAACGGCTTCCAGAATCCTAAAGTTTATCTCAGAGAGGGATTCTAAGGCATATATACAGATAAAAAATCTTAAGGGAATCAACCTTCCTTTCCCCCGGAAAGAAAATGGGGCTTGGGGTCAGCCGTCTATTTCGGAAAAAAAATACAACATGTACTAGTAAAACAAAGAAAAAATCTGCATTTTTGGCGAATCCAAGGGGTCACGACGTCCTAACCGTCTAGATCACGCTTGTAGATGGTATCCTATTTACAAAATTCTATAATTTCCCCGGTAATCTGACTCCCTCCCGTTCAGCCTATTGATACCACCCGCCTTTGTTGACATTTGTACCTCCTCACTTCCAGTCGACAAGTACGTACTTCAATAAACATTACCTTCCTTACATTGGAAAAAGCATGCCATGTACACGTTAAAAGAGGGAGAAATTATGTCTGTGAAATATTGGTGAGAATTAAATGTAAAAATATAAGTCATCGACATGTTCAATGTACTTATTTTTGTGAGCGGGGAAAAAAGAAAGAAAAAAGGGAAGATACAAGCTAGATTTTTTTTTACATATATACAGGCCCCAAGTACTGGAAAAAAAGTCAGTATGCAACAACTGTTAAAGACAAATATTAACCCCCCTCTCGCCCGAATTTCCAGACATAACTCTCGTCTCCAGACCCCCCCCCCCCTCATAAATAACGATACGATGTTTGACGATTGTTGTTTTGTAAAACAAAAGTTTTTATTGAATGTAAACAAATTAATGTCCATCAAATGTTTCATTAAACGCAGGTATCATTTAGGGGCGCGATTTTGCGAGATTCTCGCATCTTTTTCTTAAAAACCGCATTGATTTTACTTGGATGCGAGAATTCTCGCACACATCAACATCGAATCTTTTTTTTTTTTTGGTCCCAAGGATTTTCTATGCAGTTTATGTCTACCAAATACTCAAAAATAAAATGACAGTGTCGTGTCTGCAAAAACAACGCATACACAAGTACCTGTACGTAAATTTAAGATACGTAAGTGGACGTTGGGGATTTAAATAAGGCGCAGAGCATGTTGGAGAAAAATCAATATTGTATCATAATAGAGAAGAACCTCTCGGATGAGCAGAAGATGCCTACGTAACAACGTAAATACGAGAGATTGATTTAAAAGCCGAAAATGGACACGGTCATCGTAGAATAATGTGCACTAGGGCGCAGCGAGTTGCCGATTTAACGTACCATTTTTTATCGGTTTGGGACTATGTCGCATGGCCTTCCCTGCCCTGGAAATTGTCCCGAACTGATGAGTTCGACTTCTTTTCGGCAATCCCCTTTTACGAGAATTATTAATGAACGGTGTCCTAAGTACTACGCTCCGTCTATGACATGCTTATGACGAAACCTGGTTTGAAACGGATCCGTGTGGAACATCGAAATACGCAAGAACTTCAGTTTTCAATATGCAGAGCATAACCTGTTACATGTTTGCAAAATTCTCGATGGATTGGGGTGGGGACGTAAATTTTAACTGCGGAAGGAGTCGCGACTGAATTTCAGAAAAAAATATAATTGATAATCATAAACAAGATACCATGTCAAATACTTGTATATATATTCCGGATATCTATTTTCTGATTGTTCTGGGCAACACAGTGATCATATTCTTTTGGAGCGAAGATAGTATTATTAATAAAAGTCCGTCTTGAATTCTTGTAATGTACCTAGGAAATGAAAATCTTTCTCTCTCTCGTAATGAGATACTCGATCACTTAATGTTGACGAAGAACGCTCGTTACTTTCCGTTTAATTCTGAAACGATTAGAATTTCATTTTATTCGATGCACATTACATGATCACTTCTCCCGGTATTGAATTTCAAGAAAGTTATTTTTTTCCTGAAATCCTGTACGTAGCTAACAGACAACTTTCCAGGCCATATTATTTATTTTTTTGTCGACCCTAATCATTTAAATTTATTTACCTTCACAACTTTATATAACTACAGAAAATAAATTTCATATTATCTGAAACGGCTAAAAAATGTGTCGTCAATTTAATGACATAAATTTTCATTTTCACCCTCTTCTTAATACAGTTGCGCCACCCCCCCCCTCCCCCTCAATTCTAGCTATTTATAAGCTGATTAGAATATCAATTTGAGCTCCCATCTAGACAGCTAGGAAAGGCTTTACTTAGGATTTCATATCCTATAAAATTTCGATCTCTCACCCTCCCTTCATCATTTAATATTTTCCGTGTTCATGTAAGTCTTACCAGGAATGGAGAAGAACCCCCCCCCCCCCCCCCACTCCACCTGGATGGATCCGACAATGAAATTGTACAGGTCTGTTTAAAAAAAACGCTAATGTCTAATTTACTTTGACAATGGTTAAACCGAAAAATAATTATAAATGAACCATATAAACAAAGAGACACATGTACTATATTCACATTACGTCATCGTGTGAATGTGTAGTGTATACACACATCTGACGTCATGAATTTGTACTTTCAATTTCGGCGGAAGTTGCAGACTTGTTCTGTGTTAAATCGCTAGCTTGTTGATATGGGCCTATAAATCGCTGTTTCATGGATAAATGAGACAATATATTTTTATGGAACTACCAATACTTTGTAATCTGAGTTTGTCCGAGTATATGTAAGTGAAAATACCCACGAGTAGAGGACTTCTTTAAGGATTTTATAATATAGTTAGAAGGAAAACAGAGATTTGGAGAAAATAATGATCAAGTTAAAATGTTTAACTAAGAGGAAGATATTTTTTCTCATGTTCCATTTAAATTGACTATCTATTCAGAACCGCGAAAGGCTCATCTGGTACGCTAGAGCAGTGTACTAATGTTTTGGATTTTCATCCCCTGACCATCTGTCCTCTCTGAATGTCGGTCGGACTCCTCAGGTGATAACATGCATGAACTTGCTTTAAACAACAGAGCACGGACTGCATTTCCTATGCTCCACTTTTTTTATATATACATTTACATATGCATCTGTGTTGCTTGGGCTCCTGCGTTGTGCTGTCTTCTTTGTATGGTCATCTTACCGTGAAGAGGATATTTTATACTACAATTATGCGTTCATCCAGACATTTGGAAAACCGGTAAAGTGTGAGGGTTTTGCGCACGTAATTCGGATAACCACACAATTTGCTTCAAATGTAGCAAATGACCGTCCTAAGTCGGAGCCAATTGTCAATATGTCTCGTTTGTTTATGTGTGGTCTTTTGTGTATGATTTCGTGTTTGCTCTGCCTTGTCCCTTTTGTGTCTTTGCTGTGTGTGTCTTCTCTCTGTTTTCACTTCGAGTGTTTTGATGTGTTGCTGTTGGTGCTGCAACCGAGTCTTGTTGGAGATCCCCTTCTTTCTTATGGATTAAAAGCTGATGATATCTGAGTCATTAGGGACATGGAATCGTTTCAGCTATCACAGCTGGACGCAGACGGAGACAACAACAGCAGTGCCATTTCATTATTTAAACTTGAAGGACAACAAGGTAGCACCGCTCAGATGACTTCTATAGCAGAGTACAAATTCGTATAAACCGTGCTAAGTGAAAAACTTTTCTAACTGATAAACATTGAAATAATCAACCACTGTGCTTAAGGATACAGAGCGTTACCCGCGGTGCCAGTCTGGACATTAATTTTCATAAATAATAAATAAATGATTTTCTTTCGAAAAAATATACCTTAATTAAATCATTCAATAATAAAGTAAGATATATATTTATGCACTTACATATCTTCTTGCATCTTAACATAATCGGTCATTTTCATCATGACATCAGCTTCTATCATAACCATCTGTTCTCCGTTCGCATCCATTGCCGGACTCATTTGTTCGAATCCTGGCTCTGTTAAAATCATTCACAAAATAAGAGTCAATATGTCATCTCTCCTACTTTCTCTCAGAGCCAATTAAACCTATCTCAAGAGAGGACAAAGATTTTCGATTTTGGCATATTGTTACATTTCTGCTGAAGGATAGGGGAAACCATTCCAATGACACACTTTAGCATGAGTGAATAAAACAATGTAAAATTTAAACACAAAAAACCGAAACCAGATTTCAAATACAAGAATCGAAATGCTTACGAACTTTGGATAAAATTACAAAACATAACTTCCTCGTGCGAAGAGAAAAATTGGACAAACGAACGGAGACAATGACACAGATGCACGAAACACGAAGGACAACTTATCTAATGAACTATCTCCAGTACCAGTGCGAAAGGTATTGTAGAAAGGCGCTGTCAAAATGCGCCGAACTAATTTTTGATATACCATGAATCGTTTTATATATCCAATGCAAGTGGAGTATAAAAACGTAGGACTAAAAAGGAAGCCCATAACACATTTAAAGTTCTGTTTTATTGTTACCCGAAGTTTCGCTAATTGGCCACCGATTGACCAAAATGATGTAAATAGTGCCACCCTGAATAAATTCAGGGTAGATTAATTTTCTTTCTTACCTTCTTTCTTTTTTTTCACATTTCATTTGTTTTCTTTTTCATTTGATTATTTCATTTCGGAAAATTAGGCTAGGAGATGGCATTTAATAGTGCTGTGTAACATTTTGCCCAATTCTTTTTCGATTATATGAAATAAAATATGATTGAAATAAACATCAGAGTTGTGTTTAAACAAGGGTTTTTATTGTATTGTTTCCTTGCAAAAAAAATTTGGGCCATTCAAAGTAATCCTTTTCGCCTGCCTACCAGAGACACAATCTTAACTTTGAGCAATACTTTAGATTTTTGATTGATAGGTGTGTCTTTCATAAAGATTTGAATTTGTGATCTTTGAATGGAAGTTTTATCTTCTTTTTAAAATACTTTAATTTGTGTCATGCCGTTACGGTAACGTTACAACACTTCAAATTCTTTGGTCAAGGTGACAATGGAAAGTACTTGCCACAAAGAATAATTTATGTAAAACATGAATAACACGGAAGTGATCCAAGTCTATACGTTCTTGGAGAAAATTTCAAAGCAATTTTTTCTGCACCAGACACGTGTTTCGGATAAAAAATTCATATCAGTGATGCTTGAATCCCGTATACGGTACATGTGTTGGGAATCATCGCACAGGTATGCCCACGATTGAAACTTTATTGACAGACGGACAGTCAGATAAGTTTTAATGACTCCTCTCTTCTTTTTGAAAGCGTAAATTGTAAGTTGAATTCATATTGCCGGTGAACAAAGTTCAATCTTATTTTGTAATTAGTGCCACCCTTAATAAAATTCAGGGTGGATTGAATGATGTGGAAAATAAGGCAAACACTTTGTTCAGGGACCTCAATAGCTTCAGTCATCAATTTTCTTTCATACGTTCTTTATCTATTATTCATCTTTCATTTCTTTTCTTTGATCAATTCATTTCGAAACACCAGCTTTTTTAAACAAGTTTTTTTTATGTATTGTTCCTTTGCAAAAACAGATTGGTCTTTCAAACTGGTCTGCCTACCAGTGACACAATCTTAACGTTGAGCAGTATTTTATATTTCGATTTATAGATAATCTTTCATAAAAATTTGAATTTGTGATCTTTAAATAGAAAACAAAGGAGGGGATCTCCAATAACACCAGGCTGAAGCACCCACAGCAAAACCCCAAAACACCCAATGCAAAAACACAGCAGACAAGCACAGGAAGAGACGCAAAAGAGACAAGGGAATTTATTTTCTTTTTAATGAGATAAAGATCCTGACGACTATTTCATCAGCACTCACAATAGAGCACAAAATGGAACATCGACGGACCCCTAGCAAGCTCGACGTGGGATCAGGTGCCCGGGAAGAGTAAGCTAGCCGCACCCGTCGTCGATGTTCATGCACGAGAAATGAAAACAATATCTAGAACTATATAGAAAGTGCTATGGCGACACTTTAGTGGCATGCCGTAATTGTAACGTTTCAAAGTATACCCAGGATTGAACATTTATCGATTGCCAGACAGATGGACGACCGTAGCAGTGTAAATGACTCCTCCCTTCTTTTTGAAAGCGCCAGTTTTATGTTGAATTCATATTACCGGTCGATGAAAAAAATTCAATTTTCTTTTTTTTTTTCTATGTGTCTCTGACTCGAAATTCATTTTGCTAACACTTGTCAAGTGTACAGTCGAAAATTAAAACGCAAAATGTATCACACCTCGTGCCAAGTTCTACCGACGATATCGCAGTTTGGTCACGTAGTGTTCTACTTTTAACCCGGAAGTAGGTTACTAAATTTCCAGTCATCAAATATTACAAAGAAAACTTTACAAAGAGATTCTCGGAATGATGAATTCGTTATGGGAATATGTCCTGGCATACTTCCTACTCAAATTATATGAGTAAATACAAATGTACGAAGGGGCTGGGTTCGGCTTTCGGCCTCAACCCCCCTCCCCTTATTGCACACCTACTTCGAATTGGAAGTACGACGGACGGTAGAACTAATTATTTTTGGACATAATAATTTATAATTTTTACACTCTTCGGCAATATTACATTGTTTAGATTGAGGATCACTGACGAGGGTTAAGTACCCAAAACGTGCATGTCTGGTCCATGCTGAAAATTTACCTATTCTTAGATAATGCTATTGAATTTGAAGACGTTTAATATGTTTGTGTCAATGCACACATGCAAATCTGTAGTAAATTCAGTCAAGCCTACCTGAATCCATTTCATTTCATTTGTTTCTTTTTTATTTGATTATATCATTTCGAAACACAAGATTAGGAGATAGTAACTAATAATGCTGTGTAACATTTTGCCCAATTCATTTTCGATTATATGAAATAAAATATGATTAAATTAAACACCAGGGTTTTTTTAAACAAAGGTTTTATTGTATTGTTCCTTTGCAAAATAAAAAAAATGTTTGGCAATTCAAAGTATTCCGTCCGTCTGCCTGTCAGTTACACAATCTTAACTTTGAGCAATACTCTAGATTTTCGATTGATAGATGTTTCTTTCATAAAGATTTGATTTTATGATCTTTGAATGGAAGTTTTATCTTTTTTAACACTTTAGTGTCATGCCGTTACTGTAACGTTACAACACTTCAAATTCCTTCGTCAAGGTGACAAGATAAAAATGTTTGGAACCAATGGAAAGTACTAAAGTACTTGTCATAAAGAATAATTATATGAAATATAAATAATACGGAAGTGATCCAACTCTATACCTTCTTGAAAAAAAATTCAAAGCAATTTTTCTGCACCAGACACGCGTTAAACATCTTTAAATTCAATAGCATCATTTAAAACCTGATAGATTTACAGCATGGACCAGACACGCCCGCCTCGGGCACTAAACCCTCGTCAGTGATCCTCAGTCTAAACAATGTAAGATGGCCAAAAAGTATGAAAATTATTATGTCCAAAAATGTACCAAAAGACGTAGCAGAACGGATGGAAAATGATGCCAGAGGACTCCCGTTTTAGAAACCTCAAGAAATTTTGTAACAGAAAATTTCAAATGCGTTGAAGAGACAGACGATCAACCGAAGTTGATCGAACTTGGCTACATGTGCCCTCGGTGACTCTTGGTCCACCAGCAGTGACACTCACCAAGTGGTTCAAATGTTAAACGCCTTTAAATTCAATAGCATCATTTCAAACATGATAAATTAACAGCATGGACCAGACACGCACGCCTCGGGCACTAAACCCTCGTCAGTGATCCTCAGTCTAAACAATGTAAGATGGTCAAAAAGTATGAAAATTATTATGTCCAAAAATGTACCAAAAGACGTAGCAGAACGGATGGGAAATGATGCCAGAGGACCAACGTTTTAGAAACCTCAAGAAATTTTGTAACAGAATATTTCAAATGCGTTGAAGAGACAGACGATCAACCGAAGTTGATTGAACTTGGCTACATGTGCCCTCGGGGACTCTTGGTCCACCAGCAGTGACACTTACCAAGTAGTTCAAATATTAAACGTCTTTACATTCAATAGCATCATTTAAAACCTGATGAATATACAGCATGGACCAGACACGCACGCCTCGGGCACTAAACCCTCGTCAGTGATCTAAACAATGTAAGATGGTCAAAAAGTATGAAAATTATTATGTCCAAAAATGTACCAAAAGACGTAGCAGAACGAATGGGAAATGATGCCAGAGGACCCACGTTTTAGAAACCTCAAGAAATGTTGTATTAGAAAATTTCAAATGCGTTGAAGAGACGTGTTTTGAATAATAATTTCCCATCAGTAATGCTTGAAACCCGTATACGGTACATGTGTTGGGAATCATCACAAAAGTATGCCTGCGGTTGAACTTTATTGGTTGCCGGACAGACGGACAGTCAGATAAGTTTTAATGACTCCTCTCTTCTTTTTGAAAGCGTAAATTGTAAGTTGTTTTCTTATTGCCGGTGAAAAAATTCAATCTCATTTTGTAAATAGTGTCACCCTTAATAAATTCAGGGTGGATTGAATGATTTGGAAAATAAGGCAAACACTTTGTTCAGGGACCTCAATAACTTCAATCATCAATTTTCTTTCATACGTTCTTTATCTATTATTTATCTTTCATTTCTTTTCTTTTTTATATGACTATTTCATTTCGAAATAGCAGTTTTTTTAAACAAAGGTTTTTTTTTTAAATGAATTGTTCCTTTGCAAAAAAAAAAAAAACGATTGGTCATTCAAATTAATCCGTCCGTCTGCATACCGGTGGAACAATCTTAACGTTGAGCACTACTTTATATTTCGATTTATAGATGTGTCTTTCATAAAGATTCGACTTAGTGATCTTTGAATAGAAAACAAAGGAGGGGATCTCCAACAACACCAGGATGCAGCACCCACAGCAATACCCCCAAAACACCCAATGCAAAAACACAGCAGACAAGCACAGGAAGAGACGCAAAAGGTACAAGGAATTTTATTTTCTTTTTAAAACACGTTAGTGGCATGCCGTAACTGTAACGTTACAAAGTATGTCCACTGTTGAACCTTTATCGATTGCCAGACAGATGGACAAATGACTCCTCCCTTCGTTTTGAAAGCGTCATTTTATGTTGAATTCATATTACCGGCCGGTGAAAAATTTCAGTCTTCTTTTTGATGTGTCTCTTACTCGAAATTCAAGTTGGTAATTCGTGTCAAGAATACAGTCGAAAATTCAAACGCCAACTGCAAAATGTATTACACCTCGTACCAATTTTTGCCGATGATATCGCAGTTTGGTCACGCAGTGTTCTACTTTAACCCGGAAGTAGGTCACTCAATTTCCAACCATCACATATTACAAAGAAAACTTTACAAAGGGATCCTCGGAATGATGCATTCGTTATGGGAATATGGCCTGTCATACTTCCTACTCAGATTATATGAGTAAATACAAATGAACGAAGTGGCTGGGTTCGGCTTTCGGCCTCATCCCCCTTCCCCTTATTACACACCTACTTGGAATTGGAAGTGTGATGAACGCAAACCGTAGAACTAATCATTTTTGGACTTAATAATTTTCACACATTTTGGCAATATTACATTGTTTAGATTAAGGATCACTGACGAGGATAAGTACCCAAAAGGTGCATGTCTGGTCCATGCTGAAAAATTATCTGTTCTTAAATAATGCCATTGAATTTGAAGTATTTAATATGTTTGTCAAATTAAACACATGCAAATCTGTAGTAAATTCAGTCAAGCCTACCTGAATCCATCGCTCCCTCAATTACTTCATCGATAGTTTGACCTTCTACCTGTAGAATGTATACAATGTAAAGATAATTCACTGGGTATTCAACATGAAACGGTAAAGGTACTTGTAAAAGACCCAATACTTACTAAGCATTTTAAGAACTTAACCTATTATAATGTACTCGGTGTGCATAAAGCATCCCACGAGTTGAATGATAATAATTGCTGGGGTATAAACCTTTATGCTTGTGTTATTTTTCCCTGCAGTACTTACAAAGGAATTAAAAGCAATCTGATTTTTGTATAATGCGTTTTCATCACTTTTTCATTATTGCATGCACTAATACTTTGTTTCTTTCATAACTGTGATACAGCCAAACACGTTTAGTGATTACATGAAATGTGAAAATAAAATATAGTTTATGTGGGGTGATTTTTTTTCTCACAAATATCATTCTTTATGTTTCATCCTTTTAAACCATATGTTTGTATATGTACACATATAGTATTGTCTTTCATACTTCAATGATGTGATTGGATCTTCCCCTTTTTCTCTCTCAAGCCGCCATGTTCTGTCCTCCTTATTAAATTGTATCATCAGTATGTGCTGCTCACAAAAACGTCGAATTCGTTTAACATAGGTAATGAACTTATGATTTTAAAGTTGTGCATTTCAACAAGTGTGACAAAATCTTTTCGAAAAATGGATAAACAAATCTCCGATTTTTAAAAATAACCCGTCAAATATTCCGAGAAAAGTTAATTTTCAAGTATATCACTTAGCAGACAACTTACATCACATGATTCATAATCACCAGGATTTAACTTTCGTAAACTACATTAAGTGCTTCGAGTATCGACATTGAAGTGGGGAAACTAACTCAATTTTATATCCAAACTAAAATCAGTAGCTTAAAATTATCTTAACTTTTGCAAAATATTTGGAGTGTGCAAGGTATCTTTCAAGTTATCAAATATCCAAATTGCCCTCATAGTTTTATCTAAGGAAAAGTTATTGTAAGAGAATAAAAGATATCTCAATGAAATTAATTTTCATAATTAGGCTAATTTCAGAGTTGCAAGCACACACATTAGCAGTAGAAGATAAGGCAACTAAGACATTTTGAGAAGTAGCTACAGAATGGTAGTTTATGTCAGAATTAAGAATGTTAAACGTCTTTAAATTCAATAGCATCATTTAAAACCTGATAGATTTACAGCATGGACCAGACATGCACGTTTCGGGTACTAAACCATCGTCAGTGATCCTCAGTCTAAATAATGTAATATGGCCAAAAGGTGTGAAAATTATTATGTCCAAAAATGTACCAAAAGACGTAGCAGAATGAGTGGGATATGATGCTACCAGGAACCACGTTTTAGAAATTTAAGAAATTTTGTAACAGAAAATTTCAAATGTGTTGAAGAGACAGGCGATCAACCAAAGTTGATCGAACTTGGCTACATGTGCCCTCGGGGACTCTTGGTCCACAAGCAGTGACACTCGAAAATAATTTATGTTGAAATACATGTATATCTAAGTCTAAATTCACATACCTTAAATCAAAAGTAACCCCAGCACAGTACCCTTTTTCATCATTTCTATTTGAAGATCGGACGAATCATAAGTCAAATTGAATGAGTTTCCACCATTACTAGATACACAAATTTTATACTTTTAAGTCAAACTTAGCGGAAACCCATTCGAAAGAGAGTATTTATAATTGAAGAGTTTATCATTGAAATGTAATTACACTTCCGTCATACAAAATAAGTGTATTTCAAAATCGGCAAATGTTCGTTACAAACATATAAACAAGTGAAAGAAAGTTAAACACAAAACACGAAAATAAACCCACAATTCAAGGTTTGTTCATTTTGTAAATTTCTGAAAAACAACCCACAAAAAGGAACTTTCTCACAAGAAAAAAAAAAAAAAAAACAAGGACAATCAGACGGGAAAAATAACACAGCTTCTCACTCCCATATCGGGATTTCGCTTCTTTTCATGCGGTGGAGGTTTTGTTTGTTTGCTTTGGTTCCTGATTCGTCCTGATTTTGTATGCCTTCGTTTTATGGTTTTCTGAATTATCGATTTTGTGCTGTTAATAGGGATATGGTCATTATCCATATTTGTCATTTGTATGCCTTCGGTTTCTGATTTTCTGAATTATCGATTTTGTGGTACATGTATATACAGGGATATGGTCATTATCCATATTTGGCATTGATAGAAACACGAAAGACAACTTTATCTAATGAAAAAAATTCCAGTGTATGTACGGATTACATTATTATACCAGAACCATTATGTACATATCATGCGCATTTGGATGGTTTGATTTAAAAGGCCAAAGAAAGAAAACAAAGTAACATTTAAAGAAAAAAAAACTGAATTTAACGAATAACATTAATTGACTTCAACCAAAAGCAGGACCTCGTCCTTTTTAATACGAGGGAAAACATTGATTGATACTATTGTAAGCACAAAAAAAGAAAGGTGATTTACCTCGAACTTCAGAAGCAAAGTGAAGCATATCATGAAAGCACAATTCCCCGTCATCTTATCATCACTGAATGACAATCCTCGGCATTCGGTCAAAACCGTGTGATCAGGGACTTCCGTTCACAGATTATGATCTTCCCTTCCTCTTTTTTATGCTTTCCGCTGATTTGATATGATCTATTACATATTTGGTGAAATATAAGAGTATACTTCGAACAGGAAAACAGTGTCTGTATCCATTTTACTCAAGATAAGTGATTGAATTGTTTGTTAAGTACGCAATATATAATGAACTTGTAACGCGTTTGATTTAATTGGAAACTTAAAAGTGTGTGTTTGAAAAGAGTCCTACAAATATGAAAGTTGAGGATATTTCCCCATTTTGTTCAACATAAACTAAATACTTATTGGTAAAGAATCTGCACACGTTTCATCCTATTTAATAGAGTACAAGTGGGTACATCACAGAAAAAAAAAGCACCAAAAACTTAAGGAATATCGGGAGTTCGCTTCTTTTCATATGGTGGAGGTTTTTGTTTGTTTGCTTTGGTTCCTGTTTTATCCTGATTTTGTATGCCTTCGGTTTCTGATTTTCTGAATTATCGATTTTGTGCTGTATACAGGGATATGGTCATCATCCATTGGTAGACAAAAAGGAGATCCAAATAAATAATCAAGCATTTGAGTGCAGTTTTACCTATACAAAAGCAAATGGAAACCCCGAAAATAACAACAAAAACAAAATTCCCTGCAGCACGATTCATGGCATGTGCACGTGACTAACAAAATTTATACACCCACGAACACCAAATGTGAGACTGGTATATCCTTAGTGTTCGTAAAGTGATGCTGCCATTTGATATGAATTATGTACGTCCTGATTAATAGTAATATGACACTTATCGATGTGTAAACAATAGAGAAAAATCTAGTTCCTAATTACATTATATTTATTTATTAAATTTACTGTCTCACTTTTGGTGTTCATGTGTTTATTTTTACTTCTGGAGAATATTGGTAAATTCAGCGAATTGCGAATTGATTTTCGGGAAAAGAAGGACAATTTCAGATAATATGGGTTTCAGGGTAAAATCTTAAAGTTTCATAAAGTAATCAATTTGTGTCAATATCAAGGTTTATTCTACAATGTAAGCTACCTATGAAGAAATACATAACCTTTAACTTCCTTTCTCAATATCTTAGAAATTATGCTTCAAAAAGGGTATATTTTACCAAATTCCTGGAAATAAACGTCAGTTTAGGGCTCATTTTCGACACACATAATTAGTACCGAGCGGGCTTGTGAACAAGTTTTCTATTTTCATATATTGTTACCTTTGAACGTTTTTAAGTGCATGCAAAAAGAAAAAGATGTCTGCGATCCCCCTCTATGTTATCTCTATAGAAATAATTAAAAATTTTGCTATTTTTAGTGCCAAATTAACAAAAACATGATTTTTATGATATTTATGCAAAATTTACAATATCTTAGAGTGTGATGTGTAGTTTTTATCACTAGTTTTCTCAAAATTTAGATATTTAACTCTCTAAAAATGACAACAAAATATAATTTTGGAAAATTCGATTTAACGGGACCACTTTGCTATATAAACCATTTATATCCCTTTGCACGTTGGACTCCTCGGGTGATAACATACATGAGCTCGCGGCGGCAGAGCACGGATTGTATTACGTACGCCCTCTTTTTATATCCATTTACATATTCATCTGTGTTGCTTGGGCCCCTGCGTTTTACGGTCTTGTTTGTGTGTGGTCATCTGACAGTGAGGAGATTGTTTTACACCACAATTGTGCGTTCTTCGAGACCTCTGGGTAATCGGAAAAGTGGGAGGGTTGTGCGCACGTAATCCAGGATAACCATACCTTCTGCTATTTCCGTGGCAGATGGCCACCGGTTGCCCATTGGTCTCGTTGGTTTATGTGTAGTCCTTTGTGTTTGATGTTTCTGTTTTGTGTGTTGACGTTCCTTGTCCCTTACGCGTCTCTTTCTGTGCTTGACTGCTTTGTATTTTTGCATTGGGTGTTTTGGGGTTTTGCTGTGGGTGCTACAACCTGGTGTTGTTGGAGATCCCATCCTTTGTTTGGTATCCAGAATTATACACGTTGCCAAAGATAATTACAAACTTTTAGATACAAGAAGTAAGAAAATCAGCTCTCCCTCTTCAATTACTTCCGTTCTAACACTCGACACTGTTGACTTTGTTCATAAGAAAGTGCTGTGCTTTATGCTTAGGTGTTTCTTACAGTTTCTTACCGTTTGGTTGTCCGCTTTCTCTTTCCTGGAGAATACGTACACTGTTTTCATTTAACTACATTTGTACTGTTTTATATTTCTCACGACTTTGTATACCTATTGATTTTTTTTTGGAGGGGGGGAGGAGATTTTGACCTTGTGTTTGACTCAGTGCATCTCTTATATTAACATTCGTTCTGAATATAAGAAACCCTTATATTGTGCACATTTCGTTTCACAACATCAAAATAACAATGAATGATTATCATTGAATTCGAAACGGGAATGTCACATCAGAGTCGTATCGAATGCTCTTACAATTTCCTTTCGAAGAAAGTGGCTTATACAAAGTGAAAGAATATATTTTAACACAAAAAGAATTCGCTGTCTTATGTTAACCAAGCCATCACTATCATGTGACAAAAGCAAGACCGATCCCATAGCTTATTATCCCTTTCTGGTTCAAAATTGGATTGATTTTTAAACATAATAATTGTGTTGGTACATGATAATACGAAAGTGCATGTATTTTAGATATTGTTTTCATTTTCGTGCGGGAACATCGAAGGCGGGTGCGACCAGCCAAATAGGGTATGCTTACTCCTCCCGGGCACCTGGTCCCACCTCTAGCTTGCTAGGGGTCTGTCGATGCTTAATTTTGTGCTCTATTGTGAGTGCTGTTGAAATTAAGTCAGGATCTTCTTTAGTTCATTCAAACTAATTTCTTATGCACCTGACACGTGTTTCAGGATATCAAATCCTTTTTAGACACACCCATAATGTATTTCAATAGCGCCGTCTGGTTATATTTTTTGAAATTTTTGTGCAATTTGGAGAGAGTGCGCGGTTCCAAACCTGTAAGGTTGATTCAGTAGCATGTTCAAATAAAATCCATGTACAAAATATCATTGGAGGGATGGTACTAAGATGTTAACCTCCTTTAATTTCGATGATATTTTTGACAAGTATATATTGCGTCAAATTGGTAAAGTACTAAAACAAAATATCACGTTGAAAGATGATCCCTAAATTGAAAACGTGATTTTCACTTAACAATCGAGGATCGGACGCTGTTACTGCTTCCTTGCGAAGAAAGCGGCTTATATACAAAATGATAAAATTTGACTCTAGTGTCGCTGTCTAATGTTTACCAAGACATTACCATCACGTGACAAAAGCATGACCCATACCGTAAATCATTATCCCTTTCTTATGGATGATTTACATTTCGTATTCACAAAAATAGGAAAACATCCGACATTTTGCTACGTCTTTCGGTATATTTAGGACATAATTTTCACAGATTTGGGTCATATTACATTGTTTAGATTGAGGATCACTGACAAGGGTTTATTACCCGAAACGTGCATGTCTGGTCCATGCTGTAAATTTATCTGCTCTAAAATGATGCTAATGAATTTGAAGACGTTAAACATCCTATATTTCATATTTTTGCATGATATTTTAAACATAATTATTGTGCAGGTACAAAAGTAACACAGACTCTCAGCAACATCTCCCAATGTTATTTTAAACATACATTTTATTTGGATATGCTACTGAATCGAACATACAGGAAATTTGGAGCCGCGCACTCTTTGTTAAGTATATGCACAAATGTAAATTCAAAAAGTAAAACCAGAGGGCGCTACTGAAATGAATTTAGGCGGCTTATGTAAAGCAATTTGGTTGAAAGAATAATTGATAAGGATTTAAGATCCGAAACACGTATCTGGTGCATAACAATTTGTATAGAGGATAGAGTTTGTATGAGGTCTTTTGTGTTTGATGTTTCTATGGTGTGTGTTGGTGTTCCTTGTCCCTTTTTGCGTCTCTCTCTTTCTGTGTCTGCTCTGTGTATTTGCATTGGGTGTTTTGGAGTTATACTGAAGAAAGGAGGGGATCTCCAACAAAACTCGGTTGCAGCACCAACAGCAACACACCAAACAACCCAAGTGAAAACACAGAGAAGACACATACAGCAAGAGACAAGGAACAGCAAACAATACATCAAACATCGAACATAAAAGACAATACATAAACGTAACGAGACCCATGGGCAATCGGTGCCGACTTAGGACGGCCATCAGCCACGTTAGTAACAGATGGTGTGGTGATCCTGGATTTCTGAGAGTGCTGCAGCCGTGTGTTGTTGGAGATCCCCTCCTTTCTAAAAAACTGTAACACCCGAAGGTTAAAATGCGGAGTGTACAAGCACAACAAGACAACAAAGAAACAAGAGAAACAAAACACGACAGACAACATTTAAACATCAATCATTAAAGACTACAAATTAACAAAAGAGACCAATGTACAATTGGTGCCGACTAAGGACGGCAATCTACAGTCTTATCAGGAAATAATGTAGTGATCCAGATTACGTGCACATAACTTCAAATGGACCGGTTAAATAGCAGTCTCTTGTCGGTTATCATAGCCTCCCCAATGTAGATCGATGACACAAACACAACAGCTAGAAACACAACTTTACAGCCAAAGTAACAAACAGAAGGATAGGAATATAGAAACCATTGCATAAACTGCCGACTGGAGCAACCTCAAATATGCAGAAGCCCATCCAACTTTCAAAATCGGCAGGTAGTCCCGCCATCACAGTCAGTGAACAACTATTAGATTACACTGATACAAGGCTGTAGATGAGTCAAGTCATTTGGATTTTTATGCCATTACAAATACAGAGCGAGGGGATCCGAATGGAGTCAAGTGTCATGCATAATGTCTTCAGAATCATATCCGTGGTATAAAAGGGGACTGAAGATTCTGACGCATTTTCGATGAAATAATGTCTCATTTTAATTTTCCTTAAGCCCCTGTCACACCTTCACGTTCTGGCGTGGCGTTCGCACTACGACCGCCAAAATTGTACGAAACGTGGCGTGAACGTAGTAAGGACGCAGGGAACGTAGTAAGAACTCGCTGATACGTATTGAGGTCGTAGTAAGGACGCCGACGAACGTGCCCGTACGCCGAGCCACCACGACCGTTTTGAACTGTTCAAAACAAGTCGTAGTGAGGACGCGGTGATGACAGAACGTGTTAAGGACTACTTGTGAACGTATTGAGAACTTCATGGACGTATTAGAAACGTGTCGCGAACGTTGTAGGGTCGTAGTACGGACAGCTAACACTTTTACATATAATCATATGGAGATCGTCACGTCTCTGCCGTCCTTACCACGTTCTTGGATTTAGAGGTCGAAAAAATCAAAATTGACCTCGTACAAACAATTTATCCCATGAACGTGTCATGATCGTAGCATGAACGCAGTAAAGACTTCGATAACGTAGTAAGAACGCCGTACTATCGTAACACAGACGCCTTCGTCGTAGTGTGAACTTGGGACTGATCGTAGTGCGAACTTAATTAAACGTATTAAAGACGGGAAGGACGCACTACTAACGTGTTACGGACGCTAAAGGTCGTGTTGTGCACGTATTGGAGTCGTCAATTATTCTTTCGGAAAGCCCTTCCGGGTTAAAAATGCCATGTTCTCACTACGTTCATGAAAAATTTCAAGGACTTCAAGGACGTAGTAAGAAGGTCTCGAGAGAACGTGTAGGTGTGACAGGGGCTTTACGTTGTTTATTAAGTAACAATGTAAGGCAGTCCATCTTATTTCATTGACAAAAGAATGAACTAGATTTTTTCTGTTCTTCAGTTGATATGATTTATTTTCTATTTACATCTGATTACTGTTTTTTCGTGAAAAAGAAATGATATTGATGTAAAACATGAAATTAACCAAATTAGGACACGGTTAATCTAAATATTCTTTGTTTCTTTTTAATGTATATCTTAATACAAAGGAATGAAAAATTAGGAATACGATTTCTGTAGTATCAAGTATTCTAGCATAAAGTAATAAAATGATTGGATGGTTGACGTAGCTCGTTCTGGTAGGGTAAAATGAAATTTTACAACAATGTCTGCAACAATCGTTATGATACTTTCCATTATTGGTACATTATAAATTGGTTTGAAATTTTCTTCAAGAAGGTATAGAGTTGGAACCCACCCGCATAATCTCCATTGTGGTACTTTCCATTATTGGTACATTATAAATTGGTTTGAGATTTTCTTCAAGAAGGTATAGAGTTGGAACCCACCCGCATAATCTCCATTGTGGTACTTTCCATTATTGGTACATTATAAATTGGTTTGAGATTTTCTTCAAGAAGGTATAGAGTTGGAACCCACCCGCATAATCTCCATTGTGGTACTTTCCATTATTGGTACATTATAAATTGGTTTGAGATTTTCTTCAAGAAGGTATAGAGTTGGAACCCACCCGCATAATCTCCATTGTGGTACTTTCCATTATTGGTACATTATAAATTGGTTTGAGATTTTCTTCAAGAAGGTATAGAGTTGGAACCCACCCGCATAATCTCCATTGTGGTACTTTCCAGTATTGGTATATTATAAATTGGTTTGAAATTTTCTTCAAGAAGGTATAGAGTTGGAACCCATCCGCATAATCTCCAATATATAAATGATTATTCAATGAATGAAGTAGTGTCCTCCGTAAGGGAAGTTAAATATAATAAACTAGTATTAGCTTTCACAAAAAGCTTGCCGTCAGTTAGCTGACTGTAAATGTTGTAAAATTCTAGTTAGAAAATGCATTTACCAATCGCACATTTCCGGCCTTTTCGCGTTTTTCCGATTCAAGTGATGGAAATTTCCGAAAATCTGCGATTGTTATAGGACGTATCGGTTCAGAGACTTTTCGATGTAAATTTCGGAAGAAAATACACCGATGCGATATGACTTTCATTTGTCAGGTCATCTAGACTCTTAAGCCGACCTGGTGAGAGAATCTTATACACAGGTTCTGAATAACCTAGACGGATATTTGCATTTTATGCAATTGTCAACCAATCATATTGCCAAGAGGTATTCTTTCCGTGCAAGTAGGTTACGAATAATTACAGTATACCGTCAGTCATGACTGACGGTAATAACAATAAAAACTCTGTATCTCCAAATTTTCTGCCACTCGACCTTTATCAAGTGGAAAAGCACGAATATTAATGAAATTTCATTGAATGGTTCATTTTACACTGGACTTTGTTTACCAGCAGTTATGGATATTACGTAGAATTCTTTAATATTCGTACTTTTCCACTTGATAAAGGCCGAGTGGCAGAAAATTTGTAGATATAGAGTGTTCATTGACATTTATTATAAATGATTAATTTTCATAGCACTCTATTGTAAAATCCAAGTTCGTTGTAGTTGAGTTGTAGGCGACGCATCTAAAATGAATGTATGCGACGCCACACAAATTTAATCAGTGATAACCCTTGCCTGATATGAGACTTTTGGCTTAACGAAGGTCAGAGGCGGATCCAGGATTTTTTCCAGCAGGGGTCCTAAAGTTTATTGGACCTAAATTTATCGAAAAGCCAAAAAAAAAAATTAAATCTTGAATTCCCACCACGTTGTTCTTGATTAATTATCATATTATTTGTAAAATAGTCTGGCGAGCGGTAGCGTTAGAGTTGGAATAAAAAGGTCAGACAATAATGTCATATGCATCCTCTATTCCTGTATTTTTCAGTTAATTGCCCTTGTTTATGGACAAAGGTGTAATGTATATGAGTTGCAAAGGTAAGCATCATTTGAAATTGACATGTATGTAATAAAATCTGGCGAGCGTAAGCGAGGCCGGGAAAATCTGTGAATATGGACCAAAAAATTAAAAATAATAAAAATAAAAGGTTTTCAATACAAATATATGTTATTTTTCAAATATTATGACAACAAAAGGGGAATCGGGACCTAATCTTATGAAAGATATATATTTATAAGCTTTATCAAACTATGCTTCGACCCCCCCCCCCCCTTCTGGATCCGCGCTTGAAGGTGTATACTTTAATTTGAAAAATACAATAGGAGGGATTTTATGTTTGCGATTGTTATTTATATAACAATTTCTGGCGGAACGGTTTTAATAAGCACGTGTCAATTTAAATGAGAATATAAGAAAGAATTTATATAAAAGATAGGTTCAGGGCTCATACATGTATGCTCCTCTCATACAATGGACATTCTATATGCAAATGATTTGTACAGAACATAATAAATGCATTTATCTATAAATGTTTTGAAAAGTATATTACTACATATAGATGTACACGTAAAATAGACAAAAAGTGATGTGTTTATAAAAAAAAGGCTGTCAATAATAGAAGGAAGAAAAATATTGGTAAAAAAGAAAAGCCATTTCTCAAGAAATTCATGAATATTTATTATTTTCGATTGAATGGTTATGTCAAAGTTAAATACTTTTGTAGCCGAATAGACGGACAGAGAAGCTGACAAACAGACACAAAAAATTGTTATGCTCTCGAGAAAAAACTGTATAAGAAGTCATGTTTCATAATGTCTAAATGATATCAAATATCCTTTTTAAGGCATAAAAGATGGATGCTACATGTAAATTAAAAGGCCTCTTTCATACCTTATAAGAGAAAATAAAACATTTAAACAAAGGAAAACAAACGCACCAAAATTGACTACAGTTCGATAAATGATTGAGGACAATTTGTAAAATGTTTCTGATAATCATATACTCAGTCTGTATGATTATAAAGATATATACAAGATGTTTTTTATCACTGAAAATACAAACGATAAGAATTCTTGTATGTACATTATTTTTTCTTAATGTAAGGCAAAAAAGACCACCTAATTTTGTTATAATAATCATTATTTGAAATTATCAAGGCATTCGATGCCGTGTGTAATGGGGCAAGGGAAATTATTTTCATCTGGCAATATATATGTTAACACTGTATCATTTTACATTAAATATTTAGTCTTTTCTTCTTCTCTTTTTACGAATAATTCAGAGTAACAGATGGTATAAATTTGTTCTCTAAATGAGGGTTATAAATCATATGACCAATGAAGGTCGAATTGTTGTTCGAACGTGCACTTTTGACACATTTGGTTGTTATTTTTACTTTTTTTACAAACAAACACCGAAGGTCATGAGAACGGACAAGATCAGAATGGATACTGATCTCCAAGGCTTTGAAGAATTGTTCCCCTGGTTCTGGTTTTCACCGGCCTGTCCCTCATCTAAAATATGCAACGCCATAAATTACAGATGTTAAAATTGAGAAAAAGAGAGAAAAAGCGGAATGATTTTGAAATAGTATAGAAGGAATCTAATAATCACAAATGTAAATTAAACAAAATGTTTTTCATAAAAAAACAGATGTCTCCCCCCTCCCTCTAAGTTACTTTGACCTTAGGCCAAAATGCAAAATGATGTGAAACCTTTGAGTCATGGGCAACATCATACTAAAACATGAAAGTGATTCATTACATTGTTTGAGGTAAAGGCCAAACATGATTGGCATATACAATTTCATTATAAGCATATTTAAAGAAATTGACTTTGGTCACATGACCTTGGATATAGGTGATCTAAAACCTACTCACTGACGAGGGTTAAGTACCCGAAACATGCATGTCTGGTCCATGCCGCAAACTTATCTGCTTTTAAATGATGCTATTGAATTTGAAGACGTTTAACATTGTATGGATCATGAGCAGCAAAAAACTGAATTAGTGATTGGATACACGGTTCAAAATATAAAGCCTAAACATTATTAGCATAGACAATTTCAGCCTGGACATGCTTAGCATATACAATTTCATTACCAAAGTAAGAAGCTACCTTAACCATGTGACGTTGGGACAATGTGATAAGAAACATTTAGTCCTTAGAAACAACATACTAAAATATAAAAACAATTGTAAGAAGGGTTCATGAGATATAGCCCAGACAATATTAGTATGTACAATTTCATTAAAAAGAACTAAATGATCTTGACCTTGGGCACATGACCTTGGGTCAAGATGATAAGAAACCCTCCAATCCTGAGCAACAGCATACTATAGTATAAGAGTGATCCAGTATACGATTCCACAGATATAGCACAGACTCAATAGCATTTACAATTTCATTAAAAAATGTAATACTTGACCTTAGTCATATGACCTTTGATCAAGGAGGTGTGAAACCTTTGGGTCATCAGCACCATCATACTAAAATATGACGTGATCCGATCACGGTTCAAAAGATTAAGCCTGGACATAATACATGTAACAAAAAAAATTTCATTTAAAATATACTAATTGACCTTGACTTTGGTCACATGACCTTGAGTCAACGTGATGTGAAACGTTTACGTGATAAGCAACAACATACTAAAATCTGAAAGTGATCCGGCAAACGGTTCAAGAGATATAGCCCGGACTAGAATGTATGCACAATATCATTAAAAATGCACTAAGTGACCTTGACCTTGGTCACATGACCTTGGGTCAAGGTGATGTGAAACCTACGGGTCATAAGCAACAACCTACTTAGATATGAAAGTGATCCAGCAAATGGTTCAAGAGGTATAGCTCGTACAGGAATGTATGCATAATTTCATTAAAAATGCACTAAGTGACCTTGGTCACATGACCTTGGGTCATGGTGATGTGAAACCTTTGGGTCATAAGCAACAACATACTAAAATATGAAAGTCATCCGGCAAATGGTTCAAGGGATATAGCACGGACTGGAATGTATGTACAGTTTCATTAAAAATGCACTAAGTGACCTTGACCTTGGTCACATGACCTTGGGTCAAGGTGATGTGAAATCTACGGGTCATAAGCAACAACATACTAAAATATGAAAGTGATCCGGCAAAGGGTTCAAGAGATATAGCCCGCACAGGAATGTATGCATAATTTCATTAAAAACGCACTAAGTGACCTTGATCTTGGTCACATGACCTTGGGACAAGGTGATGTGAAACCTTCGGGTCATAAGCAACAACATACTAAAAAATGAAAGTGATCCGACAAACGGTTCAAGAGATATAGCCCGGACAGGAATGTATGCATAATTTCATTAAAAATGCACTAAGTGACCTTGACCTTGGTCACATGACCTTGGGTCAAGGTGATGTGAAACCTTCGATTCAAAAGCAACAACATACTAAAATATGAAAGTGATCCGGCAAACGGTTCAAGAGATATAGCCCGAACAGGTATTTATGCATAATTTCATTAAAAATGCACTAAGTGACCTTGACCTTGGTCACATGACCTTGGGTCAAGGTGATGTGAAACCTTCGGGTCATAAGCAACAACATACTAAAATATGAAAGTGATCCGACAAACGGTTCAAGAGATATAGCCCGGACAGGAATGTATGCATAATTTCATTAAAAATGCACTAAGTGACCTTGACCTTGGTCACATGACCTTGGGTCAAGGTGATGTGAAACCTTCGGGTCATAAGCAACAACATACTAAAATATGAAAGTGATCCGGCAAACGGTTCAAGAGATATAGCCCGGACAGGAATGTATGCATAATTTCATTAAAAATGCACTAAGTGACCTTGACCTTGGTCACATGACCTTGGGTCAAGGTGATGTGAAACCTTCGGGTCATAAGCAACAACATACTAAAATATGAAAGTGATCGGGCAAACGGTTCAGGAGATATAGCCCGGACAGGAATGTATGCATAATTTCATTAAAAATGCACTAAGTGACCTTGACCTTGGTCACATGACCTTGGGTCAAGGTGATGTGAAACCTTCGGGTCATAAGCAACAACATACTAAAATATGAAAGTGATCGGGCAAACGGTTCAGGAGATATAGCCCGGACACGATGTGTGACAGACGGACAGACGGACGACGAAGGCAAAACCAATATGTCTCCTCCCCGTTGGGGGGGGGAGACATAATTGTCTGGAATAAGTCAGAATTTATACATTTGAACAAATTGTACACATAAACACAAAGTATGTTCAAAAGAACCTCAAAATTTTACGTAAACGAGCAACCATTGCAATAGCGCTGGTATGAGGCTGTAGATTGGTAAGCATCATGCACAGGTAAAAATATTTTGACTGATACAAAACATTAAAACTTTTTAGACAAAAAACAATAGACAAAGAAAACAACTCACTTCGATTGGTCTGTGGGGTACAAACTCCGCATGTCTTTGCACAATTTGTTTGAAGATATCTCACGAACGTCATAGTACAGTATCCTCTGCTCTGCCAATACTCACAATTGGGACTCAGGTCCATACAGCTGGTCGGTTGCTCTGGAAGAAGCGAATAACCCAATATAAATAAGTCCATT
Organism: Pinctada imbricata; assembly: GCA_033119305.1. Classification (NCBI taxonomy): domain Eukaryota; kingdom Metazoa; phylum Mollusca; class Bivalvia; order Pterioida; family Pteriidae; genus Pinctada; species Pinctada imbricata. The sequence continues at coordinate 37,416,293 of VSWD01000013.1, forward strand.
TCATGCTCCTTTCTAGAATTTTATCAGCATACATTTTGGTTAAACAGTGATATAATCAACTTCCTTATATGCTACCTAATGCTGATATATATTGATTCTTTTTATAGATATATTTTCCTTTATGTTCATATTTCAATTAGTTTGATCGTTCTAGTTCCTGTGGTTTTTAATTGGTGGCTATTATGCTTGGTTTGAATGAAGGAGGTAATATGGACATGGACACATGTCCCCTCCCTTTTTCGAAGTTACTTTTTGTTCTCCTGCTTTCGTCAGGGTATGCTGTTCTTTGTTCAGCAACAGAGCATAGACTGTTTTCCTTATTCTAAATATCTTTAGTCTAATTGTTTGTTTTTCCATTCGGTCTGGGTGTTATTGTATGTCTTGTCGTCCCCAGTTATTCTTCATATTGAAATATATGTTCTATCGTGATAATATAGCGCACCATATGCGCACTTCAACAAATGATATATCATCAGCGATGCTCGAGACCTAAAGAGAGGAAATGTTTTGTAATTAGAGCATACCTACTTTTTTGTAGACCGTTCTTCTTCGCAAACTATTTTCTTATTTGAACTGAAAGGAATCAAAAAGACCCCGAACTTTATCCTTTTGAGTGTCTGTGTGATTACATGCTGTTTCGGTTTTTGATTTTAAAAAGGGATTTTCGGTACAGACTGGATTTCCATTCTGTGTGTTTACGTCCGTATTGAAAAAATAAACGGTTCCTTGATTAAAAAGCTAATAAATTCATTACTTTCTTAGTTATGAATATAAAAGCTTTGGTTTAAACAGTCAGATAACTAAAACAAAACGTGAGTAATTGTACTGATATTCTGAATATTAATACGTTTTTCTAAAGAAAGCATTTGGATGATATATTTTAAATCCAATATGAACATTCTGTAAATCATTTTTATCTGTTTGTAAAATAAAGATAAAAACAACAATGGTTATAACAACAATTGCTATTCTGTAGATGAAATGAGGGGATATCCAACAAAACGCGGTTGCAGCACCCACAGCAAAACCCCAAAGCACACTCTGCAAAAACACAAAGCAGGCACGCAAGAAAAGAGACACAAAGGGGACAAGAGAACATATCAAACACAAATGACATAAAGAAACGATACCAATGGACAATCGATGCCTGCTTAGGATGGCCATCTGCCACGCCAGTAGCAGACGGTGTGGTTTTCCGGCTTACGTGCGCATAACACTCCCACTTTTCCGATTACCCAGAGGTCTCGAATATGGCAAAACTTCATGTGAGGCTATCCTGCACTGAACAAAGCGGAATACACCCACAGGATCTTAATGTTAAAATTCTTCAAATTCAATAGCATCATTTAAAAGCAGATAAATTTTCAGCATGGACCAGACATGCACGTTTCGGGTACTTAACCCTCGTCATTGATCCTCAATCTAAACAATGTAATATTGCTGTAATATTGTACCGAAAGACGTAGCAGGATGGATGGGATATGATGCTATAGGACCCACGTTTTTGAAATTTCAAAAAAATTTGATAACGAAAATTTTTGAATGAGTTGAAGGGACAGACAATCAGTCGAAATTGATCGAACTTGGCTACATGTGGTGCCCTCGGGGACCTCTGGTCCACCAGCATAATAATCAGCGAACACAAAAACGTCAACGAAAAAAAGGTGACAACCAGACATGCAACAACACCGTATGTTCCAACGGACAATTAAGGAGACACACCGAAAACTGAAACATTAATATCAATACATCAGCTGAAAAATTTAAGATTTCGATCATTTTGCAAATGAACAAAAGTAATCCATAATTGCGATAACATCAGATACCTGCAGAAAGTAAGTATCTCATGTTATTTATATTTCTAGTTTGATATTTCACGTATATCTTTGCTTGGCTTGTTTTGGTTTTTAGCTCACCTGAGCCAAAGGCTCAAGTGAGCTATTGTCATAGTGTGGCGTCCGGAGTCTGCGTCCGTCGTCCGTCGTCCGTCCGTCCGTCGTAAACTTTTAACATTTTCAAATTCTTCTCAAGAACGGCTGAAGGGATTTTGATGAAACTTGGTATGCATGAAGTACTAAAGGTCATCTACCAAGTTTGTTCATTTCGGCTCGATCCCTTCAGGGGTGGATCCAGGGCGGGGTCAAATAGGCCCCGGAGGGTACCCCTCTTCAAAAATCTTCTTCTCCAGTTCCACTGAATGGATTGAAAAACTAATTGTATCTATGTGATCTAGAAGGATGTATGATTCAAATTTGTTCATTTCGTTAAAATCCGACAACTAATTTTTGACGCGTTTTTGACGTCTTTTCGGACTTAGTCAGAAATGCCCATTTTTGCACTTTTTCTTTAAATCACTCAATAAGTGTATGATTTTACACACTCATTTAATACATATTTATCATATTTAACTTACTTAATGCTTTGATATGTATTTTATGCTTAAATTCTATTTTTTTGATTTTTTATGAATTTTTTTCTTATGTAAAAAGGAAGGGGGGGGGTGATTTTCATACATTTTCTGCTTCTTTTCTATAACCACTCTTCAGATTGTCATGACAATTTGTAGGTATGAGGTACTCATGCATGGTACCCTGCAAGTGAAAGAATTTTGTCCAGATATCCACTTTTGGATTTTTAAGGAATATTTTTTAAGATTGTACATAGGTATAATGTATGTTTTCCATGCCCAATGGACCCATGGGGAGTGGCTTCAAACCCCGGCGGGACCCCAACAATTTTTTTTCCCTTTTTAGCTCACCTGAGCCAAAGGCTCAAGTGAGCTATTGTCATAGTGTGGCGTCCGTCGTCCGTCGTCCGTCGTAAACTTTTAACATTTTCAACTTCTTCTCAAGAACGGCTGAAGGGATTTTGATGAAACTTGGTATGCATGAAGTACTAAAGGTCCTCTACCAAGTTTGTTCATTTCGGCTCGATCCCTTCAGGGGTGGATCAAGGGCGGGGTCAAATAGGCCCCGGAGGGTACCCCTCTTCAAAAATCTTCTTCTCCAGTTCCACTGAATGGATTGAAAAACTAATTGTATCTATGTGATCTAGAAGGATGTATGATTCAAGTTTGTTCATTTCGTTAAAATCCGACAACTAATTTTTGACGCGTTTTTGACGTCTTTTCGGACTTAGTCAGAAATGCCCATTTTTGCACTTTTTCTTTAAATCACTCAATAAGTGTATGATTTTACACACTCATTTACTACATATTTATCATATTTAACTTACTTAATGCTTTGATATGTATTTTATGCTTAAATTCTATTTTTTTGATTTTTTATGAATTTTTTTCTTATGTAAAAAGGAAGGGGGGTGATTTTCATACATTTTCTGCTTCTTTTCTATAACCACTCTTCAGATTGTCATGACAATTTGTAGGTATGAGGTACTCATGCATGGTACCCTACAAGTGAAAGAATTTTGTCCAGATATCCACTTTTGGATTTTTAAGGAATATTTTTTAAGATTGTACATAGGTATAATGTATGTTTTCCATGCCCAATGGACGCATGGGGAGTGGCTTCAAACCTCGGCGGGACCCCAACAAAATTTTTTTTCCCTTTTTAGCTCACCTGAGCCAAAGGCTCAAGTGAGCTATTGTCATAGTGTGGCCTACGGCGTCCGGCGTCCGTCGTCCGTCGTCCGTCCGTCGTAAACTTTTAACATTTTCAACTTCTTCTCAAGAACGGCTGAAGGGATTTTGATGAAACTTGGTATGCATGAAGTACTAAAGGTCCTCTACCAAGTTGTTCATTTCGGCTCGATCCCTTCAGGGGTGGATCCAGGGCGGGGTCAAATAGGCCCCGGAGGGTACCCCTCTTCAAAAATCTTCTTCTCCAGTTCCACTGAATGGATTGAAAAACTAATTGTATCTATGTGATCTAGAAGGATGTATGATTCAAGTTTGTTCATTTCGTTAAAATCCGACTAATTTTTGACGCATTTTTGACGTCTTTTCGGACTTAGTCAGAAATGCACATTTTTGCACTTTTTCATTAAATCACTCAATAAGTGTATGATTTTACACACTCATTTACTACATATTTATCATATTTAACTTACTTAATGCTTTGATATGTATTTTATGCTTAAATTCTATTTTTTTGATTTTTTTATGAATTTTTTTCTTATGTAAAAAGGAAGGGGGGGGGGTGATTTTCATACATTTTCTGCTTCTTTTCTATAACCACTCTTCAGATTGTCATGACAATTTGTAGGTATGAGGTACTCATGCATGGTACCCTACAAGTGAAAGAATTTTGTCCAGATATCCACTTTTGGATTTTTAAGGAATATTTTTTAAGATTGTACATAGGTATACTGTATGTTTTCTTACCAAAAAAGAAAAGAAATTCTCAAATCGCACCGGGTTATACACATTGATACTACTTTTGAATGAAGAAATTTTATTTGAATCACAAAAAAAAAATGCCGTAAAGATTAAAAGTACACAACTTTTTAAATATTTTTTCAAAGCCATGCACCTGGTTCCGGACCGGAATTATTCGAATTTTATGATCTGAGGACCCATTTTCACACGTATTCTTCCACACATGTAGATGGTAAACAAAGACGCCATGTTTCTTGTGTTACAAATTTGATTGGTTCAATACCTCCCAGCCCCCTTTCACACGTATTCTTCCACACATGTAGATGCCTCATACACTTTAAAACTATATTCAAAATTTTATTTCATCTATCTAGTAAACAATCACGGGAAGACAATTCAAGATAAACATTGTGTGTATTTTCCACCAATTGTTGAAAATAATAAGAAAATAATCGGAACTATTTGACCAATTGTTGAAAATAATAAGAAAATAATCGGAACTATTTGACAGGACAATGACCTAGATATGCATCTTCGTCCCCAAGGCGCATCGTATTCCGCTAGGTGCTTCGTTGCAATACAAACCGCAAAGCAGTACTGCGATATATTTCAGGAGATACAGTGCAAACGGAATAGATTTTTATACTTGGAACACTTTCATAATCTGTATCTGTATCTGTATGGGTACGTTGAATTACCAATACTGGCTTGTGATCAACGGAATGAGAGAGCGCATAAACTTACTTAATCGCGCTTCAGGCTGGATCTAAAGCCTTTCACAGTCCTTGACAGTACTTGATGGTTATCCAGTTCGTTCCACTCTGTGACTGTACGTATGAAGAATGAGTTCTTCCTGATGACGGAATTACATGTAGGTATGTTAAAGCAGCGAGTATGGTTTGAGCTATGAACAACGTTCATAATGGTTATCATTCATGTACTTGGAACACTTGCATATACTTGTTATCATGTATAAAGTTTGCTCGAATTTCCTCTGTCTTAGACTCTCTTAGATGAAGTAATTTACGGACTGATTTCTTGAAGAAACGTCTAATGAGTAATCTCTTCCTCTGGATTTTGAGAATGCATAGGACATTTAATATCTGAAATTCTTGAAAATAATTCCGTTCAGAGTTCCTGAAATCTTCCAATGAAATGTTGGACCACAGAAGCTGTTGTTTTAATAGAGAAAATAAATTATTATTCACAACCTTAAGCCACTGTGTTCGTCATCTTGTATGTATAATATTTCTAAGAGGAACACAGAGGCCTGAGGTTGTGAATAATAAAACATTTTCTCTCATAAAACGACAGGATCCTGTGTTAAGACATTTGGGAATTTTTATCTGTTCAAATAATAGATACATAATGAGTTTTTATCGGACCAAATAACTTCTTGTCGGCAAATCCAATGCAACCGATACATTTCATGAACTCTCTCCGCTAACAACTTGTCCGTGTAACAGACCTATGATGAGGTAAAACAATTAGTTAACAGTAAATAACGATGTCGTAGGTCTGCTAGTTGGACAAGCTTAACAATTTCATGGGCCTTTTAATTTGTTTCAAACTGCGAAACCTTAGAGAAACCACTTGAGTTGTTGAACAGCGTATGCTGAAATGCGACGCTCCTTCTCGCCTGTTGAAATATGCATAGGCAAGAAGCGTCGCATTTCAGCATATTTACTGAAAATTATTTGTTCAAGTGGCTTCACTTGGTCATGAGGTTTGATACAACATACACTGCTTTTTTGGAAAACAAACTGGCACAATTTCTGCACAACTCACTTGAATTGATGAATATTGGATCAAAACGATTTTAACTGTACGTTTCATGTATTTGAGATGAAATCAATACTATTCAAAAGCATAATTCATAGATTTCAGTGAATAAAGGCAAAACCGAAAAATCTTTGTTTTTTATGCCCCTGGAATAAAAGATTCGGGAGCATAAAGTTTTTGGCCTGTCCGTCTGTCTGTTGGTCTGTCTGTTTTCCGAAAAACTTTAACATTGGGCATAACTTTTGAATGGAAGCTGGTGATAGAGGTTTCATATTTCACATGTGTATTTACCAAAATTTTTGACCTCATGACCATAACCTTGACCTTTCACGTACTTCTCAAAAACTTTAACATTGGGCATAACTATTGAATGGTTATAGTGATAGGGCTTTCATATTGTACATGTGTATTCCTTGTGACAAGATTTTTCCATTGATACCAATATTACGCTGACCCTGACCTCTCACATACTTTACAGAAAATGGTGTTTATACTAACAAAGATGCCGCCGGGGGCATTCTCGTTTCACAAACACAGGCTTTATAATTTCTGGCATGCTAGCTATCAATAATGAAAGGTTTTGTGTTCAATTTTAAATAAACTTAATTTGTGAAATCATTTCATTGTTTTATTCTTTTTCTGCTGCACATTTATGTGGAATTTTACAATATGATTTTATTTTTGATGTTGCATAATTGAACTATACTAGCTGGGCATATGACGTTGGACCACTTTATCCGTTTTTTTTCAAATCAGTAAAAAAGTTATTGTTTTGAAATGTGACTATTTTTTTTGTACCTTTTAAAGGTTGTCTGAAAAAAAAAACACTTCTCTGCATCCGGCAAAAATCTTTTTAGAAAGGTTGTGGGCTAAAATCCTGGTACTGGCACTATCAGTATTCAATGTCAGTATGTCAGTTAGAGCGTGCATGGGTATCAGGTGAGCGTTGTGCCCCCTGGGGCTCTTGTTTTATACTCCCGTCATAAGACGGGACGTACTATGTTATGGCGCTGTCCGTGAGTCCGTGCGTCCGTCCGTCCATCCGTCAGAGGTAATGTTTTCCGGACTTTTTTTCTGAAGCCTTTCAAGATATTGGATTCAAACTTCAAACATGACTTCATATCAAGCGGCGTAAGATCCAGTTTGTGTTTCTGAAAAATGGACTTACTTTTAGCAGAGTATTGACCCTTGAACATAGAATTTAAAATTTCTTTTACTGTTTTCCGGATTTTTTTTTCGAAGCCCTTGCAGCTTTTGAATTGAAACTTAATGGACATTTTTCAAGTTAACGTACGTCGGGCGCGCACTCCGGACTTCGCACTTTAGGGGCCATATAAAAGAAATCAGGCGCGATTAGAAACGTTAAATCAGAGAAAGTCCGATGTCCGCGAGCATGAAAAATGTCCAATATATGCCTTTGTAATGATTTATTACAGATCCAGTTCGAGTTTCAGAAAAATAGACCAATTTTTAGCAGAATTATTGCCCTTGAACATAGAAATTTTCTAAAATTTTACAGTTGTCCGGACTTCTTATCGCAGCCTTTGCAGCAATTGAATTTTAACTTGATATATGCCTTTGTAATAAATAATTACAAATCCTGTCCGAGATTTGGAAAAAATGACATATTTTAAGCAGAGTTATGGCCCTTGAAAAAATTTTATACAATTTTACAGTTTTCCGGACTTCTTTTCGCAGCCTTTGCAGCTATTGAATTGAAATTTGATATATGCCTTTGTGATAAATACTTACAGATCAAGTTATTTTTATCAGATATATGGCCCTTTAACACAGAAATTTTCAACAATTTACAGTTTTCCATATTTTTTTTGCAGCCTTTGCAGGTATTGAATTGAAATTTGGTATTCACCTTCATAATAATTAATTGATGATCCAGTTCGAGTTTCAGAAAAATTGACTTATTTCTAAGAGATATATGGCCCTTAAACATAGGAATTTTCAACAATTTAACAATTTCCCGGACTTCTTTTCGCAGCCTTTGCAGCAATTGAATTGAAACTTGATACAGAATAACCAGAAATTTTCGCGAGTATCAACTTTCGCGATTTTACGGTAATTCGCGATTCCTAAATTACAAATAAATAAGAACACATGATGTTACTGTTTTATGCCTTTCCTCATTGAATTTTTAGTTAGTTCTATCATAAGAGTACACTCAATTCACTTCTCTTAACGTTTAATCAGAAAAAAATGAAGAATGACACATGTACAATAAGAACAAAATATAACTAATATACAAATTTACGATAAACCTTATCAAACACAATATTTCGCGGAGATTTATCTTCGCGATTCCAAAACACTCGCGAATATAGTGAAAATTAGTATCTCGCGAAAATTTCTGGTTATACGGTATATGCCTTGTAGTAAAAAATTACAGATCCAGTTCGATATTTTGAAAAATTGACCCATTTTTAACAGATATATGGCCCTTAAACATAGAAATTTTCAACAATTTTACAGTGCTCCATACATTGTTTTTTCGTAGCCTTTGCAGCTATTGAATTGAAACTTGGTATACACCTTCATTATAATTAATTACAGATCCAGTTTCAGTTTGTGTTCAATTGAGTGGGGTTTTTTTTGCAAAGTTATGGACCTTGAATTTAGAATGGCTCTCAGCACTAGAACCTCCAAATTTACCATGTTTGTTGATTTTAGCAAGTCAAAGAGCATAAGGTTTTGTAAGGTTAGGGGTCAAAGTCATTTTGTGGCTGAAATTAACAGGGTTTGTTGGAACTCTTCGACATTATTAATATAGAAACTTATTTCACGTTGCAGTTTGGAGCAGTTAAAATCGTTCCCCGTGGCCTGATGTTTGTCAAGTGTATTAATTACTTCTTTCCAGCTCTGTCACCTGAAAGAAGCATTGTTTTGGCCTTTTATCAATGTGACATCATATACATTTTTTTGCTATTTCGGAAACTAGCCATTTCACCGATAAATATCATCGAGATAAAAGGAGTTTAACATCTTAGCACCATCCCTCCAATGCTATTTTGAACAATGATTTTATTTGGATATGCTACTGAATCGACCCTACAGGAAATTTGGAGCCGCGCATTCTCTGTAATGTAGATGTAAAAATCTAACTTCGAAAAATTAAAGAAGGCGCCAGTGAAATTATTTTTGGTGGCTCCGCTGAAAGCATCACTGATGAGAATTTAATACTCGAAACACGTGTCTGGTGCATGGAAATTGGTTTGGAATTTTCTTCAAGAATTTATAGAGTTGGAACCCTTCGACATTATTAAGGAAATTTCTATTTTGACAATTTATTTGAATACTATTTTGGTTCAAACTTTGTACATTTGAAGAATAACATAATATGTTCTTCATATTTCTCACAAGTTTTCTTTTTTGTTTTGGTCCCTTAATCATGTTTATTGAGAAATGTGTAAAGATCAAGTCACTTTGAGCCTAAAACTGACATAATTGCATTCAGAATATTATTTTTGAGAAATTAATATCCTGACGGGCTTATCTTGCAGCGTTGGCGTTGATCCTTTATTTGTCTTTGTTGTTGTATCGATGAAACCATTCTCTCAAATTGATACCGGATAATTGTTAGTGTTCTTGTTTTGTGTCCGGACCGGTTTTGTAAAAGTAGCTCCGCTATGTTGACCGCAGGGTGATCTTGTAGATGACCTTTTCACCTTACTGTCAGCTTTTAATAACCATTGTATTATGCAAAAGAATCATAATAAATTCCTAAAATAGTGAAATTTTACTAATTTGCTCTATCTTAATATAAAAATGACACTCACGTTCGCAGACGCTACAGCTCTGCTTGCAGTTTGTTGACATGAAATTTTCATATATGCCCTGACAGAATCCTTGACTCGCCCAAAATCGGCAGTTTCGATTGTTGTCCCTACATGTGACTATAAAGAAATAAGCATGGAATATTGATATAATATAGCTATAATACTTATGTCTAACAAATAATGACAGGGTATCGGCGAAACTCCTTTCAAAGATATCCTTGTTACCGCTCGGCTGACCCCGGCTGGTAAAACTCAATTTCTCACAAAGGATTCGCCGATGCACTGTCAGTTTTTGTATCAGTCTAAACCGGATACACAGACTAGGCTGATGACGTCAGAAAAACAAATGAGATAACATCTCAATCGTCATAGTTGTCTCCGTCTGTTTGTTAAATATTTTCTCCTCTCGTGAGAGTGAGCTCCGCTGTTGGCTGTGGGGGACCTCCTCATTTTTTTCTTTTTTCAGTGATCATGATTCTTTGATTCTTTATTAGGGGTTTGTGTATGATTTTTATTCATGAATTTGTAAGCTATAGGATTCTTTAATGTTTTATGCTTTTAAACTGGCCCATTAGAGTTCTTACTATATATAAGCTCGAGAATATATTTTGCAAATATGAAAATACAATAGGAGTAATCCATCTCCAATTCAAGAAATGGAAAATTGAGTTGGACTGAGATAATAAATCTTGATAACCAAGCATGAAATAAGAGAATGAAATTCAAATACCAACACCAACAATTAGATTCCAAAATTCATAACCAAAGAGCATACAAAATCATAAAAACAAAACAAGTTAAATATTCGATATATAATATAAAGATGATAATGTAAAATTATCACACAATCGTCAGTATTGAAATGTTTGTTGACAATTATGAAAATTTCAGTGCACAATATGTGCATTCCAACAATTCACGTCTCATTAGTGATACTCAAGGCCGAAAAAGATAAAATCCAAAGAATTTTGAATGCATAAATACCGTTCATGGCCTGGGTAGTCGGTCTAATTGTTGTTGTTGCCATGGTGCCACCACCTACCGTGGCACATACTCGAATGGGATTATTCTGGTCACCTGTAGGGCACCTGCAGTTGCAATCTTCAGCCTGAAATCCTTCTTCTGGGCATGTCACAGACTGACAACCACCTGTAAGCAATTACTGTGTGTAATAAACCTAGCTCAATTTTTATTAAAGATTAAGTGAAGCCTTGTCTCAGTGGCATTTTTCTGTCAGTATAAACTAGGGCTGGGTCAATATATTGATATATCGGTACGTATCGATATAGTATCGACATTTTTGCTCCGATACATTTAGATACTATACCATTAAGGACTTTTAACTCAGTGTATATGATGTGATATTGACTAGCTGTGAAAATGTTGACCAAGGCGAAGATGAGGTCAATATTTTCATAGTAAGTCAATATCACATCATATATACTGAGTTCAACGTCCATAACTAATCTATTCCATAATTTCATGTATGATTCACAATAAATAAAGCCGCTATTTGTAGAAGTTAGTGGGGTAATCCCGGTTTATACTTAGACCTTGGTAAATGGTGATTTATCCCAGAGCGTCGTCGACGTTATCAGCCAATCAGATCGTCGCTATTTATAGTTTATAGAATAAAGTTATTTATAGCACAAAACATGCTTTTTATGTTGAATCTCAAACATTTTCATGAAAATGTATGTTTGATCATAGTTGCTTTTTTCGTAAAAGACAGATATGTCCTTCATGATCGATCATACATGTCTTTCGAATAACAATCATGATTAAGGAATATTACATGTAATGTTAAGGTATCCGATGTACAATAGGGCATTTTTGCATGCCTGGTAAGGTACTATATACTACATATTTTCTAAAAGGTTATAAAGCCCACTGCTCAGAAATAATAATTTTGGGGCCAGAAAAACAAAGGGGAATAACTGATGAAGCATTTTAATTGTCTTTTTTTCTCTATATAACATATGTAAAATAACAAAGCTGTACAAGAGTTTTTCCCCTTTGATTTTTAAGACCTGGTAGTCTTATATCTGAACTCAGGGCATCATTACCTTTCAGAAAATATATAGTTTATAGTACCTTTCCAGGCATAAAATTTACCATACTTTACAATGGAGATTATTAAAACTCTATGTAAAATGACTCAATTGTACAACGGATACCTTAACTGGAAGGTCGGCATGTAGGTTATGTTTTTTGTCATTCAACATGAATCATTGAGACTTTAAAGTAATATCGACTCAATCTTTAGTTTTCATTCCAGAAACGCAGGAAAGCAAACTGACCTCACATCCACGTTTCTTTAAAACACATTTCTGAAATTTCTTAAAAGGGTTTGCCGGGAAAGTTTGTGACCGAATGATAAAAAAGAATTGATCTAAGACTACAGACAAAATAAGAATTCAAAGAATTATAACATGACAAAGACTCATCAGGGAACGTTATTTTATATCAGATATAAAAAAAAAAATTCAAGTATTATAAATTTTGTGTACAAACATTTTTTTTTCGAGCATCGAACTTCACAAAAATGATTCAAAGCAAAATGTGTTTATGATTCTTTCGTGTACAAATTCTCGCTATTTGAATGAAGATAAGAATATGAAAATGAAAGTTATGACAACTTCATGCGTTTTTGAATTTCTCGCAAAAATAGCAAAAAAAAAAAAAAAAAGAAAACAAACCAAACAAATGAATAAATAAAAACTCGTTAAAATATCTTCCTATTCAAAAGGTAACATACCGGGAAACTACTCAAGCAAGAGTATATTTGTGAGCGAATGATTTGTCATCAACTTAACCTTAAAACATCAATTTTCTTATATTTTCCGATTTTGTTACCTCTTTTGTTACCTCACACCTATTGTTGGAAGCAGGTGATGACGTTTTCATAGGTCATCAGATCTCACAATTATTTACTCCGTTATAGATTTCTGGTTATTTGTTTGAATCTCTATTTTTGATCAGATGCTTGGAAAATTTTATTCTATATGTAGTCTTATGACGTTTCATGTTTTTTTCTGATATATTTGTTCAGTAAGCTGATGAAGGATTGCTTACTTGACCTTTAACATTTGTAGCCCTTGGTTAGCGTCACTGTTGATGTAGCCAAGTTCGATCAAATTCGTTTACGCGTTCGAAAATTTCCGTTATCAAAATTTCTATAACGTTGGTCCTGTAGCATCATATTCCACCCATCTTGCTTCGTCTTTCGGTAAATTTTGGATATGGTAATTTTCACACTCTTTGACCATAATACATTGTTTAGATTGAAGATCACTGACGTGGGTTAATCACCCGAAACGTGCATGTCTGGTCCATGCTGCAAATATATCTGTTCTTAAGTGATGCTATGGAATTTGAAGACGCTTAACATTTCTTCCAATATTTACATTGTTATGCTATGGTTACGGAAACATCGACAAATTCCTGACAGAATCGATTAAATGACTTATACTTATCATTTATCCTTGAAAGAAAATTTATCCATGCTTCTTTATCCCTGGATTTTTGTATTACTTGCACTTCATTCTCATGTATCTGTTCTCAATGCGTTTTGCAGATGATATTTAAAAACGGTAAATATACATCATGCTACGTATTCCGGTATATTTTGGACATAATAACTTTTACACTCTTTGGTCATATTTCATTATTCAAATGATGGATCACTGACGAGGGTTAAGTACCCGAAACGTGCATGTCTGGTCCCTTCTTCAAATTTATCTTTTCTCAAATGATGCTATTGAATTTGAAGACGTTTAACATGTATATGAACACTTACTATTACAGTTGTACATGAGATTTGCCAACTTGAAATCATTGAAGCTAAGTCCTGGAGCATTTCCAATTCGATTTTGAAATGCCCTATCAACAGTGCGAACGGTGATTGCTCTATTTAGACCAAAAGCCTGAAATTAAAAGTGGAGTTTCCTTTGTTAAGTTTAGAATTGAAATTATGAAATGGCATTTTTGTACCATATGTATTTTTCAATCTTTATCAATTCCAATGATAAAATATAAATTACATATTTTTTAAATAATGATAAGTTTACCGTTGCCCCATAGTGCATGACGCTGAGGTAATCATAGGGTACTTCGAAGTTATTCACTGTTGAAGTTGGCTGTCTGGCAAAGTTGTTTTCCAATCCAGGCTGGATGTTTTTACTCACAATTTGTACGAAATTATCCCGATCTGGCCTGGACTGCTCGTGAAAGAAACCAACGGCATGTCCAATTTCATGTTCTACAATTCTTTTCTGAAATTTATTTTTTTCTTATTTATTTTAACTATTGGTAATCATTTTTTATCTCAAAATAAGTAAATGGATTTTTCGGGGGGGGGGGTTACTTGAAGATATTCGCTATATTGTTAGTTTAACACCAAAGAAGTACCTATCATTTATTCATTTTTAAAGTCGAGAAGGTAAGGCAAAATGTAAATGGAATACATATATCATTGCACGTAAGAATATGCTACTTTCTTCTCTTCCAGTATGCAAGTGTTAATTAGTATTTCATAGTTAGAAAAGGGAAGGATTTCCAGCATGACAACCCTGCAGACACCCAGCGAAACAAACCCATAAGAAACTGACACAGATTGACATGAGACAAAACTACAAACCGCACAAGGACGCTAGAACATGATACAAAATAATCGAAACAGACGCACAGAAAATTGCATCTAAATACAGTTTTTTGGTGTAAGACTAGATTAGTCAAAGATCTAAAATCTAAAACGTGGGCCCTGTAGCATCATATCCATCCTGCTACGTTTTTCGGTCATTTTGGACATAATAATTTCCACATTCTTTGACCTTATTACATTGTCTAGATTGAGAATTACTGACGAGGGTTAAGTACCCGAAACGTGCATATCTGGCTTATGATGCAAATTGATCTGTTCTTAAATGATGCTATTGAATTTGAAGACATTTAACCTGTTTGACCTGAAAGTTTTAACTTGCTTTCTATTTACCAAAATCAATTGATAGATGAGCTGTAAGATACGATACTTCCCCGAACTGACCCCGCAGAATATACATGTCCAAACTAGGTTACACATGTTGATAATTTTTTCCAGAGTTTTCCATTATCAGACTGTATCAAGCAATTTCATTAGATAAAATTATCATTACCAGAAAGAGACAGGTTATCTGATTGGCTAAAACTTTTGTCAGCAGAAATTAGGAAAATTCCATTATCAGACTGTATCAAGCAATTACATTGGATAAAATTACCATTACCAGAAAGAAACAGCTTATCTGATTGGCTAAAACTTTTGTTAACAGAAATTAAGAAAATTTCCATTATCAGACTGTACCAAGCAATTTCATTGGATAAAATAACTATTATCAGAAAGAAACAAGTGAACTGATTGGCTAAACCTTTTGTAAACAGAAATTAGGAATTACCATTTACACTGATTTTAAATTGTCTTTAATACAAATTTTGATTATCACTATCAGAATTAATTTATGTTAACAATAGTTTTAACTTCTAACCAAAATGTATGAAAACATACTTTTCCACGTGCAAAACCTAGTTTCACATACGTAAACATAGGTTTACATTTATGAATGCAAATTTTATCATTTTTGTGACATTTAGAATTAATTATCATTACCATCTGTAAACCCTAGTTTACACTCGGAAAACTATGTTTTCAATGTGTAAACTAGTGTTTACTGCTATGAAACCTTGTTTATCGAATTTATGTGACTTTGGTGTGCCATACCGCTGCGTATTAACGCTTTGAGTGGCGCAAGCGAATGAGAGGGTTACATATTTCACATATGGGTCGATTGGGGGTTGTGTTTCTTGCTCAAGGAATACGGCCATGACCCTTGCTCTAATCAATGATCTAACGGTTACAAAGTGAAAATTCCACTACTGAGCCATAAACCCCCTACCAATGGTCTGGGTCTATTTCAATTTTTTTCATATTTAAGTGTGTCGGCTTTGACTAATTGAATGTTTGGCCGTTTGTTGTGTGTTTCCTTGTCCGCTCTTATTTGTTAAACTGTTTTGCCTGATTTTCCTGCATTGTTACATTCTTTCGGGTGTGTCCCGATGCTACTCGTGTCGGAAATATCCTCTATGTCCTTATAATTATATCGAATATACCGTCGGGGCTTATCCCCGACGGAATAACGTATGTTTTCAACAGTATATCCAACATATACTTGTCGTAACCACAAAACACAGTAAGTTTATCCCTATTCTAATTCATGTGACATATTTTAACATTTAATACCCTTCAGAGGGTCTCAAGCATCGCTTTAGAGGTGACGTTGCTACGGAGTACTAACGACCAACAGAAATCATTGCGCTGCAAAATATGAAAATACAACTGCTTCGTATTTATTACAATGGCAAAAATCAAAGTGTTATCAATAAGATACGTACGTGCTCTGTTCTTTACGTGTGGAGAACGCCATTAACAAGCTCTTATCTTGTTGTTTTACGTCACAGTATGACGTCACAGGAGCGAAGAACAAAGGGAAACATGACGTCATACGCAAAAAGTGCGATAAAGCTTGTAACGTGCAAATTTACGTAGGAATACATTTTGAAGTATGTCAAGTGAGTCGGTTTGCGGCATGTATATCGTCGTTATACATGCTTGTAGAAATCATGTGAACCAATCAGAATGCGTGAAACAAACAGAATAAATTAGAATACATTCTATTGAGAATATTTTAAAAGATTCCTTGATTTGATTATGATGCATTTACAATGAAAATCAGAAAATGCATGATCTCTTCGCAAAAAATAAACTTAACATACAAATAAGCAGCCCCGTCCAAGAGTAACATCTTGTGTACCACCAATTATCCCAATAAATGAGGAACACCTGTAAATTAAGAAAAAATAAATGAATAAGGAATTCTTTTTCATAGAAATATAATTGGCGTTGTCGAATATGAATTAGCTATACATTTCATTTATAAACCCGGAAATAGGAAACGCACATTGTATTATAAAACATACTTCTGTTTTCGTAATTTTCATATGAATTGAGGTCTTTCCTTACCCATAGAGCCGACAATAATGACAAATGTGGACATAACAATATTATCATTACGAAGTACACATTTAAATCATTAATCGAAAAATCATCTCACAAAGGGAGTGCAAAACCAGGATAAAACCAGAAATAAGGCAAAGGAACAGAAATAAAAAAAATCTACCATATGAAGTGAAGTGAACTCGGAATTATACTTATATAGAATTTATCATTATTCGGATTTTGCAAAATTTACAATTTCTTTTTTTAAATCTTTTTTTCCGGAAATCTATAAAGATGGAACAGCGAGTGAAAAGGGCTCCAAGTAAAAACGATTGTTGAATTGCACAAACAATTGTATTCACGAGGTCATTGTAAAAACGATATATTCAAAATGGAAGTCATCGTCGGTATGCATATTATCAGGATTTTGTTTGTTTGAAAGCAGTACTTATGAATCCAATATTTCTGTAGCTGTAGAGTTCGATTCATATTTTTTATGTCAGCTTAGAAAGTTGGAAAAATGATGCCGTCAAAGCAAAGAAAATTGTGATGAAATAAATTTCCCTCACTTTTGCCTTACAGTTGCTTTACTATTAAAGGAGTGAATAAAAGGAATACTCATGACTCACATGTAAGGAAAAAGAAACTAAAACCAGGCAAAATACAAACCGCAAAACAACAAAACAATTCTACAAACGAGGAAACGAACAATTCCTATGGAGATGCGATTAGGTTCCTGGTATGCATATACATCCCTAACTCGAATATGGTAAATAATCTCTACATACCCTCCACGTTGTACAAATCGTATTCTGTTATTTTCGTTACTGTTAGCTGGCCTTATTCTGAGACAAGTGTTCCTGTTCCAGTTATCGATGGCTTGTCGTATGACGTTAACTCCACTGGCTAAATTGCACATATCAAATTGTTTTAGTGTACGAAACTGATGCTAATGATATAAACTTGATCGAAATCCGTATCATATTAGTTATATAAATGAGACTACGGCAAAATGGCAATGAATACTTTTGCATTGAACAGTTTGAGAGATTGCTTATAGAAATAAGAAAAAAACAATTCCACCAAAGAAACTTCAAATGTTTGAGTATTGACATTGACATATAAGAAAAAGAATATTGCAGTACAAATGATAAAACTATATGGTATGATACTATTAATACTAATTGTTAATATGGAAATATATGTTCTGTAGTACCAATTTTATTGTACTAGACTCCTGTTTCGGCTATTGAATCCTCGTCAGTAATTCTTTATGTCAAAGAGTTTAAATAAAGCCAAAGTGAATTTTCCTGTAGCCATCTATAATATAGACTTTAAATTTCCTCTTGCCAAAATGAGCGGCTCCAAATTATGTGTAGGATTTATTCCGAAGCGTACTTAAGTGAATCATAAGGCCAAAAATCGTTGGAGGGTAGGCGCAAGGAGCTTAATTCTGAAAATGACCGAAAATATGCCAAAACCCCTGCTAAGGACAGAGCTATGCAATACTTCACCCTCTTCAAACACAAGAAAGCTCAGACAAAAAAGAAAGCATTTAATTATTACTCACCAGGTATTTCTGATGAAATTTCGTAAGGTATTATCCTGTTCGGCCACCTAGATGGCGTTCTTCTTATTGCTTTACGTTTCTGTCTTCCCTTTTCTTCGTCATCTCTATTATTGATGAAAGAAAACACAGATTAAAGAAAGCCGTTTAGGTCAAATGATAGTCTTGATGGGCCCTGTCCAAACCTGGTTAGAGAAGACAAGGTCACGACCACCTGTCCTTTCTGAATGTCGGTCGGACGCCTCGGGCATGCATGCATGAACTCGCTCCAGCAGTCAGAGCTCGGACTGTAATATGTACCCCCTCTCTTCATATCCATTTATATGTTGCTTGGGTCTCTGTGTTATGATTTATTTTACGTGATAACATACATGCGCTCGCGTAGGCAGAGCACGGATTGTATTACATACGCCCTCTTTTTTTATCCGTTTACAAATTCATCTATGTTTCTTGGGCCCCTGCGTTTTGCGGTCTTGTGTGTGTATGGTCATCTGACAGTGAGGAGGTTGTTTTACACCACAATTATACGTTCTTCGAGACCTCTTGGAAATTGGAAAAGTGGGAGGGTTGTGCACACGTAATCCAAGAGAACCACACCGTCTGCTACTAACGTAGATGGCCGTTCTTATTCGGCACCGATTGTCCATTGGTCTCGTTTCTTTGTGTTTGATGTTTCTCTGTGATTTGACATTCCTTCTACCATTACGTTTCTTTCTGTGCGTGTCTTATCTGTGTTTTTATAGTGGGTGTTGTTGGAGATACCCTCCTTTTCTTTTAAAGTGAGAGGTTTATTTTACACCACTGTTGTGCGTTCTTCGAGATGTCTGAGTAACCGGAAAAGTGGGAGGGTTATGTGTTAGAAATTCGGATAACTACACCATTTGCTGCTGACGTAGCGGATGGCCGTCCTAAGTCGGCACCGGTTGCCCATTGGTCTCGTTCGTTTATGTGAAGTCTTTTGTGTTTTATGTTTCTAATTTATCTTTTCGTATTCCTTGTTCTTTTTGCGTCTCATTCTGTGCGTATATGCTCTGTGATTTTGCATGGGGTGTTTTTGTGTTTTCCTGTGGGTGCTGCAACCGAGAATAATTGGAAATCCCCTCCTTTCTTCCATTACTTATGAAGTAACATACGGTATCTACGTGCCTTATATGTCACTTGACACGGGGACTGGAATTTCCTGTTACATGTATCATATCTTTATATAAAGAACATTAAAACTTTGAAACCAATATCAATAACTCTAAAGAGTAAATATATAAGTATCTTTATTCAGCGACACCATCGTGAAAGCTTGATACTACAAGACATTACACATCTGAAATAACAGTAAGATTGCAACAATATCCCTGATACTCAAAGGGAATGAAATCTTGCATTGCTCACGAAAATGTAACGAAGAGTACTGAAATGGCATAACTGTCAGCAAAATTTACAAAATGGCAGGATTCTCAGCTACTTACAGGTCCTTTTGCATATCCATATACTCCTTCATTTTCATCATTATGTCTCCCTCTACCATAACCATCGGATCGCCGTTCTCATCCTTAGCCGGCGACATAAGGGCATAACTCTGTACTGTTAAAATGAATTACATTATGAACGTTTTCCATTATTTAATTTCTTGAATGAGTTAAAGAAGATCCTGATGACAATTTCAACAGCACTCACAATACAGCATTAGAATGAGCATCGACACATCCCTAGCAAGTTAGAGGTAGGAGCAGGTGCCCGGGAGGAGCAACCACCCCATGTTTGGCTAGACGCACAAGTAAATTTAATGCAACGGACACGGAAGTAAATTTCAAACTAATTTTAATGCAACGGACACATTTTTCGCATAGAAAATCTTCATCAGTGGAGTTCAACTATACCGGAGTATTTTTCAAAGGCAGCCGAATGTATTTTAGTAAAACAGGCTCTTGTTGAAGTAAATGTAGTGAGATACTTTTTGCTGCATTTTTATTTCTAATATATTCGGGCATTAAGTCTTAAAATATGAAACGGTTGCCAAAACTAAGGTATATTGTATCCGCCCTATCTCAAGTAAGTACTAGTATTTACATCCAAATTTTACATAGTGATTAATCTTGAAGTATCAGAAGATCTAATCATTTTCTATTATATAACGTAACGCGTTGGGAATTTTCGCGATAAATATGCATTTCCTTTTGTCAGAATGCTGCGGTGATATGAGGAAATGTTCGCGATGTCCATAGATTCATGGAAAACGCGAAAATTACCACCATGCCAAAATTTCCAAGTTTACAGTAAGCTGAAAGACGTAGTACTTACGTGGTCTTGCTCCCTCAATTAGTTCATCTATAGTTTGACCTTTCACCTGTAAAATGTGTACAACAAAATATATCCTCTAAACAGTCATCGACAAAGAAGAAATAAATTAAATAGACAACCGGGGTCAGCCATGCATCGCATTGTAAATGTTTCGATATCCTACTCTTGTGATTGTAAATGTTATTAAAATAGATCGAATCCATTATTCATTTCTTGATCATTTCATTAGTTTTTTACTTTATAAGGTTGTATTTGATTTTTTTCCTTGCTTCTCTTACGTTTCTGGTTGTGTTTGCATACTCTGAGTCTTCATATGATTATATTTCGGTAATTTGCTGTAGATGCTGCAATAAAGTCTTGTTGGATATTCTATCTTTTCTTTGATCAATATCTATGCATGTGCCTTAAACCACTGGTCTCAAGCGCTGGCCGTCTACCTGGGAGAAGGAAGTTAGGATCCCCCATTTCACCATTTCTTTATGTTAAACGTCTTCAAATTCAATATCCTATCCCAAACCCATGACCTTTGTGGACATCCTCCTACCCCCCCCCCCCCCTCTTTACAACCAGTTTGTTCTCTTACGGTGCTCTCTATACAGGTAAGTCTGTAAACCTTTACCAGGTGATTTTGTCTCGGAATGTATCCTTCTGTCAATTGATTTCAATAGATCTATTTTTTGTGAACAATATTTAATCTATTTTCATTCTCGTTTACAAATACACTGCTCAAAAAATTAAAATAGCGATTTTTCCCATTGTAATATAATGGTACATATCTTAATAAGGGATAAGCAAGGCTACATCATCAAGTTTTATCATGTGTATATGGTTAATCTGTTCTATACAGACATTGGTAATTAAGAAATAACTATTAAGTTTGTCTTTATACATTAATGTTCATCATATCGAATTAGCAGCTGCAAACATGTGTGATATGAAAGTAGAAACCTTGCTCCCTTAATTTTTTCAGCAGTGTAAGTAGAGTGTGCAAACGACTGAATTGAATTATTTTCTTATTTTGTATTTTAGATGGAATTGAATCAAAAGTATGCAAACTTTTATGGAAACATAATAAGTCTGTGAACATGTATTATTTTGTAGAGAAATGAGGATGACAAACACAACACACTATCATCATTATAATAACTAGCCTATGAAATGGCGTGAACAGCAGTAGCTAGGTGTGAACACAAATTCACGATAAGTATAGTTATACAATCCATGTGCAATATATTCCGACAAACGATGACTGGGTTACTTGTGATTAGTAATTATCAGTATAGAAATATATATTCTATCATTCAAATTTCAGTCCACCCTATTCAAAAGTCAACAAGACACGAGTCAGACGTATCAGTGATTCGCGGTGCCAGATAGAAGAAATCCAAATAATAAATACAGGATCGCAATATTTAATGTTCATTTAATTCATTTGCGATTCTTTTTATCACATGATTCTGCCAAAACAAAGATCGTTTATTTCCAATGTGAAATCAACGATTCTGAGAACTAGAGGCGAACCACGCCATGACCTAGAGGTCGTCTGATACGCTATGAGAAGTAGTTCCCTATCGTATAAATGTTCTGTGAGCAAAAGAGAAAAATATTTCAATTTTGTTTAGTGCTTTAATGCAATAATTACTTCAACAACAACATTTTTAATCATTGATATTGAATTTGCGTCTGTATTTAACATCTGACCGATATTTGAAACGTCACAGATGATGAGGCTCCAAACTTGACCAATCGCATTCAAGCATAGCGATATGTGACGTGTTATCCTGGGTCCTGTAGCATCATATCCCATCAATTTTGCTACGTCTTTTTGGTATATTTAGGACATGATTTTCACAGATTTTGGTCATATTACATTGTTTAGATTGAGGATCATTCACGAGGGTTACATACCCAAAACCTGCATGTCTGGTTCATGCTGTAAATCTATCTGCTCTAAAATGATGCTATTGAATTTGAAGAGTTAATCAATCAATCATAGCATTTGATTATGAAATGGCTTTATGAAACTGCATTAAGGGTGTATCATGTGATAAATATAGACATATGCACCACCAATGTTAATTCTTGAGATGTTATTTTTGCAAGGAACGTGCTGCAATTCGTGTTTTAACAATGCATAAGATCTAAAGAAACTAGGCTGCAAACTGAACCTGTGGTGATCTGAATTCTAACGTCACCCTTTTACCTAGAAAAAGCAATTTCAGAAAACAAGAATGAAAAGGACAACTGTGGAACATATATAAAGAATAAATGTCAAAACTTGTGTTTTGTTAAGGGTATGCAACACACAGCAAAAGCGTGTATCGCATGATACCCGTAACAAAACACAAATTAAGACATTTATTCTCTATATAAGGAGCGAAATTCTAACAGCGATCTGACATCTGTATGCCTTCAGGGAGATTCCCCATTGTTTATTAGAATAATTTGATTTGATTGCGGAGAATGCACAAATATTTCTCCCACTTGAGACTGAGAACTCTCAAATTTCCTTGAAGTGAGATAAATCGATCTCACCCTCTGACGTCATCGATCTCAGCCTCTGACGTCATCGCTACCAAAGCGACGTTATGGAAGCAAGGCAAACTGATGATTATATTAGACACTCTAGATAGTCGATAACGTGGGAGAAAAACAATCAAACACCACCATGAGGGAGGGATGGCTAATTCTCAACCCTTGTGTAAAAATTTTGCTTGTCCATGACTCGGCAAGCCTCGTCATGAACTTGCAAAATTTGTACACTCGGGTTGAGAAATCGCCATCCCTCCCTCATGGTGGTGTAAGATTATATTAATCTCAAGTTTAGTGCCGAAACACTGTGAAACTAGGGTAACGATATCTTCTGCTTCTAGCAGACCATCTGAAGAGATATCAACCTAATGGTTGAAATAAATGTTGATCTGTAAAAATCAATGTGTACCATATGCCCTTTCAACCAGTGATATATGTCTCACAAATGATATTCAAGGTCGACGTAGAGTAGATCCAAATTATAAATATATGTGGAAATGTCTAAAAACAAACCACAGCTAGGCATAGTTATGCTTTAGACCAAATGAAATAACAGATAAATAAGGTGGGGGGGTAGAGCGAATATATATATATGCAAGGCTGAATTCCAAAATAACCTTAAATAAAAGCCGTGGGAGCATCCAAGCATAGAATTTTATATGACAGATACTTAAGTATGAATTACCCTGACTTTGAAGAATATTACATAACCTTTACATACATTTCATAATTTCATCAATTCGAACGTAAGGGATGATTTTGACATTCGGATAAAATTAATGAAAAAACTAATTTGCGTGAAGGAGAAAGCTCATTTACCTGAGATTTTAATAGCCAGGTTAAACCGATAAGAAACAAACTTTCCCTCATCATCTTTATTTTTCACCTGAGGAAGCTTCCCGATAGTGAAATAAAATCGTGTGACTTTGATGTTATTATCTCCCCCTTTTATATGCATTCGAGGAGATAGCTTTCCATTGGTGCATTACATGTTGGACATATATGGTAAAACATAAGGGTGTAAATAAGAACAGGAAGATGGTGTCCGCATCCATGTGCCACTACATGTTAGCGATCGTATTGACTATTTAATGAAAAGAGCCATCAAGTGCAAAATGCAGTGTGTGCTTAAATCAAGTTTGAGTTTGATTGGACTAGAATGGCAGATGGGGTTATTTTTAAACAAGGTCCTCCACAAACGAAACTTAATAATCGTACCCATTTAATAAGTTCGACTCGAGCATACTAATTAGTTAAAAAAGATCCTGACAACATTCTCAACAGCACTCACAATAGAGCACAAAATTGAGCATCGACGGACCCGGGTGGGATCAGATGCCCGGGAGGAGTAAGCATCCCCTGTTGGCTAGCCGCACCCGCCGTCAATGTCCACTAACACCTATTAAGAGAGATCATACCATGTTCAGCCTTCCAAAAAGCGCAGACATTTTGGACATAGATTTCATTTGACTAAGCTACTGAATCGATCCTACAGGAATTTGAAGCTGAGAACTCTTTGCAATGTAAATTCATAAACTGAAATTCAAAAACTAAAACAAGAGGGCGTTACTAAACTACATTTGGGTGTGTCAGAAAATCACTTCCGCATTTAAATAAGAACCACTAATGAGGTTTTACGATCTGAAACACGTGTAGGTGCATTAAAATTGGTTTGAAATGTTCAAGAAGGTAAAGAGTTGGAAGCATAGAATCATAGAAGGTTAATACTCAGGGAAGGGAGATATGTATTTCTGACGTAGATGTAGTCGTGTTTGACAGGTTTCCATGGAGCTGATGCGACGGTTGTTGCATGCAATCAGGAGACGCTGACTCTCCCCGGGCACCTGGTCTCACTTCGGAATTTTGTTCATTCCGAGGTTCGCAGCCGTTCCTGTCGAAAATCTTATGATTTTGCCTTGCCTTCTCGACTATGAGACTGAATAACGGATGGGTACTTCTGTAATGTCCGACAAGTTCACCCAAAACTGTTGTTGGTCACTATGTGTGTTGTTTTGGGTCAGACAGTAATGCATAGGTAAAAGTTGAGAATAGGGAATTCCGAAATTTTCTTGGTGATGTATATTTTTTTCAACTTACCTGCGTTATTAGACCAGAAAAATAATCTCAACTTTTGTCTACACATTACTGTAATACCCAAAGCTACATTTGGGAATGACTTTGTAGTATACTAGTTTTGAAGTATTTAGCATTTCCATTAAAATATGATATGACTTTGTGATCTAAATATGTAGCAATATAAGACAGTTTCAGTTGTATCTATAACATCTTGTTCAGATAAATTGATTTTACAAAGTTCTTTTCGTTAGAGAGCAAGGACTGAACAAATTCGGCTTCATATGATGAATATATAGAGACATCAAGATGAAACTCATCTGATCGTTTTGGTTGAATATACTCATATGTCTCCAAGTGGATATATTTATTTGTAGATTCAACGTAAATTCAATACTGATTCAATACTGATTCAATACTAAATCGTGTAGAATCGTAACACATCAGTCATATTTTCTTCCAAATTTTATTCTTTTCTTCAACCATAAATAAAATAAAAAATATATAATGCATGTATTTTGAACTGTATGGCAAAACATTTAGAAGTACAATGACCTATAAGCAAACAAAAGTATATTAAACTTTCAAATCACGTATACTAGTTAAAACTCTCTCTCTCTCTCTCTCTCTCTCTCTCTCTCTCTCGTGTTATTTCAGCTTTGAACTTTGTATTTCTTTTTCGAAGTGGCGAGTCTGATGTCCTCTTTTTCACTTGTCAATTTCGATAGAATATACAGTGGTCTTTGTAAAAAAAAACAAACAACAAAGTTTGCACGTCTGTATTTGATGATATTTGTGGTCAGTAGTTTATTATGTTCATATTATAACCTTGTATGACCTAAGACTGCCAGTAACGCTGAACATAGTAAGATATGTATGGAGTACATAAGACTGTCACTGCCATTCCCGTACTGGCCCTGATTCTCATTTGCACCTCCAGCTGCTGTTGAAAAAAACAATAAAAAAGGTGGTTAAAATGGTTACTATGGTTACTTAACATCATATTCTTGTCTATGTATCAGTCAGTAATGAACTCAGTTGTTTACATTACTCTAATACCATTGAGAAGACATACTGAGATTTAAACTTCCGGTCGATTTTGCAACGAAAAATCAACCAAAACAAGTGCCCGATAAAACAACGTCCTATTAAAGAAATTAGAACGAGAAGTCGTGCTTGCGTTTTCCAAAAGTTAAATTATCGTGTGTTTCTCACCTGATCCACTCGGCTGGCAGACCTCACATGTTCGCGCACAGTTTCTGCGCATGTACGCAACAAACGTCATGTTACAGTAACCTCTACTCCTCCAAAACTCACAGGATTGTCCAAAATCTACGCAAGTCTCTGGCTCTATAACACAGAAATATGAGAATATTTATCATATGGAATATTTTTGTGAGAGTATATGTACACTGGTTAGTTCTGAAATAATATTCTGATTGAGAATTTAATAATTGTATGGAATATTCTATTTTGTAAGGATTTTACATTGTTTACATATGATAATTTATTATGCTTGCTACATGGAATTTTGTAAGAATATTAAACTAGTTGGTTATATGAAATAGAATATATTTCCAAGGAGACTGATCACTGACACTTAAACATTTGCAACATTAAAAAGAGAAACACTATGGTAGTTACGTGTTACTTACGGACATTACATTGGTTACATGACAGCCTGCAATTTCTAGACATAAACACTTCAAAGCGACCCGTACAGAAACCAGCTTCTGCCCAAACACTGCATCTGCTTCTGGTATCTCTACACGTACCTATAACAATAACGGAGTATTACTCAGTTGTTTTAAATAAGGAACCGTCATTTAGGAGGCAGACGTACATGCCATATTATGAAAAATAAATCAATTTAAGATTAATTTTGGATCGATATATTTTAAAGCGAGTGTCTATTGGTGAGTTGTAAAGAGTTGTGTAGATGGTTAAACAATAAAGAACTTAGGACTTGGGTCATTATGCAAAAATCTAAAAATGAACAAATGTATGTACGAGATCGGTGACACCCTTTTTGAATATGCCAAAAGCACTCATTCATAATTTCGATTTTCTGGTAAAATTATCATAAAATTATATAAGCTGGATTCCCTCCCCTGATAAGGTCTGGAAACAATCACTAGATCCGAGCCACAGGAGCTCGACCCAAACATCCCACTTCACAATGATTTCTGATATATAACTTTGACTTAGACAGAGTTCGGAAGATCAAGGTGTAATTAAGGGTTATTGGTGTCGAGCTCCTGTGATCCGCACATGATACTGTATTACATGCATGAGTGTTAACCTACCTCTGGTGGGAGTTGTGGTGGATGCAGGGCGTGCCGTGGTGGGGGATGCAGTACTACCACCAGTAGTGGAACCACACACCTGTATAGGGTTGTTTGGGTTACCTGTTGGGCACCTGCATTGGCAATCCTGAGCCTGGAATCCTTCTCCAGGACATTGAACGGTCTGACAACCACCTGGAACAAAGATGAAACTAATTAATTGCAAATAACACTATTCAAATTCAAATATACGACCCATAAAAACTGAAGTATTAATTTGATCTGATTTGATTGATTTGAAGGAAAAGGCGTGGTAGGAAGGTATAATCGGTAGTTTGATTTTCTTTTAAAGTACACTTTAAAGAAAACTCTATCTCTAGATTCTGTAATAATCTGCAATTTTTTCTTTTCAAAATTCTGTATTTATGCGTATAACCAATATATTCTCTACTATATTTCTCTGGATTTTAAGTATAAGACATTATACGAAACGTGTGTAAAACCAGTCTGTGACAATGTAATTGTGAAAACTAGAATTTGAAAGATGACGTCACAATCAAATACGAGTACGAACATATGTCATTTTTGGTGCCATTTTATCCTTAATTTTCAAGATATTACACACATTTCATTTTGCCACGAATATATTAAGAATTATGATGTATCCTGATACTCACTGTTACAATTATACATGAGGTTAGCCAGCTTGAAATCCCGGAAACTCAAACCAGGGGCGTTTCCGATGCGGTTTTGGAAACTAGCATCAAGCGTTCGTACGGTGATACCTCCGTTTGATGTGAAGTCCTACAGAGAGAAACATACATCCGGGGTTATTAAGAGGTCCAAGTGGACAATATATTTCCTGTTTATAACGTGTGTTTTAGGTCATAAATAGGCCATAGATATTTTGGTTTACGTCCTGAGCTTTTTTTTTTGAAAGGAACCCATCCGCCAGGCTACTAAACACACAAACGGCACATTAATATGACTGATTCGGAAAGGAAGATTGAACATAACAAAGAGAAAAATATCGCCTGGATAATTCTGACTTTATTTCTATAGAAAAATTGCTCTATCTCCTGATATTAATGTTGGTATTATAGGTGATTTTATGGTATCCACGATCACTTTATACTGCTGTACTGTACTTAGATTTAAAATAAAACTTCTCCATTATATTTCTAATTTAATATTTTCATTTTCTCTTGAAATGGTACATTGAAAAGAATTTAATGATAATAAAACATTTAAAATGAAAAGTAATGTATTTATATATTTACCCTAGCTCCATAATGCATCACACTTCCATAGTCGTATTGGACGCCCATGTTATTGGCCTGCGAGGTAGGGAGCCTATCAAAGTTGAACAGATTTGGCGCTAAAATATTTCCCTCTATGATATCCACAAAGCTATCACGGTCCGGACGGGACTGCTCGTGCCAAAAGCCGATAGCATGACCCATTTCATGGCTAATAATTCTTTGCTGAAAATGGAATAAGGTTTCGTAATCACAAAAATTCGCAATACATACAAAATTCTTTTACACTGTTAAACGTTTTGATTTATTATTTTATTTATTCGAATTTTGTCACATAGTTTTTTAAATGCAAGTTCTAAAACATCTCGAAATAGAGAATCTAGAATTTTCCCAATAGGGACCTATTAATTTCAGAAAATTACACGTAAAAGGGAAAATCAATATTTTTAGTACATTTCAGGGAGGGGTTGGTTCTACACCACCCGACCGTTTCTTGACCCTCGCATGTATAAACGAACACTTACAAATCTACATCCGGGGGCTAGGTTGACATTCTGTGTACCACCGATCATTCCAACAAATGATGAACATCTGATATAAAAGAAAAGATTAACATGAGTTAAAAAAGATCCTGACGATAATCTCAACACACAATAGAGCACAAAATTAAACATCGACGGACCCCTAGCAAGCTAGAGGTGGGACATGTATTTGATCAAGTAGTTCGGATGATTCTATGACATTTTAGAAATCTAGATAATCATGCTATGTACAAGCTGTCAATGCTTCACGGAAGCATTAATTTCTTTTTCTTGCACAGACTTTTGGAGAATCAATATCAACATGCTAGTTCTGCGACTCGACCGTAAATATAGAAAAAAAGGTCTTAGTTAACCTCTTCAAAATAGAAAATAAAATCGAAGTGATATTATAAGAGAAGTGAGATAGGAGGTAATGTTAGAACCTACCCATTGCCGTTGACATATCTAATCCTGTTTCTGTCACCATTTTGAGCTGGTCTGAAGTTTAAGCATGTATTTGCGTTCCATTCGTTGACGGATCGCTGAATCTCGTTACGGTCCCGAGTTGAAGCTGATGAATACAAAAATAAGCTTATGAATGCAAAGTAATGTAACCATAATGAAGACAATAATAATGATTAGAAAACGACATGGTGCACAGAAACATTATCAATTCAATGAAAAATAAATTGAACTTTATTTATTTTACAAAGTTTAACAAACAAGTTACAAATGTACACAATTTATATTAATGTCTCAAGTTGGCTCAGATGTTGGCGTGAGGGGATCCAACCGGAGCACTCGGAGAAAAAACCCCTACAGAGGCCTGGGTGGGGAACCACCTACCCTCCCACATAAGACCCTTCGCCGAATCTGGGGTTCGAACCTGGTACCTTACAGGTGAGAAGCGAACGCGCTACCACTGCGCTAACCCGGCCTTCTATTCAATTTTAGCCTCCCCCCATACAATCACACACAAATATACAAGCTTTTCAGTTTGTATGGAATTATTAGATAAAAAAATGTGTGGCTCTACTTAATATAAAAAAATTGTTCTTCGGTGACAAAAAAAGTTTGACTTACCTATTTCTGCTGATATTTCATAAGGTACTACTCCGCTAGGCCATCTCGTCCTAGTCCTTGTCGTTGCCTTTCTCTTTTTTCTGCCTTTGCTATTTTCGTTCATTCTGAAATGAAAATTCGTTTTTGAATACCTTACTTCAATAAGTACCCTTGCTTTTGTTTGATTGTCATTATGTTCAATATGAAATGCATACTTCTTAAGATGGGTCCCTACTCTTGATTCACAGATAAACTTTGTATTCTAAGGGTATTTTCTATACACAATGGTCAAAATGGTATTATGGAGTCGGACATAGATATTATTAGGTAATTTTGATTCCATTAAAGATACAGAACATTATAGAAAGGTACCTTAGCACATTAGGATCTAGGAATATTAAATATCCAGTGCGTGCCTTTAAACCTGCCAAGTTCAGTAATTGTAAACTTATGTTGAATTGTTTTATTTTTATTTATTTGTATGAAATATAGGACATAAAATGATACTCTAAGATGTAGATAAGAATGATGTACTGCCAAACACAAGGGTACCCCTTATAATTTTACTGCATTTTCAACAACTAAAAAGAACAATATCCGATGTTATGCAAAAAATCACAGATAGAGTGTCTTCATTTTGAATTATTTCCTAAAATAATGTATATAGATAAAAGAAAACACACGTATATGTCTTCAATTTTTTAAGGCCAAGTCATGGCTTGAACATGTTGAAAGATAATAAATTTCCTAGTAATTTCGAAAAACTATTTCCATAAATACAAAGACAAGCATCTGACAATCAAAATTAATGCGTTTGACATTCTTACACTGAATTAAAGTGTTGCCTATAGAAAAATGTTAAATTTTCCGTTTGCAAAAATATTTGGGGTATTAAATAAAGGCACCCTCTAAAAAAGCGGAGATGTTTGATATATACAGTTTCATGAAAAAATAGTCGAATTTTCGAAATATTCTTCAGTAGACCAGACAAAATTGTCCTTTATCGGTCACTAGTGAATGTTTATTGCAAAAATACTTGGATTCAATCATAATAACAACTGGGAAATGAAAAACCTTAAACGCTGAGGTAGGGACCCACCATTTTTTATGATATGAAATATTGATTGAATAAAAATTGAATTTCTTATTATAAGAGCCTGGAAAACAACCCTCCCTTAAAAAAAAACAATAAAAGGGGAAGGAGGTAGTAGATACTAAGCAGGTACATGTAGATTTTTAGGCGAGAAATAAAGATTCCCGTTGTATTTGATTTCTACTTCCTGGCACAATCTTTGTTATCAAACTCCTTATTCGAGTTCCCTTTCATAAAAATAGAACTGACCGTTTAAGGAAGTTTGATCCATTTAATATCATGTGATTTTTACCTGTCTTTTTGTATTCCCATATAATCATCCACCGTCATCACAATATCCAGTTCTGTTCTCACTAACCCCGAGGCAGCATCCGCCATGAGGTCAAATCCGCCAACTGTCAAAGAGAGAAGAAATTTCAACGTTTCGATAAAATGTTTCTGATAATTTTTTTTCTGTACATGTTTTGATTTTTTTTTTTAGTTCACTTTGAGAAAAATAAAAATTAAAAAGGTTGTATCAAAGACTTGATAGATACAAAAGTTGGCAATTTTGTAACAAATTCAACGGATTCAAATAACCAAATGAATAAATTGATAAATAAGTGAATAAATGTCAATGTAAATTTTATAAATAGACAAATAAATGAAATATTTACCGTCACTCATGGCATTACTGATCATTTCATCCATAGTCTGGCCATATACCTGTGATATAATTTATCATGATTTATAAGATTGTTTAAAAACAAAACACTAGAGATGCATTGATTTCATACACAGAAGGCTTGTATATTTCTTACATTTTTGTTCAGATTTCTTTACATTTAATTTATCTTGTAGCTTCAGATACCAAATTATGATATAAATATAAAATGTTTATACATGTAGTGTTATGAAATTAATGAAAAAAGGAAAGAACCATTTCAATATCTACTTGTAATCAAAACCTCAAATAATGAAAACGCTTTCAGCAATGAATTTTTATTTTATCATATTTTAAGAGGGAGAAAAGGAAAACGACGTAGTATTTCTTTTTGAATTAATATATATAAATTATTAAATGAAAATATTCCCCATCTCAAATAAAATCTATATCAAATCATATACCAACCTTTGTGCAGACTAATACTAAAGTCGTTAAAATTAAGGTATTCATGTTTGCACTTTTTGTTTCCTATCTAATCTATTGATTGTAGTTACTTTAAGTCTGAATTCAATTCTACCCCTCATCGTATTTATATATGATGGGTTGACCATCAGTGACGTCATGAGAATCTAGTTCCTGTCTCTAATGCACGTACGGGAGTCGATGATTCAGTAACTTATGATGTAGACCTTAATACACTTGATATCATGAATGTTATATACATACTTGTAAGTATGAACTTATTTGACTTAGTGATGAACAATCAAGATTTTAATTTGAACACCATATCTGGACATGTAGCTTGCTTGCATTATATAACTGATTTTTTTATTATCAATTTCTTAAAATTCTGAATCATTCAAAATGAAAATGCGACAAATAAGCATGCTAGCTGACTTTGAATGATTCAGAAAGATTATCATGGTTACAATAGAGTTATGAAATAATATTAGATTTTGAACTAGCTATATATATAGTGAAGAAAATTAGTTTTCATGAAACTATCCCTTGGATTATTAAAAAAAAATGTACCGTCGTCTCACAATCAAAACAAATTTTATTCAGCACAGTATACAAATCATGTATATATCACATATATATGTAGCGATGCCTACTGTTTCCTTTTTCGGATTGTTAAAAGTGATACAAGTAAAGGAAGTAAATGTTAATTTTCTTGTGGAAAATTGCTTTACTTTTTTAGCGTCAACAAATAAAACGAACTCTTTCTCCAAATTTTCGACCGCGTGGTCTTTATAAAGAAAATTTTACAGACACAATAAAGTCTATGTAACGTCCATCTTTGCGCTTGCCATTTTTAAACTTTGTATTATGTTGCGAAAAAATTAACGCTATTTATCAAACATTTTGACGCTATTTATCAGATATTCTGATAAAATTCAAATTCAACATTGCAAGCGCAACTTTAGATGGACGTTCACTAGATTTCTTATATATCTATTTTCGATTCAGTTTCAATTAAAACAATAGCTCTACCCTTATTTGAAAAATGAAAAACAGTAAGAAAACAATTTTCGAAAATAGCAAAAAAAAAAAAAAAAATAAATAAAAAAAAAAAATAAATAAATAAAAAATGGGGCCTAAAAAGTAGATTTTGCCCCTACCCATTTTGTTGTTTGACCACTTTCAGAAAAGTTTTGTTTAAATGTAGATGGATACTGGTTTTTCAAATCTGGTCAAAATATGTCAATAAATCTGAACATTAATTGTCTTATTGGAAATTTCCGTATATTAATGGACAGGGGTATGTTTTACAATAAAGGATATCATTATTTTGCAATTCTGAGCCAAAAGGAACACTCATTTTGTCTTTAGCTATTCTCATTCATCTGTTACAGATTTATGTTCAACATCGTATTGAAATAATCAAATGAAAAGACCACAATAGCTTAAATGCGCGTAAAAGATGACCTGTCAAGATCAAAGTATTGTTTCTGAAAACTGTGCTTGCGAAAAAAAGGTCAGATAATAGCTGTAGTAGGGTACTTTTGTGCTATGCGACACATCTAAGGGCGAAAATATCAAAACACGAGCATAATTTTCAAAAGAATAGATGTTTGGGATGCTTTTATCAAATTGAGAGTTTTGTTCGATGACGTTATTTGAAGCAATTTCACAGAAAATTGTTAATCGTCATTGTAATAAGAAATCGCAATGCCTGATAGATCAGTTTGGATAGTTTAAAAGCTTTAATCAGTTCTAGAAAGTAAACGGAATTCTTAAAAGTCATTTTGTGACATTGCGTTTTGGACCAAGCGCCTTTATCATGGCGCTGTGTCTGATCATAAAGACAGATCCATTTGGTGTTTAACAAAATAAGTCACTCGTATACTTATGATCTATGAGGGAAAGGAATAAAATACCTATACATGTATATTATTTCATACATTTTACAGAATGGAGATGAAGTGGTGCGTTTCTTTTTATTTTATTTTTTTTTTGTCGGATATATTATAAATTGTACGTAGAAGTGTTTCAATTTTGCAGCCAGAGACCAGGCTGGCTCTTGAACGCAAATTTATTTCGGATACTTAATCATTACCAGTTACACTTCAAGCCAAAATGAGGCATGAAAGCATCCTATATTTTGATGAAAAGCATTATGTTATGAAGTGATTCCGTTTTGAGATAAAGAATTAGATGGTGGACGGAGAAAGACTCTCAGTTGGCGTTTAGAGGGAAGAATAATAAAATCTATCCCCAGATGTGAATAGGGACAAGAAAATACAACCTAATTAAGTGTCCAGGATTTGCTTTACTACGACGAGGATAGCCGAGTCGTGGACAATAGCAAATCCTGGACACGGGGTTGGATTTCTGTATCTCTGATCACAACTGGTGATTGATTATTTTTCTCCCACTGTCTAAAAGCGTTCAAATTGAGATTGTATGTTTTGTTTGGCTAATGCAGCAATAATTTATGCCGTCACAATTGACATTACAGTTAAAAGGCCGAAGTGCTGACAAACCCATTCGAAAAAAAAAGAAGAAAAATGAACCAAATGGGCATTGCGTCACAGTTTTCGATAAATTATATAAAATTTCTTGAAATGGATTTTAAAAGCACCGTGCATACGAAGAACAGTCCATATTTTGCTGACTGAAGTCAGATCATGGTTAGTATCGAAATGATACACAGAAAAAAAATCGGATATGACCATTTTTCGGAACCCAGTCTTCTCTGACAAGATTGTAAAAAAACGAAGTGTTTCAGCCAGTAACCTTCTTGAATAACATTTTAAACCAATTTTGACGCACCATACACTTGCTTCCCCATCAGTGGTACATAACGCCAAAGTGATTTTCAGACGCGGCTAATTTTGTTTTGTTTCTTTTTATCGCCCTGTAGTTTTAATAAATTTGTAAAGAGTGCGCGGCTACAAATTTTGTTTAGGGTCGATTTAGTAGTATAGCGTAATAGAATATATGTGAACCACTGTGAGCAGATTTGGTGAGGCAGTTGTGCGTACGTAATCCGGATAAAAACATCGTCCGCAAGATAACCTTTAGATAGGTATACCGAGTACACATTGCTCTTCCACATTATTGGCATTGATGTTTTAATAGTGTCTCTGTTTTGTTTCTTTATTTCTTGGTCAATATATGTGTCCGGTAGTTTGCGCGCTTGGTTGTATTTAATAGAATACATGATTTACATGCAGTATTTATTTGCTTCTAATTTTGATAATCCCATACCGTCGTCATCAAATTGCATGAACCTCTAAACGAACATAAGAGTATGTTACTTATTATCCAAAGCAATATACGTATATGCCTCATGGTACTTTATGCTGAAAATTCAAACAACTTCGTTGCCCTCCGACAGAATAAATAAAAGATTCTAATGTACTTGTTAGGGAATGTTAGGATGTCGCCAGTCCGGTATCAGGAAATTTTATTCGATTACTTTGGTTTCCTCTTGATCCAAGGGACACACCCCACGCCGACATCTGATCATCTGTGAGATATTTATATAAGATATACAACCTTTTTTAAACTTTAAATTTAATAAATAAAGTAAAGTAGCGAGATCAATATGGCTATCATATAATCTTATAAAAGGAAAAATAATCTGAAAGGGATCTCCAGCAACACTACCCTTCACTGACTACAGCGGAATACACCCGCAGAACACAACAAATATCAGACAAAACAACATCAACAAACAACATGGAACAACGATAGACACAACAACAACCTCACAGAACAATCAAATAAACAATCAAAGTAAACACACACAAAAACATAAATCATTGAATAGACAGTTCATTAATTGACGGAGACCAGTGTGCACCCGGCGCATGCTAAAAATGGCAATCCGTTATGTGATAGCGAATGATGTGACGTGCGCAAAACCCCATCCACTAAGACATTGCAAGATATGCAACTGGTGTAAAGAAAGAAACATGATTAGAAACCTATGCTCAATTGTCTTTTATTTTTATGAATATAACGCAATGTGTTTCTGAGGAAGAGAAAGAAAGTCTTCTCACTCTAAGGTGATATCAGTATTTCGCTTTCAAGAAAATATGGAAACCAGTAACCGCTATCTTCTATCTCTCTTTATACAAGTGCGAGCTATATGTATACAATTCATTCATAGAAATTGATAAATGGCGCTATTGAATTGGAAGACGTTTGACATTTGTACCACTTGGTGAGTGTGACTGCTGGCGGGCCAGGAGTTTCCAAAGGGCAATTATAGCCAAGTTCGATCAACTTCGGTTGATCGTCTCTTCAACGCATACGAAAAGTTATGTAATCCAAATTCCTAGAAATTTCTTAAATGTGGGTCCTGCAGCATCATATCCCTACCATCCTGCTACGTCTTTCGGTACATTTTGGACATTATAATTTTCACACTGTTTGACAATATTACATTGTTTAGATTGAGGATCACTGACGAGGGTTAAGTACCCGAAAAGTGCGTGTCTGGGCCATGCTTAAAGTTTTCTTTCTTAGTGATAGCTCGAAAGCAATGGTATATTTCGTTATCTTTATCCTAAATGTGCTTCAACTATCACATGCGAAATTCTGTATTATAGCACATGTCTTTGCTTTATTAAAAGTGGAAAAGGTGGTTTTCCAATTAGCTGTATTAACGTACATTAACCTTTGGACTTGTCGGAGAGTTCCCAACGATACACGTTTATTATGTCAAAAGTTATATGTGTTACATGTATGTAGTACATTTATTCAGACTGATACATTCTTTACTAAGCGATATGTTTAGACGGATACAACAATTGACACCATCCATTTATAAAGATTGCACACGACACTAATGATCATATAGATTGCGGAAACATTCAATTCCATCAGCCATTCATGAAACGTTAGGCGGAAATTTGCACACGTTACAGAATCTATTATTAGTTAGTGCTTAGGACTACTTCCTGATATGTTTCAATAATACTTCTAGGTATCTGGATAATATTCTAACCATTGACAATCCTGCTTTTGAATTATATAAGAATGAAATTTATCCACAAGAATTAACCCTTAACAAGGCAAACCTTTCAAATACAGAAACACCCTTTTTGGACCTAAATATCAAAATTGTAAACGGAAAGATTCATACAAGTGTATATGACAAAAGGGATGATTTTGGATTCAATATAGTAAATTTCCCTTGGCTTGACGGTGATGTTCCAAGATTACCGTCATACGGCATTTACATATCACAGCTCATCCGGTACGCTAGAGCATGTACTGATATTTTGGATTTTCACAGTAGAAATTTACAAATTACCAAAAAACTTTTAGGTCAAGGTTTCCGCTTTCATAAACTAGTACAGACTTTCTGGAAATTTTACAAAAATTACAGTCAACTTCTTTTAAAATTCGGATCTATACATGCAACAGAGTACATTACTATTGGTATTACACAATCTGTCTTTTATGGTGATATGATAAACAAAATAAAAAGGATCAAAGGTAGGCAGCATAACCATCGAAAATGCGTCAGAATCATCAAACGCCTTTTATACCGTGGATATGATCCAAATGTCACCAGACGGACATTAGGCTTGGTACTTGACCAATCTACAGTCTTGTACAAGCGCATCCTTGAGACTTGCACTCTGACTGACTGTGACGACAGGACTCCATGACGGGCCCTGTCCAAACCTCTTTAGAGAAGACAGGGCCCCGACCACCTGTCCTCTCTGAATGTCAGTCGGACTCCTCGGGTGATTACATACATGAGCTCGCTACAGCCGGCAGAGCACGGACTGTATTACGCATGCCCTCTTTTTATATCCATTTACATATTCATCTGTGTCTCTGGGGCCTCTGCGTTTCGCGGTCTTGTTTGTGTGATGTCATCTTACAGTGAGGAGGTTGTTTTACACCACATTTGTACGTTCTTCGAGACCTCTGGGTAACTGGAGAAGTGAGAGGGTTGTGCGCACGTAATCCAGGATAACCACACCATTTGCTTCTTGCGTGACAGATGGCCGTCCAAAGTCGGCACCGGTTACCCATTGGTCTCGTCGGTTTATGTGTAGTCTTTTGTGTTTGATGTTTACATGTCGTGTGTCTCTTTTCCGTCTCGTGCTGTACTCGTCTTTTGTGTTTTTGCATCGGGTGTTTTGGTGTTTTACTGTTGATCCTGCAACGGGGTCTTGTTGGAGATCTCCTCCCTTCTTTTCCTATACAATTACGCACTTGTATAAAGTCAGATTGAAGATAACAGTTACGGGTTTCCATATATTTCCTTGCAGGTGAAATCATGAAATTTATAGAGAATTGAAGAGATTAAAAAGATACATAGTGTCTATGGCAAGTAGCAATATTGACAGACAAAACAAATCAACAAAATTTAAGTAGCTTCCCATGCAGTAAATATTTTTGTACGAATGAAGTATCTTTCTTTTCACACTATTCCTGTATGTTTTGTTGTATGTTTGTTTCATTTGTTTTGTTTTTGACTTTTTTATATTTTGGGATCGGGAAGATGTGACGAATGATTGTATTAAATACATGTCGTGTGTCTCTTTTCCGTCTCGTGCTGTACTCGTCTTTTGTGTTTTTGCATCGGGTGTTTTGGTGTTTTGCTGCTGATGCTCCAACGATGTCTTGTTGGAGATCTCCTCCCTTTTTTTATAAAAAAAACCCCTTCGCATTGCTTAAATTGGACGTTCTATTCCATGAAACTCTTTACATTTTGTAATTAAAGCATTTCATGCTTGTCCCTCTCTTTGGCAAAGACAAATGATCGTTAGTCCTCGCTGATTTAACTAAACATTAGATATTGTTGAAATAAACGTTTTAATGGAATTGTTTTCTTCGTTTGTTTTGTTTTCGAAGGATTATAAGTTTTCAAATAGTATAGACATGTGGACATCTGTGAACTTGATTTCACCACTTTGTGCATGGTACGTTGTGATCGAGTTCAATTATCCGGACACTAATTCAGTTAAGTGTATTACGTTAACAATTTCGCCATGATGAAGCAGTCTTACATCCATGCACGACAAGAGTAAGTTTCCTTCCATATGTGGTTAACTTTCTGTATACAATTTGATTTGTCAAGTCATATGTAGGCCCATCACAGGCGCTGGACCTGCAGGGTTTGTCCGGGTACTAGATCCAGTGTTCCAAAATGCAAGAGGCCGAGCTAAACTTGTCTCACAGAAAGGGTTCAATCATTACTTTTTAAAAAGAAATATCGGCAAAAAAGGTATTTTGCCAGGGTTGAGAGATTCTAAACGCCCCCAAACTTTTCGGATCCGCGCATTTGGACGTCGGCAATCGGCGACAGAGTAGTGTATATTGAACACTTGATTTCTCTATTATATAATAGGGCAGATCTGATGAACATCAAGCGTTCACTTGTGTATCAAAAGTAGTAGTCCTCAGTATACTTGATTGCAAGCAAATATTAGAAGAAAGGGTTTTTTTTTCATCTCTCCTCTCCATGTCTGTATAAAACGGTGCTTATTTCATTATACCACAAAACAGACTTCCTTGAAAAGAAAAACGATAAAAATATGTAATCGATAGGACGAATTTAGACAAAATTCAATACCCGTACATTATTGAAAAACTTTTGTGAACTACGACAATTCAAATGCCTAGGATGTAGCGTCCCTGTTGACATCATAACGAAGTTATAGTACTATTACGGAAAATTTTGACAAATAGATACCGGATAACAAAACGTACGAAAAGGTATTCTCCTCTGTTGGTAGCATTACTGTTGCATTTATCATGCAGATAATGGGAAAAGGGAGTAGACATGAAATAACATGTAACAAATGTTAAACGTCTTCAAATTCAATGGCATCATTTAAGAACAGATGGATAAATTTGCAGCATGAACCAGACATGCACGTTTCGGGTACTTAACCCTCGTCAGTGATCCTCAATCTAAACAATGTAATATGGCCAAATAGAGAGAAAATTATTATGTCAAAAAATGTTCCGAAAGACGTAGCAAGAGGGATGGGATATGATGCTACAGGGCCTACGTGCACAGTTTAGAAATTTCAAGAAATATTGATAGCAGAAATTTACGAATGCGTAAAACTATATTATCATTTCAACATGACAATCATACAGTCCTGCAACCGACTTGACAAAAAAAGTGGATAGAATAGGATGTAGGATGCAGGATGTAGGATGCAGGATGTAGGATAGGAAGTGGATAGAATCCTATCCTATCCTATCCTTTCCTATCCCATCCTATCATATCCTATCCTATCCCATCCTATCCTATCCTATCCTATCCCATCCCATCCTATCCTATCCACCTCAATCCTAACCATCTCTATCCTTCATCCTATCCTATCCTACATCCTATTCTATCCTACATTCTATCCTATCCTACACCCTATCCTACACCCTATCCTACATCCTACATCCTATCCTACATCCTACATCCTATCCTACATCCTATCCACTTCATTCTTTTTTTAAATTAAGTTATTAGCAGATAAACATATTCATTTGATTAAATTCTATTCATTGAAATTTCTTACTTGACATAATGGGTAATATGAATTTTAATTGAATTGAAAA
Organism: Pinctada imbricata; assembly: GCA_033119305.1. Lineage (NCBI taxonomy): Eukaryota > Metazoa > Mollusca > Bivalvia > Pterioida > Pteriidae > Pinctada > Pinctada imbricata. Next base: position 37,457,601 of record VSWD01000013.1, read on the forward strand.
CAAACTTGGAGGTTGGTTGTGATATTTTGTTTCGTCCACGACAAGTGCAAAAATGGTACATGTATTTAATAATCATCTAAATAATTTTCATTTTAATAAAATCCAAAAACAGCGATAATTACAGATAACTTTACTTACTTCTTATGCATGAATTTGTATCAAGTCATTAAGTTTTAATCATAATCTTGCTAAAGGTGATGAGAAGTAGTTAAAGGTAGATAGGATAGGATGTAGGATAGGATAGGATGTAGGATAGGATAGAATAGGATAGGATAGGATGTAGAATAGGATATGATGCAGGATAAAATTGGATTGGAATGAGGTGGATAGGATAGGATAGGATAGGATAGGATAGGATAGGATAAGATAGGATAGGATAGGATGGGATAGGATAGGATGAGATAGAGTGGATAGGAGGTGGATGTAGGATGTAGGATGGTGGATAGGATAGGATAGAATTGTCAAACAAGTGGGTTGCAGTACTGTAACAATCACAACTTTTGAAAGGGTAATAGCGCTAGATTTCTTATCTTTTTAAAAAACATAAGGAGCTGTAAGAATAAGGCATGAAATCTGCCCTGTGAAAAAGTTGAAACACATCAGAAACTTTTTCGGAAGAAATGACAACTAAGTTGGTCCACATATCCTTCCACCGTCAGGTTTGATCTATTATTCATAATAGAACCGATATTTAGGTTAAAACGAGGTTTTTCCCAATAGAAATCAACGAAAAACGGAAAAGTTTTATTTTTCAATATTGCTCCAACCCGAGTTACAGAATACCACATACACCAAATGTATATATCATGTTTATAAATTTTCTAACCATGTAGGGTTCTGTAACTCGGGTAAGATTCCAACTATGTCCCGCGGCTAAAAAAACGAAAAAGGGGAGATGGGCAGTTTTTGAAGGATCGGTCTTTAAAGCGGGATAGTTCATCTACTGTCCTGTTCACTAAATCCAGAGCACCATGTTTTCCCGGTTTTCTCTAAAATAGAATACTGTCATCTTCCAAAAAGATATCAATTTTATAGTACTCCTTTAGTCGTAACAGAAAATACCATTGTTTTAGCTGTACGTCAATTAAGTTAGAACTAGGACGGTTTGAAGGTAGCTGATAGGGTAAGTTGAAGTTAATTTCAAGTTATGACCAAGGGAGGTCAATTCTCGGAAACTATAATTTATAGGAAAATTCTTCAGATGACCGAATAAATCGCCAAAACAGGGTGCTCTGGATTTAGTGAACAGGACAGTTGTTGAATAATCTTTTATTTGTGTAATCCAATGACATATATACAAGTTTTGAATGAAATCACAGATATAAAGTTGTCTATTTCTACACATAATGCATTTCGCGCCTTCATGAAAGCTTACAATGTGCTTGTGTAGTACAAAATAAGGCGGTTTCAGTTTCTAAATTGCGAAGTTTACCGATTATATTGATAGAATATCTTCAATGTTAATTTTCTTTTTCATATGTTACATAAAAGGGGATCGAAAAAATAAAACACATCAAAGGAGGAAGTTCGGGAACATGAAAAATCGGCCCTAATTTTAGAATGTTTTATATTTCGATTGCATTTCGTATCAAGGAAGTTAAATGTGTGGTTGTTTGAAATACGAAATGAATATTTCAATTTACGTGCAATACACTGAAAGATATGGCTTCAAAATTGGCTTAAAATCGTAAAATGCTGAAGAATTGTAAGAAATTGGCATAATTCTGGTCAAAATTTTTTAAAATAAGTAGGGCGCCAGCCCTCACCCAAAATAACTTTTATAACAAAAGTTAAATTTGCAATCTATCTTTCGATCAACATAAAATTTATGTTGGGTGAGGGTTGGCGCCTATACTAATTTTAAAGATTTATGCAAAAAATATGGCGATTTTCCTTCATTTTCCGCCATGCAGAGCAAATGACGTCAAAATGTGACGTCATAACTATCGCACGTGACGTTTTGACGATGTAGAATATTTACTTTCTATTTCGGCAGGTATTTGAGAAAAATATAAGAGATACTGAATCATAATTTTCACAAATTTTTTTTTCGCAAACATTTAGGGCCGATTTTGGCAGTTAGTGAACCTACCCCTTTATGTAAAATAATGCATTTTTTTATATATATTGTTCGCGGTTTGACGTTTTCCGATATTGGTATCCCCTTCCTCTTCAAACCGTAATAATTTAATCTTAAAACAAATAAAAAAATGCACCTAATAAGAGAACGTCTAATTCATTATATTTTATCTTAGTAAATTTTCCCAGCAAAGAATGGACATCGCACAAGAAATAATCAAACTGAGTCAGGGCTAAATCAAGCCCTTATTCTTACAGCTCCTTTCATTCTTTGTCTACGGTCAAAGTCCAAGCAAGGTCAATGCCACAAGGTCAAACCTTGGTACAAAAGAAGACATTGTCATGAGGAGTGTTCATATGAAATATAATGTCTGAGTGCATCACATGGTAAGTCCTCGGAATTTCATTGGTTACGCATGAGGGGACTATGAGGGAATGGTGCCCGGGGTGCCGGGCACTATTGCTTTTTGCTTAACAGAGTTATGCGATTCCTCAGCAAGTACAGTATAACATGACGTGATGAACAATGCATGAATGTAAATAGCAATAAGCTAAGTGGGGTGGATAAAAGACATTTTTCTTTGATATCTTAAGTAAATCATAATTAGTTAATTAATTAATACTACGGTCATGGGATGCACTAAACCCATTAATGACCGTTTGAATCTCGGGCATTTTCCTTCCAAAAGCAACACTAAGAGAGGATAGTGCCCACACAAACGGGCATTAGTAGTTAATTATAACTTAACCTTTATTATCGCACATATAGATTTCCAATTCAATAGAATTGGAATTAGTATCCCGTATTGGGCCCCGGAAGTGCCGTATTCAGCCGTCCAACTATTTTCCGTCTTGGAAATCCACTTGAATTGACGTGAAATCGTCAATGACTTCATAAAGGCTATTGCCCCTCAGGTTGGCAATGATATAATCTGTATAATGAAAGATTATTGAACAGCGTTGTTTACAGTATGGAAACTATTGCACTTGTCTATGACGTACGAAAACCCTGTATTGGACTACAAACAACACTGTTCAATAAATAATCTAATAATATTATGCTAAAAGTTAATGTTTTAGACAAACAAGAAAGAGGTTCAAAGCAAGACTACCCTTCACTTACCACTGCGGATCACACACGTAGGATACACCCCCCCCCCCCTCCGAAAAAAAACCTCAACAAAATTACAAGTAACATCGAGATACAAAAGAAAGGAGGGGATCTCCATCAACACCAGGTTGCAGCACCCACATCAAAATCCCAAAAAACCCATGCAAAAAACACAGAACAGACACCCACAGAAAGAGACGCAAAAGGGACAAGGAACACCAACTCACAACATAGAAACATGAAACATAAAAGACTACACATAAACCAACGAGACCAATGGGCAACCGGTGCCGACTTAGGACGGCCATCTGCCACGTAAATAGCAGACGGTGTGGTTATCCTGGATTACGTGCGCACAACCCTCACACTATTCCGATTTCCCAGAGGTCTCGAAGAACGCACAATTATTGTGTAAAACAACCTCCTCACTGTTAGATGACCACACACAAACAAGACCGTAAAACACAGGGGTCCAAGCAACACAGATGGATATGTAAATGGATATAAAAAGAGGACGTGCGTAATACAGTCCGTGCTCTGCCGGCTGTAGTGAGCTCATATATGTTATCACCCGAGGAGTCCGACTGACATTCAGAGAGGACAGGTGGTCGGGCCCTGTCTTCTCTAAGGAGGGTTGGACAGGGCCCGTCATGGAGTCCCGTCGTCACAGTCAGTCAGAGTGCAAGTCTTAAGAATGCGCTCGTACAAGACTGTATATTGGTCAAGTACCAAGCTTAGTGTCCGTCTGGTGACATTAGGATCATATCCACGGTATAAAAGGCGTTTGATGATTCTGACGCATTTTCGATACATAGGCTGTCTACCTTTGATCCTTCTTATTTTGTTAATTACGTCACCATAAAACAACAACCACAGAACAGTGCAAACATACACATTAGAATATGAAACACCAAAACCAGATCATTAAATGACGAAGATCAGTGTGTATCCCGTCCAGGCTTCAGACGAAAATCTGTTATATAATAGCGAATGTTCTGGCTATCCGGAGTACGTGCGCAAAACCCTACCTACTACTTGCATTCACAGGGGATTCCGATATGTAAAGCTGGTGTGTAGCTTCTCGCTGTAAGGTGACTTCTGCATTTTGCTTTAAAGAAAATAAGGAAACCAGTAGCTGTTATCTTCTATCATGCGTGTAGTAATCTACAATCTATTAATAGAGGTTGTAGTAGCGTGTGCAAATTTCGGTCAACAGCTTTAAATGAATGGCGAATAGAATCCGTAGTTTCCGCAAACTTTTATACAACCTTCAGTAACGTATGCAAATTTTCCCATCAGATTTTCATGAATGGAGGTAGCCATTTGTATGAAATGCTTAACAAAGCTTATATATGAGTGTCCGTCGTAACATTTCGTCCAGTAAATATATAATACAGTAATGATCTTAGTACGCTAAAATATGGGTTTTGTTTTCTTTGTGTTCTTTTTTCCTCGGTGTGGACTGTCTTGATGTTTTCTATCATTTTCTTTTTTCAAGTGATTTTCTCGTTCTTAGTAATAACTCAAAATCAATCTTTTACATTGAATAGCACATGTATTATTTGCTTTCTCGAAATTGGAAAATAGCTATATTATAGTACATTACCTTTTGGGCTTCTAGCGGGAAACTTGCACACGTTACTAAATATTATATAAATAGATTGCGGAAACACCAGACGATATTAGCCATTCAAGAAAAGTTAGGAGGAAATTTGCACACGCCACTGTAGATTCTATATATAGTTTGTGTTTACTATACAATTACGCATTTGTATCAAGTAATATAGAATATACAGCTACGGGTTTCCATATTTTCTTGCAGGCAGGATGATGAAAGAGAAGTGAAGAGCTTTAAAAGGATGTAAAGAGTCTATGGCAGGTAGCAATATTGATCGACAGACAAAACAAATCACGAAAATTTAATTATCGTGTAGTAAAACTTTTTGTGCCAATAAATAATCTTTCTTGTCTCATAATTCTTATTTCAAAACAATAAAACCAGAGGGCGCTACTAAAATAAATTTTGGCTGTGTCTAAAAAATTAATTTGGACGGAAGCATCACTGATGAGGATTTAATATCCGAAACACGTGTCTGTTGCATAATAAATTGGTTTGAAATTTTTTTCGGGAAGGTATAGAGTTGGAACACTTCCGTATTATTACTTAAGTTCATGCTGTGGTGGTGCTTGTATGTTTGTTTCTTTTGTTTTGTTTTGACGTGTTTATTTGGGGATGGGGATAATGAAGGGACCGGGTTGAGTTGGCGAACAATCGTATAAAATATTGACATTCAAAATTTCTTTTCTTAGTAAGTAAAACTTAGCATTGCATCAATTGTACGTTCTTCACATTGAGAGGTTAAATGAGGCAAGCGATTTGAAACTCTGGCTTTCTCATTTGTGTCCCTCTCTTTGACAAAGGTACATGCCTCTATGTCATACAAACGATCATAAGTCATCGCCGTTTAACTAAGCATTTATTCTATATATTGTTGAAATGAACGTTTTAATGGAATTTTTTTCTTCGTTTGTTTTGTTAGTAATCAAATACCGGTAGTATAGACTTGTGTACATCTGTGAACTTGATTTCACCACTTTGTGGTACGTACATACTACAGTATCATCGAGATCAATTATCCGGACACTAATTCAGTTAAGTGTATTACGTGGACACTTTCGCCATGATGAAGCAATATTACATCCATGTACGACAAGAGTAAATTTCCTTCCATATTCGGTTAACTTTCCTTGTACAGCTTGATTTGTCATGTCATTTCAGGTCCATCACAGGCGCTGGACCTGCAGGGTTTGTCCGGGTGCGATGTCCTGCGGTCCCTATTGCAAAAGACCGCATTTAGATTTTTTTCAAGAGAGAAGTTTCAAGCATCATGTGGACGAGATAATTCTGAATTAGAAAAAGTAGCGTAAAAGAGTCCCCGTCAACGTTGCCGGTAGGGGACTAAAAATAAAATTTGTCTGTGGTGAGAGGTCCTTATTTCAGATCCGCGCATTTTGGATGTCGACAATCAGTGACAGAGTAACACTTGATTTCTCTATTATACAATAGGGCAGAGCTGATGATAATCAAGGATTCACTTGTGTATCAAAAGTAGTAGTCCTAAATAAACTAATGATAGCACGTCAGTAAGGAAGGTTAAATAACATCCAATCGTGGGAACAATTTTTGTACCGATTTTTCAATTTTTATATATTTTTCATCTTTTTTAAGTCTGTACAGACGGTGTTTATTCAATGCAAAAAGAGACTTATTCGTCGCTGAAAAAAAATGTTTGCAACAGATTCTGTTGCAAAAACAAATAGCCTAGGCCCTAGAATTCCCGTTGACATTCATACAAGTTAAAGATAGATGGCGGAAAAACTTGACAAATACATTTAGGCCCCTGATGACAATCTCTGCGTGGAAGTAACCTTCCTTGCTGGTAGTAGTATGGTTATATTTCTCTTACAGAAAACTGGGCTAACTTGCTCATCTAAAGAAGATGAAATGAAGAAATAAAATGTAACAAAACTACCTAAATGATAAACTGCCACTACAATTTTATTACAAAGTAACCTGTAAAACGAGTAATAGCTATCGATTTTTCTATTATTTGAAACAAGATTTCGATATAAATTTGATACTTTGTTTTAATAATAGGACATAACATGTGTTTGTGAAATATGAATGCCTGCGTCTGCATCTTCTCCAACAAAACAGCTGCGATGAGAAAAGTAGGTGTAAGGTCAAGGTAACAAATTATGGTATCCATGGAAAGGTCGTTACAAGAAATATACATGTGAAAAATGAAATCCCTATATATTACCATTCAAAAGGTATTGCCAAGAACAAAGTTTTTCTAAAGTAGGTCAAACGTCAAGGTCAAGGTCAAAAGGTAAGAAATTATGTTATCCATGGTATGGAAGGTCTTATTACAAGGAGTACACAAATAAAATATGAAAGCCCTACCCCCTATACCATTCAAAGGTTAAAGCTTTTAAAAAGTAGGTCAAACACCAAGGTCAAAGTCAAAAACTTTGGTATCAATGGAAAGTATTCAATGTCTATCATTTTACAACCATTTAATACTGTATACGTCTATGACCATGCACCGTGTCATTTGCTGTTACCTTTGCTGCTATCTCGCTCAACCTTCTACAGTGAAAGTTTGTCTCAGCAAATAAAATACCAAAGGCATATCTCAATAAGACCTGATGCAGATCAACAAATTATTGTCCATGTGGAATGGTTTACTTTTATAAAACTGCATAATAAAGTACCAGTGAATGATTCTACTTTAATATATGATATGTAAGTAAAAGTGTGACTGACAGAGAGACAGGCAGAGTGATCTCTATAAATTGCCCTTATCTCTATCCAAACTAAAGCAACAACACAGAAGACGTCGTTAATTTAACAATGTCTTTTCAAGGAATTGTCATCCATATAGTCAGAACAGATACATGTATATGTTTATCATCAGTTTATTCATGCAAATATATATCCAAATTTTGAAGATTCACATATTACATATATAAGTTATATCACAGAAATATGACTAATATTCAGTGTTTGACAGAGAATCTAATTTTTCAAATGAAAGGTAAAATCTACATGTTATTTGAAGTGCAATTATTTGTAACAGGAGAAATTTCAAAATTTTTACAGAAATAATATACAATTACATGTACACCCCTGACTGATAACAACACAACAAAACATTAATTTTGTGAATAATTTTTTCCCAGCATCATTTACTGATTTCATTGGAAGAAATAAGATTCAAAAATAAATAAAGGACCCACTGACTTAATCATACATTTCAATAGTGTTAAATTGACCCTATCCTGATAACATTCAGCACAATGTGCCAATGTCTGAAGAAAATAAAATGTTTGACTTGTTGATGCCCTGTTTTGTACAATTCTATGCAAGTTGCAGCAATAGACTACTGGAGTGTAAAGTTATACCATATTTAGAAATAATATGTAAATATACTGTACTCTATATATGGTGACTAAACCAGAAATTTACTAAAGCACCCTTCATAATGAGTCTGGATAGATGAGCAATGGGTACTTAATACAAATCTATCTAAAATTTACAATTGACCTAGAGCAAAATGTAGAGAGGACGTAATTGTTGAGCATGGTAAACAACACTTGAAATACATGTAATCCTTTAAGTGGAGGAAACTATTATTATAATTACAGACAAACTTAAAAGCACCTCTTGCTGTACTGTCCCTATTCAGTGTCAGTAAAGGGGGTTATTAAATTCATAATTCAGTATACTTAGTTCAAAACTACAGATAAACATGTATATATATGACTTTTGTGTGTACATGTAAAGATAGTTGGATTTATTCATTGAAGTGATTATTTTTCTGTAACAGATTTCTTCTTTTATAATTGGAAATACTCTCTGTATGAATAATACATAAAAAAAAACTACTTGTAATTTGAAGATTTATTTCTATTTGCAAAGAAAGACCCTAAATCTTATTTTTGCTTTGTCTGCAAAAAGCATTGCGACTCTTTTAGGGATCACTTTTTGTTTGTTAGTACATGTGTACTACATGTAAATGCTGACATTATACAAATAAATAAACATTTATAAAATCAATAAAGACAAACTGCCTAATGTTCTTCATCCTCCTCATCTTCTTCTTCATCTTCAGTTTCATCTTCATCGTCATCATCATCATCCTCTTCAAATTCATCATCATAAGTCACCATAGTTTCTGAGTCGTCTCTCTCGCCTGACATCTCTAGTTGTACAGGCTGTTCACTGAATGCCACTATTTTTGCCCCGCTAGCTGAGGGAATTTCCGTGCCATGTGCACTCGGCAAGTATTGATCGTCTATTTGAGAATGTGCAGCAATGTCTTGATCACTAGGAAGAGTAAATTTGGCACCATTGTGCATATATGATGGCGAGTGTTTAGGCGAGCTTTGTGTGCTATTTATAGAACTGTTTATCATGAATTCCGATTTGCAGACGTTGTTAACAATAGCTTCATTCAAGTCTTCTACTTCCTCTGACACTTCTCGAAGGCACTCGTCCAAAATCTGGTCAGACACTCTGAAAATAATTTAACAATTTGTTAAAATCAAGATAGAAATTTGCATGTCATTTAAATGTCTGGTCTGACACTGAAAACTATTGCATGTTCTTCTAAAACTACTTTTAAGGACTTTCGTCAAATAAATGTACATGTGTACATACTACATGTACAATAACAATACAAAGAGTATATGTTAAAGTTGGCATTCATTCCTTACATTGCTTATACATGTATCTATATGTACACAGTGTTCTCGGTAATGTGCCTAGACTCGTCCTTGACGCATCAAAATTGACTTGGGACGCAGTATTTTGAAAAGTGGCCTGTTGCGGGATGTGTCTGTGGACTCGTTAATTTTTTCTTCCAACCCCAAGATTTCAGTCTCCAGCATTATTTTTTACACCTTTCTGACCTTACGTAAAATTAAACACCTGTGCCGCTACCTGAGTTGACATGAGCAGACAATAGGGTCATTAAATCGAATACACATTTGCATACCTTTGTGAATCCGGTATTTATAACGGCTCTTTAAACATACAAGTAAAGTAGCTAGAGTGGACATAGTATATGAAAGTGAGAGTTTTATTCGATTGTTGTGCGTTAATAGCCATTCTCTGTAAGGACCAAAATCGTCCGGCACGGCATGTCATGGATTTTGATGATTTTCGGTATAATGGGTATATATTAAGTACTGACCATGAAAATAACACTTTTAAGCCAATGTGACTTCTGGTTGCCATGGTAACGAGGTCATTCTATTTATAGCACTTTTGGGACCATGGAATAAGCCAGCTCCAGAGACTTCGTTGCCATGGATACCACTGTAACAGCTTGTTCATCTTTATATATTCTATTCTTCCTTACTTCCATTCTTACTTAGTACACTTAGATATGTGATATTTACTACAGAAAGCTTATTGTATTAAGCCAAAATAAGTCAAAATGGAGTGAAAAATAGAGGTGAAAATACGGGCCAATTTAGTGTGTTTTTGACCATTTTCAATCTTAAATATCACAAAAGGCACCAATAGGAGACTAGTGATTTTCATCAATGGAAATGTATGTTTATTGACAAATAAAATGAACGAAAAATTGGAGTGGGTATTTAAGAGTTTTACCTAAATTCTGTCGTCAAAGACCGTTGTCATGACAACATTAGACGTTTTTTCTTGTTTCATATTATCTTTGAAATTGATTTGATTCCTCTTTAGAGTTACATAAGATTGTCAAAATGTATGCGTGTATAGATATGACTTATATCTTTTACATAAGAACAATTAAAATGTTCAAGGTCATTGGCTTGATGTTCAAGGTCATTTATACTTTTAGACTCAAATTTTGCATAAAATATTGATTTTATTAATTTTTTTGTTACCGATTTTAGTGATTTTTTTATTTAAATATTTTCATAGGTCATATATATAATGAAAGCACATGAACATAAGAAAGACAAATCTTAGAATTTATTGAATTGTAGCAATTCAATAGGAAAATATTTTTCCGTCAAAAAACAAGAAAAATACAGATTTCGTCCCTTTTTTATCAAAATACTCACCAAGAATTTAGATATTCGAAGATGTGAAGAAACGTAATCAATAGTTCTAAGAAATAAGTGATACATTTATCATTTTATGGCAAATAACTGTTAAGTTCAATATTTCAAGGTTTCTAAATTATTGACACCTTCATTTTATGAAAAATCAGGATTTTTCGTCAAATCTGGTCACTCAAAGTTTAATGACCTTGAAAATTCAGTGGGTGACCTTGAAATATTTTCAAGGTCATTTTTATATCAAAACGCCTCTGATAGATGTATACATGAACTTCTGTTCCAATATCATGCGTAGATAGTTTGATAGAGGTTGTGTTTAAATTCATCGTATTGAAACCTTTCAGCCGATTGTTGCCATAGCAACTTAATTTGATGCTGCTTTGCATATACAAGGACAAATTTGCCCAATTAATTTTTTATATTCATGTAGAGTTCAAAGATGATACTAATTGGATAACTAGAATTTGGACTTCAAAAATTGGTGCTTTTGTGAAATTTTCAACTTTGTAAAACAGTAAAAACTTGCAAAAAAGGGTCTTTGAGTGCCCAAAACAAAGCCTTTTGATACCCTGTTTTGGCCCAATTTTTCATCTTGTATACATAAGGCATCCGAGATGAATGTAAAAAACTTTACAAATATGCATAATAATAAGGATTGAAAGAAAATAATCAAAGCAATTTAAGATTTAAAATGTACCTGTTTCCATGGTAACGAAGCCTACAAATATGCCTTGCCCTATAGATTTTCCCGATTTTTGATACTTCAGACACGGTTACCATGGCAACGACAACCTTTTTGAAAAAACTGGGGTTGATTTACATACTAGTACTTCATATTGAACTTCCATACCAAAAATCTCAAAAATCCATGACATGCCGTGCTAACATGTTTTGAAATTCTTTGGTTCTTACAGAGAATTGCTGTTAATATTTATCTATCTTCGCTGGAAAGATTTTATTTTTATTTCATGGAATAATTTCTGTGGCTGATATTTAAAGTTTATTCTTCTTATGAGGGACATTTTTGATTTTTAATTGATTTATTTCATATTGATTTGTTTATTTAGTTCTACAGAAATATTTTGAAAAGGAATTATGGAACTTCATAAATTTTTTGATTTTTATTGATTTTTAAAATGAGGATATAGATAACAACTCTGGCCTCTCGTCCAATATGAGTTTTCCGAACGCATTGACGACTTCATTGATTCTAACAATCGCAGCTTACAACTTACAAGTTAACTGTTTGCAGCTTGATGTGCACTTCAAACATGAACTTAAATGGTCAAGTATTATTTTTAGGCAGGGTTCAATTTTCTATTCATCGAAAATTTGCAGGTTTTTTTTCGGCAAAAGATGATCGGATGGAAGTGATGAACGGTCAACACTACTAGTAGTCTAGATTGCGATGTTTATAACCAGGGACGTATTCAACTTATATCATGTCCCTGTTATAATGTAGGAATCCATATCCAGAGTTTAGGAAAAGTGCCAGATTGCCGGCGATCTCCAGTGGATAATTCAAATGTCCAACAGTTTCTAGGTCCAACCTTGACATAATGTCCGGTGGATTTTGTTCCAACATAATGACAATATGCAATCCGTTAAGCAAATACAGTGTTCGATTTTCAAAGACTTTTAAGGCCATGTAAGACTTGTTTCTCTGACATTGCTGCACTCTTTTGAATTCAGTAATCAGTTTAAAAATATCTGCCATGTCACAATCGTACCAATCGTAGAGTTAGTGTGAAATATCTGTAACAAATGTATAACGATAGATATTTCAGTAAAATCAATGTGTGTCCTGTATAGTTTCAGCATGACCTGATAAGTCATTTAACAGTAATGGTCAGTCTGAGAGCAGTATACATCCAAGAGTAATGGATGCACAATAGAATGCTCACGTCCCCCCATTTATTCACATTTTGTCAACTAATTCTTGAGAAAATTGTACAGCTCATATAAACAATATTCGTGAGTACTACATCTATAAGTAATTTTTTCTTGGTTTGTATACTTTTCTCTCTTAAATTCTTATTAACAGCTAGTTTGTTTTAAAAATTATTTCGTATTTGTCCAGTAATTTTTAATTTTGTCTGATAGATTTAAAGAAATTTCATTAAATTACATGTCCGGCCTCTTTGTCAGTAAAACAATTTAAAAGAATTTTACACATGAAATTTAGCCAAACTTTCTGCATCATTTTTTTTAACACAGTGGAATAAACACCAACTGAATACCAATTTACATCACAATTCAAGTCATCATATAAGAAATACCAATTTAACATGAGCATACGCTTTTGATGCATTCATGTATTATCACTAGATTTCAATATAGTGGGACTAACCAAAATTTCAGTGGGACTCATTAAAATTTCCTGGGACTCACCATATTCAAAAATTGAGTCACAGGACCCACCATCTCAGATTCTTAATGAGAACCCTGTGTACATGCTTGTTATTATTTTGAAAACTGAGCCCCCTTGAACATGGTAATTTTTACCTTCTTCGAAATCGTAAAATTGTATACATTGTCAGAGAGTAATACGATCCATAAATTCATGTACCGTTAGATGTATATACAATGTAGACTGCAAGGGTACGGCCATATTTGACCATTCCTACATGTTTTACAGAAAATTGATGGGAAATGATGATCTTTCTGTTCATTTTTATGTGAAAAAAATTGAAACTGAGATGAAAATATAAATGTACTCACTCTTCAACAAGCTTCCAAGGATTAAATTTTCCCAACGACTCATGTGAAGATTTGCGTAGATATCTCTCATATTTCTCAAGATGACTGTGTACATTGTCTACCACATTTTTGGGTAAGGAGATATCTACAAGTGGTTTATGAGAACCTAAGGTACGGGCATACTCGTTTCCCTCGTCCTGTGGAAATCTGCGCTCATGGAATTTCGGAGCAGACTTTCTCTTTGTGAAGATAATAGGGTCATCTTGTGGTCCCATATCAAAGTCTCTGTAATCAGAAAGAAAGTAACGATGATAAGGTAGATTAGATTCACCTTTATCGAGAAAATACTAACATGCTGGAAAATACTAACATGCTTAGTGCTATTTATAACTTCTAGTAAAAATGAAAATGGAAAATGTTCATACATGCTATAGGCTATACATGTATTTAAGTGACTGTTCTTAGTTTACAATGTTTTTTAGTATCTGCAAAAAACTATCATTTAGATCGCTAAACATGTTAAATATGTCGATCAATTGTACCACACTAAAGTATGCATGCACATGTATGTTACATACAATGCCATCCATAGATTAGTATAAACCAATTCTGTTCACGTTGCTGTTAGAAAAAGAACAGTTTTGAATCCACTGCAGTGTCATTCTGAAGATGAACCACATAACAATCATCTGTTAACAAAATTAACCCAAATTGTTACATTTGTTTTGAATTTCTATTCTTTTTATGTAATTACATGCATCAAAATTTTTGACAAAAAATGGTGTTGATGAAAAAAAATATCTATTTAGGCCATGTAAAATAAAATCTATGTTTCTCAGACACCGCCGCACACTATAATTCGCCACCGACGAGACGTTTTTATTGCAACTTCAGAAAAAAATATACGCCGTGTCTCATCCTCGATCGTCGATTAAAAACGAAATATCCATTTATTTCATTGAACATGTTTATTGTCCTTTAAACTCGTCAAAACTGTACCAGATGAATAAATACTTTTAAAAGCCCGTATAAATCACGGCGCGTTCCGTATTTACGTTACGGGTAAAGAATTATCCACGCGTCGTTTAAAGGGAATTGTATAGGATATACTGACAACGTGCCGCGGACACTTGGACGGGTGGCTATTCGCGTGTTTAATACATCGAGTATTACAGTTTTCTTTATTGATCTCCACAGCATATGTAAATACCTATGCCGAACAATAGCAAGTGTCCATTGTAATACTTCCGAATCTATTAATAATGACATTCACGTTGTAAAAAGTATAAGCAAGGACCGCCGACGAACGCAAGAGAAACGTAGTTAAATCCTTAAATCTGTGAATAAAAGAATATATATTGTACCCGGGCCGTGTACATTATTTTATCAGACGATGGTTAATGCTGAACACTTCTAAAGATTCTGCTTCATACAGACTTGACTTCCGAAGATATACGCTATCGGCCAAATTTTTATTCACCATATGAACGGATCCATCCGAGGAAGTGAGGGGTCATATTTAATTTGAACTGGGTTTAAACAAGATGTGAGCAAATACTATAACAGCCGTCGAGTCTCTTACGCGATTCTACTAAATATACTCACGGCAATCAAAACATGTCATACTTCGTATATCAAATTTTGAATGGATTAGCTTCTTCCATTCAGACAGATGAGCTACGACTCCCCGTTCTCAGAAGGAATATGTTATTTTACTTTTAAAAAATCAACTTACATGTATTTACAGGAGAAAGCCATAAATTTTAATGTACCATTATTCTGACTGACGGTTCAAAGACAGTTTTCTATGAAGAAAAACGGGGGGGGGGGGGGGGGGGGGGGGGGGGGGGGGGGGGGGGGGGGGGGGGGGGGGGGGGAAGGGGAAATGGGCAGCATAAGATATTTTGCCTTACACGAATAATGGGGGGGGGGCGCAGGACAGACAACTTCTTTGCCTTGCATGAATAATAAGAGCACTCTTGATGAAAAAAAAAAACCCAAAAATAAAAACCCTACCTACCTTGCCACTTTTTTAGACCCAATTATCTGAGAAACATAGAATTTATTTTACATGGCCTTACATTTTTGTTAATCACATTTCATAATTTTGAATTATTTGAAGCCAATTATCATGAATCTTTCAAGTTCAGAATGGAAAAAGAAGGATAAACTTGTAAAGAATTTAGAATTATTTCCTTGTTTGTAGAGCTATTTTTGGATGGCAGTGTATTGTTGCATGTTACACTTCAGTGTATCTTTTAAAAATACATGCATAATAGATTTAAACTTCTTATCAAAGCTGGGTTACATCCTAAATTGAGAGGGAAAGACCCAAAACTTAACAATCTTATACAGTCAACTTAATATCAGACATGCACAGCAGTATAGCATCTACGGCTTAAAACATTCCCCCCTCTTCAGTACTTACAAGTTTTTCTGTAACCTTTGACCTGGTACATCATTTCTTTTGATCTCCATGGCAACAGGAGGCTGAGGTCGGCTGTAAGTATCTGTAAATATTTACATGTGCAGGAGTATGACAAGCTGTCCCAATAAATAGTAATTCCAAAAAAGTTCACAAACAACATACTTAGTTGCTTCCCAGAGTTATCTTACTTGCATAATTCATTGATTTCTACACCTTTAAGATTTACAAACTATCAAATGAAAAAGAACTATAGTAACAGATATGAAATTATTAAAAATTTGTTTATTTTCTTCTTGAATGCTTCAAATTCTTAATTGTGAAAATCAAGACAAAATGTTAAGCCTAAAGATCTTTAACATTTAAACATCAGAAATATTATGGTTACATGGTACAAATGTACGTTATTTTTACATATACTACACGCTTGTGCTAAGAATTGAAAATTTAGTAAAAGGGGCATCATTCATTTAAGTTCTAAAGCACAGCATTTGTCGTACATGTATATGAACTCAAAATTCTTACCTCTTGACCTTTTTGACCTTAGATTTGAACTCTCTTCTTCAAATTCTAATGTTGCCCACCTTCTTCTAATTTCAAATTGTTCTTGCTGTAAGTGGAATGACACACAATAAATAGATTTAGAGGACTGAGTAATACTAAATTTTCATTTTTTTTCTACAGAGGACCTACATGTACTTGTAACAAAACTGAAGAAAAGATCACTTCAAAGTTTTCCTGAAGTATGAAAAGGCAGATAAATTGACTACATGTACATGTAAAATACAAATGTATATATACAGTATTTTTCATGGTAAGGTCTTTAATTCCAAATTGAATAAACCAGGTTGTCTATTGCAACGTCACCTCCAAGTTTGAATTTGAGGAGAATTTACCAACGTTAGAATACTTTTGATGTTGTAATTTGTTGTATGAACGATGTTCGTGCAAAAAAGGGTGTGTAATATGTAGCACAAATGTAAATATAAGAAATGACTGTCTAACTTTTGGTGTTCATGGGTGTATAATTCTTGTAGACACACTTCGCGATTCACAGAATTTGCATGTGACCAACCAGAATTAAACACCCATGAACACCAATAGTAAGGCAGTCATTTCTTAAATAAATCATAACATACCTCCATCTGCTCAAGTCTTTGGAACATGGTCTCCAATGTAGGATTATCCTGCATGGATATAGCCTCTCTATGGGCCCTATTCTCTAACTGTACACGTTCCATCTCCTTTACCGTGTCTGTCAGTACGTCCTCTAAGATCATGTCACTCAGTACGTCTCCATTCATTTCAATCTGTAAGAAATTAGCATGCTTGTGAGAGAAATCACTTTGTGTACTTGTTTACTTGATCACATACATTTATTTTATGTATGTTTACTTCAAAATACATGTTATTTTTAAAAATTTCCTAAAAATGTAAAAAAAAAATTAAACAATTTAGATTTTCATAATAATTTTTGTACTTGTATTCTTGTTATAGTTACTCAAAGTTAAGATATACATGACCTTTTAGTGAAAACAAATTATAATTTATTATCACTTTTTACATATAAATTGTATTTATTGGATTTGCAATCACATTTACAGCCATTTTATGATCATATTCTACACGCCATACTGTAAAACGAGAATATTTAGCGCAAACATAATTTAGCGCAATGAGGGATGAGAACCTTTTGGCGCAAACTTAATTTAGCGCATTGACACCATCTGGTCAATAAAATTAGCGCACAGTGACTTTAGGACTTTGTTTCTCAGACATCACTGGTAGTAAATTGCCGTCGATGAATCGTATTTTTTTGTAAAGTCAGACAAAAAATATCTGTCGTGTCTCATGTTTGGACGATCGTTGGTAATGCGAACTAATTATCAATTCAATTTAAAGTGATAAAAGAAAATAACGCTGTTCTATATGTAAAATGGATGAATATATATCGTCCCAATTTTTCAACTTGGCGTAACGAATCATTTTACGGCAACGGTGCTAACATCACGTTGTGTAAATAAATCCTTTTAAAGACTGCATGCGCACAGGGATATACATACAGGTATTGACTACATGCCGGCACGTGTCTTGGACAATAGAATTGCCTATTCGTATGCTTGTATTTTTCTTTATAGATCTCCTTTTTTACTGTATATGTACCTTGTGTTCGAATGTAACGCCATCTCAATATAAGCGAGAGAGAAGTCTTCTCGTTAGAAATAATACATATGAACGTCTATTCCTGCATTTTGGTACGACTACAATTTTTTTATCTGATTGGTTGGAATGAAAATTTGTTTCAATTAAAGACAACTTCAGTTTTTTTTTTTTTTTGTTAAAGAATAATCTCGTCCGACTCTTATTTATATTTCATGATTGGTACTTACGACACGTAGACAACCATGATCTACCAAGTACAAATGTACATGTAAATCACGGCACGTGAACTATCATTATCTACCCAAGCGCTAGCGTTAATCCAATTATCTAATTAGCTATAAAAACAACAAGCGTTGTCGGATAGACCATGCCGTGGACCCGGTGTAATGCACTTTGAATAAAATGTCGAATACTTTATTATCGAAATTTGATGTTGCATCAGAAAATTTAGCGCACTACTTAATTTAGCACAACCATGCCTTTGCGCTAATGGCGCTAAAATAAATCGAGCGCTAAATATTCTCGTTTTACAGTATCAGACTTGAAGTACAGTACATGAAGAGGAATTTAAATCATAAAATCAAAGTATAGATAAATGGGGTAACACTAACAGCCTCAGATGCCCTGTCTGCTAGTTTGTCTCTGGCCGAGCTTTCCTTGGCAAACATCAATCTCTCCTGTCTGGAAGCCAGAGCCTGAAATAGGATTAGAAATTATATGTATATTAGTACTTAATGAAATGTACATGTACATGTATTATCATTACATCTGAATATGTACTAAGTTGACATAAATTGCAGGAATTGAAAATACATGTAGTTCTTTGCATTTCATAGCCACATACATTGTAAATATAGCTTGCATTACAAAATCATTGCTTTAAACATACTTTATATAGCTTTGAAGTTTTATTTTCTCTGTTTTGTCCAATTGATTCAAAGACTGTATTTTCAAGTTTTGAATTCACATACTGTACTTACAAAGTTTGCAAGACAATTCTTTCATGTATTATGCAATTGCATTTGAATAGCCTTAAATGGGCACTCTAGACAAAGAATGCAAAAGAAGAAATGAATGCGGAAGAAAACTCTGTATACAGTATGGGGTATAGGAAAAGAAGCTTTCATAAAAATATACACCAACCAAAAGGTGACTTACATCTGCCTTTTCTAGGAGAGGCTTTAATCTCATCCTTATGGCCAGTTCTGCTTCATTCACCAGTCTGTCAGATGAACTAGGACCACTAATGTATGAACAGAATCAAATCTTAAACATGATTGTGTAGAAAAAAAAATATCTTCTGCAAGTAATGTGCAATCATAGTTTTCACAGAAAAAAAACCCCACAATTTTCGTAAGAATAGACATCATTGAAACAGACACTTTAGGTGAAGATTGATTTATTTGCAGATTTGTTTTAAGCAACATAAACTTAATCTTGCTTAAATTTCTCAATCATGTCCATATATTAAGGTGTACAGTCCCACCTGTGTTAACGGACACCTTTATATACCGGACAACTGTACATAACAAACAATTTCAGTTCCCCCCAACGTTTTTTGTGTTATAAATGTCTTTTGTATTGCGGACACCTCCGTTCTCCGGACAACGGACACCCTTCTGGTACCCCAATCGGTGTTTATAACCTCCTATAACGGACATAATTATCTTGGTTCCGCCTCTGATAACGTACAATGCCTTTGTAAAATACTTCGATCCGCGTCCTTTTCTATCGGGCTTCACAAATTAATGGTAATTAGGCGACGGGTAATTAGTGGCCAATTTATGTTTAGCTGTGTATACATTAATTAAAACAAGTACGTATAAACAGAGGCTTTGACGCTTGATGAAGGGTGTAATAATGGAAAATCGCAAGAGTACAAGAGCCTTGTATTCACAATAGAAAGCCTTCGTTTCACAATAGAAAGTTTATATCCCGACTTCATTTATTGTATAGCTACTGACCACACACCGGCACGCGTCGCGGACAATTTAACGATCGATATTTTTTTCAATGAGTTCGACATACTCTTTTCTCTCTCGGTCTTTTTATAAATGTAAACAACATATGTATACTAATAATTATGCTGAACAACATCAGGAATTTATTGTAATATTTCAGATTCGATTGATAATGACGTTCATGATTTTAGAGGTATTCACGGACCGCCGACACGCGACAAATGTTTGTTTAATTCTTACATCAACGTAATCCGTAAATGTAAGGATTTAAACTTACGTTTTATCAACAACGTTTTATGTACCCGAGTACATACGTGTAATTCGATCAACTAGCGGCTTAATGTCAATCAATCTAGCCTTGGCTTCCGTATACACGCTGCACGCTGTCTTACTCACGGGCCCTCCTGAAGAAGTGAGGGGTCTTTAACAATAGGCGAGATGAGAAACCGTGATACATTCCGAGCCTTGTACGTGACATGGCGCTCGCGTATTTATTTATGATGAATTACGTCTCCCCTTTTTCATAAACTGAATGGGAGGAAATTAAGTGGCATTGTAAAACTTTATTTTCCAGTTTTAACTTTACTTAGGGAAATACTCTCTTACGTAAAGAAATGTTTGCAAAAATCAATGCTTTACTTATATTGCAAGAGTACTCTTGATAAAAAAATACCTTCCTTAATTTCCTTTTTTTGTGGTCTCAATTATCTGAGAAACATGTATTTAATTCTACATGGCCCAATTACATGTATTAGTACATGTATTCTGTTTTATTATTAATTTACCTTGTAAAACTAGTTATCAAAAATTGACGGAAATTATTGCAAACTGTATATCAAACTGAACCTCTGCATAAAGGACACCTCTCTATAAAGGACAATATTTGATTTTCCCCGAGCCGTCCGTTATAGACAGGTTAGACTGTATATGAATATTATTTTCCTATATCTACAGACAGGTCCAGGTGTAATCGGGAAAAAACAAAAAACACAGTGCAGGAAAAATCAGAATACGCAGTGTTTTTCAGGTGTTTTTACCTGAGCCATCCTAGAGCGACTTTACCTGTAGTAGGGTGTTATTGGGGATGTTTATTACCTGAGCTAATTAACAACTCCCCTCACCTATATAGGACATACAGATGTATTGTCACCTTTCTAAGGAAGAATTTTTATTGTTAAAAAGTAATTCATGCATTCAGTAGAAATTAAAAAAAAAAACAAACAAACAAAAAACAACCAAACAAAAAAACCAAGTTATCATTTTTGTTTCATATTTTGAACAAAAACAAAAAAAAAAAAAAACAAAAAAAAGTTATAATTTTTTTTTCATATTTTGAATTTAAGTGATCCCAATTTTTATCATTTTATTTTTCATATTTTTAAAAATTATATTCATATTTATTATATTATTGGAATTAAAGTTATCCTTATTCATGATTTTCTAAATTAAATAAAAAGTGTATGGGTAAGTAGAAATAAAATAAAAATCATATATTTACAAACTTATCATTTTGATTTTATATATAAATTTCTTTAAAAGGAAGAAAAACCATAGAGTAACTGGAAATAGAACAAAAATGTCATTCTTACATATACATATAAATCATTTTGATTTGTTTACAGTTTACCAATTTAACTATCTGACTATATACAGAAAGTTTATAGATCAACTCCGTCTTTGCATACGTGTTTGGTGCCTGGCATCTTTCCTACGGACTTTAAAATTCTAGGTTTAAACATTTTTATTGAAAGAAATATTTGTGATTTATGGTCGGCCATGGACTCCGACCTCCTAATTTTCAAAGAAGTCGGTATTTGAGCTCCTCTTGTTTCTCTAATTTATCATATTTATTTTATTTAGGCCTGGCCATATAAAATTCATTCGTTGTTTCTCAGACACCACCACACGCTATAATTTTTCACCGACGAGACGTACGTTTTTATGAGAAAAAAAATCCGTCATGCCTAGTTTACGATCGCTGGTTAATTTCCGATCGCATGTTACTATCTATCTATCTATTTATCTAAGGAAATAACATTGTCCTGTAAAACCGTCTTTAAAATAAAAAAAGTTCCAACGTACAATCAGCGCGCCGTGACAAGTCATTTTACGGCAACGTCTAATCTGCGAGTATAAGGTGTACGATAGAATAGAATGCTTTCTTAAGGCTTTATTCACGGACTGTAAATAATATTCTAAGGAATTCTAAAGATATTGTTCACGTTGACGATTCAGCTCGAGCTATTGGCCACTTGTCGGTGAAAAGATGAAAATTACATGTAAAAGGCTCTGTTCGCGTGCGCAATACATTTTTATTTACTTTTTATGAAAAGTTACTAATCACTTTTCTTTTCCGTCCTCTATTCTATTCGTTTTACTTTATCTTTATTTATTTCTTTTTTTATTCGTCGTACCCCAAATAAGTTGAAATTTAAAAATTAAGAGAGTGAATATTAAGAGAGAGAGAGAGACAGAGACAGAGGGGGAGGGGGGGTGAACTATACGGAATGCCATATCATCAAAATTGACAATAAAATATCCCCTATAGTAATGACTTATTTCATACCAAAAAAAAAAAAAAAAACCCAAATTATCCCCGACTCACAACACTGTCTTCTGTATTATAATTCTAAAAACGGTAAATATCCCACCCATTGATTTTCTTTTAAAAAAAGGGGGGGGGGGGTTCGTGCGGGCGCCGTAATGCGATTATATTTTACAGGTATGCAGGTACAGTAATCTTCTGGCAGCGGGGTTGACAATCAACTTGTTTTTCACACCTTTTTGGCTGACTGCGCAGAGTATAACGACTGTCCTTTGCTTTACTGTTTTGATCATTTTATAATGTCTTTAAAATTAATTAGGAAAGAAGCCCCCTACGGCATTGCCGCTAGGGGACTAACAAAAAAAAGGGGGGGGGGGGTTAGCTAAGTTTACAATTGCTTTTAAATAAGGGTGTTCAGGTCTACGTGTGGTAATGGAAATAATTTGGTAATCGCTGTTACCTATGTACTTTGAGAAAGACAACAAAATTACACTATTAGGTCCTAAGAAGCCCCCCCCCCCCATCTTAGGACCTAATCGTTTAATTTTGTAGAGTCTTGTAGTCTTTTGTAGAGTTTTGCAGAGTTCTTGAAATCTTCCAATAAAATGTCGGACATTTAGGGATTTTTATCTGTCCAAATAAAAGATATAACGTGCGATTTTATCGGACCCAATTTTTTTATCAGCAAATCCGCTAAAACCAATACATTTCACGAACTCTGCTTCTACATTTACAACACTAAAAAAAATCTTACTATTCCGTCGTTTTAGGCCTGGCCATTCCTCGACTCCGCCACCTCCTTACTTTTTTTTTGGAGGGAAGGTAGACTGCGACTTTGTTCTTAAATTAAAAAAATATATCGAAAAAACAAAATTACCGGCCCGAAGCGCCGACGTAATATTCGCTATTTTATTATAAAAAAATATTATGAAAAAAAAAAATGTAATTGCAGAAATATTTAGATGCCGCAAATACATTTCACGTAACTCTCTCTTTCATTCCCTAATTTTTTACAAAAAAAGCAAGGGTAAAGTGTTGGGGGGATTGTCTTTTTATCATGTTTATCTTGATATTGAATATCTGTCGATGCCACGACTCTCTTTCACACCTGTACGGCTCACTGAACGCCACTTTAATAATCTCCGGCGACGTAGACGGCACCAACTAAAATAGCGTAGTCGCCCGACTTGCCAGGTTTTGAGAACATAGTATTGGTACAACCCCCCCCCCCCTCCCCGCTTTCGTATCCGATGTACTCCATGCTGTAAATTCCTAGTCTTTGGGATAAGTACACGATTGAACGTCAGTGAAATGTCCGTGATGGTAAATTTCAAAGATCAGTATATTATATTAAAGGTCCTATTTAGACGGGAAATTAAAAGATGATAAAGTCTACGGTGTCGTTTTTCTAGGGACCAATCTTGTAAAACTAATAAGATTGTTTAAAAGACATAAATACCGCGCTGTGTTTATTGATTTATACCTGGTTCCAGGTGTTAAATGTCTTGTAGTCCACAGCAAGCTTGTATTTTTTGTGGCTTCTACCTGTACTACGCACGTACGTTAATCTCATTTTCCGTCGTACTTTAAACATGTAGGCCGTAATTTTCCTTCATTAAATGTATGATGAAACGTCTTACATTATCAAAATACATGTGTACATTGTATATTGACATATTGACATACCCCGCGCTACGAGAAAACGTTTACATGTATTGCTTGATTCACGTCGTACCGTCACGTGTCATAAGTTTATCGCGTAACGATATAAATGTTGTTGTCAGTCAAAAAAAAAAAAAAATCTGACTGTTACAGGAGCGCAAAATAATTTACCCATCTTTAGTATTTATGAAAAAAATCGTGACGTTTTTTACTTAAAATCTGGGAGAATTTGATATACAAACACTTTATGACTGTTTAAACGACATAAAATATATATCAAACTCCAATATCCCGGCCATAATTGTGAGGACTCTAAAATTTATAATTCCCGTGTTTTATCTAGTTCATAATCTGAGGCGTGGGAAATCATTGTCCGGAGAAGTCACCTAAGCTAAACAGATAATCGGATTAACGCAGGGGTATATGTTGTTTGCACAGGCTGCGTTACCGGCTGAAAGTATTGGACAAATTCATGAGAGGGGGGGGGGGAACCGACCCTGAAATCGATTCTTTGACATGTTTGAAAAATATGTTTCAATTCTTAAAAAGCTTTTCTTTAATTGAATGAAATTTTGTATAATTACAAAGTGCAATAATTTTTTTTATAATCATTGTTTTGTTTTTATGTATATTATTTTCTTTCAGATATCCATATGTAAAAAAAAAAATTAACAGAAAAATAAAAGAAAAAGAAAAAGAAAATTATGTATAATTATAAACTAATTTTATCTTATATTTTAGCATGTTTTAATTTCAGTTTTGGAATGTCCAATATGTGAAAAAAAAAAAGAAAAAGAAAAAGATAATTATGGATATTAGAAAGAAAAAAAATGCATAATTATAAAATAATTTTATCTTATATTTGAGCATGTTTTAATTTCAGTTTTTGAATGTCCAATAACAAACTTCAATTTATTATATAGCGGATATTATAAAGTTTAAATTATGAAATTAAAATACTCTTTTATACATGTTAAAACTTCAAGTTTTTGTTAAGTTTTGAAAAATAAACAGAAAACAGCCTTCATACATGTAATGGTATCTAATATTTCCTTCTAGTATAGATGCCACTACCTGGCCTTTTGTCAGGGTAACTTCCACACCTGAACGATTTTCACACCTTCCATCAGAGGGGCATATAGCAGCTACAGAGGGGGATGAAAGTGACAGAGGGGGAATACAATAACACTGTGTTTTCTGATTTACCTGTAGAAAACACCTGAAATAAATACACTGCGTTTTTTGTTTTTTCCCGATTACACCCGGACCTGTCTGTACATGTACATGTATATAAACATTTATTTTGCCACAGACTACATGTAGTTCGAATCAATCAGAGAGCGTACATGTAAATCACGTCACATGCACGCTGTCTAAATTTCTAATCTTTTTATAAAATATACTAATTATCGTTATTGACACTGACTGAATACCTTCTAAATTCAGTTCAAATATGCTTCAGATGCCACCAAATTGCTTCATTTTTTTCAAAATTTCTCGGGGGAGGCCCCCCCAACCCCCACCAATGGGAGAGGGAAACCCCCTCCAATACCCTCCCCCACTCAGCCCTTCGGGCCTCGCAAGTGATTCCCATCAAAAATTGGATGTGCCCCCCTGCAATTGGGGTTCTGGATCCACCCCTGAATTAATATGTGTTTCCCTTTACAAATTAAAATTTTTTCAGAAAGACGAACTAGCGAAAAGGAATAAATTTACAAAGAATACAAAACACCCAACAAAACTGCTCAAATATGATTTGAATTATCAGTTAGGCAGACAGAAATTTTCACTAAAACTTGAAAATAATAT
Source organism: Pinctada imbricata (assembly GCA_033119305.1). NCBI lineage: Eukaryota > Metazoa > Mollusca > Bivalvia > Pterioida > Pteriidae > Pinctada > Pinctada imbricata. Next base: position 37,483,673 of record VSWD01000013.1, read on the forward strand.
TTTGAGAACTCCCCCAAATCGTCGGCATCAAGTGTCAATTGTCAGCCTAGACTTTAGGTAAAAATCTCTAATAATAACCTTACTAATATTTACAATGTGCAATTACATGTATGTATTTAATCTTACCCCAAATCTACATGTATTCATGTACATGTATACATGTATGTATGTACAATCTATGTACAATCTTACCAATATCTACATGTACATAACCATAATCTTACCAATAATTATTAAGGTATTCGTTGTACAAAAGAGTCATTTTACATAGCTTCTAAATCATATCCATCGAAAAGTATGGTAAATTTTTTCCCTGGTAAGGTACTATAAACTATATATTTTCGGAAAGGTAATAATGCCCTGAGTATAGATGTAAGACTCCCAGGTCTTAAAAATCAAAGGGGAAAAACTCTTGTACAACTTTGTTATTTTGCGTATGTTATATAGAGAAAATAGACCATTTAAATGCTTCATCAGTTATCCCCCTTTGTTCTTCTGGTCACAAAATTATTGTTTCTGATCAGTGGGCATTATAACCTTTCAGAAAATATATAGTTTATAGTAACTTACCAATCATTGAAATATACCCTATTGCACATCGGATACCTTAATAAACTATAGTAATATTGGTCTTATATGGGATTTCTGTCCAAACAATACAAGAATGCAAACTAAGCCAATATCAACACAACTACATGTAAGCCAATATCGACAAAAGTATGCCAATATTGAAAAACTCAGCCAATATTGAAGTCACATGACTAATGCGAATTTCAAGTGATGAAAGCAAGATGGCGGCGTTGTAAACTAAGCAAATATTGGCACAACTAAGCTCATATCGACAAAAGTTCGCCAAACTTGATAAACTCGACTAATATTGAAGTCACGTGATTAATGCGAAGTTCAAGCAATGAACGGTTGCTGGAAAAGAAAATAGACTGGAAAAGCATTGTGGCATTGTTGATAAATGAATACACTAGTTTTCCTAGTTATCTGCAGTATTGGCTTAGTTCAATATCATATAGGTCGAGTTAATCAATAATACCCTCATGAATTAGTATTTTCCATATTGGCCTGGTTATTGCACCTCGGTCTGTCATATTGGCCTCCGGCTTGGCCTCAGGCTCATACAACAGACCTCAGCGCAATAACTAAGCTAATATTGAAAACACTAGCTAATAATCCTACATGTATATCATAATCTTACCCATATCTATAGGGTGAGGATCTCCTTGGCTGGTGTACAAACTGAGTACTTGACTTTTCTGCATGAATACCCTGAAATAAATACAAAGAATTCTTAAGTAATTAATTCTTACATATTTCAAAAAATATTCTTATTACTTAAAAAAATATTTTTTTTTTTATTCTAAGACTTCCATATTTTTGAAGAACATTCAAGAAGCATGTACATGTATATCCACTTTCAGTAATCATTCTTAATAAATAACTCTAGACAACCATTCTGTATATGAATACAAGTACAGTACCTAAATACTAATTCTTTAAAGGACTAAAAACAACAAATTTAAGAATTGATGCATAAATGTGATATAGCGTAGTAAGTGGTGTTTACTGTATTCTGACTTTTACCTCAAAGTTTTACATATTTTAAAACCAGATGTAGTTTTCAGCTTACCTCTTTCCTTTCTTCTCCAGTGACAAGATTTCTGAAAGAAGAACATTGATAGTTACATGTACTGTATCATATCATAACTCCCACTCACTCCATGCAAATTTCACATACATGTACCTTTGTACCATTTACAGGTATGTGCAAGCATTTCTTACCTCACAATGCTTCCATCAAAGTCCTGAGCCATGTATTGTCTCCTGGAGCCCAGCGGGCTTTGTGATCTTACCCTCCGGGCAGCACTGGTAGGAGTTTTACCCGGGCTCCTTCCACCAGGTCGCCAGGGTTCTCTTACATAACCATCAGGGCTTGGGTCTCTTCTGTAATATATCCATGTAGTAAATCATTTTGTAAATTATTTTAAGCAGTTTTCTCATATTACATGTATGATTTTTTTTAACAGAAGGATCACTTCACAAGTTCAGCTTTTAATATTGCTTGTAGATTCTCTTAGCCACAAATTAACATTACATGTAGATTTCACATATAAACACCCTTCAGGTAGCTAGAATTATATTCCAGTAATTCTGGTTGCCTATTGGGATGTAACATTCAAGTTTTGAATATAAGGAAGAATTGACCCTTCCGATTGCGGGAAAAAAATGCAAAATTTCGTGACGTCACAATGCTTTTACCATGTGTTTACCTCGGACAAACAAGCTTCGAACCTCGGTCAAACATCGAAATTGCATTGTGACGTCATGGAATTTCTCAAATTTTTCCCGCGTTCGGAAGGGTCAATTTACCAACTTTACGAAAATTTTGACACTGTTACACACAATATAAGGGATGTTCATGCAAATATAACTTTCTTACACATGTAGGTGTACGTAGTACAAATGTTAATATAAGTAAAGACAGTCATACCTTAAGTGTTCAATTAGGTGTATAATTCTGGTTAATCACATATAAATTTTTGCTTTGTGACTTATTTACGTAATTATGAGGTTGATAAAGGAAAAAAAAAATTTCAGATGTTGTACAATGACAAGTTCAACCTTACCCTGGTGACGGAGGGGCAGAGAAGGATCTTTCCAATGCTGTACCATAGTGAATTGGTTCCACAGCTTTAATTGTAGAGGAAATTGTAGGGTCCGCAAAATGATGGTCCGTAGGTTTGGGTGGCACAGCTCTCTGGGCTCTCTCTCTTTTGGCCTGAAAATGAATAAGCTAATCAGTTGCATTCAAAACAGCATCAAGAGAGGTGTTTGAAGTATGTTGATTTTTAAAACTTAAAGTGTAAATTAATTTTTTTATTGTAACAATAATTTCAATAGTTCTTTTGATAAATCTGTAACAGAAAGTATGTCCCTTACACTATTTCCATAACACTTGAATTGATTTTATCCTAAGAATACAAAATTTATACAAATAATCGTACACTTGAAAATATTTTTCATGATACCAATGGTACATGTAAAATACATATCATAGTATCTGGTAGCAATAGTAATGCATTTCTATAGTAAATGGTCCCTAACACAATATGTCCTGAAGTTGCATAAAACATTATTGTATTTGACGATAACTCAAAATCTATATGAAGCTACAAACATGTATTACATGTATGTACATGTACCTGTAATTTAGCCGGTATTATAAGACTTTTCTTATTTGCCGGAGGGTGACTTTGTGACATGGGGATACTCCATGCCATCCCCGCCTCTCCAGATTTCACGTCGCTAGTGTCCAATAATGCTGCTATACCTGCTCGTAATGTCTCTTTACGGTCCGGAGTTATGTCTCTTGCTAGAAAAGTGAAAAAAAATATTGTGTTTCTTTAAGGTCACTCCCTACACTCTCCATCTGTCCAATACATTTTCTTTGAATTCTGTAGTTATCTCTCTTGATAAACAGTAGTACATGTTTTAAAATGAAATTGTAGGAATTTTGCAACCACAGCAGTGTTCTTAAATAACCAAGAATTTGTTTTATTTTATACTCTTTAATTTCTATATTCATGCATTTTTTGTTCAAGGATACTTAATTTCATCCGCTGCAAATAGGATCAAATTGTGGATGTACATTTAATTCTGGAAATGGAAGAATATCGTGAAATGACGTTTCTATGAAGCTTACTAAAGATCTTTCTTCTGATGACGTGAAGATTGTATATGAACTTACCTGGTGGTTTCTTAAATGTTGCACCATAAGAGGCAGGTCTTTTCAAAACACCTTTGTAATAAAAGAAGATATCAAATGGAATTCGGCCATAAATATACTTCGTTTTGATCTTCGTGAATGTCTAACTTGTACAGTGTATATGTTGAAGGAATTTAACATAAATCAGGATGCAAGAGAAATTAAGAAAGTGCTCATTGTTTTCTACATGTACATACATTGTACATGTATATTCTTAAAATAAGGACCAAAATAGGCTTTGGAATATTCAAATCTTTGCACAGTAAACTGACATAATTTTTGACATAATAAAATTAATATGCAAGCTACATGTACCTCTAAGGGGTTTGTTCTCCTTGCCTCTATAACTGACAAATGCTGGTCTTTTCTGTTTAACTGGCTTCACACCAGCAAAAGGTTGCCTAGCAACTGGTGATTTTCTTCTTCGACCTTGACCTTCGCTCTCTGCTCTCACAACATCAAATGAGGTTTCTTGTACTTCTGTACACCAAGCTTTATTCAATTCCTACAAATAAATAATGAGTATCAAGTATCATATGACATGCATATACATGTAGCAACACTTCTGGTGTTTTTTCTCTTTGAAAACATTATCAATAATACTATTACATATCAATATTATATAGCATCATTCAGTTTATACATGTAATTAGGTGCAATTCTATTTTGACTTAAATTTCAATTTGCCAATAATTCTGTTCATAAAATGTAAATTTTATTTTTTGATTGACGTACATCCACTCTATCCAGCATTTTGATGAGATCTTCATGTGCAGCAGACTCGCCGTCCATACTGAGCTGCGTGCTGAGTAGTGACATTTGCCGTACTAGTAAAGCCAGCTCGTGGTAGGTACTAGGCAATCCTTTACGGAGGTCAGAGTGAGGCAGATTGTTGACGAAAGACTGAATGGCTCGCACAGCTCCTCTGTGAGCTGCAGCTAGCTTGGCTACTGCCGCACTCTGAATAAAATATAACAAAGAATGAATTTCTTCATATAGTTATTATAAGATCTTGATATACATGTATTTAGTACTACTTACATGTACATGACAATACATAATAATGATATATCAAGACAACATACATGTACATGTTGCATGTACAGTTAAAGTAGCAAGATCTCCTAACACAAGGACAAAAGAATATAAGACTCTTTCATGGTCTTCTATGAAAGATACATCGGTTCCACCCGAGGGGTCTCAAAATCATGTAAAACCCGAGGCTTGCCGAGGGTTTTGCAAAATTTTGAGACCCCGAGGGTGGAACCGATGTATCTTTCATAGAAGAACATGAAAGAGTATTTTTCTCTCATATCTAAGGGTCAAAACAAAACAGAAAGAAAAGGGACGAAATCTGAAAAAAATGTCAAGTTGATCTAATCACAAAAATTTTGCGATATTCAAATTCAGCGACCCCGAAAATGGTTTATTCTATAAGACTAAACTACGAATATTAGGCTTTTCAAAATAAAACGCAAAAGTACATTTAAAAACGATCTTAAAATCGAAGTTTTATGGCGACGTCGCCGCTAGCTTGTTTGTTTTGCGGGCTGAAATCATGACGTCATAATAGCGTAAACAATCGAAACAATAGCGTCACGTGATATGTGATACAGCTGTCACGTGATATGTGATACAGAAGTAGCTCACATAGCTGTATTTCATGGGCCTACACTGTAACACATACGCGGATATGAGAGAATCTATGTATAATTTCAAACTTCTCTTTGCCTGAAATCTTTACAACATAAAAATATCCAGAAAGAAAGTATGTCACCTGATAAATGTAAATATTTGACCTTTATTATGTAACCTTGATATTATCCAACTTGACCTTGATGACACTCTCACGAATAAAAATGTCCAGACCTATCAAAAATTTCCATGACAGCTTATACCATATAAAGTGCAGTACTTTTGGACATAAGTCTTACCTTTTTAGTATGTTTCATCTTATTTGGGGCGGTCCTTGTGACCTGGTTCTGTATTTCACGTACTTGTTGTCGCAGAACGTATAACTGACGTGCGGCCCTAGTCTGCTGTTCCTCTGATCGTGCTTTCCGTCTCTCCTCCCTCTCCTCCTCAGGGAGATAACCTTTCTTGTGAGCCTTCATGGGCTGTAGAAAGTCTGTGTTTTGTTCTGAAGAGACAGGCTACTACATGTAGTAAGATTTTACCAATGTAAAAGTAACTTATGGTAAATGACGGGAACTTCAAATTTTCTTTATCCTTTAATTGAAATGGAATTTTATTTCTTGATGTGCACATAGTAGGTTTCCAAGTTTTCATCTGATATTGATGACTTTATTCATTATAAGGATCAATAGGTCAAACAGCAATGCTACATGTACGATACGTATACTTCAAATATTTGTTGGCATACTAGTAGCTGACATCAAATCCATCAGCACCTTTCTATTCTGATAAGTATCCATAAAAGAATGTGATGGAACAATTGACATTTTAGCAAAAACATTTCAATCGTCATGCCCTTGCAACAATACATGGGGAAAGGTATATGGAAAGGTATGCAGTTTATATAGACATTTTACAATGTAGTCCTCCAAATTTACCAGTTCATCTTACACTTACCACTAATAACTCTCTGCTCTATGACTTGTATTTGCTGTAGATACGATTCCATTTCTCTCTGTAATCTCTCTATCTCTTTATCGGGCTGGTCCGTCGGTGCCGATTTCTTGATGGGATAAATCTTAAAGTCTGTGTCTCTACTGGGTGGGGATTGGGAAGAAACTTTTCAAGAATTGAAAAAAAAAATTACTGTACACATTTCTGAAAGCATCTTAAGCAGTACATGTATCATGTGTATATAAAACATGTACATATACATCATCAATCTTTTTATATTCATCATTAAAACAGAATGAAATTACATTGTACTGTTTCATTAAGTAAAAGGTTTAATGAATGCAAAGCTACATACATATTTTCACTTTTGTATTTTCTGATTGTATATTTAAGGCATTGTACATAATGAAACTACAGTTCGAGTATGAGACGAAGAACAAACTCAGAAGAAAGGAATGAAACCTGGGAATGTAGGATCCGGTACTCTCCCTCCAGCAAACCTCGGAATCCTAGGTGGCGTTTGTGTTTTCTCATTTTTCGGCTGCCTGTTCCTGTCATGTTCCTTCACCATCAAAATCCTTTTCTCCCGTTTTGGGTCGCGAGAACGCCTCTGCATCTTATCCCAGTAATCTTTTCCTGGTATATATCTAGATTTAGCTCCCTTTGGCGACGGTGACCTACTTCTGGGTCGGGATTTTGATATACTCTCCTCTTCTCTTTTTTTCTTCATATCTCGTTGAGCAAGCTTCATAGCTAGTGCTAGACGATCCTCAGATAATGCATTGAACTTCATCCCTGTGACAAGATTTAAGTAAGTTAAGTATTAGCCAGACTTAGTTTAGAAAATTTCTGTACATAGGAATTTCACATAAAAGAATTATGTATGATAAAAGACTATTCAACCTCCACATTTTTCATCAATCATCAATGTCATTTTCTTTGAAGAGAAAAGCCTCTAGCTGGTTTATTCATCATTTTCAGGGCATTGACAGTAATTACCAGTAAGAGACATAGCAGGGTTTTTTTTTATTTTGGGGAAGGTGCCTGTGCCTGTCCCATTTGGGAAAATTTGCGACATTTTGCTAAAATTGGGAAAAGTTTTGTACAAATTCTCACCAAAGTATAACCTTAAAGTATCATTTATTAACACTGATAATCCATTGCTTTGCTTGAACTGAACATGGGATGAATAAACAAGAGCCCCAGGGGGCACAACGCTCACCTGATACCCATGCACGCTCTAATTGACATACTGCTATTGAATACTGATAGTGCCAGTACCGGGATTTTAGCCCACAACCTTTCTAAAAAGATTTTTGCCGGATGCAGAGAAGTTTTTTTTTTTCGACAACCTTTAAAAGTACAAACAAGAAAAAATAGTCACATTTCAAAACAATAACTTTTTTTAAGTCATATGCCCAACTAGTATAGTTCAATTATGCAACATCAAAAATAAAATCATATTGTAAAATCCCACTTTAATGCGCAGCAGAAAAAGAATAAAACAATGAAATGATTTCATAAATTAAGTTTATTTAAAACTGAACGACCATACCTTTCATTATTGATAGCTAGCATGCCAGAAATTATAAAGCCTGACAGGCTGTGTTTGTGAAACGAGAATGCCCCCGGCGGCATCTTTGTTAGTATAAACGCCATTTTCTGTTAAGTATGTGAGAGGTCAGGGTCAGCGTAATATTGGTATCTATGGAAATATCTTGTCACAAGGAATACACATGTAAAATATGAAAGCCCTATCACTAACCAATCAAAAGTTATGCGCAATGTTTAAGTTTTTGAAAAGTATGTCAAAGGTCAAGGTTATGGTCACGAAGTCAAAATTTTGGTATCAATGGAAAGGTATTGTCACAAGGAATACACATGTGAAATATGAAACCTGTATCACCAGCTTCCATTCAAAAGTTATGCCCAATGTTAAAGTTTTTCGGAAAACAGACAGACAAACAGACAGACGGACAGGCCAAAAACTATATGCTCCCGAATCTTTTATTCCAGGGGCATAAAAAACAAAGATTTTTCGGTTTTGCCTTTATTCATATTAAAGTATACTGAAATCTAAGAATGCTTTTGAATAGTATTGATTTCATCTCAAATACATGAAACGTACAGTTAAAATCGTTTTAATCCAATATTTATCAATACAAGTGAATTGTGCAGAAATTGGGCCAATTTGTTTTCCAAAAAGCAGTGTACGGTGTATCAAACCTCATGATCCAGAGGAAGAGATTACTCATTCGACGTTTCTTCAAGAAATCAGTCCGCAAATTACTTCATCTAAGAGAGTCTAAGACAGAGGAAATTCGAGCAAACTTTATACATGATAACAAGTATAATGCACGCTAAATAAAAATCTATTCCGTTTGCACTGTATCTCCTGAAATGTATCGCAGTACTAAAGGGTTGTGGAGGAATTAAACGGATCAAATCTAAAGTACAGCGACTTTGTTTACAGTTACAGTTATAGGTCAGAGACCACTAAAAGGCCGGCTCTGATTGGAGAAAAACCTGTAGGGTGAGGGGGCCTGTTATTTTAAATGTGACAGAAGATGTGATTGGCTATCAATTCTATTTTCTTTTGGTATATTGTTTGAATATGATATATATAGGTAAAAAATAAGTGCAATTAAAATGTCGATACCCGGATATTTCCCTAGCTCCCGATCTGCTAATGGGGACGGGCGCGGGAAAATTTGAAAATTCTCTGCGGGGTACCTTGTGACGCAAATAGTGCGAAAAAGAGCAGGTCATGCTATATTTTTTAATTTAGTTTCGTATAAAGCTTGAATCAATGAACAAATCGGTATATAACATGCATGGCCAGCAATGTTAGTATAGACCTTATAAGGCATTTCGTTAACATTACGGCCTATGGAAAATGATTTGGTTGTCTCTGACCTAGAAGGTGTAACTACAGTTAATCATTTTAGCAGGGAATCCCTTCCCTTTTGACTGGTGAACCGGGCTGAATAAAAGGTGTCACCTCATTGGTCATAACTATTGAAAATTTAAAAATAGCACATTAAATCAATGTATGATTCCCTGCTGTCTGTAGAAATTGAGTTTTGAACATGATTTTGCCTTTTATGTAATCAATAGATCGATTTGAAAATATATAAAAATTAGCAAATTTTCAATTCGGAAGGAGGGGTCATTAAACAAGTGAATTTTGCAGAAAAGGTATGCAGACCCCCTTTTTCTTTCGTTTTTATGCGTGCCAAAGATGACTTGGCCAAAAATATTCCTTAAAAATCTAAAAGTGGACATCTTGACAAAATTCTTTCACTTGTAGGGTACCATGCATGAGTACCTCATATCTACAAAATGTCATGACAATCTGAAGAGTGGTTATAGAAAAGAAGCAGAAAATGTATGAAAATCACCCCCCCCCCCTTCCTTTTTACATAAGAAAAAAATTCATAAAAAATCAAAAAAATAAAATTTAAGCCTAAAATACATATCAAAGCATTAATTAAGTTAAATATGATAAATATGCAGTAAATGAGCATGCAAAATCATACACTTATTGAGTTATTTAAAGAAATAGTGCAAAAATGTGCATTTCTGACTAAGTCCGAAAAGACGTCAAAAACGCGTCAAAAATTTGACTTCGAAGTAGGGCTGGGACGATACTCCGATTCATCGATGCATTGCGATATTTTATTTCGTGATCCAAGTATCGATACACCCCGACGATACCTAAGTTAAAATTAACATAAAAATGCGTGTTTGAATTTTCACAACTTTCATTTAAGAACTCAAGTTTAAATCCAACTTTCTTCAGTTTACATATAGATATAAACTGTACAGTGATTGGGTCAGGGAAGGCCACGCACCCTGGGACATAGTTCCATTCCGATCAAAAATGGCCCATGAAATTGACAACTCGCTGCGCCCTGGTGCGCATTATGTTTGGTTTTCAAATCTATCTGAAAGTTCTGTACTCATATTTACGTTGTAACATAGATCTACACCAGTAGCAGTAACGTCAGGATCACAGCTTACTGTACATGGCCAGTCAGAAGCACAAAATTCTTCTGTTCATTGACAATTGCTCCGCTCACCCGAAAGGTTCTTTGCTTCATATTAATGATACAATATACATGTAGATTTTTTCTCCGACATTCTTTTTTATCCTCGTTCTGCGCCTAAAGTCCCTGTCACACTGTCGCGAGTTTGAGCTACGAGTTGTGGCGAGTTACAACTCGCCTCAACTTGTCATTTGTCGCATGGAACTCGTACAGGTGTCTTCACATGTTGAAGAAATGTCGCCTCATGTCGCCAGAACTCGGCATGAGGCGGCGAGAATTTTAAACGGTTTAAAATTGTCGTGCGAGTTTTCATGTCGTGCGCATGTCGAGGAGATCACGAACAGAGGTTGAACAGATGTCGCATAAACTCGTACAGGCATCGTGTGCATGTCTCCACTTCTCGTCGCTTCTCGCCATGAATCAAACTCGTGCGAGAAGGGCCAAGTTTATATACGAGTTAAAACGACATGAGTACGATGTCTGCACGACATCATGTGAGTTGTACCGACCTCTTCTCGACATCTGCACGACTTTATACGAGTTCTTCTCGACACTGTCTCGACATTTTCTCGAGTTATGCCGAGTTGAGTACTTAAATCCAGTCTTCCTCTGCAGCATGCATACATGCTTTCACTTTCATAGTATAGCAATGATAGACGACAGAAATAAAAAGAGGCCCAGGTGGGCTACATGTTCAAGGCGTACACGAACTAAATGGACATACTTACTCCAGAAAAATGCAATTAATCATGATAAGTTTGTCCATATAACCTCTTACATCATTTTGTCCTAATAAATAATAAAAAACAAAAACAAAAACAAGGAAACAGTCCCATGTTTCATCTATGGCAGATTTATCTTCAAGTTGGTATAAGACATTGAGCACCTACTACCCGTATACGATCTTGTAAGTCCATTTAAAAAAAAAAGATTGAAACGATAAAATCAATTATTATGTAATAATTTTTTTTAAGCTGACAGGATTATAAAATAGGTAACTGTAGATACAAAAAGATTTTCTATTCATATTCTGCTTGTATTGAAAAAGATTATGGAAAAGAACAAATATGAGAACTCCCCCCCGCCTTCCTCAATTTTAGCATGTACATGATCAAATTCAAAAGAGTCCGTATCGGCTCCTGAATATAACAATTTGAATATGCACCCTGCACCCTTCTTGGACACTAAGAATTGTTACTTTTACTCTTGTTTGTGTGTGGTCATCTGACAGTGAGGAGGTTGTTTTACACCACAATTGTACGCTCTTCGAGACCTCTGGGTAATCGGAAAAGTGGGAGGGTTGTGCGCACGTAATCCAGGATAATCACACCTTCTGCCAATTCCGTAGCAGATGGCCGTCCTAAGTCGGTACCGGTACCGGTCTCGTTGGTTTATGTTTAGTCCCTTGTGTTTGATGTTTCTGTGTTGTGTGTTGACGTTCCTTGTACCTTATGCGTCTCTTTCTGTGCTTGTCTGTTTTGTGTTTTTGCATTGGGTGTTTTTGGTTTTTGCTGTGGGTGCTGCAACCTGGTGTTGTTGGAGATCCCCTCCTTTGTTTTACTAATAAATCCTTTCTGCGATTGTAGAAGATATTTTTCAACAGATTTTGCACCGTCCAGAAGAAGATAATTAAGAAATAAAGATATATCTTGTTATATACATTTTCTTGAAGCTTGAACAGACCAATATATTCAAATTTTTCAGCAGTCTCGAGGAAGAAAACGCGAGTCGATACACGCCAATCATACAAAAGGAAGACATCTTGTCGACGGTCGAAATGCTACAATAATGACAATAACAATCTTTGTCAAGGGCTTAAGATCGGTGAGCAAAAAAAGACTTAAACTCAAATTTATACCAAATTCATAATGTGTTGACATAACTCTTATACTTCTCGTACTCAGCTCGTCATTACTCGTACTTATCTCGTGCTTAACTCGTAGGCATGTCGCCACATCTTGTATAAACTCGTACGAAACTCGTACTTGACTCGTATCTTTACGTACCAAACTCTTCGTTTGTCGAGAAGATGTCGTGTACAAATCGTAGAGTGTCGCCAAGTGTCGTACTGTTCTCGTAGAGATCTCGAGCAAATGTCGAGCTCATGTCGTAATCACAAAAAATCAAGACTAACTCGGGGAAACTTCGGCGAGTTATAACTCGCCAGCACTCGTACAAAACTCGTAGCTCCAATTCGCCACAGTGTGACAGGGGCTTAAGATTTAAATCTCCAACGTCCACTTACGTATCTTCTCGACGTAAAGATACTTGTGTATGCGTTCGTCCGTAAAATTATCATGGTCAGTCAAGGAGTTCAGATTGAAGTAATAAAATGTCAGAAATGTCAATTGCAATCAACCCCCTTCCCTAATTTCAACAAGCTGTCCATACTTGGACACGAGAAATACAGGATAGGTGGTTGAAAGTTTTATCTTGGCTGTTCTGTAATACATGCACTGTAACTTATTCATTGGAAATGGTAAAAATTTGGGAATATCTGATGTATTATACATACATTGTATGAGAAGCTTTTCGAAAATTGATCATCTTTGGAATAGCCCATTGGTTTTGAGAATGGCCCATTGAAGTCCAAGTGGAAGGGGCCATAATTCCATTGAGAAAGTTTGCCTTCCCAATCACTGTGAACATGACAAAATTATTTAGAACCACTAGCACTGATTTTTAGTATGATTTTTCCAATGACTTCTTACTGTTATTTTAAATGATTTTGTTTTTCAATTCTTCTAGTCAAATAACAAACTGTTACTTACTTTTTCATCTTTATTCTAGACGGAAAGCTAGAAAGCTAGTGTTGAATAAATATAACAAGTTGAATGAAAAAAAACTACTTATATAATGAATATAAATACTATCAAATAGCTTTTTTGAGAAGGATTTATTAATTAACTTAGTATCCGATACGTATCGTATCGGATATCAGGTATCGCGATACGTATCGGATCGGCTGGATGCAGTATCGTCCCAGCCCTACTTCGAAGTGGAACCAAAAATAACAACACTTCTTAAGACATCTCTCTAGATCATCCTGATGCTTTCGGTTTGTCGATACATGCTTCGGTTCTGAAGAAGAAGTTTGTCATAGGAGGGTACCCCCCATGACCTACTATTGGCTGTGGTGGCGCCACCTGTTGACGGATCCGGACGAAAAACAACAACACTTGTAGGGGACCATGAGTACTTCATACCTACCAAGTTTCATCAAAATCCCTTCAGCCATTCTGGAGAAGAAGTTTAAAATGTGAAAAGTTTACGACGACGACGCCGGACGCCGGACGCCAGACGCAACACTATGACAATAGCTCACTTGAGCCTTTGGCTCAGGTGAGCTAAAAAGGGAAAAAAAATTTTGTCGGGATCCCGTCGGGGTTTGAAGCCAATCCCCATGGGTCCATTGGGCATGGAAAACATACATTATACCTATGTACAATCTTAAAAAATATTCCTTAAAAATCTAAAAGTGATTATCTTGACAAAATTCTTTCACTTGTAGGGTACCATGCATGAGTACCTCATATCTACAAAATGTCATGACAATCTGAAGAGTGGTTATAGAAAAGAAGCAGAAAATGTATGAAAATCACCCCCCCCTTCCTTTTTACATAAGAAAAAATTCATAAAAAATCAAAAAAATAAAATTTAAGCCTAAAATACATATCAAAGCATTAAGTAAGTTAAATATGATAAATATGCAGTAAATGATTGTGCAAAATCATACGCTTATTGAGTTATTTAAAGAAATAGTGCAAAAATGTGCATTTCTGACTAAGTCCGAAAAGACGTCAAAAACGCGTCAAAAATTTGACTTCGAAGTGGAACCAAAAATAACAACACTTCTTAAGACATCTCTCTGGATCATCCTGATGCTTTCGGTTTGTCGATACATGCTTCGGTTCTGAAGAAGAAGTTTGTCATAGGAGGGTACCCCCCATGACCTACTATTGGCTGTGGTGGCGCCACCTGTTGACGGATCCGGACGAAAAACAACAACACTTGTAGGGGACCATGAGTACTTCATACCTACCAAGTTTCATCAAAATCCCTTCAGCCATTCTGGAGAAGAAGTTTAAAATGTGAAAAGTTTACGACGACGACGGACGACGGACGCCAGATGCAACACTATGACAATAGCTCACTTGAGCCTTTTAGCTCACTTGAGCCTTTGGCTCAGGTGAGCTAAAAAGGGAAAAAAAATTTTGTCGGGATCCCGTCGGGGTTTGAAGCCAATCCCCATGGGTCCATTGGGCATGGAAAACATACATTATACCTATGTACAATCTTAAAAAATATTCCTTAAAAATCTAAAAGTGGATATCTTGACAAAATTCTTTCACTTGTAGGGTACCATGCATGAGTACCTCATATCTACAAAATGTCATGACAATCTGAAGAGTGGTTATAGAAAAGAAGCAGAAAATGTATGAAAATCACCCCCCCCCCCTTCCTTTTTACATAAGAAAAAAATTCATAAAAAATCAAAAAAATAAAATTTAAGCCTAAAATACATATCAAAGCATTAAGTAAGTTAAATATGATAAATATGCAGTAAATGAGTGTGCAAAATCATACACTTATTGAGTTATTTAAAGAAATAGTGCAAAAATGTGCATTTCTGACTAAGTCCGAAAAGACGTCAAAAGCGCGTCAAAAATTTGACTTCGAAGTGGAACCAAAAATAACAACACTTCTTAAGACATCTCTCTAGATCATCCTTATGCTTTCGGTTTGTCGATACATGCTTCGGTTCTGAAGAAGAAGTTTGTCATAGGAGGGTACCCCCCATGACCTACTATTGGCTGTGGTGGCACCACCTGTTGACGGATCCGGACGAAAAACAACAACACTTGTAGGGGACCATGAGTACTTCATAACTACCAAGTTTCATCAAAATCCCTTCAGCCATTCTGGAGAAGAAGTTTAAAATGTGAAAAGTTTACGACGACGACAACGACGCCGGACGCCGGACGACAGACGCAACACTATGACAATAGCTCACTTGAGCCTTTGGCTCAGGTGAGCTAAAAACTTTAAAAAATGCACTTAGAAATAGGACATTTTGTGCTGACTTTCAGCTTTTGGGTCTTACTTTCTCAGGTGATTTTTTCATAATTCCTCTTTGGGAATTTCAGGGTGATTTTTTGGGAAAAATAGAGGAAATTTGGCATTGGGAAAAGAAAAAAAAAAGAAAAGAAAAAAAAGGAAAAAAAAAAACCCTGCATAGTGTCATTAAAAAGGATGTTTTCCACCTTTTTGCTCTTAAATCAGACAAAAATTTGCTAAATTTCATGCATTTTGTTTTCAAAGTATATGAGATATACATGTATAGTCGTCAATTCAATGTTTTCATGGGACTTCTAGAAATCAGAATTTTGAGGACCATGAAAGAACCTTCGCACACATGCATTGTACTGTAGTCCATCCAACTAACCATGCTACTATGTCAAAGGTACTGTATAGTTTACATATTTTATTGCTAACAACAGCAATTTTGTAACCATGACAGTGCAATCAAAGTGCAGAAAACGGCCAAAATTGTATGAAAAATACAAATCAAATTCAAAAATATGATAAGGTGTTCTGTACCCCTACCTGATGGGTTTATATCTGAAATGTCACTATCAAAGCTTTGCTGTATAACGGATCTATTAGTATGGTAGTTTGTGGGTAGACCCTGTCCTCTGTCAATCACGATAGGCCCCGGCCGATGATGTCGATAGGCCAGATTGTGTGGATTGGATGAGACTCCCACCTTAAATTCTAGCTGATTACCTTGGTATGCCATTCTTCTATTGAGAAATGCAAACTCTGCAAATAAAACTGAACTTATTACAATGTAATCCACTGTACCAAATGGCGAATGAAATACCGGTATAGTGTAAGCAGATACATTTGTATCAAGGATAAATGCTTTGATTGTTCTCCAGACAATCATTAAAGAAGATAGTGAAATTGTACGGGGGAAAGTTGGCTGATCGTCATCAATTTGGCATAAAGGGAAGTAACTCCTGTTGCTGACACCCGGTAAAAATTTCTCTTTGGATGTAGGTTACTAGTGTCGGTAAATAATTACAAATTATCTAGATATGTCATATAAATAAACCATTTTAATACACTTAACATGTACATTTAATAGATACAACAATTTGATTTTATTGATTTGTTCATCCCAGACATCTTTTTGCCTAGCCATATTACTTTGAGACCTCATTATAATTATGGACATGGTTAAAACCGAAAGTGAATACCGTCAAGAGGACGCAAGGTGAGTTAAGTTTAGCTTTGTCAATTTTTTGTCAAATTTTTTAGTTTTGACAAATGTGGTACTGTTAATTATTATCATGCAACAAAACATCCTGCCCCTAATGCTGGACTCGTCCTCGTGTTAATCAAAATAAGATTTTTCTCACCACAAGCACAATCAAATTACATCATCCATGATATAATTCGGAGCAGTATGAAGTCATTTGGTTGCTGGTGTGCAAAATCTTCATATTAAAATGTTCATTCCTTCTTTTAATTCACTATTAAAGTAAATCGGTAAATTAGGGTTTGAAACTTTGAGAAGGTCATTCATCAATGATTTCTTAACAGGGTCTTTTCTGAATTTGGGGGATGGGGGTCAGGGCCCATACATGGTTAAAAAAGCGTGTGCACAACCCAAAAGAGGAATTTCTATCAAAACTCTATTATGTGTAGATAGCATTGACCGTAGTATGGCTGTTATAACAAACAGACTACTGAGGTATTAGAACAACCCTATTTTACTATACTGTTAGATCTACGTTTAAACCGTTCATTGAATGATACACAGATTAAAAAAATTGTTTGTTAAAGAAAAATTAGATTATATGGGGAGAAATTTTTCTGACAGGAGGAGAAAATATATACTCTAGAGAGAGGAATGGGGCCGAATATCACCAATTTTATTTTATTTGGAAAAAGAAAAAATACTGCTTTAACTTAAATAATTCTAGTAGTCTTCTTCTTATTATAGACGTTAGATTCTAAATAAATAGTTATTTCCATGCATTTGTGTGACATCAAGCCCATATAAGAATAACTATAACAATGTAAATTTAATTCATATCTTTGTGCAACTGCTTAAATGAATTGTAGTAGTTTTCTTCTTGTTACAGACGTTAGATTCTAAATATATAGTAATTTCCGTGCATTATGCTCTATGATAAAACTTGAGTTTATTCTCCAACTAATTTCGAAACTCCTTGGTACTTATCTCTGACACAACATTGGTGTGACATCAAGCCGACATTGAGGATAACTTACACAATGTAAATTATATCTTTGTGCAACCGATAGTACACTCTTACATTTGTGCAACCAAAATTTAACACTCACAGTGAAAGAAAACAGTTTTAGATTGGGAGTTTACAATCTTAATTTTAGCATGATGTTGCCAATGTTTAATACTGAGCCTATGGTAAACGTCAAAGACGACATGCTAAAATTAACATAAAAATATCCCCATCTAAAACTAGATCTATTTCCTTTCACTGTGAGTGCATGTACAGAAATAGTGCTTGCACTGTTAGGTATCCGAAATCGAGATTAATCACCCCATATGAATTATAAGTGGAAAATATTCTGACTAATGGTCTGGGATTAATCTAGCTCTGCGTCTCTGCATGACGCATTAAAATCGCCCAGGACCCATTGATTTCCGATCACTACTTCCAAACGTACGCACTGTTCACTTTCGTATAATGCATCCGCTTTGGTTTATGTTTACATAAAACTTTCAAAGTCAAGAAAGTGTATTAGCTGTATATCATGTAAAGGTCTCCTATTGATATTTTGACCTCTCTTTTAGACCGAACAGAAGGTTGACCATTTCATGGTATTGTATTAGTAATCGTTGAAGAGCAAACTTGTTTTATCTTATACAATAATATTACACAGTGATGAGGTCAAAGCATTAACCGAACAATTTTGAATTTTGTTACTTTAAGTTGAGACATGAAACTTGGAACAAATATGGTTAGCATATGTCTCAAATATTTATCAAAATATTCATTGGACTTTCATAATCTTTTATGTCGATCTTTTTACCACAAGATTTACTCAGTTTCACAACTTTGCTAAAGCATTAACCGAACGATCAAGCATTCAGATATGTTTTATTGATCAATTTTCAATTCTATGTTGAAAATCTGAAGTAACATCTTTTCCAAATACTGAATTGTAGAAAGTTAAGGAAAATTCCCTCAAGTATAGTTCGATCTTACTGAAAGTTTTAAGAGGGTACCCTTTCCCGACCACAATAATCTGAAACTATCATTGCTTAATAAATCACCAAAAAATATTCATCTAGTCAACCTATTGGACAAATGTTGACACTTATGTTGATTTCTAGTGAAACTTTATAAGTTTCCATAATTTTATGCAATTTCGTTATTCAGATACCCTCTACACCGTAATCATTTGGTTACTGCTTTGACACAGCTAATCTGTGGAGGAAATATAATTTAAAAACAACAGACCTGCCTACCCGTTTTTTATGAGAAGTGTAAAATGTTACATTGAAATCGTAGAGCATATTTGAAGATCAAAAATCGTAAAAAATTACGTCCATAAAGTCTGAAACAAGTTCGAACAAGTTTGGAAACCGGTTGTGATGAAACTTTATAAAACTTCCATGTCCGATACAAACCTTATTTTCCCCTTAATTCTACTATGAATGAACAGAAGATAGTTATGTCATTTAAAGGAAATGTTCATCATTTGGAAGACATCAAGGATGCCTAGTTTTTTCAGCTGTCAAATCTGGAGGTATAATATATATAGACTTTCCGATACAGTAACCAGCATATATAACCAGGCACTACGCATGCGCAATATAGGCTATTTTTGTTCGGGCTCAGATCTACTTTCGATTTTAATTCCATACACATGCATGACATAGCAGTTAAAAGTTTGGGCAAGCAAAGCTCAAGGTTTCTGTTTGTGCCACTTTAGTGTTTGAGTTCATGTTTTTGTTTGAGAAAGGAAGAGACAAGATTTATTTAAAGTCGGTATATTGTATGCATAGTTTAACAGTACAACACAATTAAGCTCTACTGTCCTGTTCACTAATTCCAGAGCACCCTGTTTTGGCAATTTATTCTGTCGTCTGAATAATTTTCCTATTAATTATTGTTTCCGAGAATTGACCTCCTTTAGTCATAACTGGCAATTAACTTCAACTTACCCTATCTGCTGTCTTCAAACCGCAATATGAAAAATAAAATGTCTACGGGAAATTCCCATGTTAATTTCAAGCCGCCACCATATTGTTCTCCTTGTCAACAATAGTAAACAGTGACGTCAAAGCCTCCGACGTCACACATTTTCAGCGATTTTACTATAGAAAATCCCCATAGACTTTTTATTTTCCGTCCTATTTTTAACTTAACTGACGTACAGCCAAAACAATTGGTATTTTCTGTTACGACTAAAGGAGTACTATAAAACCGATATATTTTTGGAAGATGACATTATCATATTTTAGAGAAAATTGGGAAAACAGGGTGCTCTGGAATTAGTGAACAGGACAGTAGGGAGCTTTTGACCGACGATCAAAGGATCAAGAAATGAAGAAGGTAACGCGCCGCTGACACAGGCACCAGATTCCTAGAAAAAATAAAACCCCATCTGTTAAACTCCTTAGATAATCTCTCCTAAACAACATACATAAGCAGCTCTCATATATAAACACCATCCCAGTCTCTACCCTCTACTGTCCTTGCAGCTCACTTCAGAAATCAGAAAATTGAAGTTTTCTCTACTTTGTAGTCAATTTATGCAATGATTTTCATGATGCAAAAATTTATATAGGGGGATAGGTATCGAACTCTCATATCTAAGGGTGTATGATATATGTCTGTCAACCAATACTAGATCATCGGGGTCTATACATATATCACCAGGGTCTATGCATACATCACCAGCGTCTATACACAAATCACCAGGGTCTATACATACATCACCAGGGTCTATACAAACATCACCAGGGTCTATACATAGATCGCAAGGGTCTAAACATATATCACCAGGGTCTATACACACATCAAGAGGGTCTATACATACATCACAAGGGTTAATATACACATCACTAGGGTCTATACACACATCACCAGAGTCTATACACACATCACCAGGGTCTATACATATATCACAAAGGTCTGTACACACATCACCAGGGTCTATACATATATCACCAGGATAAGTACATACATCACCAGGGTCTAAAACATATATATCATGGTCTAAACATACATCACCAGAGTTTATATACACATCACCAGGGTCTATACATACATCATCAGGGTCTATATATATATCACCAGGGTCTAGACATACATCACCAGGGTCTAAACATAGATCACCAGGGTCTACACACACATCACCAGGGTCTATATATACATCACCAGGGTGTATATACACACTGATATGTATATACACACATTGTTTTGGTATATACACACATTGTTTTGGTATATACACGCATCATTCAGGGTTTTTACATACATCATCAGGGTCTAAACATACATCACCAGTCTATACACACATCAACAGGGTCTATATACACATCACATGGGTCTGAACATACATCACCAGGTTCTATACATACATCATCAGGGTCTGTACATAGATCACCAGGGTCTATACATTATCACCAGGGTCTATACACACATCATCAGGATCTATACATACATCACCAGGGTGTATATACACATCACTAGGGTCTATACTAACATCACAAAGGTCTCTACACACATCACCAGCGTCTATACATAAATCACCAGGGTCTATACACACATCATCAGAGTCTATACATACATCACCAGGGCCTATACATATATCACCAGGGTCTATACACACATCACCAGGGTCTATACACACATCACCAGGGTCTATACATACATCACCAGGGTCTATACACACATCACCAGGGTCTATACATACATCACCGGGGTCTATACATATATCACCAAGGTCTGTACACACATCACCAGGGTCTATACATATATCACCAGGATAAGTACATACATCACCAGGGTCTAAAACATATATATCATGGTCTAAACATACATCACCAGAGTTTATATACACATCACCAGGGTTTATACATACATCATCAGGGTCTATATTTATATCACCAGGGTCTAGACATACATCACCAGGGTCTATACACACATCACCAGGGTCTATATATACATCACCAGGGTGTATATACACATCGATATGTATATACACACATTGTTATGGTATATACACGCATCATTCAGGGTATTTACATACATCATCAGGGTCTGAACATACATCACCAGGGTCTATACATACATCACCAGGGTCTATACATACATCACCAGGGTCTATACATATATCACAAAGGTCTGTACACACATCACCAGGGTCTATACATATATCACCAGGATAAGTACTTACATCACCAGGGTCTAAAACATATATATCATGGTCTAAACATACATCACCAGAGTTTATATACACATCACCAGGGTCTATACATTCATCATCAGGGTCTGTATATATATCACCAGGGTCTAGACATACATCACCAGGGTCTATACATAGATCACCAGGGTCTACACACACATCACCAGGGTCTATATCTACATCACCAGGGTGTATATACACATCGATATGTATATACACACATTGTTATGGTATATACACGCATCATTCAGGGTTTTTACATACATCATCAGGGTCTAAGCATACATCACCAGTCTATACACACATAAAAAGGGTCTATATACACATCACATGGGTCTGAACATACATCACCAGGGTCTATACATACATCATCAGGGTCTGTACATAGATCACCAGGGTCTATACATATATCATCAGGATCTATACATACATCACCAGGGTGTATATAATACACATCACTAGGGTCTATACTAACATCACAAAGGTCTCTACACACATCACCAGCGTCTATACATAAATCACCAGGGTCTATACACACATCACCAGGGTCTATACATAATCACCAGGGCCTATAGATAGATCACCAGGGTCTATACACACATCACCAGGGTCTATACATACATCACCAGGGTCTAAACTTGCATCACCAGGGTCTATATACACATCACATTCTGCACATACATCACCAGGGTCTATACATACATCATCAGGGTCTAAACATATATCACCAGGGTCTAGACATACATCACCAGGGTCTATACATACATTACCAGGGCCTATACATATATCACCAGGGTCGAAACACACATCACCAGGGTCTATACATACATCAACAGGGTTTATAAACACATCATCAGGGTCTATACACACATTACCAGGGCCTATACACACATCATCAGGGTCTATACACACATCACCAGGGTCTATACATAGATCACCAGGGTCTATACATATATCACCAGGGTCTATGCACACATCACCAGGGTCTATACATACATCACCATGGTCTATACACACATCACCAGGGTCTATACATAGATCACCAGGGTCTATACATATATCACCAGGGTCTATACACACATCACCAGGTTCTCTACATAGATCACCAGGGTCTATACATATATAACCAGGGTCTATACACACATCACCAGGGTCTATACATAAATCACCAGGGTCTAAACATATATCACCAGGGTCTATACATACACCACCAGGGTCTATACATATATCACCAGGGTCTATATATATCACCAGGGTCTATACACGTCATCAGGAGGTATACATATATCAGCAGGGTCTCTACATATATTTCCAGCATCTATACATACATCACAAAGGTTCATACAAAAATCACCATGGATTATACATACATCACCAGGGTCTATACACACATCACCAGGGTCTATACAAAGATCACCAGGGTCTTTACACACATACATCACCAGTGTCTATACACACATCACCAGGGTCTATACATACATCACCAGGGTCTTAACATATGTCACCAGGGTCAGTACATACATCACTAGGGTCTATACATACATCACCAGAGTCTATACTCACATCACCAGGGTCTATATACACATCATCAGGGTCTATACATATTTCACCAGGGTCAAGACATACATCACCAGGGTCTATACATACATTACCAGGGCCTAAACATATATCACCAGGGTCTAAACACACATCACCAGGGTCTATACACACATCACCAGGGTCTATACACATATCATTAGGGTCTATACATACATCACCATGGTCTATACACACATCACCAGGGTCTATACAAACATCACCAGGGTCTATATATATATCACCAGGGTCTATACACACATCACCAGGTTCTCTACATAGATGACCAGGGTCTAAACATATATCACCAGGGTCTATACATACACCACCAGGGTCTAAACATATATCACCAGGGTCTATACATACACCACCAGGGTCTATACATATATCACCAGGGTCTATACATACACCACCAGGGTCTATACATACACCACCAGGGTCTATACATATATCACCAGGGTCTATATATATCACCAGGGTCTATACACGTCATCAGGAGGTATACATACGTATCAGCAGGGTCTCTACATATATTACCAGCATCTATACATACATCACAAAGGTTCATACATAAATCACTATGGATTATACATACATCACCAGGGTCTATACATACATCATCAGGGTCTATACATATTTCACCAGGGTCAAGACATACATCACCAGGGTCTATACATACATTACCAGGGCCTAAACATATATCACCAGGGTCTAAACACACATCACCAGGGTCTATACACACATCACCAGGGTCTATACACATATCATTAGGGTCTATACATACATCACCATGGTCTATACACACATCACCAGGGTCTATACAAACATCACCAGGGTCTATATATATATCACCAGGGTCTATACACACATCACCAGGTTCTCTACATAGATGACCAGGGTCTAAACATATATCACCAGGGTCTATACATACACCACCAGGGTCTATACATATATCACCAGGGTCTATATATATCACCAGGGTCTATACACGTCATCAAGAGGTATACATATATCAGCAGGGTCTCTACATATATTACCAGCATCTATACATACATCACAAAGGTTCATACATAAATCACCATGGATTATACATACATCACCAGGGTCTATACACACATCACCAGGGTTTATACAAAGATCACCAGGGTCTATACACACATACATCACCAGGGCCTATACACACATCACCAGGTTCTCTACATAGATCACCAGGGTGTATATACAAAACACCAGGGTCTATACACACATCACCAGGGTCAATACATAAATCACCAAGGTCTATACATACATCACCAGGGTCTATATATATATCACCAGGGTCATACACACATCACCAGGGTCTATACATACATCACCAGGGTCTAAACATATGTCACCAGGGTCAGTACATACATCACCAGGGTCTAAACATACATCACCAGAGTCTATACTCACATCACCAGGGTCTATATACACATCACATTCTGCACATACATCACCAGGGTCTATACATACATCATCAGGGTCTATACATATATCACCAGGGTCTATACACACATCACCAGGTTCTCTACATAGATGACCAGGGTCTAAACATATATCACCAGGGTCTATACATACACCACCAGGGTCTAAACATATATCACCAGGGTCTATACATACACCACCAGGGTCTATACATATATCACCAGGGTCTATACATACACCACCAGGGTCTATACATACACCACCAGGGTCTATACATATATCACCAGGGTCTATATATATCACCAGGGTCTATACACGTCATCAGGAGGTATACATACGTATCAGCAGGGTCTCTACATATATTACCAGCATCTATACATACATCACAAAGGTTCATACATAAATCACTATGGATTATACATACATCACCAGGGTCTATACATACATCATCAGGGTCTATACATATTTCACCAGGGTCAAGACATACATCACCAGGGTCTATACATACATTACCAGGGCCTAAACATATGTCACCAGGGTCTAAACACACATCACCAGGGTCTATACACACATCACCAGGGTCTATACACATATCATTAGGGTCTATACATACATCACCATGGTCTATACACACATCACCAGGGTCTATACAAACATCACCAGGGTCTATATATATCACCAGGGTCTATACACACATCACCAGGTTCTCTACATAGATGACCAGGGTCTAAACATATATCACCAGGGTCTATACATACACCACCAGGGTCTATACATATATCACCAGGGTCTATATATATCACCAGGGTCTATACACGTCATCAAGAGGTATACATATATCAGCAGGGTCTCTACATATATTACCAGCATCTATACATACATCACAAAGGTTCATACATAAATCACCATGGATTATACATACATCACCAGGGTCTATACACACATCACCAGGGTTTATACAAAGATCACCAGGGTCTATACACACATACATCACCAGGGCCTATACACACATCACCAGGTTCTCTACATAGATCACCAGGGTGTATATACAAAACACCAGGGTCTATACACACATCACCAGGGTCAATACATAAATCACCAAGGTCTATACATACATCACCAGGGTCTATATATATATCACCAGGGTCATACACACATCACCAGGGTCTATACATACATCACCAGGGTCTAAACATATGTCACCAGGGTCAGTACATACATCACCAGGGTCTAAACATACATCACCAGAGTCTATACTCACATCACCAGGGTCTATATACACATCACATTCTGCACATACATCACCAGGGTCTATACATACATCATCAGGGTCTATACATATTTCACCAGGGTCAAGACATACATCACCTGGGTCTATACATACATTACCAGGGCCTATACATATATCACCAGGGTCTAAACACACATCACCAGGGTCTATACATACATCACCAGGGTTTATATACACATCACCAGGGTCTATACACACATCACCAGGGTCTATACACATATCATTAGGGTCTATACATACATCACCATGGTCTATACACACATCACCAGGGTCTATACAAAGATCACCAGGGTCTATACATATATCACCAGGGTCTATACACACATCACCAGGTTCTCTACATACATCACCAGGGTCTATACACACATCACCAGGTTCTCTACATATATCACCAGGGTCTATACATACATCACCAGGGTCTATACACATATCACCAGGTTCTCTACATAGATCACCAGGGTCTTTACATATATAACCAGAGTCTATACACACATCACCAGAGTCTATACATAGATCACCAGGGTCTATACACGTCATCAGGAGGTATACATATATCAGCAAGGTCTCTACATATATTACCAGCATCTATACATACATCACAAAGGTTCATACATAAATCACCATCGATTATACATACATCACCAGGGTCTATACACACATCACCAGGTTCTCTACACATATCACCAGGGTCTATACACACATCAAGAGGGTCTATACATACATCACCAGGGTGTATATACACATCACTAGGGTCTATACACACATCACCAGGGTCTATACATACACCACCAGGGTCTATACATATATCACCAGGGTCTATATATATCACCAGGGTCTATACACGTCATCAGGAGGTATACATACGTATCAGCAGGGTCTCTACATATATTACCAGCATCTATACATACATCACAAAGGTTCATACATAAATCACTATGGATTATACATACATCACCAGGGTCTATACATACATCATCAGGGTCTATACATATTTCACCAGGGTCAAGACATACATCACCAGGGTCTATACATACATTACCAGGGCCTAAACATATATCACCAGGGTCTAAACACACATCACCAGGGTCTATACACACATCACCAGGGTCTATACACATATCATTAGGGTCTATACATACATCACCATGGTCTATACACACATCACCAGGGTCTATACAAACATCACCAGGGTCTATATATATATCACCAGGGTCTATACACACATCACCAGGTTCTCTACATAGATGACCAGGGTCTAAACATATATCACCAGGGTCTATACATACACCACCAGGGTCTATACATATATCACCAGGGTCTATATATATCACCAGGGTCTATACACGTCATCAAGAGGTATACATATATCAGCAGGGTCTCTACATATATTACCAGCATCTATACATACATCACAAAGGTTCATACATAAATCACCATGGATTATACATACATCACCAGGGTCTATACACACATCACCAGGGTTTATACAAAGATCACCAGGGTCTATACACACATACATCACCAGGGCCTATACACACATCACCAGGTTCTCTACATAGATCACCAGGGTGTATATACAAAACACCAGGGTCTATACACACATCACCAGGGTCAATACATAAATCACCAAGGTCTATACATACATCACCAGGGTCTATATATATATCACCAGGGTCATACACACATCACCAGGGTCTATACATACATCACCAGGGTCTAAACATATGTCACCAGGGTCAGTACATACATCACCAGGGTCTAAACATACATCACCAGAGTCTATACTCACATCACCAGGGTCTATATACACATCACATTCTGCACATACATCACCAGGGTCTATACATACATCATCAGGGTCTATACATATATCACCAGGGTCTATACACACATCACCAGGTTCTCTACATAGATGACCAGGGTCTAAACATATATCACCAGGGTCTATACATACACCACCAGGGTCTAAACATATATCACCAGGGTCTATACATACACCACCAGGGTCTTACATATATCACCAGGGTCTATACATACACCACCAGGGTCTATACATACACCACCAGGGTCTATACATATATCACCAGGGTCTATATATATCACCAGGGTCTATACACGTCATCAGGAGGTATACATACGTATCAGCAGGGTCTCTACATATATTACCAGCATCTATACATACATCACAAAGGTTCATACATAAATCACTATGGATTATACATACATCACCAGGGTCTATACATACATCATCAGGGTCTATACATATTTCACCAGGGTCAAGACATACATCACCAGGGTCTATACATACATTACCAGGGCCTAAACATATATCACCAGGGTCTAAACACACATCACCAGGGTCTATACACACATCACCAGGGTCTATACACATATCATTAGGGTCTATACATACATCACCATGGTCTATACACACATCACCAGGGTCTATACAAACATCACCAGGGTCTATATATATATCACCAGGGTCTATACACACATCACCAGGTTCTCTACATAGATGACCAGGGTCTAAACATATATCACCAGGGTCTATACATACACCACCAGGGTCTATACATATATCACCAGGGTCTATATATATCACCAGGGTCTATACACGTCATCAAGAGGTATACATATATCAGCAGGGTCTCTACATATATTACCAGCATCTATACATACATCACAAAGGTTCATACATAAATCACCATGGATTATACATACATCACCAGGGTCTATACACACATCACCAGGGTTTATACAAAGATCACCAGGGTCTATACACACATACATCACCAGGGCCTATACACACATCACCAGGTTCTCTACATAGATCACCAGGGTGTATATACAAAACACCAGGGTCTATACACACATCACCAGGGTCAATACATAAATCACCAAGGTCTATACATACATCACCAGGGTCTATATATATATCACCAGGGTCATACACACATCACCAGGGTCTATACATACATCACCAGGGTCTAAACATATGTCACCAGGGTCAGTACATACATCACCAGGGTCTAAACATACATCACCAGAGTCTATACTCACATCACCAGGGTCTATATACACATCACATTCTGCACATACATCACCAGGGTCTATACATACATCATCAGGGTCTATACATATTTCACCAGGGTCAAGACATACATCACCTGGGTCTATACATACATTACCAGGGCCTATACATATATCACCAGGGTCTAAACACACATCACCAGGGTCTATACATACATCACCAGGGTTTATATACACATCACCAGGGTCTATACACACATCACCAGGGTCTATACACATATCATTAGGGTCTATACATACATCACCATGGTCTATACACACATCACCAGGGTCTATACAAAGATCACCAGGGTCTATACATATATCACCAGGGTCTATACACATCACCAGGTTCTCTACATACATCACCAGGGTCTATACACACATCACCAGGTTCTCTACATATATCACCAGGGTCTATACATACATCACCAGGGTCTATACACATATCACCAGGTTCTCTACATAGATCACCAGGGTCTTTACATATATAACCAGAGTCTATACACACATCACCAGAGTCTATACATAGATCACCAGGGTCTATACACGTCATCAGGAGGTATACATATATCAGCAAGGTCTCTACATATATTACCAGCATCTATACATACATCACAAAGGTTCATACATAATCACCATCGATTATACATACATCACCAGGGTCTATACACACATCACCAGGTTCTCTACACATATCACCAGGGTCTATACACACATCAAGAGGGTCTATACATACATCACCAGGGTGTATATACACATCACTAGGGTCTATACACACATCACCAGGGTCTATACATACACCACCAGGGTCTATACATATATCACCAGGGTCTATATATATCACCAGGGTCTATACACGTCATCAGGAGGTATACATACGTATCAGCAGGGTCTCTACATATATTACCAGCATCTATACATACATCACAAAGGTTCATACATAAATCACTATGGATTATACATACATCACCAGGGTCTATACATACATCATCAGGGTCTATACATATTTCACCAGGGTCAAGACATACATCACCAGGGTCTATACATACATTACCAGGGCCTAAACATATATCACCAGGGTCTAAACACACATCACCAGGGTCTATACACACATCACCAGGGTCTATACACATATCATTAGGGTCTATACATACATCACCATGGTCTATACACACATCACCAGGGTCTATACAAACATCACCAGGGTCTATATATATATCACCAGGGTCTATACACACATCACCAGGTTCTCTACATAGATGACCAGGGTCTAAACATATATCACCAGGGTCTATACATACACCACCAGGGTCTATACATATATCACCAGGGTCTATATATATCACCAGGGTCTATACACGTCATCAAGAGGTATACATATATCAGCAGGGTCTCTACATATATTACCAGCATCTATACATACATCACAAAGGTTCATACATAAATCACCATGGATTATACATACATCACCAGGGTCTATACACACATCACCAGGGTTTATACAAAGATCACCAGGGTCTATACACACATACATCACCAGGGCCTATACACACATCACCAGGTTCTCTACATAGATCACCAGGGTGTATATACAAAACACCAGGGTCTATACACACATCACCAGGGTCAATACATAAATCACCAAGGTCTATACATACATCACCAGGGTCTATATATATATCACCAGGGTCATACACACATCACCAGGGTCTATACATACATCACCAGGGTCTAAACATATGTCACCAGGGTCAGTACATACATCACCAGGGTCTAAACATACATCACCAGAGTCTATACTCACATCACCAGGGTCTATATACACATCACATTCTGCACATACATCACCAGGGTCTATACATACATCATCAGGGTCTATACATATATCACCAGGGTCTATACACACATCACCAGGTTCTCTACATAGATGACCAGGGTCTAAATATATATCACCAGGGTCTATACATACACCACCAGGGTCTAAACATATATCACCAGGGTCTATACATACACCACCAGGGTCTTTACATATATCACCAGGGTCTATACATACACCACCAGGGTCTATACATACACCACCAGGGTCTATACATATATCACCAGGGTCTATATATATCACCAGGGTCTATACACGTCATCAGGAGGTATACATACGTATCAGCAGGGTCTCTACATATATTACCAGCATCTATACATACATCACAAAGGTTCATACATAAATCACTATGGATTATACATACATCACCAGGGTCTATACATACATCATCAGGGTCTATACATATTTCACCAGGGTCAAGACATACATCACCAGGGTCTATACATACATTACCAGGGCCTAAACATATATCACCAGGGTCTAAACACACATCACCAGGGTCTATACACACATCACCAGGGTCTATACACATATCATTAGGGTCTATACATACATCACCATGGTCTATACACACATCACCAGGGTCTATACAAACATCACCAGGGTCTATATATATATCACCAGGGTCTATACACACATCACCAGGTTCTCTACATAGATGACCAGGGTCTAAACATATATCACCAGGGTCTATACATACACCACCAGGGTCTATACATATATCACCAGGGTCTATATATATCACCAGGGTCTATACACGTCATCAAGAGGTATACATATATCAGCAGGGTCTCTACATATATTACCAGCATCTATACATACATCACAAAGGTTCATACATAATCACCATGGATTATACATACATCACCAGGGTCTATACACACATCACCAGGGTTTATACAAAGATCACCAGGGTCTATACACACATACATCACCAGGGCCTATACACACATCACCAGGTTCTCTACATAGATCACCAGGGTGTATATACAAAACACCAGGGTCTATACACACATCACCAGGGTCAATACATAAATCACCAAGGTCTATACATACATCACCAGGGTCTATATATATATCACCAGGGTCATACACACATCACCAGGGTCTATACATACATCACCAGGGTCTAAACATATGTCACCAGGGTCAGTACATACATCACCAGGGTCTAAACATACATCACCAGAGTCTATACTCACATCACCAGGGTCTATATACACATCACATTCTGCACATACATCACCAGGGTCTATACATACATCATCAGGGTCTATACATATTTCACCAGGGTCAAGACATACATCACCTGGGTCTATACATACATTACCAGGGCCTATACATATATCACCAGGGTCTAAACACACATCACCAGGGTCTATACATACATCACCAGGGTTTATATACACATCACCAGGGTCTATACACACATCACCAGGGTCTATACACATATCATTAGGGTCTATACATACATCACCATGGTCTATACACAATCACCAGGGTCTATACAAAGATCACCAGGGTCTATACATATATCACCAGGGTCTATACACACATCACCAGGTTCTCTACATACATCACCAGGGTCTATACACACATCACCAGGTTCTCTACATATATCACCAGGGTCTATACATACATCACCAGGGTCTATACACATATCACCAGGTTCTCTACATAGATCACCAGGGTCTTTACATATATAACCAGAGTCTATACACACATCACCAGAGTCTATACATAGATCACCAGGGTCTATACACGTCATCAGGAGGTATACATATATCAGCAAGGTCTCTACATATATTACCAGCATCTATACATACATCACAAAGGTTCATACATAAATCACCATCGATTATACATACATCACCAGGGTCTATACACACATCACCAGGTTCTCTACACATATCACCAGGGTCTATACACACATCAAGAGGGTCTATACATACATCACCAGGGTGTATATACACATCCACTAGGGTCTATACACACATCACCAGGGTCTATACATACACTCACCAGGGTCTATACATATATCACCAGGGTCTATATATATCACCAGGGTCTATACACGTCATCAGGAGGTATACATACGTATCAGCAGGGTCTCTACATATATTACCAGCATCTATACATACATCACAAAGGTTCATATACATAAATCACTATGGATTATACATACATCACCAGGGTCTATACATACATCATCAGGGTCTATACATATTTCCACCAGGGTCAAGACATACATCACCAGGGTCTATACATTACATTACCAGGGCCTAAACATATATCCCAGGGTCCTAAACACACATCACCAGGGTCTATACACACATCACCCAGGGTCTATACACATATCATTAGGGTCCTATACATACATCACCATGGTCTATACACACATCACCAGGGTTCTATACAAACATCACCAGGGTCTATATATATATCACCCAGGGTCTATAACACACATCACCAGGTTCTCTACATAGATGACCAGGGTCTAAACATATATCACCAGGGTCTATACATAAACCACCAGGGTCTATACATATAGCACCAGGGTCTATATATATCACCAGGTCCTATACACGTCATCAAGAGTATACATATATCAGCAGGTCTCTACATATATTACCAGCACTATACATACTCACAAAGGTTCTGACTAATCCCATGAATTATACATACATCACCAGGGTCTATACACACATCACCAGGGTTTATACAAAGATCACCAGGGTCTATACACACATACATCACCAGGGCCCTATACACACATCACCAGGTTCTCTACATAGATCACCAGGGTGTATATACAAACACCAGGGTCTATACACACATCACCAGGGTCAATACATAAAATCACCAAGGTCTATACATCATCACCAGGGTCTATATATATATCACCAGGGTCATACACACATCACCAGGTCTATACATACATCACCAGGGTCTAAACATATGTCACCAGGGTCAGTACATACATCACCAGGGTCTAAACATACATCACCAGAGTCTATACTCACATCACCAGGTCTCTACATATATGACCAGGGTCTAAATTATCACCAGGGTCTATACATACACCACCGGGTCTATAAACATATATCACCAGGGTCTATACACACCCCAGGGTCTTTACATATATCACCAGGGTCTATACATACACCACCAGGGTCTATACATACACCACCAGGGTCTATACATATACCAGGGTCTATATATATCACCAGGGTACACGTCATCAGGAGGTATACTACGTATCAGCAGGGTCTCTACATTATTACCAGCATCTATACATACATCACAAGGTTCATACATAAATCACTATGGATTATACATACATCACCAGGGTCTATACATACATCATCAGGGTCTATACATATTTCACCAGGGTCCGACATACATCACAGGGGCTATACATACATTACCAGGGCCTAAAACAATATATCACCA